>OU342742.1:420688353-421296274 GCA_910589775.1 Avena eriantha
GGGAGTTAAATTGCCACGAGGCACTTCTTGCTCTACCAGCCGCTCAAGCCCACCCTCTCACCGAGGACCAATCTCCCCCAACAATGGCACCGAATGTTCTAGCAGGCGAGGGCTCCTCCCGGTACGGTCTCCTTGTTCTACTTCTTCTCCATCTCCCTCTCCATCATGATCTTAATCAGCTTCTTCTTGTTTTTCTTCTTCTTTTGGCTCTTCCTCTTCTACGTATTACAGGTCGGCCGTGGAGCCCGAATCCACCATGACGGAGGCGTTGCAGGACCCGTTCGGCCCTTTTCCATGTCTCAGCGAGGTAGAAAATCTCCATGCTGTTATTTCTCCGGGTTATGATGTGGATTTTTTAGATGATGTCCGCCCCGCATTGGTTTTTATTCTTCTTTTGCGAGTTGTATTAGTTTTCAAGAATATGACTGGATCTCTTGGTCTTTCCTTAATACCGCTGTTCATAGATTCACTATGGATTTTTTGTGATTAGGATTAGTTTATTGTGGTCATGAATAGATCTCTAGGTCCATTTTTAACACTGCGGCCAATAGATTCAACGGGGATTTTTATCTGTATTAGTATTCACCTGGGACCTGGAGTGTAATTGTAGAATTCCTATTTCAATTAACATGAACAATGCAGCAATCGAAGGCCGAGTACCGTGACAAGGTTGCCGCGATCAGTTCCAAGATTGCCAACCAACATGAGCTTGCACGCTCTCTCACCCAAGCTAATGAGAGCCTACGCAAGAAATTATCTGTGCAGAAGGAGATCTCGCTAGATTTTGCACGTTACGTCGTTAGGCTGCAGAAAATGCTCGACCGTAACTTGAACAGGCAAGAATAGGCCATCAAGACAATCAACAAGCTCACAGAGGAGAAGAAGAATCTCGTGGAAAGGTGCATTCTCCTGCATGACGAAGTCAGCGAGGCACTCAGAGGACGCGTCGAGGATACCAAGGCCACCATCCGAGCCTACCATGACAGGAACCATTGCCTGGATGCAGTCAAGAAGATGAAGGCGGACATGAGCAGAGGGATCACCATACTCCAGGGTGTTCGAAAGAGAACGAGGAGCTAAGGGCATGTCTGGAGGCGTATCGGAGCAATGCCCAAGTCTGATTCCCGTTAGCGGGGACACGAATATCAGTTTGTCCTCCCCTCCATTTGTAATGTTTAGGGTTCAGGGAGCAATGCCCATGTCTACTTCCCATTATAGGGTGCAATAAGAATCCTAGGGCAACTCCTTATCTATCTGGACATGTGTTGGTGTTCATGTTCATGAATGGACACCATGTTCTCTTTCCATTATGTATCTGGACATGGGTTTCTGCATTATGAGTTTGCCACTCTCCCACTACTATTTGGTGATATTGGGAAAAACCTAGAACACACTAAACTACTGATAAATCTTATTTTTCTTTGAAATTGAAATTATGACAGTGCCACTAGTTGATTCATAAAATGTTGATTAATCCTAGATTGCTTCTTCCTTGAAATTATGACAGTGCCACTAGTCGATTCAGTTAATTATGGAAACTAACCAGCTTGTCCTGGTGAACTGAAGAAACCATACTATGTATTTTTGTTGCAGGGAAAGAGGCGAAAGATCCACCAGGACCTAGCAACCTGGCTCAATGACAAGATAGCAATCCAAAGGGAGAAGCAGAATTCCCAGAAACTGGCCTTTGACCAACTGCGCGCTGAAGTCACAGTCCTTTCTGACAAGTGCCAGAAACTAAAGGAGTTAAACACCGACTGGGCGAAGCTACACAGTGAAGGTCGCGCCTCGGCTAGGAAGCAGACGGAGATCATAAAAGGGATCTTGAAGGAAAATCGTATGGCTACGGACAAAATTCTCCAATCCGTGACGGAGGGCTAGAACCTACAACTGAAGCACGACATAGTACTAAAGGAGCTGACCAATCTTAGGGAGGAAAACAGGCAGCTCCGGGCCAGGCTCACTTGGACACAACATATGTCTATTTAGTACTGAACTGCCTGGTTTATCCTCTGTAGTGGTGATTTTGTAAGCGTGAACTTAACTCTATGCACGATATGTGTGTTTGTCTGAAATTAGTTTGCTCGAGGATTGAGTTTGGCTTAGTTTGGAAAGCGCAACTGCAAGTCTTAAAATTAACTAGTTTCAGGCATTGGCACAATATAAATTATTCATCTCGAATTTCCTTTATCCTCTATAGTCTGTCCTTGTTCACCCTCGCGTGCCTTCTTCAGTTCCTTCAACAGATCCGCAATGCAGTACTCTAGCTTCTTTTTGTCTTCCCTGAGTTGATCCCTCTGCTTCTCTGCATTATGAATCAGCAACGTGTGACTATCCTGAAGATTCTTTGCAGTTCCAACAACCAAGCTCCCATTGATTCCGTCAGTTAGCTCTGACTACTAATTCTCGATTTCTTGTTCCAGCTCCTTATTTTGTACCGATAGCTTGTAATTTTTTTCAGCGGCATCACTTACATCAGTAAATCTCCCCGACCTTTCCAACTCATACATCTCCCATAACCGTGCCAAACATTTCTTAAGTGCATCTGGCCACTCAAGATCCACCCACTCTATTGCTTTACACACCGGGTCAACCTAAAAACACACACACTATAGTGTTATGAACATGCATGATACATTTTACTTCATGTCACAGTTGCACATAATGTAAACAAACCTAATTTGTACAACCCAAAAACCTTCTCCCAGTGTTACTGCCTTCGAATGCAACATATCTCCTCAGTTTTAGCCCATGGTCACATGGCACTTCTCCATCAAGATCTAGGCCCTCCCATTCGGAGTCGTAGATCGTCCTTGGTACCTATAGGTAAACGCAAAGCTGAAATCGAACACGATTGCATGCACATATGGAGCTCAGATCGAGAGATTTACGATTGCCTAACCCTAGCCCGAGAAAACAGAGGAACTCACATCATGGAAGGAATACTCGATGTCGGAGAGAAGGCCGTGGCTGCTCGACTGGTCGTCCTCGCTGTTCAAGGACAGCATGGCGAATGCGTCGTCGCAGGCGATGGCGTCGACGTCGGCGAGAGAGAGAGACAGAGAGAGAGAGAGAGAGCAACTCTTCTACCGCTGCAACAATGACTAAATTGGCATGTTACAATAGTTTAATGGATACCATGCCCTTTCCCTGGATTACTTTCTCCTGCCTGATATAGATTCTATTCACACATTCTCATTTCAAATATTAAACCTGCACTCCCTCCATCCCAATTTCATTGCCTAACGAAAACATACCAGTATATTACATCATCTAAAGAAACAAAATCATGTCAACTAGAAGGTGCTTATGCATCACTTCTTCAGTCATGGTTTCACAAAACATTACATTACAATATCTGAACAAACATATCCACAACATGGTTTCACAAAACATCACATTACAATCTCTCAACAAACGTAATCACAGAAACAAGTATATTACATCAACTCAAGAAACAAAATCATGTCGACTACAAGGTACTTACACATGACTTGTCTTGTCATGGTTTCGCAAAACATTACATTACAGTCTCTCAACAAACAAAATAATAGAAAAAAGTACAGTACATCATCTCAAAAACATAATCATGTCAACTACAATGTATTTATGCATCACTAGTCCAATCATGGTTTCACAAAACATTACATTACAATGTCCCAACAAACATAATAACAGAAACAAGTACGGTACGTCATCTTAAGAAACATAATCATGTCAACTACAATGTACTTATGTCTTATTACAACAATGATGGTTTTAGTGAGTGACATGTCCGAAAATCTCAACAGCTCGCACAACATTATATAGCAATCTCTCAACAAACATAATCATAGAAACATGCTCTAAATGCAACAACAGTCAATATTACAAATATAGATAGGGGAACCCCGCGGTCCATATGACAAGCCCAGGGTAGCAGCTCTCATCAGATCTCATCAACGTCGAACACCTCATTCTGTTCAGCCACTACATGGGCGTCTACATCCACTATAACCTGTTCAACAACATCAGAAATGGTACCAAGGAAGAACACCTTCCTGGTTCGCTTCTTTTGCCGCATAATCTGCATAAGATCTTCAGTATCCAAAACATCTATGAATTGCTGCTTCTTATGATGCCACCACCGGACTTTTGCCATCTTCTTAGGGCCAATACAGATTTCCTTACCGATCATCTCTCTCATTTCATCAAGAGTTATGTTTTTGGAATCGACAGTGATCTCCACAGTACATGACGAAACTGGCTTATTAACTCCCTCATCAAGTTTTGCCATGTATGAATCCACCTCTATGCGTATACTGAACTTATCTAGATCAACATCTATTGGTCCATATTCTCTAGGAGCAGAAGCTCTGGCAGCAAGATCTCCAGCATCTGCATACATATCACCAATCATCGCTTCAACTTTCACCTTACGATCAGCTGCACAACACTCCCAAACCATCTGAAGCTCATGGGAGTGCTCAATTTGCTGATAGGTATCATTCATGTTGCGCCACACCAATTTGTCCTCTATCTAGAACCCCAGGAATTGTAGCGGCAAGCATATCTACCAGCTGTGAAAAAGACACAACCTCTTTGCAATTCACAAGCAGATGCACATCTTGCCCGAACACAACCCTCTCGCAACCAAAATCAAGTTTTGCAGTGTACTGCCGAACATGAACTGTGAACTCATATAGGTCCCTTATATCAAAGTTGTGCCTAATTTGATTAAAAAGGGTAACATTTCAGTTCATTCGATTCTATTATGCCGTAACTAATCTACTTGCAAGATAAGGCACAGATAAGAAAAATTCACCTCTCGCTCTTCTCCCGGGTTTTTTCTTCGAGATCTGAGTGCTGCATCTGCCCACCGGAGCCGAACAATCCGCCGCCGGCCTTGCTTTTCTCTTCAACCCGCTGCTCGTAGGTACCTTGGGAGCAGAATCCTTGCTGGCCTCCTCGCTAACCGGGGCCAAAGACCTCTCCGCTGCTACGCGTTGAGCCCCAGACTTAGGCCTCGACGAACCCTTTTCAGTCGGTGACGTAGCTACAACCTTCGCCTTGCAAGACATGATGGGCTGCCACTGTCAGATTCAGTGTCGGGGGAGGGAGAAAAAAGGTCCACCGCCGGCAGATCTAGGGTCGGGGAAGGGAAGAAAAGGGACCGCTACCTCCGCCGCAACAAGATTCAGTGTCAAGAGTTAGGAAGGTACAGTAATGGATTTTCCCGTACGACACATGCAGGGTGGCTAAGAAAAGTGACCGGCAAAAGAGGGGCACAAAAGGAACTAGTGTAACGGAATATCCTGACTTAACGGGCGCGATTTGAAAATATTAGGTTTGTACATCATTCACTCGAAAGACCCCTCTCAGCAATTGGCGCCCCAACTTTTTGAATCGCGGTGATAAAAATCAACTTTCGGGCCGCAAAATGATATTCTCCTCACCTAGGCTCCATCTAGATGTGGCGATGGGGGCGTTCGAACTGGTAGACGACGGTGGTTCTAGGCGTGGTCGCGGCGGCTCCTAGGGCAGCTCCAATCGATGGCGCATCTTCTCCTTTGCAGCAGCAAGCTCCAGCGAAATTCCGGCGAATTGCGGCTCGCCTTCCTCCGGGGATGGGGTGGAAGGATCAGTGGTGAGAGGGGAGTGAGATGGTCTGCACAAATGGGGTGGAAGAGGCCTCCTTTTATAGGCTCGATGAAGGGAGCAGAGTGCCATGGTCAGGCGGTGCTGGTGACATGGCTATGGGCGGCTATTAGCATGGCTGCGAGCGGCGGTCGACACGGTGCTTCAGGGCGGTTCTCACGGGCTTGATGGTGCGGCAAGACGCGGTCTATATCGGTCGGGAGTGGGCGATGCTCTATGCGGAAGATGTGGTGTTCGACGCGGCACATGGTGGCTACGGGTCAAGCAACGGTGAACGGGCATGTCTGGGCGGCTGCTGGAGTCATGGCGGAGCAGTGTGCGTGAGATGCGGTCGAGGCGCGGCGTGTGCACGCTGGTCGGGCGCGGCGCTCTGGCACGTGCTCAGCATGGCCCAGACGCGGTGGGCACGGCTGTTCTGCGGTGGTCCAGGGCCTGGCAGCGCTCGGGGAAGGGACAGAGAAGGGCGGTGTGATCTCGCCTACCTCCTAGGCGTCGTGGGCGAGCTAGGGGCGGTCTGCTGCGAGTGAACCATGGTTGGCCGGCATGGGGGTGCTCGAGGTGGCTCGGCACTGGTGCAAACAACAAAGGGGAGTGGTGTTATGGTGCTGGTTGGGACTAGGGGAGACCAGGGACAAGTTTAGGCGACAATTGCTAGAAAAGGCATTAATCAAAAATAGTAAAATTTGGTAGCTAAATCTATGCTCACCAAGTGTTCGACACAACGCCTGCATGAGATTAAAATTTGAATTTTTGATTCAATTTTTTTAAGTGGTATTGTATAAAGCTTGAGAGACTATGTTTTCTTGGGATTGCCAAGGTGAAATGGTTTGGTTGGTTTTTGAGAAATGGTGATCTTAACACATACACACGATTCAATTTTCAAATGTCCTTTAAATTGCTTTGCTAGATGTTTTTGTAAGTTTGTAAAGTCGGCCTTGGTACATCTTTACTTGGTCTAGCAAGGGGTGAAAAGAGTTGAGAAAGTTTTTGTTAGAAATCTTCTTCTAGGAACACCTAAAGTGACCTAGTGGTTTAAAATGGTCAAAATGACCATTTGCCTTATTTAATCTTATTTGATTTCTTTCTCTGTGGATTTTGTTTGTAAATGGTCTAGATGATGTGGCATTCACCTTTAAACCATTTCACAACATTTAGAACAATCAAGCATGGCATTTTCAAACAATTCTACACTAATGCAAACACACATGCATTCATAATCATTTTATTAATAAAAGTTTTTGTTAACCCTAATTTGGGTGATTAGGAGTTGATAACCTTGATTAAAGTTTTGGGATGTTACAAATCTTCCCTCCTTACACAAAATCTCGTCCCGATATTTAAGAAAAACTAGGAACAAAAGAGACTTGGAAACTTAGTCCTAATGTAATCTTCTCTCTCCTAGGTAGCTTCTTCTTCTGTATGGTTGCTCCATTGGATCTTGAGAAACTTGATACTCCGGGTCCTGGTGGTTCTGAAGGCTTCTTCCAAGATACGGATTGGCACTTCGCGATACGTCAGATCTTTGTTGATATCAATGGCTCGGTGACCGATGTTCTTGAAAACTTCGGTCTTCTCCGGTACCTCGAGGCACTTGTGAAGTAACGAGATATGGATTACATTATGGATGCCTGACATCTCTTCTGGCAGTTCCAGTTGATATGATACTTCTCCTCGGTGATTCAGAATCTTGAACGGTCCAATATATCTGGGGGCTAACTTTCCTTTCAGACTAAAAATGCTGCATTCCTTTCAACGACGACACTTTGAGATACACAAAATCTCCGACATTGAAAGTCTGGTCTCTACGTCTCTTGTCGGCATAACTCTTTTGTCTAGATTGGGCGGACTTGAGGTGCTCACGGACTTTGTGAACCTTTCTCTTCGGCTTCTCGTAGCATGTCGGGTCCAAAAATCTGACTCTCTCCTACTTGCAACCAATTCAAAGGGGTACGACACTTTCTTCCATACATAAACTCAAATGGGGCCATTTGCAATCTGGCTTGATAACTGTTGTTGTATGAGAACTCTGCGAAAGGCAGACAATCTTCCCATTTTGATCCATGCTCTAACACACAAGCTCTCAACATATCTTCTAAGATTTGGTCCATCGGTCTGTGGGTGATAAGTTGTGCTGAAATTCAGCTTGGTTCCTAATCCTTCTTGGACTTTCTGCTAAAATCTTGAGGTAAATTGGGTTCCTCGATCCGACACTATGGTCTTGGAGGTTCCATGTAAACTGACAATTCTAGCAATGTACAACTCTGCTAGCTTAGAACTCTGGTAGGTTGTCTTGACAGGTATAAAATGGGCTACCTTGGACAGTCTATCAACTATGACCCAAATAGAGTCATTTCCCTACTAGAAGTAGGCAAACTGGTGATAAAGTCCATTCCGACAGAATCCCATTTACATTCCGGAATCTGTAATGGTTGCAACAGTCCTGCGGGTCTCTGATGTTCTTCCTTGACTCTCTGACAGATATCGCACTTGGCTATGTAGCTTCTGATTTCTCTCTTCATCTTGTGCCACCAAAATTGCTCCTTCAAATCTTGATACATCTTCGTTCCTCCGGGGTGGATAGAATAAAGAGTATCATGAGCTTCCTGCATGATAACTTGCTTCAACTCCGAATCTGCTGGCACACAGATACGTCCTTTGTACCACAAAACTCCTTCATATTCGGTGAATCCAGGTACCTTTCCTATACCAATACGACAATTTATTCCGTCGATACTCACATTTCCCTTATGGGCTTCCTTGATTTGACTGATCAAAGTGGGTTGAAGTTCAATGCTAGCTAAGAATCCTTTGCTAACTAGCTCTGTTCTAAACTGCTCCAACTCTTCATGCAAACTTGGCTAGGCTTCTTTGATCATGGTGTTTAATCTACATGGCAATCTGCTAAGAGCATCTGCTACCACATTGGCTTTGCCGGGGTGATAGTGAATGTCTAGGTCATAATCCTTGATTAACTCTATCCATCTCCTTTGCCTCATATTCAACTCTTTTCTGAGTGAAACTATACTTCAAGATCTTGTGATCCGAGTAAATCTCATAGCGGTTACCCATAAGGTAATGACGTCATGTCTTCAAAGCTAAAACTACGGCTGCTAGTTCAAGATCATGGGTAGGGTAGTTTTGCTCATGTTGCTTTAGTTGTCTCGACAAATATGCTATGAATTTGCCTTCTTGCATCAACACACATCCGAGACCAATCTTGGATGCATCACAATACACATCAAACGACTTCTTGATATCCGGCATAATCAATATTGGGGCTGAAATCAATCTCTTCTTGAACTCTTGAAAACTCACTTCACATTTGTTAGTCCATTCGAACTTCTTGTCTTTCTTCACCAGTTGGGTCATGGGTCTTGCAATGCTAGAAAATCCATCAACGAACTTGCGGTAATATCCTGCTAATCTGAGAAAAGCACGGACTTGGGTTTGAGTGGTTGGGGCTTCCCATTCTTCAACATCTCTGATCTTGGCCGGATCAACAACGACTCCTCCTGCCGACACAATATGTCCGAGGAATCCTACTTCTTTCAGCCAGAACTCACATTTTCTAAACTTGGCATACAACTGATGCTCTCTCAGGGTTTCAAGGATGGTTCTCAAATATTTTTCATGATCTTCTTCTAACTTGGAATAGATAAGAATATCATCGATAAACACAACGACAAACTTATCCAGAAAAATCATAAACACTTATTCATGAGATTCATGAAATAAGCGGGGGCATTGGTTAATCCAAAAGACATGACCGTATACTAATATAATCCATATCTGGTGGTAAAGGTGGTCTTTGGAATATTCGTTGCACGAATCTTGAGTTGATGATAACCAGTCCTAAGATCAATCTTAGAGAACAATCTAGCACCAGTCAAATGATCAATCGGATCCTCTATCTTGGGCAGTGGGTACTTGTTCTTGATGGTGACATCATTCAGCTTCTGGTAATCTGTGCACAAACGATTACCTCCATCTTTCTTGTCGACAAACAAAGCAGGTGATATCCATGGCGATGCGCTTGGTTGAATCAAACCTTTTGCCAACATGGCATCAAGTTGCTTCTTCAGCTCCATTAACTCTGATGGGTTCATACTATAAGGTCTCTGAGCTATGGGTCTAGTTCCAGGAATTAGTTCAATAATGAACTCGATATCCCAATCTGGGGGCATACCGGGCAATTCATCTGGGAATATGTCGGTGTATTCACAAACTACTCTGACTTGGTCCTTGGTTGGTAGGGCTAGACTCTTGTTGCACTTGAATTGATGGGGCAAGGTTTCAAATACATGCTCTACTGATACTCTAGAGCTACTGGTCATGGTTATGGCTTTCTTGGCACAGTCGATCAATCCTTTATGTTTCGACATCCAATCCATTCCTAGTAATACTTCCAAACCTTTGGTTCCAAGTACTATAGATTGGCATAAAAATCTATCCCATGGATTTGGATAGGTACAGCCTTGCAAAGTTTTCTAGCTTTGGTGGTTGAACCAGGTATTTGAACTATCATAACATGCTTCATTTGGTTGGGTGAATCTAACTAGTGCATGCAAATTCTTCTGTAACAAATGAGTGCGATTCTCCAGAATCAAACAACACTCTTGCTAATACTGAGTTAACAGAAAACATACCCAACACAACATCTGGCGCTTCCTGGGCTTCTTCAGCATTCATGTGGAACATACGGCCGTTGCGGTTGAGCGAGTTCCCTGGGGCAAACCTTCTTCCGGGTTGAACACGGCGTTGTTGCTGAGATGGGGCATTCATATTGGTAGTGGATGCAAGCTTCTTGGGACACTCGTTGAAGTATTGACCCTTCACTCAACATTCAAAGCAAGTAATCTTAGACTTGTCTTTGGCTGCAATAGGCACTGCATTGCTTCCACTCCTTGGGGCAGTATTGTTGTTTTTGTTGTTGGCTTGGGCGGTGCACGGTTGAAATTGTTGGAGTTGCCTAGGTTGTTGTTGTGGTTTCCTCTGGGCTTCACATTTCCTCCACTGCGATTGGGTAGCTTGGACGAGACATTGGGGGTCTATTGTTCCTTGGGGCATATCCTGCAGACGGGTTGGGGCGATACTTCTGGGTATTGTGGAACCCAGTCTGGTGCATCATCCTGCGCTGACGGTTGTCATTGGCTTGGTTGATCTTCCCTTCCATCTGGATGGCAGAGTTGACTATCTCTTCGAGATCTTCAAAACGGATGTTGACTAACACCGTTTGCATCTCATCATGCAATTCATTCAGGAATCTTTCCTTCTTATTGGCTTCAGTGTTGATTTCATCACGGGCATACCTAGCGAGGGATAGAAATTTGTCACACTATTCCACTACTGTCATCCTCCCTTGCTTCAGTTCTCTGAACTCATCTCTCATTCTGGTGACTAAACCTTGCGGCACATGGGTGCGACTAAACTTGGTTTTGAAAGGTTCCCACGTCATCACTTGACCGTGGTTCATAGTACGGGTGCTATTCCACCAGGCTCTTGCATCTCCTGCCAGATAGTGGGTGGAAAATAGTACTTGTTCGTTGGCATCAACTCCTGCGACTTCTAGGTTATTCTCCATGGTTTGCAACTAATCATCCGCATCCAATGGGTCTTCAGACATGCTAAAGATAGGGGGATTGGTATACTGAAAATTCTTAAGCTTGGATCCATGATGATCTTGATTTCCATGGCCTTGATTATTGTGGGCCAAATGAGCTATATGTTGCAGAGTGGGTAGGTTGGCTTGACGCTCTCCTCTACTAGCTTCATGGTCGGAAACTAGCATCTGTAGAATATGCATCATCGGGTCCTGCGATGAGCTGCTTCCTCCGGGTTTTCCACGAGTCATCTGAAGATTGAGATAGATAAAGGGGTAAGAGGGAAAGTTCTAAGGTTCATGGTTTTTTTTTCAAAAGCTTTTAGACTTTGAGTTTGACTCAGGTTTGGCAAACTAACAACTTCTCATTCATTCATTCAGGCACACAATACAAACACACGCACACCACAACACAGAGGGAAAACAGATGGTTTTAAGAACCATTCTGTGAAACTACGATATAGTGGGACCGGTACAACTCATTTCTACGGTAGTGATCAAGTGAATCTACTCATCATCAATGAAGTCGGAATCATCATCATCAGTGTAGAATTCCATGGCATCATCCTCCAGGTAGTCATCGTCATTACTGAGGTATGAGTGAATATCTCCCTAGATGTCTTCACCTCCTTCCTCTTCTTCTTTTGCTGCAAGCTGAGCTTCTTGTTCCTGGATGGTCTTATCGAGGTCAGCCACCTTCTTGCGAAGACGAGCGATGGTGCGATCCTTCTTCTCGCGTTGCCGGTGAAGTGACTGGCGATCCTTGACGAGCAGGGCGAAAGTCTAGGCCTTCTGGGCGGCAATGACAAGGTTGTGGTTGGCGTAGGCTCGAGCATTATCCAATTCCTTCTGCCTATCATACAGAAGGAAGTCAAGGTTCTCCACTTGGCGCTTCATCTCCAGATGACTTGGCATCTCCAATGACATTCCCATAGAATCATGCCTTGCATAGTGAGCAAAGCGAGTCCCCTGGATCAAGTTGATGTTTTGTCCACAAAGACGAGTGAGAGCTTCATGCATTGCCCTGGCTAATCCATCTAGCCAGTTGTTCTCTCTCACGGTGAATTGAATCTTCTCCGAAAGGGGTGCTTCCATCTTGCCTCGAAGATCAACAACTATCAGCCATTGTAGATCTCCTACTAGGTGAGCATTGAGTTGAGCCCCGAAGAATTCCGGATGCGGGCGCTCCAAATATTCCGACAGTGCATCGAGGTCCCTCTCAAAGATCAGTTGGCCTCTGTTTCCCAATTGGTAGAACTTGTAGTACTGAACTTCCATCTATAAGAATTTAGGATGAGTAAGTTAGTGAGGTGATCAAGTGTGTCAAATTTTTATGTAGGAAAGTAAGAATTTTTTAGGAACATGATCTTTTTTGAAAGAATCAAGGATAAGAGTGGGAATATGTTTTCATAAATACTCACTTCTTTTGTTTTGAAACTAAGATTTTGTTCGGACGTCCATTCTAACTAGGATCTCCTATGGTCAGGATGGCTCTGATACCAACTTATCAACACCCAGATTTTTAATCCCAGATGCCTGTTATGCCATACATCGCAATCCCAGGATTACCATTTTTGCGAGACATAACAGATTGGATATCACAGTACATCATCCGTTACAAACCATAATAAGGTCTTACACAAATAAAGGATCTCATGATCCAGTCTTAATACAAACAAGCATCGGAATAATAAGTGTAGCGGTGGGCTCTATCTTTAGTGTCACAGGCAATGCTGACGATGGGAGATGATCCTAGTTGTCATAGCAGTCCTTCTATCCTTCTTCCAGATAGTCCTCCTCACAGTCTGGCCACGGGAATAGCCAGGGACAATGCCATGAGTACTCTTTAAGTACTCGGAAACTATCACTAACAAGTAAGGTAGTTCTAGTAGGAATGCTAAGCTCTAAGTTTATTTGCAAAAGCTAGATTTTTCTTAAGCTAAGTTCAGAAGTAAAGAAAGCTAACTTAATGTTCAAAAATCACTTTAGTGGGAAACTAGTTTTCATGTTCACAACCCTGTTGTGGTCAAGTCAAAGTCACCATTCATTTCATAAGTCATTTTGAAAACATCTGACGACGGAACAGTATGGCCACTCCAACTATCCATGACCGCGGACGCGGCTATTCGAATAGTTTGACACTCTGCAAAGGTGGTACACTTTCACCACAAAATTTGATACATCCATCAGGGATAACCCTGAATCATCATACTTAGTATGCGGATAATCAATCATAACCTTTCCTTTACACACTCTAGTATAAGCACCTCTCCTATGAGCTTGGCCCTCCAGCCATGGCCATCTGCCATCCTGGGCATTGCATAGATGGAAATCGTCAAGAGGTAGCCTCAGCTCAAACGTCTTCCACGAGGGAACCCATACTAATGCATATAAAATTCCGACTAAGACTTACCCAATTCAGGTATTGTGGTTGTATAGTAAAATTGGAATGGTATCGCATCCGAACCCAACCATCAGATTTTATAAAGGGCTAAGGCTCATGCCTCAAAATTTTCATCATCATAAACCATTTGTGTTTCTCAACATATGTCAAAACATCTTAATAGAATGACTCATCATTCCAAGGTTTTCATAAACATTTTCACCAAGTATTCCCATCTAAAGTGATCAAGTTTTATGCTTAGCACTAGCCACTAAGTTAAGAGTGTTCACTAAAGAGGGGTGCTAATCTTAAATATCATTCCATAGAATGACATCTAAGTATAACTAGATAGGCCAAGTTTTATACTATTTATGCTATCTATACTAAAGGTAAAGAACTTTAGTAAAGTAAAAGAAAGTAAAGCTTGCAAGTAAAACTTGGGATGGGTATAAATCAAAATGGTATAACCAAAGCATTCCTAATGCATCTTGCTTAGGTTAACTTGCATCTAGTGATGGCTTGCCTTGGTTGGTGCAATGGTTGAAATTCTCCTCGTCTTCTTCGGGGTAGAACTCCTCCTCCTCGTAGACTTGGTCGGTACTATCGTCTATAAAGGAAATACGGGGTACACAATCACCAAACAATACTTAACTAGTCTATTTAGCACACTAAGGCACATACTTGATGATCTAGCATCATCACAACCATCACAAGATTTAAAGAACTAGTTTCATTATTTTATTTGAGAAAAGTAATTTCTACTCATTGAAAATATTTAATATTTAATATTCTCCAATTAAAATATGGGATCATGTGGACACATGTCATCACCACATATTCTAATACATGGGAATGTGATTTAAAGTGTTGGTCACATTTCATAAAGTTTAAGTTTATTATTTAAATGATTTAAAGTGACTAGAAATGTCCTAATAGCATTCTTTTGGTACTAGTCCAATGTCACTGCATGAAAACCAAAATATTTTTATATATTCAGATATATATCATAAAATGTGATTTTTTGAGTTGGAATCAACTCAAAAGCTATTATGGTTGATTTTTGAAAAATGTTTCAATGCAGAAAAGTCTCTATCTTGTTATTTTTGCTATATGTGATCTCTAACTCCAATTGATTTAAATCCAAACGGGTTGGATAGATATTTTAATTATCTTTCTAACAAAACTAGAATCATGCATTTTGGTGAAGTGAAACTCTCTGAATTGATTTTTGAATAAGTGGACAGAATCTAGTTTAAACCTAAATGGAAAAACATTAATTTGAAACTATGGGCTAGCGTCGGAAACCTAACGTGCCGGCCTAGTGGCGCTCCGCAGCGCAGCGGGCTACTGACAGGTTGGCCCCACACGTCAGCGCCACATCTAACGTGAAGCGGTATGGGGCAATCTCAACGCTACGATTAGACTACGATCGAACGTCTATGGTTCCTCGTTTCCGGCGAACAGTTCTCCGGCGAGGACGAACCCTAGCGGCACGGTGGGCGTCTAGGGGGGCTCATGTAACACCCGTCCACTCCTGGGCCCGGGGGTGTCACTCCTGGCACCTTAATAGGATATCTATACTGGTCCCACAGACCCACACTAGTCTTTTCTGCACACTTTGTCCTCACTCGTGCGCACCCGGTACCCACTTCCCTGTTGTTCACCCATCCTAGAATTGCTCTAGGCCAAGCACGCTTAACCTTAGAGTTCTTTTCGAATGAGCTTCCGGAAAAGAAGTTGCAACTTGTTGGTATGAGTATTCTATCAATCCTATTAAGCCATGTGCCTAGTCTCACATACACCCACCATTTAGAAGATCGATGCCCTCATCGATCAAGCACACCCCAGGAACGTTCTCTCTTGGCACACGTCTGTGCGCCCAGTGTCGGCATATGTGCCATGCCGTGTCCACTCCGGGCCACACGCGCCATGCTCCACATGTCCCGCCACTGACCCACACACACCCGTGTAATCGCAAGGGTCGGCTCTGATACCACTTTGTAACACCCCGTCCACTCCTGGGCCCGGGGGGTGTCACTCCTGGCACCTTAAGGATATCTAGAATGGCCCCACATACCAACACTAGTCTTTTCTGCACACTTTGTCCTCACTCGTGCGCACCCGGTACCCACTTCCTGGTCGGTCACCCATCCTAGAATTGCTCTAGGCCAAGCACGCTTAACCTTAGAGTTCTTTTCGAATGAGCTTCCGAAAAAGAAGTTGCAACTTGTTGGTATGAGTATTCTATCAATCCTATTAAGCCATGTGCCTGGTCTCACATGTAACACCCTCGAATCGGCCCTATGCAAGTTTCAGCGCTTCCTGCCAAACCCGCATAGAAACGATTAAAGGACGCCCACCAGGCACTTTCGTGTAGGTGGAAAATGAAGTAATACCATTACACATTAGTCCGCGATGGAACCCACATAACATATATATACAACAATGACTCCTCGAGGCAAGAATACATACATACAATACAAAGATCCAAATCACCTTGAAAACGATACAACATCTGAGTACGGATAAGAAGCAAATGGGGCTAAGAGCCCTGAAGAATAACCAATGGCGTCCATAACCCTGCCCAGGCCAAGACGGAAGGGTAACCCTGCTAATGACGTCGATCACAAACCTGCTAAAACAAAAGGGGGTGCCGACAAAGGGCAAAGGAAAAAGAGGAGCGTCAGTACTGAGGCCAGTACACGGCGAGGCTAGAATTTGGCGACTCTCGCCTACATAGGTATGGTGGACTGAAGCGGCAGCGAAGCATGCACTAAACAACCTATAGAGACTCGATTCAACTGTCGGCTATTAGAGAGGGATAAGAAAGACCGATTCGGGACCAACCTGATACTAACACCAATCATACCCATCCTGGTATTCCCCCTTGAGACCAAACGAGGAAGTCAAACCGAGGAACTCACACAGTTGGCAGTCTTATTCATTCCATTATAGTTGTAGCACTTACTAGTCAGATATAGATAGCACGATTCATCCTGATAGCATAAGTAGTGGGCAGTTTTAGTTAACCAAGAAGTTGTAGTTGCAATAATTACTAGTCAGATACAATTAACACGTGACATCCCAAACCCAGCAGTTGTTGGTACTTTTATTTCATTCCATTAGAGTTGCAATACTTACAAGGCAGGTATAACATGACACGATACACCCCAGTTCCACCAGTTGTTGGCACTTTTATTATCCATTCCATTGTAGTGAAGCTGATTACTAGTCACATATTGAGTCAAATTTATAACACTACTTTAGTTATGCTTTTCTATGATCGAGATACTGTGCTCCAAGTCGTCCATAACCGTGGACACAGCTTTCAGAAAGATTTACCCTGCAAGGGTGCACAAATAGCAACACACACACGATCAACCTCGAAAAAACGAAATCACAACCCAACGAGGCTTTCACGACAAAGCAATCATAAGATTCATAAAATATTTCAGGGGGCACCCCACTAAGCTACCTGCAACAAAGTTGGCCGGCTCCGGAATGGACCCAGGGTTTGTGACGATGGCTGTAAATGACTGGGAACCCGAAAGTGTGACTGGGCTTGTCGATACCGCGAAAACGTGGCACGATCCAAAATAGTACAGGTGCTCTACACACAATCTTAAATAAAGCAGTAAAGCATGGCATAAGTACAGGATAGTAATAAAGCCCCAAACTAGTTTGTGGCCCCAAGAAATAAGAAATGAATCAAGCTCTGGCTAAGGGGGATTCATAGAGTCTCTCGTATGTGGATAGTGCGAATAGTCAAGGAACAAGTATCAGGTACTCTGGGCCTACGGGACACAAGTGGACATGAAAAACCAAATAGCAAATATTGCCCACCGGTGCCTCTTTCATTAGTTATACCATCAATTTAATATCAAGTTGTAATTAAAGCCATGATCATCTCCACCATAAAGCATATGACAACATTCCACCAACTGTGTGGTACTTCACAACACAGGATCGCACCTGAACAAGCGACTACGACTCACAAGGCCATCTATCTATCAAACAACAGGTAACAGGAGGTGTCCAAGGCAATATAAAGGCTGCACGGAATATATCTAGTACGGAACACTAAAGCATCGCGACACGGATAGCAATAGATTAACATGAGGAAATAAAGACTATAAATGCAAAATAGGTAGAAAGGGGGTGAATGCTCGCGTGGGAAACACTGCCTAAGGTACATTATCCGAAGAACTTGTCGATACTCGCATCCACTTAACGGCCTAATCCGTGAAGAAGCAAACACTAAAAGAAACACCGGATACACTACTTAATACTACAGCTAAAGATCCGGCATGGTTATGATATGATGCATGACATGGCAAAGATGCGATGCAACTAGGCAATATTAAGCGGAACCGGGGCCCCGACAATTAATTAAGAGGGTCATGTTGTTTAGCTACCTCATAAATTAAATGTTGTATTAAAAAGCAAAACATGGCATCGGTTCGCTACACAAATTTAAATGGAGCTAATATATTATAAGACTAGAATAGCCTGTATATAGTCTCCATATTTAATTATGAGGTGAATCGACTAAATACTCCCAAACAAATGAAAATGTATGCAAGCATGACAATTTATATGCACAAGATAGATGTCATATTATAAAATAAGGACTCAGATAGAGATCACACATCAAGGTCCGAAGATCTTGGGGTTTGACGGTCGAGGTCTTTGGATTCCATGAAGGCGATGTCTTCGAGGTCTCGGCCATCGAATCCGTGAAGAAGGACTAGGCGCTCCGGGTCGAAGGCCTCAGAGCTTCAGCTTTGGTGTCGATGGCGGCCTTGTCAACGGGTCGGCTTTGTCGACGAGGAGACTTGGTAATCTTGTCGATGTCACCACATCGTCACAACTTTGATGATCCCGGCGTCAGACAGCAGCATGAAGGATGCACTTGTTCAGGTCGAGCTTGTCACGACACGAACGGAAGTAGAGCGAAGAGATGTGGATCATGGCCTCGGTACGTTGCTCTTCACCTGTGGACTTAATCATGGCCATGTACTAAGCAGCAACCTCATGCTCGCGTGAAAGCAAACAAACATCACGCTGCACACAGGAACAAGGGCCTAGGAGGCCTTGGACGGGGATGGCCTTACGGAAGCATGCACGAGCAGCACCGGTCGAGGACGGCCAGGGTCGAGGCGAAAACGCGCGAGGCCAGAAGCGGAGGGCGAGAGAGCGCCCCTAGCAGCGGCGGGCTGCACGGGTTCGAAGGGCGGCGGAGCAGGTCGAGCAGAGGATGAGGAGGCACCCGCAGAAGGCCGGCAAGGTCAGGATGGTTGCGGCCACGAGCGGCAGAGGAGGCAGGGAGGCGGGCTCACCGGAGGAGGCGGGTTTGAGGTCGACGGGGATAGATCCGGGGATGGCGCTGCGGCGCTGCATCTGGCGGAGCTCGAGGTGGCCGGGGAAACAGGGCTCTAGGAAGGCGATGGCTACCCAGACATGGTCGCGGCCGAAGGAGCTCAGGGCCGGTGGCGGTCGAGCAGGCCGAGAGCAGCGCGGACGGGATGAGGCCAGCGGCGGCTCGAGCGGGGAAGGAGGTGAGGGGAGCGGTCCGGCGTCGGGCGTGCCTTTGGCTGGGCTTCGCGGCCGGTGGCCCTGGAGACGCGCGGCCACGCGCGGCCGGTGGCGGCGCTCCAAGCGGGGCCAGAGAGGGCGACAAGGAAAACGTGAGGATGGAGGCGTACGGCCTCGATGGGAAACGGCAGTAGGTGGGGGTCGGGCTGGAGCCTGGTTGGTGAGCGGGGATCGACACGGGGTACGCTTGGGGGCTCTGTGGTGGTGGGACCGGGAAGGAGAGTGTGGCGGGTGAGGAGCGCGTAGGTGGGCCTGGTGGGATCGCGTGTCGCGCGGGAGGGCGGTGTGTGGCCAGCGCGTTTGTGCATGCGTTTGGTGTAGGTTGCAGCGTGTGTGGTAGAATGAGAGTGGCGGCGGCAGGTGGCTGTGTGGAGGGTGGTGTTAGGCTAGGGTTTGGAGAGGGTAGGATTAGGGTTTGGAGGTGACCGGCTGGGCTTTTGGGCCTGGCTGGATGCCTCCTAAAAATAACATAAACTTTTATTTTATTTTTAAATATACTTTTGTAAATAGTTTCTAGACAAATAAAAGGTCCGAGAAAGACCAGGGTTTTTCTTTTATTTGAATAAGGGCAAGGGATATTTAGAAAACAAAACCAGGCTTTTAGAAAATAGTTTTTGGTAAACCATGCATGATGATGACGATGCTCGAATGCAATATGGCATGATGACATGAGCATGTGATCATGATGATGCACAAAATAAAAACACAGCGATTTTCTAGTGGTGGTTTTACCAGGGTGCTACAATTCGACACCACTAACAATGGATCTCTCCCTCGAGATCCGCCTCATTGTACCGGAAGAAGCCCGGCGATCTGAACCTTCGCGCTTCGGGTAGGTCCTCGCGACACCACTAACAAAGATTCTTGCTCCGTCTAGAAATCGGCGACACCACCAACAAGGGTCGTTAACCACGTTCGCTGAGAGAACACTCTAGAGAACAAAGACGAAGATAGATGTATCAAAAGATATGGCCACCTCTAACTTTCGTGGAGGGGTAAATTGCATTGATCCACCAATTAAATGTACAAGAGCGAATGATAAGAGTAGTCGTATGGTCGCGACTCCATCCCGCACTCAAAGCATTACTCTGTACATGAAGAGAACAATTATGCAACCAACTCTCGGAATTCAGACTGAAGATCTCGACAAAAGAGGTTCGGAAACAAAGGAGTGATGCAGGGTTTCATCGGATCTGATGTTGATGAGGCCGTCATGTTGGAAAACACCAGAAGGCAGAAGAAGGAACAAAGAAAAGTCCAACAGATGAAGGATTCCTCAGATAGCATGAAGACCGGATGTAGAAGCACCGTTACCAAAGAAGGAAGCAAAACCCTGAAGGTACGACGGAAACCCAACACTGAGAATTCCTGGACTTTAAGAAAAGATAAGAGAGCAGATTCAAAACACGCAGAGGTAAGAGGAGAATAGCATAGGAGTAAGGAGTAAAATCAGACCTAATCAGATCTATCCAACCGATTTTGCAAAATAGTTTTGACACTCTATAATGTCTGTTAGCTAGGTTATCCTACAGGCTAGACCAGTGGGGTATCGCAACTGCTGAGCTTTGATACCACTCTGTAACACCCTCGAATCGGCCCTATGCAAGTTTTAGCGCTTCCTGCCAAACCCACATAGAAACGATTGAAGGACGCCCACCAGGCACTTTCGTGCGGGTGGAAAACGAAGTAATACCATTACACATTAGTCCATGATGGAACCCACAGAAGATATATATACAACAGTGACTCCTCGAGTCAAGAATACATATATACAATACAAAGATCCAAATCACCTTGAAAATGATACAACATCCGAGTACGGATAAGAAGCAAATGGGGCTAAGAGCCTTGAATAATAACCAATGGCGTCCATAACCCTGCCCAGGCTAAGCCGGAAGGGTAACCCTGCTAACGACGTCAATCACAAACCTTCTAAAACAAAAGGGGGTGCCGACAAAGGGCAAAGGAAAAAGAGGAGCGTTAGTACTGAGGCCAGTACACGGTGAGGCTAGAATTCGGTGGCTCTCACCTACATATGTATTGTGGACTGAAGCGGTAGAGAAGCATGCACTAAACAACCTATAGAGACTCGATTCAACTGTCGGCTATTAGAGAGGGATAAGAAAGACATATTCGGGACCAACCTGATACTAACACCAATCATACCCATCCTGGTATTCCCCCTCGAGACCAAACGAGGAAGTCAAACCGAGGAACTCACACAGTTGGCAGTTTTATTCATTCCATTATAGTTGCAACACTTACTAGTCAGATATAGATAGCACGAGTCATGCTGATAGCATAAGTAGTGGGCAGTTTTAGTTAACCAAGAAGTTGTAATTGCAATACTTACTAGTCAGATACAATTAGCATGTGACATCCCAAACTCAGGAGTTGTTGGTACTTTTATTTCATTCCATTGGAGTTGCAATACTTACTAGGCAGGTATAACATGACACGATACACCCCAGTTCCACCAGTTGTTGGCACTTTTATTATCCATTCCATTGTAGTGAAGCTGATTACTAGTCACATATTAAGTCAAATTTATAGCACTACTTTAGTTATGATTGTCTATGATCGAGATACTATGCTCCAAGTCGTCCATAACCGTGGACACGGCTTTCGGAAAGATTTACCCTGCAGGGGTGCACAAATAGCAACACACACACGATCAACCTCGGAAACACCAAATCAAAACCCAACGAGGCTTTCACGACAAAGCAATCACAGGATTCATAAAAGATTTCAGGGGGGCACCCCACTAAGCTACCTGCAACGAAGTTGGCCGGTTCCGGAACGGACCCAGGGTTTGTGACGACGGCTGTAAACGACTGGGAACCTGAAAGTGTGACTGGGCTTGTCGATACCGCAAAAATGTGGCACGATCCAAAACAGTACAAGTGCTCCACGTACAATCTTAAATAAAGCAGTAAAGCATGGCATAAGTACATGATAGTAATAAAGCCCCAAACTAGTTTGTGGCCCCAAGAAATAAGAAATGAATCAATCTCTGTCTAAGGGGGATTCATAGAGTCTCCCGTATGTGGATAGTGCGAATAGTCAAGGAACAGGTATCAGGTACTCTGGGCCTACGGGACACAAGTGGACATGAAAAACCAAATAGCAAATATTGCCCACCGGTGCCTCTTTCATTAGTTATACCATCAATTTAATATCAAGTTGTAATTAAAGCCATGATCATCTCCACCATAAAGCATATGACAATATTCCAACAACTGTGTGGTACTTCACAACACAGGATCGCACCTGAGCAAGCGACTACGACTCACAAGGCCATATATCTATCAAACAACAGGTAACAGGAGGTGTCCAAGGCAATATAAAGGCTGCACGGAATATATCTAGTACGGAACACTAAAGCATCGCGACACGGATAGCAATAGATTAACATGAGGAAATACAGACTATAAATGCAAAATAGGTAGAAAGGGGGAGAATGCTCGCGTGGGAAACACTGCCTAAGGTACATTATCCGAAGAACTTGTCGATACTCGCATCCACTTAACGGCCTAATCCGTGAAGAAGCAAACACTAAAAGAAACACCGGATACACTATTTAATACTACAGCTAAAGATCCGGCATGGTTATGATATGATGCATGACATGGCAAAGATGCGATGCAACTAGGCAATATTAAGCGGAACCGGGGCCCCGACAATTAATTAAGAGGGTCATGTTGTTTAGCTACCTCATAAATTAAATGTTGTATTAAAAAGCAAAACATGGCATCGGTTCGCTACACAAATTTAAATGGAGCTAATATATTATAAGACTAGAATAGCCCGCATATAGTCTCCATATTTAATTATGAGGTGAATCGACTAAATACTCCCAAACAAATGAAAATGTATGCAATCATGACAATTTATATGCACAAGATAGATGTCATATTATAAAATAAGGACTCAGATAGAGATCACACATCAAGGTCCGAAGATCTTGGGGTTTGACGGTCGAGGTCTTTGGATTCCATGAAGGCGATGTCTTCGAGGTCTCGGCCATCGAATCCGTGAAGAAGGACTAGGCGCTCCGTGTCGAAGGCCTCGGAGCTTCAGCTTTGGTGTCGATGGCGGCCTTGTCAACGACACGAACGGAAGTAGAGTGACGAGATGTGGATGCACTTGTTCAGGTCGAGCTTGTCACGACACGAACGGAAGTAGAGTGACGAGATGTGGATCATGGCCTTGGTACGTTTCTCTTCACCTGTGGACTTAATCGTGGCCATGTACTAAGCAGCAACCTCATGCTCGCGTGAAAGCAAACAAACATCACGCCGCGCACAGGAACAAGGGCCTAGGAGTCCTTGGACGGGGATGGACTTATGGAAGCATGCACGAGCAGCACCGGTCGAGGACGGCCAGGGTCGAGGCGAAAACGGGCGAGGCCAGAAGCGGAGGGCGAGAGAGCGCACCTGGCAGCGGCGGGCTGCGCGAGTTCGAAGGGCGGCGGAGCAGGTCAAGCAGAGGACGAGGAGGCACCCGCAGAAGGCCGGCGAGGTCAGGATGGTTGCGGCCACGGGCGGCAGAGGAGGCAGGGAGGCAGGCTCACCGGAGGAGGCAGGTTCGAGGTCGATGGCGACAGAGCCGGGGATGGCGCTGCGGTGCTGCATCTGGTGGAGCTCGAGGTGGCCGAGGAAACGGGGCTCGAGGAAGGCGACGGTGACCCAGAAATGGTCGCGACCGAAGGATCTCAGGGCCGGTGGCGGTCGAGCAGGCCGAGGGCAGCACGGACGGGATGAGGCAAACAGCGGCTCGAGCGAGGAAGGAGGTGAGGGGAGCTGTCCAGCGTCGGGCGCGCCTGCGGCTAGGCTTCGCGGCCGGTGGCGCTGGAGATGCGCGACCACACGCGGCCGGTGGCGGCGCTCCAAGCGGGGCCAGAGAGGGCGACGAGGAAAACATGAGGATGGAGGCGCACGGCCTCAATGGGAAATGGGAGTAGGTGGAGGTCGGGCTGGAGCCTGGTTGGTGAGCGGGGATCGACACGGGGTACGCTTGGGGGCTCTGTGGTGGTGGGACCGGGAAGGAGAGTGTGGTGGGTGAGGAGCACGTAGGTGGTCCTGGTGGGATCGCGTGTCACGCGGGAGGGCGGTGTGTAGCCAGCGCGTTTGTGCATGCGTTCGGTGTAGGTTGCAGCGTGTGTGGTAGAATGAGAGTGGCGGCGGCAGGTGGCTGTGTGGAGGGTGGTGTTAGGCTAGGGTTTGGAAAGGGTAGGATTAGGGTTTGGAGGTGACCGGCTAGGATTTTGGGCCTGGCTGGCCGCCTCCTAAAAATAACATAAACTTTTATTTTATTTTTAAATAGACTTTGTAAATAGTTTTTAGACAAATAAAAGGTCCGAGAAAGACCGGGGTTTTTCTTTTATTTCAATAAGGGCAAGGGATATTTAGAAAACAAAACCAGGCTTTTAGAAAATAGTTTTTGGTAAACCATGCATGATGATGACGATGTTCGAATGCAATATGATGATGCACAAAATAAAAACACAGCGATTTTCTAGTAGTGGTTTTACTGGGGTGCTACAGCTCACCTGGGCTCCATATAGACATGGCGATGGGGGCGTTCGAACTGGTAGAGGATGGCGGTTCTAGGCGTGGTCGTGTTGGCTCCTGGGGCAGCTCCAATCGATGGCGCCTCTTTTCCTCTGCAGCGGCAAGCTCTGGTGAAATTCTGCCGAATTGCGGCTCGCCTTCCTCCGGGGATGGGGTGGAAGGATCAGTGGTGAGAGGGGAGTGAGATGGTGTGCATAAATGGGGTGCATAAATGCCATGGTCACGCAGTGCTGGCGACATGGCTACGGGCGGCTATTGGCATGGCTACGAGTGGCGGTTGACGTGGTGCTTCAGGGCAGTTCTCACGGGCTATATGGCGCGGCAAGGCGCGGTCTATATCGGTCGGGAGCGGGCGATGCTCTGCGCAGCAGAGGTGGTGTTCTACGCGGCGCATGGTGGCTACGGGTCAAGCGGCGGCGAACGTGCATGTCTGGGCGGCTGCTGGAGTCATGGCGGAGCAGTGCGCGTGAGCTGCGGTCGAGGCACGGCGTGTGCATGCTGGTCGGGCGCGGCGCTCTGGCCCGTGCTCGGCATGGCACAGACGTGGTGGGCGTGACTGTTCTACGGTGGTTCAGGGCCTGGCAGCGCTCAGGGAAGGGACCGAGAAGGGCAGTGTGATCTCGCCTACCTCCTAGGCATCATGGGCAAGATCGGGGCGGTCTGCTGGGAGTGAACCATGGTCGGCCGGCATGGGGTGCTCAGGGTGGCTCGGCACTGGTGCAAACAGCAAAGGGGAGTGGTGCTATGGTGCTGGTTGGGACTGGGGGAGACCAGGGACAAGTTTTCGCGACAATTGGTAGCCAAGGCATTGATCAAAAACAGTACAAGTTTGGCAGCTAAATCTGTGCTAACCAAGTGTTCGACACAATGCCCGGATGAGATTCAAATTTGAATTTTTGATTTGAATTTTTTGAGTGGTCTAGTATTAAGCTTGAGAGACTACGTTTGCTTGGGATTGCCAAGGTGAAATGGTTTGGATGGTTTTTGAGAAATGGTGATCTTAACACATACACTTGATTCAATTTTCAAATGTCCTTTAAATTGCTTTACTAGATGCTTTTGTAAGTTTGTAAAGTGGGCCTTGGTACATCTTTACTTGGTCTAGCAAGGGGTGAAAACAATTGAGAAAGTTTCTGTTAGAAATCTTCTTCTAGGAACACCTGAAGTGACCTAGTGGTTTAAAATGGTCAAAATGACCATTTGCCTTATTTAATCTTATTTGATTTCTTTCTCTTTGGATTTTGTTTGTAAATGGTCTAGATGATGTGGTATTCACATTTAAACCATTTCATAACATTTAGAACAATCAAGCATGTCATTTTCAAACAATTCTACACTAATGCAACCACACATGCATTCATAATCATTTTATTAATAAAAGTTTTTGTTAACCCTAATTTGGGTGATTAGAGTTGATAACCTTGATTAAAGTTTTGGGATGTTACACTTCCCAAACATCAGGAGGGAAGGTTATTCAAAGGATCGGCCATTCATAGTACTGTACTTCTTATCTTCTCTTTATCGTGTCTTATCTCTTGCAATACAATACAATACAATAAACCACTTCATAGTGTACGCATTAACTTTGAACATTGACCGTTGGACCAAGACTCAGTGCCAACCTCTTGATCTTCTCTTCCATTCATAGCATCTAGAAAGATTCTACTTTAGCACGATGAAAGCTAGTATGTGCAAACCTAAAAACACAAACTCCATTGCTCAGTTTTCACGGACCTTGTGCTAATAAATACATGGACTTGGATGCAATTTTCATTTTTATGAGGTCCTTGATGTAACTTGTACTTCCACCGATCGTGTTAACTCTCAAGACCCTCTCTCCTACGAGACCTACCATTTTATAGGCCATTCGCATTACTTCTTATCTTCTCCTTATCATGTCTTATCTCTTACAATACAATAAACCACTGCATATTGTACGGATTAACTTTGAACATTGACCGTTGGATCAAGACTAGCAAATCAAAACATTGCCAACCTCTTGATCTTCTTTTCCGTTCTTAGCATCTAGAAAGATTCTACTTTAGCACGATGAATGCTACTATGCGCAAACCTAGAAACACAAACTCCATTGCTTAGTTTTCAGGGTTCCTATGCTAATAAATGCATGTACTTGCGTGCAATTTTCATTTTTTTGAGGTCCTTGATGTAACTTGTACTTCCACCGACCGTGTGAACTCTCAAGCACCTCTCTCCTACGAGACCTACCATTTGATAGCCATGCGCAGTACTTCTTATCTTCTCTTTATCGTGTCTTATCTCTTACAATACAATAAACCACTATATAGTGTACTGATTAACTTTGAACATTAACCGTTGGATCAAGACTAGCAAATAAAAACAATGCCAACCTCTTGACCTTATTTTCCATTCTTAGCATCTAGAAAGGTTCTACTTTAGCACGATGAACACTACTATTCGCAAACCTAAAAACACAAACTCCATTGCTTAGTTTTTAGCGTCCCTGTGCTAATAAATGCATGGACTTAGGTGCTATTTTCATTTTTATGAGGTGCTTGATGTAACTTGTACTTCCACTGACCGTGTTAACTCTCAAGCACCTCTCTCCTACAAGACCTACCATTTGATAGCCATTCACAGTACTTCTTATCTTCTCTTTATTGTGTCGTATCTCTTACAATACAATAAACCACTGCATAGTGTACGGATTAACTTTAAACATTGACTGTTGGATCAAGACTAGCAAATCCAAACATTGCTAAACTCTTGATCTTCTTTTCCATTCTTAGCATCTAGAAAGATTCTATTTTAGCACGCTTAACGCTACTATGTGTAAACCTAAAAACATAAACTCCATTGCTCAGTTTTCAGGGTCCTTGTGCTAATAAATGCTTGAACTTGGATGCAATTTTCATTTTTATGAGGTTCTTGATGAAACTTGTACTTCCACTGACCGTGTTAACTCTCAAGCACCTCTCTCCTACGAGACCTACCATTTGGTAGGCAATTCGTAGTACTTCTTATCTTCTCTTTATTGTGTCTCATCTCTTACAATACAATAAATCACTACATTGTGTATGGATTAACTTTGAACATTGACCGTTGGATCAAGTCTAGGAAATCCAAACATTGCCAAACGCTAGATCTTCTTTTCCATTCTTAGCATCAAGGAAGATTCTACTCCCTCTGACCCAAATTAGTTGACTTAGATTTGTCTAGATTCGAATGTATCTAGACTTGTTTTAGTGTTAGATACGTCTGAATCTAGATAAAACTAAGTCAACTAATTTGGGTCGGAGGGAGTACTTTGTGAATGCTAGTATGCGCAAACCTCAAAACACAAACTCTCCCAGCATTAGAGATTAGAAATAAGCTGAACATAGGTGTGTGCATTGCATTCATGCATAGCAAATCCGGATAATTTTTGCGCTTTTAAAAAAACTTGTCAAAGTGATTGAAGCTTCTCTTAACTTGGTGGAACTGAAGTAGATCATCAAGTTGACTGTGATAAGTTTCAATATGACCTTTGCTAAAACATTATCTTTGGGTAATATTATTTGATCTAAGGGTAGATCAAATGTAATAAAACTAAGTCACAACACACTATTTAATAATGAGTACTTGATCTTCTAGAGATCATTACATGGTATTCCATACCACAACTCAAGGATGAATACTTAATATTCTAAAGATGATATCAAGGTATTATCTACCACAAACCCTGAATACCAAGTTAAGGATATAACTTAAGTAAAGAAACCCTATAACTAAATCTGGAAACACTTGTTTTCCATAGTTACTCCTACCATGGGTATCATGGTAGTTCTTAAACATTAACTCTTATTACAAATAGAGTAGAAAGGGGAGTCAAGCCAAGACCATCCAACATATACTCTTAATATGATATTAAGAGGTGACATACCTATTTAACCAAGTCCTAGTGTCAAGTGATCATCATTGTTGAGTAATCAATTCTTGACCTAGAACTTATTAGCCTTTAGCTTTGACCTATTATGTTGACCTTCCAAATACCTTAAGTAGATTAATAATAAGAAGGAATTAGTTATGCTAGAGTGTGCCATCATAAATTGAATGTGATCCTTAGTGGAGATTAACCCATTTGACGCTAGAGGGGTTAACCCACTCATGATTTAACTAGAAGTAGTACGTAAACTCAAGGGTTGAGCTAGTAATTGAGGAGCTATGAGAAAGCTAGTTGTATTCATACATTAGATGACAATCTTGTTAGGACAAGTGGATATAGACTTAGAATAAGCTTTCTTAACAAGATAAGTCTATAGAGAGACTAATACAAGTTTACCACTTACTGGAGTATAGATTTTGATCAAACAATGAGAAGCCTAAGCTTTGTATGATCAAAGGATGGTGGTCATTATTCTCAAGTCACTTGAGAATAGATGATTAAGTATTGAAGAAGAGTTATGAATATACCAAGTTAGGAAACTCCTAGTAAGCTGAATCATTTAGCTTGATCATTAGAAGTTAATCTAGGGCATGATGAAGTGTTTTATAAGTTGTATGGAGTAGTTGGAGGCATAGTAGCTTAACCAAGTTAATATAAGGACAACTGGTGTTATGGGAGTAGTACTATACCTATTTCAAAGGATTGGTATCCTTTGTATGTATATTAAGGATTGTAATCTTGTAAACCTTGGAAGAAGTTGCAAGATGAAGTTAAGGAAGTTAATAGATGGAGTTAGCAGTAGCTACATTGATAGGTGCATCAATGGTAGTTAATTAAGAGAAGTTATATACTAGGAGTAAGGATGGGGTAATGTTGAAGTGGCATGACCATGTCATCATATGATGATGGATATGGTGGAGTCAGATGATTGTCTTATTCAGGAGGATGTGATCTTTGTGAATAAGATAAGAGAGATATATAGAGTATATTTAGGCAAGGAATTCCTTATCTCAAGATATCCTTAGGCAGGTATTAAGGTGAGGATTATATAAAAACTTTAACCAAGATCATAGCAAACCATGAATAGAACCTTGTCTACATATTTGTCCAAAACCCTAGAATGGAGCTAACAGTGAGAGTAATTCATATTCCCAGATAACAATTGAACAATATCTCCTGGACAATTAAAGTTTCCAAGAGATAATTAGAGAACCAAGTGAGTGTTTGAGAAGCCTTGTCTAGTTGATTGTCTTAAACTCTAATAGGAACCTAGAATGATAAAATTATCATGATTCCATTACTAAGTAATTCTAGTATTCCACTCCATGTGGAGATATCAAACAACCATGTTGCAAACCCCAAGATTTAATACCTTATTATATATAATTCTTTTATGAGGCTAAGTACGAATGGAGTTCTTTACGTATCATTCAACATTTGAAGTTCTTGTCATAACCATTATCATAGTAAAAAACAAGAACATTTCTATAAGATTTTCATATGAGAAACAAATCCCTAAGACCTTAATTGTACCTACTTCACTAAATAAAAGAACCTTTCTTATAATAACATATTTTGTGAACACAATTAGAATTGTCGAATAAATTGATTATGATTGGTCCTTATAATATTCTTTAGGACTTACAATTATTCAAGGTATTTCAAACCTTGAGAAAATCATTTTTGGAAACACTTTATAAAAACAGAAACAGAAAATCGTAAAAAGAAAAAAAGGAGAGTGCCAACAGAATCGGCCCATAGCCCAATCCTCCTCGTGTTTACTTAACACTCACGAGCAGCAGCAATCAATTCCTGCTCACTCGGCTACAGCCCACCTAGCCCATTGCAGCCCAAACCGGCCCATACCTCTTCGTGTCCTTCTTTTTTTCTCTTCTTCGCGATCGGCGAGCAAGCAGCTGCCTGGCGACGCCTCTATCGTCTGCCGTGGTCGCCACGATTCATGCCGATGCTGCCTTCATCCATTAGGGATAAGAAGGACACAACGCCGCCCATTCATCCTCATCCGCATTCCCTTCCTCTCTCTGTCTCTAATCCACACACGACCGAAACCCTAGCTGGCCGGATCCAACCACCGTCGTCGGTAGGGGTCGTCTCAAAGACCGTGGAGTGGTCGAGAAGAAGCGCCATCATGCGTAGATCATATGAGAAGAACACAACGCCAAGGGGATGTAACACCCTTTAATCGGCCCTATACAAGTTTTAGCCCTTTCCGCCAAACCCGCATAGAAACGATTCAAGGATGCCCACCAGGCACTTTCGTGCGGGTGGAAAATGAAGTAATACCATTACACAACAGTCCTCGATGGGACCCACAAAACAGATATATATATATACAACAGCGACTCAACGAGTCAAGAACACAGATATACAATACAAAGATCCAAATCACCTTGAAAACGATACAGCGTCCGAGTACGGACAAGATGCAAATTAGGCTAAGAGCCCTAAAGAATAACCAATGCGTCCATAATCCTGCCCAGGACAAGCCGTAAGGGTAACCCTGCTAACGACATCGATCTCAAACCTGCTAAACAAAAAGGGGTGCCGACAAAGGGCAAAGTAAAAAGAGGAGCGTCAGTACTGAGGCCAGTACACGGCGAGGCTAGAATTCGGCGGTCCTCGCCTACATAGGTATGGTGGACTGAAGCTGCAGCGCAGCAACACTAAACAACCTATAGAGACTCAGTAAAACTAGCGGCTATTAAATAGGGATAATAAAGACCTATTCGGATCCAACCTGATACTAACACCAAACATACCCATCCTGGCATTCCCCCTCGAGACCAAACGAGGAAGTCATAACCGAGGAACTCACACGGTTGGCAGTTTTATTCATTCCGTTATAGTTGAAGCTCTTACTAATCAGATATAGATAGCATGAGTCATCCTGATAGCATAAGTAGTGGGCAGTTTTAATCGCCATTCCGTTGTAGGTGGAACCTTTACTAGTCAGATATAATTGTCCTAAGGAATCCCAAAACCCAGCAATTGTTGGCACTTTTATCACATTCCATTGGAGTTGCAATACTTACTAGGCAGGTATAACATGACACGATACACCCTAGTTCCACCAGTTGTTGGCACTTTTATTATCCATTCCATTATAGTGAAGCTGATTACTAGTCACATATTAAGTCAAATTTATAGCACTACTTTAGTTATGCTTGTCTATGATCGAGATACTGTACTCCAAGTCGTCCATAACCGCGGACACGGCTTTCAGAAAGATTTACCCTGCAGGGGTGCACAAATAGTAACACACACACGATCAACCTCGGAAAAACCAAATCAAAACCCAATGAGGCTTTCACGACAAAGCAATCATAGGATTCATAAAATATTTCAGGGGGCCACCCCATTGAGCTACCCGCAACAAAGTTGGCCGGCTCTGAGACGGACCCAGGGTTTGCGCCAATGGCTGTAAAGGACTGGGAACCCGGAAGTGTGACTGGGCTTGTCGATACCGTGAAAACACTCCGCAATTCCTAAACAGTACAGGTGCTCCTCGCACAATTGTAAATAAAGCAGTAAAGCATGGCATAAGTACAGGATAGTAATAAAGCCCCAAACTACTTTGTGGCCCCAAGAAATAAGAAATGAATCAAGCTCTGGCTAAGGGGGATTTATAGACTCTCCCGGATGTGGATAGTGCGAATAATCAAGGAACATGTATCAAGTACTCGGGGCCTACGGGACACAAGTGGACATAAAAACGAAATAGCATGTATTGCCCACCGGTGCCTCTTTCATTAGTTATCCCAACAATTTAATAGTTGTATTTGAAGTCATGATCAACTCCACCGTAAACATCTGCCAGCCTTCCAACAACTGTGGTACTTGACAACACGAGATCGCACCTGAGCAAGCAACTACGACTCGCAAGGCCAGCTATCTACCAAACATAGGTAATAGGAGGTGTCCAAGGCAATATAGAGGCTGCACGGGGTATAACTGGTGTACGGAAACTAAAGCATCACGACACAGATAGCAATAGATCAACAGGAGGAAATAAAGACTTTAAATGCAAAATAGGTAGAAAGGGGGGAGAATGCTCGCCTGGGAAACACGACCGAAGGTTCATATCCGGAGAACTTGTCGATACTCGCATCAACTCATCGGCCTAGTCTGCGAAGAAGTAAACACTAGAAGAAACACCGGATGCAATATTTAATACTACCACAGAAGATCCGGCATGATTATGATATAATGCATGGCATGACAAAGATGCAATGCAACTAGACAATATTAAGCGGAACCAGGGTCCCGACAATTAATTAATAGGTTCATGTTGTTTAGCTACCCCGCAATTCGAATGTTGTATTAACAATGCAAAACATGGCATCGGTTCGCTACACCAATTTAAATGGAGTCCGGAATAAGACAAAGATATCCCACATAAACACTCCATATTTAATTATGAGGTGAATCGGCATAATGCCCCCAAACCACAGATAGATATGCATGCATGAACAATTTAATATGTGATTGTTGGTAATGTCATATTATAAAAATAGGAGCTTAGGGTCACACATTTGGGTTCGGAAGATCTTGGGTTCCGGGGGTCCGGTCTCAGGGTTTGACGGGGGAAACGGTTCGACGGGCTCGGTCTCGCATCTGGGGAAGAAGGACTTGGTTTGGCGTCGACGGCTCATCGGATTCGTCCTGGTCGGTGTCGATCTTGTCACCGCGAAGATCTTGTCAAGTCCGCGTATCGGTTCGGTCTTGGCATCCGGGGTGAAGTACTTGGCGTTCTGCGTTGGCGACCTTGGTGTCCGGGTTCTCGGGCATCGCATCCGGGAAGGAGGTCTTGTCGTACCGGTGTCAACACTTCCGGGAAGGAGAACTTGTCGTATCTGTGGTCTTCGGCTCCGGGGTCTCGGCATGGCTTGACGATTCCATATAGGAGATCTCCGGGTACCGCGGCGGAGTGCTCGGGGTTTCGATGTAGATCTTGGCGAGGGTTTTGTTGGCGAGAAGATCTTGGGTTTTCTGTCTTTGATTGTCGGTGACGATCTCCGGGTTCGGGTCTTCGGGATCTCGACGAACTTGGTGTCCGGGACAGGGACCTCGGCGGGATCGGTCTTCGGAAGATCTTGTAGATGGTTCCTCAGGTGACGTTTTCGGTCTTGGGGCTTCGGAACATGGCAGCCATACGTGCGCAGCTCTGAGAAGATCTTGTCGATGTGAAGATCTTGACGCCCCCAAACTTGGCGATGGTTCTCTTCGGAAGAACTTGGCGATGGTTTATTCTCGATCACATAGACGATGACACAGATGTTCTTGTCTCTACGCACAATGTTGTTGCACACAAGACTGAACGAGGATGGATGCAGCCTTGGCCGTCAGGATTGTACTGGCATCACACCAACTCCACCAGCAGCCCTACAACAAAAAGCGATGGGGGCCGCAAAAGACGGAGACACGCACGACAACCCCAACAGCTCTAAGCCGGAGCAGGAAGAAGGCGGCCGAAGGTGGAGAAAAACATGCTCGTGGAACTCTGCTGGAGCAGAGGCAGGGCGCGAGCGAGCTTGGGTCATGGGCCCCGGAGGTGTTGGCAGCAGGGACACGGTAGGAGGAGGTTGCCGAGGCGGGGAGGAGCTGCGACGCGGGGAGCTGGGTGACGAGGATGCGAGGCCGGCGGCGAGTGGCCCGCACAGGAGGAAGGCCGAGACCGGATGCAGAGCGAGGTAGGGAGGCGAGGCGACCAGAGAGGGATAGGCCGGCGGAGAGGATCTTGATGCGGGAGGTCCGACGGTGCTCGGCAGAACCGCGTCGATGGGGAGGCTCGCCGGCTGCTGGGGCGAGACCGGGTAGAGCTTGCAGGGGACAGCAACGCGGGCGGCCCAGGAGGCGGCGCCGGGCTCAGAGGAAAGGAGGGGAGCGCGGGGAGATAGCGGCGGCAGGGCTCTGCTTACAGACGAGCAAGGGGCGAGAGAAAGGGAGGAGGAGATGGCGTCGGGCGGAGGAAGACGAGGGTAGGTGGCGATGGCGGGGTGAGATGCGAGCGGGGAAGGCAGGAGCCTGGGTGGTGGGACCAGGTCGGTGGCCCAGGATCAGGGCGGGGTCCTGAGGTAGTCGGCACGGGGTGGGCGGGAGCATGCGTGCGTGCGTTGTGTGCCTTGTTGGAGAGGAGGTGGCGCGCTGCGATTGGGCGGGGTGAGGTGGCGAGCAGGGAGTGGTCTAGGTGAGGTGGCGGCTGGGAGGGAGTGTGGCTGTGTGGGGTGCCGCGTGAGTGTGTGTGTGTTGTGTATGTGGCGGCGGATGGCTAGGGTAGATAGGGTGGGCTTAGGGTTAGGTCCAGGTAGAATAGATTTAGGGTTTGGAGGTGGTCGGCCAGGCTTTCGGGCCTGGCGGGCTGCCTCCTAAAAACAACTTGAAATTTTATTTATTTAAAATGGGGCTTTTGGAATCCGTTTGTAGACAAAACGAAATACTCCGGACAAGCCCGAGGTTTGATTTGAATTTAAGACGGGGCTTATTTAGAAAAACAAAATAGGTTTGCGAAAATAGTTTTAGACAAAACCATGCATGATAACATGATGATGTTCCAATGCAATGTGGCATGATGACATGAGCATGCAGTCATGATGATGCGATGCACAAAAACACATCGATTTTCTAGTAGTGGTTTTAACAGGGCGCCATAGGGGAGCTCGGAGATGATCGAATTTTTCCGTTTCCTTTCGCCGGCGATCGTCGGAATCCACGGAGAATAGGCCACACCAGAACGCCATTGTCGCCATCAACCACGGCGACATCATCGGGGTGAGCTACCGGTCCCTATGGACCTCTCCAATCTCTTCCTTTCGTCCTGCATCACCGTCGTGCCGTAGACCGCCATGCACCGCCACTGTCCGACGTCATGCACCGTACTCCGGTGACCATTTGCTAGCGGCACCGCCACGATAGTGTTCAACATCGTCTACTCGTTCGAAATCACCACTTCAAAAGGTCCCTAGTGCAGTTTTTCGGTGTCGTCGCCGTACTCCAGCGGGAGTCCGGTGAGAGTCCGGCGAGTGGTCATCGGCTGGCGTCATCTTTGACTGGTCCACGTCCACATAGACACTGACGTGGCGAATGGTCCACCGGTCAGTGGCTCTGGGTAAAATAAAATAGGGTATACAAATCTTTTGTTTCGTGTGGCAGGTGACGTGTCCTAGGGCCCATCTGTCTGTGACTACGGGTAGGGTTAGTGTTAGTATAAAAAGTGTTATCTGCTTAGAAAATAGATAAAACCAAATAAGTTTAATATAAATATAATTCCAGAATTTTTTTAAAAAGGACTAAATCTTATTAATTATATATCTTTTGTTTTATAATTCAGAAAAATGTATATAATATATCAAAATGTTTAGAAAAATAAAATCTGTAATTTAACCTTATTAACAAATATTATTGTGTTAATTATTTAAATAATTATTATTCAATAAAGATTTTATAAGTAATAAAACTTTAAAAAATTCATATTTTAATATTAGTAAATAATAAAAATATAAATAATATACCAAAATTCTTATAAAAAAAAAATCTACACTTACAAACTTGTTTAAATTATTTTTGTATCACTTAACCAGTATTTATTATTTCTTAGATATTTATTAAGTGATAAAATTTATAAAAATCATATCTTATTATTAAAAATTCACAAAAATACTTATACTATACCAAAAAGATCACAAAAATAAAATCTACATACTAAAAATATCAAATCTCACTTTTGAAGTAAAATAAAAGGTAAAGGTCTAATAAATCTTATTTAAACCCCTTTTCTTTTATTTTAATTCATTAAAAATATATAAATACTTACTATTGCTTTAGCATCATTTGTTTAAAGTCTAAAAATGTAAGAACAAGTTCAAATAATGTTTAGTTGAAGTTAACATAAGTCTAACCATTTTAAGTTATACTTACTAAAACTACCATTTCAAATTAAATAAGTTTTACTCTCTAAAAGTATTTTAACAATTATAAAATCAACTAAAATAGTATATTGTTCATCACAAGAATCCTATTCACTTATACTATGATTATTTAGTGTAGTAATGTTTTCCTATTTAATAATCTTAGCTAATAAGAAACCTTAAAGTGTTAACCTTAAGTGTAAATACTTTTTACTTTGTAAAGTAATATTTCCTCAAAGGTTATTCTTTTAAAAAACACTAAAAGTAATCCTTGGACACCTATTTAAAAACTCTAATGGAATCTTAATCTTGTTTAAGAAGTATTTCAGATACCATATCATTTGAGTGCTTTACTATTGCATATTACTTGTTATATTTACTTATTGTTTCACATGCACTCTTACAAGCATTAATAAGAAGCACAAGTGTGAATCTGTTATAAAAGTGCAACACATTTTAAAGAACTCATTTCCAGTTTCCAAACCCTAGATTAGATACTGCTAATCCGGGGATTCGCATTTATCAAATTGCATTATATTAGTTATGCATCGTTGCATTTTGCTGCTTTAAACATTAGTTCTTACCAGACCAATGATTTTATTTACAGAATTTGGATCTTCTATTGTCTTGAAGACCGTGAGTGCATAATCTTGCAATCAAAAAAGGCATGCTCATGTCCTTTGATTATTTTCTATGCTTGTAACGCAACTGTGTCATCACCTGCATTTCAATAAGGTCAGAAAACACTATTTTCATAATAATTTGATTATAGATTATTTACCAAATGGTAATAATCTAATGATACAGTTCCAGTGGTAAAGGAACATAATATTTAGGACTTAACAACCAATGTCGCGAGTGATTCTAGCGCCATATATTACGCATCAACCATAAGACTTGGAATGGGACCGGAAAGTCAGTTGTATCTTCTCCCTTTCATATGGAGGCAAGATGACCTTATCATGACGTTGGGATTCCCGGTGTGGATCCAACATATGGGTGGGCACCCTTAGGCCCTACGATTTTGGTGTCTAGATATTTATGAGTGGCTGCCGGAGGTATGAACCTCTAGGGGCATCACCAGCTCATAGAGTCTTCAGGAACTCCCATGGTTATAGCTCGCCCTAGTTGGCAGCTTAACATATGTGTAGCCAGCCCCGGAGGATCGTGCAGACTTATGGGGTCGCAGAGAGGGCAGTACTGGCTTAGATCTTAAACTAGGCCCCATACCAAGGAAGTATGGACAAGCTCGCGGCTTGGTTGTGCAACAAGGCTAAGGTCTCTTATGGGAAAAGTGACGCACCTCTACAGAGTGTAAGAATTGTGACATGTTACTCCCTGTTCCGGGAAGGAGCTACAAACGCGGCAGGAAAGGAACCCCACAAAGGTTCTGGTCAACCTGTGAAGGCTGTCGGACATAGTTTTCAGAATAAAAGCAACCTTTGAAGAAATTTTTACAAAAAACCTGCATTGCCTACGACCTATGGTTTGTGGCTGTAGAGATAGTGCATCATGCACTCCTTTTTAGTGAACTTGCTAAGTACGCTCGTACTCAACCCTTGCTAGGTTTTAAGCTATTGAAGACGACGTTAACATCAATGTCTGCTCAAGAAACCATCATTGACAGCTCAAGTTCTTCAATAAAGTCAATGAAGTCAACATATACATCAGCTGAAGTGAAGATAAAGTGTCGGTTTAGATAGGAGTAGATTCTCTAGCCATAAAACCTATTTCTGTAGAGCATTGCAATAGCAGCAATGGCAAGCCAAATAGTTTAGATACTAGTCATAGTGACCAGATAGTTCTGAGTTATTATTTCTAGTTCTTCTTTGTAAGAAGTTCCTTTCTCTCTCTTTAACCTAGAGTGTTCTCTGGATCTTTTGTAAAGAGTCGAGTTGTAATCTATAGTCATGTCTTGGACCTGCTGTGTTTCTGTTGTACCACTCGGAGGGATGTAATACTAGTGAATGGTGTTTCATTGGTGTTATATCAATGACTATAGTGTACTACATCATGCAGTGGTATGCTGGGTCACCTCAGCTGGTATCAGAGCATATGCTTTGGCCTTAGGATTAAAACCCTTTTAGGAAGATCTGTAGGTTGGATAGTGACTATAGGAGCCATCTTATCTAAACCAAGACTTGTGATGGATATTCACTTGAGGATAACCTTGTAACACTTAAGTTGGATGTTCTTGTCATCTTTCTTAAGGATTAGTTATATATATTCTCTAGAGAAATGTCATTTTAGTGTAGCTTTAAATAGGTATAAGACCACTAAGATATCTTAAGTAAGTTAAAATATCAAAGAAGATTACGACCAGATTAGGATATCATGTGGAGTAGTATTAGTGATGGAGTCTATATTTAGAGTCCCTGTGAAGTAGCAGAATCTTACCATTAGTTGATACCATTATACCGTACAGGGTAGACCACTAGAGTATGTATAGATACAATTAGAAGTAAATCATGTGGCATCCACTTGATAATTCCATGTGATGGAGTAGGATTTTGTTAAGAATCGTTAATAGTAAGCTAAGAAGAAGAGTTGTCATGGTGAGATTAGCTCTTTAATCATGATGACTAGGTAAATCTAGACAAGTTCGTGGTGAGAATAACTCCGAGACCATGATAAGTCTATAATTAGGACAAGTGTTTAGTAAATAATCTTGTAACAACAGTAAGTAAAGGACATGTTAGGTCTATGATAGAAGACATAGGTGTCATAATATTATAATAATTTTGGGATTAAGGTAGTAACTACAATTTTGTTAGTAGTTTTGAGAGATCATGTGAGGATAGTTATAATAGAATAGAAAATTAGTAGTCTTTAGTAGTCCTAAAGGAAAGGTAAGTGGTTAGTCAGAACCAAAGTGAGACACTTTGGTCAAAATTATCCTGTTGCATCTGCGCAATTTGGGTAAATATTGGGACAAAGAGTAGTTTAACCCTTAAGTTATAAGTATCACGGCGTAAACCTATAATAGGAGGTGTCATATACTACACAGCTAAGCCTGAATACTAGAGGTATTATGCTCAACTATTATATTCCGGGCATAGAATGATGTGTGTTATATGTACCACATTTGGATTTCTTGGTTTTTTCTTGCATCTTCTTGATTGACTAGATCTATACATGAAGTTTGACTTGGTGTGCAAATGCATGTTGCATCACCAAGTTATTACTTGATGTGATGGACCTAGACATATAAGGGAATTTGTGTAAGGGAGTGACGAGTCCCGAAGATCAAGATGAAGACTTGCATAAAGAAGGAATCTAAATATAAGGAGTATCAACACTGTTTTAAAGGATGGATCAACCCCAACTCACTATGAGCTAGCAATAAGAAGGATAATTAGTGCAGAAAAAGGGGGAGAGCAACATGAAGGATGAATTTAAGTTCACTTAAGATAGGTGATGTTGCTCAGAAGTTAATAAAGTAGTTGTCCCCAAAATCATTGAAGTAACATGAAAGGGAGCAAAGAAGAAGTTTTGGAACAAAGGTGGTATTCAAGCTGTGACAACTCAGAGTGAATGCCAATAGTAAGTCCAGAAAACGTTGGGTAATTTGTACACCTAGGAGGATCCGCAGCTGGTATCCGTAGTTGGTATCCGTAGCTGGTATCCTAGCGGTTTAGCTAAGTAGGTCATTTTTGTGTAATTTAAAGAGTATAAAACTTGGCCTAAGTTAAGTTAGACCTAAGGAAGTATGAAATTAAAGATAGTCTTTCAAGACGCTTCGCGAAATCAGGCTTACCAAAGCGAAAATGTTCAAAGAGTTAAGAGTAAGTCAAGTAATGTAGAAGATTCCTTTCAGAGATCTACAATTGTGTGGATATACCGCAGATTCTTTCGTGAGACCTTCCAAAGGTAATATTTAAGCTAGATAGAGACCAATACCTTAGCTAATGGGTATTATACATGTAGTTTATAGACCATTTGGAAAAACCAAGTGGGAGAGTAAACAATAAACACTGACATGTTGTTGTCTAACTTTCTGACTAAAGGTTGGAGAAGTACAAAATTATGGTAAGATTAAGCCTTATTCTCATAAGGTTATAAGAAATCATCTTTATAAGCGTATTCTCTAGAGTATGTCCAGATGAAAGATCAAAGGAGATATAATATATTAAACCTAGTGGACTAGTTATAAAGGGGAAACAACTGGTAAGTTATCCTTTAGTGTAAAGAGAGTATTCTAAAATAGACCGGTGTAATGTAATAGGAAAAACCAAATTGGAATGGACAAAATGTGTCCACAACCAATTCTAAATAAAACATTAAAGACATAACCCATGGGATTGTAGTAGGAGTTATACTTCATATAGAAAACGACAGTGGATATTGTTGGAATGAAGATAATTCAAGGAAATAGATCTGGATATGGGATACCATCATTATCCCTAGTTGTGATCACAATGGATTTCGAGAAAGATCGTGATCAACACAAGTTAACTCCTCATTCCGAAACGCAAGAGAGTACTAACTTCGGGGACAAAGTTGATTTTAAGGGGGAGACTCTGTAACATCCCAGCATTAGAGCTTAGAAATAAGCTGAACACAGGTGTGTGCATTGCATTCATGCATAGAAAATCCGGATAATTTTTGCGCTTTAAAATAAAACTTGTCAAAGTGATTCAAGCTTCTCTTGACTGCGATAAGTTTCAATATGACCTTTTCTAAAACCTTATCTTTGGGTAATATTATTTGATCTAAGGGTAGATCAAATGTAATAAAACTAAGTCACAACACACTATTTAATAATGAGTACTTGATCTTCTAGAGATCATTACATGGTATTCCATACCACAACTCAAGGATGAATACTTAATATTCTAAAGATGATATCAAGGTATTATCTACCACAAACCTTGAATACCAAGTTAAGGATATAACTTAAGTAAAGAAACCCTATAACTAAATCTAGAAACACTTGTTTTCCATAGTTACTCCTACCATGGGTATCATGGTAGTTCTTAAACATTAACTCTTATTACAAATAGAGTAGAAAGGGGAGTCAAGCCAAGACCATCCAGCATATACTCGGAATATGATATTAAGAGGTGACATACCTATTTCACCAAGTCCTAGTGTCAAGTGATCATCATTGTTGAGTAATCAATTCTTGACCTAGAACTTATTAGCCTTTAGCTTTGACCTATTATGTTGACCTTCCAAATACCTTAAGTAGATTAATAATAAGAAGGAATTAGTTATACTAGAGTGTGCCATCATCAATGGAATATGATCCTTAGTGGAGATCAAACCATCTAATGCTAGAGGAGTTAACCCACTCATGAGTTAACTAGAAGCTGTACCTAAACTCAAGGGTTGAGCTAGTAATTGAGGAGCTATCAGAAAGCTAGTTGTATTAGTACATTAGATGACAATCTTGTTAGGACAAGTGGATATAGGCTTAGATTAAGCTTGCTTAACAAGATAAGTCTATAGAGAGACTAATACAAGTTTACCACCTACGGGAGTACATATTTTGATCAAACAATGAGAATCCTAAGCTTTGTATGATCAAAGGATGGTGGTCATTATTCTCAAGTCACTTGAGAATAGATGATTAGGTATTGAAGAAGAGTTATGAATATACCAAGTTAGGCAACTCCTAGTAAGCTGAATCCTTTAGCTTGATCATTAGAAGTCAAGCTAGGGCATGATGAAGTGTTTGATAAGTTGTATGGAGTAGTTGGAGGCATAGTAGCTTAACCAAGTTAATATAAGGACAACTGGTGTTATGGGAGTACACCTATACCTATTTCAAAGGGTTGATATCCTTTGTATGTATAGTAAGGATTGTAATCTTGTAGGCCTTGGAAGAAGTTGCAAGATGAAGTTAAGGAAGTTAATAGATGGAGTTAGCAGTAGCTACATTGATAGGTGCATCAATGGTAGTTAATTAAGAGAAGTTATATACTAGGATTAAGGATGGAGTAATGTTGAAGTGGCATGACCATGTCATCATATGATGATGGATATGGTGGAGTCAGATGATTGTCTTATTCAGGAGGATGTGACCTTTGTGAATAAGATAAGAGAGATATATAGAGTATATTTAGGAAAGGAATTCCTTATCTCAAGATATCCTTAGGGAGGTATTAAGGTGAGGATTCTATAGAAGCCTTAACCAAGATCATAGCAAACCATGAATAGAACCCTGTCTACATATTTTCCAAAACCCTAGAATGGAGCTAGAAGTGAGAGTAATTCATATTCCTAGATAACCATTGAACAATATCTCCTGGACAATTAAAGCTTCCAAGTGGTAATTAGAGAACCAAGTGAGTGTTTGAGAAGCCTTGTCCATTTGATTGTCTTAAACTCTAATAGGAACCTAGAATGATAAAATTATCATGATTCCATTACCAAGTAATTCCAGTATTCCACTCCATGTGGAGATATCAAACCACCATGTTGCAAACCCCAGGATTTAATACCTTATTATATATAATTCTTTTATGAGGCTAAGTACGAATCGAGTTCTTTACGTATCATTCGACATTTTAAGTTCTTGTCATAACCATTATCATAGTAAAAACTAGAACATTTCTATAAGATTTTCATATGAGAAACAAATCCCTAAGACCTTAATTGTACTTACTTCACTAAATAAAAGAACCTTTCTTATAATAACATATTTTGTGAACACAATTAGAATTTTAGAATAAATTGATTATGATTGGTCCTTATAATATTCTTTAGGACTTACAATTATTCAAGGTATTTCAAACCTTGAGAAAATCATTTTTGGAAAGACTTTATAGAAACAGAAACATAAAATCGTAAAAAGAAAAAAAGGAGAGTGCCAATAGAATCGGCCCACATCCCAATCCTCCTCGTGTTTACTTAACGCTCGCGAGCAGCAACAGTCAATTCCCGCTCGCTCGGCTGCAGCCCACCTAGCCCATTGCAGCCCAAACTGGCCCATACCTCTTCGCGTCCTTCTTTTTTCTTCTTTTTCACGACCGGCGAGCAAGCAGCTCCCTGGCGACGCCTCTGCCGTGCGCCGCGGTCGCCACAATTCATGCTGATGATGTCGTCATCCATTGGGGATAAGAAGGACACGACGCCGCCCATTCATCCTCATCAGCATTCCCTTCCTCTCTCTGTCTCTAATCCCCACACGGCCGAAACGCTAGCTGGCCAGAGCCAACCGCCCTCATTGTTAGGGGTGGTCTCAGAGACAGCGGATTGGTTGAGAAGAAGCGCAATCGTGCGTAGATCATATGAGAAGAACGCAACGCCAAGGGGAGCTCCGAGATGATCGAATTTTTCCGTTCCCTTTCACCGATGATCGTCGGAATCCGCGGAGAATAGGCCGTACCAGAGCACCATCGTCGCCATCAACCACCGTGACAGCATCGAGGTGAGCTATCGGTCCCTATGGACCTCTCCAATCTCTTCCTTCTGTCCTGCATCCCCATTGCGCTATAGACTGTCATGGATCGCCGCTGTCCGCCGTCGTGAACCATACTCTAGAGACCATTTGGTAGCGGCACCGCCACGATAGTGTTCAGCATCGTCTACTCGTTCGAAAGCACCACTTCAAAAGGTCCCTGATGCAGTTTTTCGGCGTCACCGTCGTACTCTGGCAGGAGTCCGGTGAGTGGTTGTCGGTTGGCGTCATCTTTGACTGGTCCACGTCCACGTAGACACTGACGTGGCGAATGGTCCACCGGTCAGTGGCTCAGGGTAAAATAAAATAGGGTATAAAAATCTTTTATTCCGTGTGGCAGGTGACATGGCCTAGGGCCCATCTGTCTGAGACTACGGGTAGGGTTAGTGTTAGTATAAAAAGTGTTATCTGTTTAGAAAATAGATAAAACCAAATAAGTTTAATATAAATATAATTCGAGAAATTTTAAAAAAAGGATTAAATCTTGTTAATTCTATATCTTTTGTTTTATAATTCAAAAAAATGTATATAATATATCAAAAGGTTTAGAAAAATAAAATTTGTAATTTAACCTTATTATCAAATATTACTGTTAATTATTTAAATAATTATTATTCAATAAAGATTTTATAAGTAATAAAACTTTAAAAATTCATATTTTAATTTTAGTAAATTAGAAAAATATAAATAATATACCAAAATTCTTATAAAAACAAAATCTACACTTACAAACTTGTTTAAATTATTTTTGTATCACTTTTTTGTATCACTTAAACAAAATCTAGGACTTAACAACCAATGTCACCAGTGATTTGAGCACCGTATATTACTCGTCAACCATAAGACTTGGGATGAGACGGGAAAGTCAGCTGTATCTTCTCCCTTGCATATGGTGGCAAGATGACCTTATCGTGACGTTGGGATTCCCGGTGTGGATCCAACATATGGGTGGGCACCCTTAGGCCACACGATTTTGGTTTCTAGATTATTTATAAGTGGCTGCTGGAGGTATGAACCTCCAGGGGCATCATGTTGGAGATATGGCCAAGAGGCAATAATAAAATGGTTATTATTATATCTTTATGTTTATGATAAATGTTTACATCCCATGCTATAATTGTATTATTAGGAAACACTAATACATGTGTGTTTTGTAAACATAAAAGAGTCCCTAGTAAGCCTCTTGTTAAACTAGCTTGTTGATTAATTGATGATCATGGTTTCCTGATCATGGACATTGGATGTGATTAATAACAAGGTTATATCATTAGGAGAATGATGTGATGGACACACACCCATAGTAAGCGTAGCATAAGATCAAGTCATTAAAAGTTCGTATTGCTGTAAGCTTTCAAATGCATAGTAACCTAATCCTTCGACCATGAGGTTATGTTAATCACCATCACCGGATGGGTACTTTGATGACATCAAACACCACTTCGTAACTGGGTGGTTATAAAGGTGTCATTGGGTATTCTAAAAGTATGTGTTAAAGCGCATCGACCAAGATTGGGATTTGTCCATCCATATGACGGATAGATATGCTCTGGGCCCTCTCGGTGGAATGTCATCTAGTTAGCTTGCAAGCATGTGACTGGGTCACAAGGGATGACATATCACGGAATGAGTAAAGAGTACTTATCAGTAACGAGGTAGAACTAGGTATGGAGATGCTGGCGATCAAACCTCAGATAAGTATAGTATCGCGTGACAAAGGGAATTGGTTTCGTATGTAAATGGTTCAATCGATCGCGAAGTCATCGTTGAGTATGTGGGAGTCATTATGGATCTCCAGGTCCCGTTGATGGTTATTGATAGGAGATGTGTCTCTATCATGTCTACATATTCACGAACCGTAGGGTGACACACTTAAGGTTCGAAGTTGTTTTAAGTAGATATGGAATAAGCGTTTGAGACCGAATGTTGTTCGGAGTCTCAGATTGGATTCAGGACATCACGAGGAGATCCAGAATGGTCCGGAGAATAAGATTCATATATTGGGGATCATTTTCTGAGTTAGGAAATGTTCCGGAGTATTTGTATGAGGGTTCTAGAAGGTTTTGGAATGTTCCGGAAGGTTCTAGAGGATTTCTTGGAGTTTACTTGAAAACCAAGAAAGGGTCAAAGGAAACCTAGTGGGGCAAGACACGGATTCGTGGGGGAGGAGGACTCCTCCCCCCTTCCCACCGCCGGCCATAGGAGGGGAGTCCTACTAGGACTCCCCGTCCCCAGGCGCGCCTCCCCCCTTAAATAGAAGGGCAGGGGCGCCCCCTCCAAGCTCTCTCTCACAACTCCCAATCTCTACCGCCTCTCTCCTCCACCTTTCTTCTGCACAGGCATAGGCGAAGCCCTGCATAATTCTCTACTCCACCACCACCACCACGCCGTCGTGCTGCTGGGATTCCGTGGAGAAGATCTACTACCTCCGCTGCTCGCTGGAACGGGGAGAGGAAGGTCTGCTTTGAATCCCCACGTGTGACCGACTGCGGAAGCGCTGCCGGAACGCGGCGCCGGAAGGATCGTCCACTTGACCGACTGCGGAGGCGCTGCTGGAACGCGACGCCGGAAGGATCGTCCACACGATCTTGAGATCGGCAAGTGATCGACTACATAAACCACGAGATCTGATCTCGTTAACGCTTTTGGATCTACGAGGGTTAGTTCCTATCTATCTCGTTGCTCATGTCTAATAGATTAGATCTTGGCTTTTATCTAGATTAGATCAGGGTTTTGTTCGTTCTTGCGGTAGAATTTTTTTGTTTTCCATGCTACAAATCCATCAGTGGTATCAGAGCCGTATCTATGCGTAGATCTATTGCACGAGTAGAACACAATGTTTTTGTGGGCGTTGATGCTTTTGTTGTCGGTGTCTTAGCGTGTACTTTGCATCTTGCGGCATGGTGGGATGAAGCGGCTCGGGCTAACATTACATGAGACTTGCTCATCGCACATGAGACTTGCTCCACGCTTGACGTGCAACTTTCTTTGTACAAGTGGCTTTGCTTGTGTCAGTCTCTCCCATCATAGTTAAGATTCAATTTACAATGAGCATCTTGACAACACTTGTATCAACGTTGTGGTCCTTGTTCGTAGGTAAGATCGGTCTTATGCGAAAGCCCCAAACCACGTAAAACATGCAAAGAAAATTAGAGGCGTCTAACTTGTTTTTGCAGGGATTTTGTGATGTGATATGGCCATCATGTGATTGTGATTATATTTGATGTATGCAATGATCCTTGTTGTAATATGGCAACCGGCAGGAGCCTAATGGTTGTCTTCAATTCTGTTAAGACCTGTGTGTCTATTCATCATGTAATAGCTTTATTGCAAGTAGTTGTAATAGTTACTGTTGGTGATGGACAACCATGAAGCGGCGCCACGGACCTTGACGCAATGCTAGTGATGATGGATTTCATGTCCGTGCTTTGGAGATGGAGATCAAAGGCGCAAGAAGAAAGGGCCATGTCATATCACACTAATTATGAATTGCCTGTGATGTTAATCCTTTATGCATCTTGTATTGCTTAGATCGCGACGGTAGCATTATAAGATGATCCCTCTCACTAAATATCAAGTAATAAAGTGTTCGTCCTTAGTTGGCACCGTTGCTAAGACTCGTCGTTTCGAAGCATCTCGTGATGATCGGGTGTGATAGACTCTACGTGTGCATACAACGGGTGCAAGCTAGATTTGCACATGCGGAAACTAAGGTTAACCTTGACGAGCCTAGCATGTACATACATGGTCTCGGAACACGGAATACCGAAAGGTAAAGCATGAGTCATATGGATGATATGATGAACATGTTGATTGTTCGCCTTTAAAGCTACATCATCTCACATGATGATCGGACTTGGTGTAGTGGATTTGGTTCGTTTAATCACTAAAACAACTCGAGGGATGTTGTTTTGAGTGGGAGTTCATTTGTAATTTGGATTAGTCGAACTCAATTTATCATAAACACAATCAAAGTGAATTTGCATAGTTTGTTGTAGTCATTGGCATCCGTTCACCACGTTACGCTTAGTTATAGTTGAGATAGTGGAACTATAGAAATTCTGGATATTTACTTTACGAACTGGTATCGTATTGTTTTGAATGTCAATTTAAAGTTTATAAGTCCTATTGCAAACTTTTAGCAAACTCTATTTGCTCCATGAAGTTTAATAAGTAGTATTAAATCGAGAGTAACAATTCAAGTGTTAGTATCTAATGTATCATGTTTGCCTCCATGATTCTTGATACTCAAAAGATTGTTTTTAATATCAAGTTTATCTAAGAGCTGAAAGCAATGTTTCAGAAACCATCACATGTGAAAGGTATTGCGATATCTAAAACAATGTGTTGGTTACAACATGATAGAGTATACGTCCTCATATTTGATGAGAATTTGTGAAGGTTGGAGACGCTAGTCGTCCTAATCCTCCAAAGGTTTTGAAAAAGAAACATTATACTCGCAATTCACCTTTATAAGCTATAGCAGCTTGATCATAAAAGTTGTCATGATAAGGATGAATAGAAGATGTAAGTAAAATGTTTACTACACTAAAAGATTACTAAAGAATGAATTTTTGAAAGAACACCAAACATTTGATGATGGTGATCCACCTCAAAGTGCAAGTCCAAAGGTATTAGTGGTTGACTATATATGCTTTGTACCATGTGTCATATTGATGACACCACTATTGATGTTGATAGATTCTTTTAAAAGAAAAGGAATTGCTGAAAGAGAATCTATAAAATATTTGGCAGAAAATAAAAGGTTGGAGATGTCCAACTTAGGCATATAGAAGATATACATGTTATGGTTGTATTCCTTTCTTGTTAAACAATGTGGCTCTTGGGTATTGGATACCGAATTGGTTGGTATGAAGTGTCATACAGAACAACACAATTCATGAACTGCAATGGCCTAAGTAACTAGCAAGAGAAAATGTGATGATGTTCATCAAAAACAAACAAAGGGTTGTTGTGTTGCTCGTTAACATCAAAGCTTGCCTTCAAGATTTGTTTCAATAATTGTTATTTTGATCAGGTATTATGACGACAAAAGGTTGTTCAAATAATTACCGTATTCCATAATAGATGGATGATATACAAGTCTAGTTGGAGAAATAACGACCATAAAACTAATGCTAAAATGTCGCAAGACAAATGATTGAAAGATCACTTGCGAAGTGACATCACCGTTTAAATTATATTGAAAGGGATACATGAAGAAACTCCATGTTGATGGATTTTTGGAGTCTTTGATTTGGATCAAATGACGCTTATGATACTTTCCTGGAGATAATTAAAACTCTGTTCGTAGGCCAAAAGAGGAACGGACGACTAACTGATTGGAATTTGTACATATTGATGTATATAGTCCATTATGTGTAGTCGTGGGCGATGGATTTCAACTTCATATGCTTTCTCCGAAGATTTGAGTGAGTATATGTATATACTTACTCAATAAGGAAGAAGTATAAAACATTTGAAAAATGTTCAAAGACTTTCAAGATGAAGTGGAAAATCATTGTAACAAGAAAGTAAAAGAGTTTATGATTGGATCATAAAGGAAGATGTTTGAGTTACAAGTTTAGCAAAACACCTAAGATTTGAGGAATCGTTCCATGGATTTGCATTTCCCAAAACACCATAGGAGTATGGAGTGTTCAAGATATGTAATGAAACCTTGTTTGACATGGTAAGATGAAAGGTGTCATTTATAAAACTGCCATTATATTTTAAAGATTAAAGCTTTAGTAACTACCACTTTTACACTGAAAAGAGCTCCATCGTGATCCGTTGAAATGACACCATATAAGTCATGGTTTGGGATAAAACCCGAATTGTCTTTTCTTAAATTTTGGTATGCTATGCATAAGTAAAATGTTTACAACCAAAGTCGGATAAGCACGTCTTTGTAGGTTATCCCAAAGAATTTGTTGGGAATTTCTCCATAACACCGAGGACAAAAGAGTTTGTTACTTGGAACGTCAAGTTTCTTGAGAAGGAATTTTTCGTGAAAAGTTAAGTGGGAGGACAATAGAACTTTGACAAGGTTGTTGAACCTTAGCTATATGTGCTAAGTAGCGCAGCGCCAAAAAGTGTCCCGGTGATGTCCACAATGCTCATGGCTCTCGTGATTACAAAAGGTGTGATCTCGAAGATTAGAGTTCCTATAGAACCATGTGGGTCGGTAAGAATCAAATAGTAAGATTTGATAAGCAAGTCGTTATTGTTTTGCCAATGATGAACTGACTACATGCAAAGAAGCGATGATGGGCCCTGACTCCATAAAATGACTAGAAGTCATGGAATCCGTGATAGCATCCATACACAAGAAATCAAGTTTCTGAACTTAGAAGACCCTCCGGAAAGGCGTGAAGCCTATCGCTCGTGTTTGGATCTATAAAGAAATAGACATGGATGTTTCAAATCTATGAAATAGTCGACATGTCAGAAAGAGTTTACGACAATGTTCAAAGAATTGACTATGATAAGATTTGATCTTTCATAGCGATATTTAGTCTGGACGGATTAATGTAGCAACCACTACATATATTTTGGTATATGGTAGTTGAACAAACAAAACAAGTTCTTCTAATAGAATGGTTACCTAGGACGTGTAAATGACACGATCCAAAGGGTTTTGTTAATTCAAAGGATGCTAAAAGAGTATGCAAAACTTCAATGGTTGAAGTAAGCATAGCGGAGTTGGAATCTTCACCATGATGAAACTGTTAAAAGAGTTTAAATTCATCGGAGATGCTTGCATTTGCAAGAAATTAAGTGGGAGTGCTGAGACATATTTCTAATACATTATGTAGAGGACATATTGTTGATTGGAAATGATGTATCTTGTATTGACACAGGTTAAGAATTTCATTTCGATGAAAGACTTAGGCATAACTCGAGAATTAGGCATCAATGTCTATATGAATAGATTGAGGCGCTAATATGGTTTTGCCAAATGTACATAGATAAGATGTTGAATGAGTTCAATATGGAAGCAACAAGAAAGGTTCTTGACGCACGGAAAGGACTGAATCAAGATTCGAGTGTGTTGACACGAGATTCAAGTGTTTTGACACTTGGTAAAATCACAAGAATATTTTGATCAATCATTCTTTGAGATGTACACATCCAGATATGTCCTATGCTCTAAATGTTATGAGCATATACCAGAATGATTCATAAGATGATCATTGGACAATAGTAAAGATATTCTTATGAGCTTTGGAAGAACTAAGAATATATCATGTATAAGTGACAAATCGTTAAAGGTAGTTCATTGTAAAGTGTTACATTGATACTAGTTTTGTCACAAGATGCAAATTAAGTTTATCTCAATTTAAACTATGGGTGGCACAATGTAATGAAAAGGAAGTTCCATAACGGATTTGGTTGAATACCAAAGTTAAAACATTGTGACAGATACTACAACAAAAGGGCTAAGTATATAACTGCTATAGTAGCAGCCAAGGAGGGCATTTGTGTTAAGTAGTTTGTTATCAAACTAGGTGTGGTTCAAAGTGGGCTAATACTATGAAGATATATTGTGTGACAATAATATCAACATATTTTGAGCCGAAGGAACTAAAGGTCTCACCAGAGGACAAAATTTATACAATGCCATCTCAATAGAGAATGAGTAATGCGTAGAGACGCAAGGACATGCAAATACACACGGACCTGGAAGTGTCAGATCCGAAGATTATGTTTACCACTAGCAATAGTGTCTATACAACACCAGAAAGCCATAGGTGTTGAATGCACAAGTTTTTTAACTAGATTATTGACTCTAGTGCAAGTGGGAGACTGTTGGAGATATGCCCAAGAGGCAATAATAAAATGGTTATTATTATATCTTTATGTTTATGATAAATGTTTAGATCCCATGCTATAATTGTATTATTAGGAAACACTAATACATGTGTGTTTTGTAAACATAAAAGAGTCCCTAGTAAGCCTCTTGTTAAACTAGCTTGTTGTTAATTGATGATCATGGTTTCCTGATCATGGACATTGGATGTGATTAATAACAAGGTTATATCATTAGGAGAATGATGTGATGGACACACACCCATAGTAAGCGTAGCATAAGATCAAGTCATTAAAAGTTCGTATTGCTGTAAGCTTTCAAATGCATAGTAACCTAATCCTTCGACCATGAGGTTATGTTAATCACCATCACCGGATGGGTACTTTGATGACATCAAACACCACTTCGTAACTGGGTGGTTATAAAGGTGTCATTGGGTATTCTGAAAGTATGTGTTGAAGCGCATGGACCAAGATTGGGATTTGTCCATCCATATGACGGATAGATATGCTCTGGGCCCTCTCGGTGGAATGTCATCTAGTTAGCTTGCAAGCATGTGACTGGGTCACAAGGGATGACATATCACGGAACGAGTAAAGAGTACTTATCAGTAACGAGGTAGAAGTAGGTATGGATATGCTGACGATCAAACCTCGGATAAGTATAGTATCGCGTGACAAAGGGAATTGGTTTCGTATGTAAATGGTTCAATCGATCACGAAGTCATCATTGAGTATGTGGGAGTCATTATGGATCTCCAGGTCCCGCTGATGGTTATTGATAGGAGATGTGTCTCTATCATGTCTACATATTCACGAACCGTAGGGTGACACACTTAAGGTTCGAAGTTGTTTTAAGTAGATATGGAATATGCGTTGGAGACCGAATGTTGTTCGGAGTCTCGGATTGGATTCGGGACATCACGAGGAGATCCGGAATGGTCCGGAGAATAAGATTCATATATTGGGGATCATTTTCTGAGTTAGGAAATGTTCCGGAGTATTTGTATGAGGGTTCTAGAAGGTTTCGGAATGTTCCGGAAGGTTCTAGAGGATTTCTTGGAGTTTACTTGAAAACCAAGAAAGGGTCAAAGGAAACCTAGTGGGGCAAGACACGGATTCGTGGGGGAGGAGGACTCCTCCCCCCTTCCCACCGCCGGCCATAGGAGGGGAGTCCTACTAGGACTCCCCCTCCCCAGGCGCGCCTCCCCCCCTTAAATAGAAGGGCAGGGGCGCCCCCTCCAAGCTCTCTCTCACAACTCCCAATCTCTGCCGCCTCTCTCCTCCACCTTTCTTCTGCACAGGCATAGGCGAAGCCCTGCAGAATTCTCTACTCCACCACCACCACCACGCCGTCGTGCTGCTGGGATTCCGTGGAGAAGATCTACTACCTCCGCTGCTCGTTGGAACGGGGAGAGGAAGGTCTGCTTCGACTTCGCACATGTGACCGACTGCGGAAGCGCTGCCGGAACGCGGCGCCGGAAGGATCGTCCACTTGACCGACTGCGGAAGCGCTGCTGGAACGCGACGCCGGAAGGATCGTCCACACGATCTTGAGATCGACAAGTGATCGACTACATCAACCACGATATCTAATATCGTTAACACTTTCGGATCTACAAGGGTTAGTTCCTATCTATCTCGTTGCTCATGTCTAATAGATTAGATCTTGGCTTTTATCTAGATTAGATCTAGGTTTTGTTCGTTCTTGCGGTAGAAATTTTTTGTTTTCCATGCTACGAACCCATCACATCACCAGCTCATAGAGTCTTCAGGAACTCCCATGGTTATAGCTTGCCCTAGTTTGCGGCTTAACGGATGTGTAGTCAACCCCGGTGGATCGTGCAGACATATGGGGTCGTGGAGAGGTAGTACTCGCTTGGATCTTAGACTAGGCCCCATACCAAGGAAGTATGGACAAGCTCGCGGCTTGGTTGTGCAACAAGGCTAAGGTCTCTTATGGGAAAAGTGACGCACCACTGCAGAGTGTAAGAATTGTGACATATTACTCCTTGTTCCGGGAAGGAGCTACGAACGCGGCAGGAAAGGAACCCCACGAAGGTTCTGGTCAACCTGTGAAGGCTGTCGGACATAGTTTTCAGAATAAAAGCAACCTTTGAAGAAATGTTTATGAAAACCTGCATTGCCTACGATCTATGGTTCGTGGTTGCAGAGATAGTGCATCACACACTCCTTTTTAGTGAACTTGCTAAATACACTCATACTCAACCGTACCTTCTTAACCCTTGCTAGGTTTTAAGCTATTGAAGACGATGTCAACATCAATGTCTGCTCAAGAAACCATCATCGACAGCTCAAGTTCTTCAATAAAGTCAATGGAGTCAACATATACATCAGCTGAAGTGAAGATAAAGTGTCGGTTTAGATAGCAGTAGATTCTCTAGCCATAAAACCTATTTTTGTAGAGCATTGCAATAGCAGCAATGGCAAGCCAAATAGTTTAGATACTAGTCATAGTTACCAGATAGTTCTGAGTTATTATTTCTGGTTCTTCTTTGTAAGAAGTTTCTTTCTTTCTCTTTAACCTAGAGTGTTCTATGGATATTTTGTAAAGAGTCGAGTTGTAATCTATAGTCATGTATTGGACCCGTTGTGTTTCTGTTGTACCACTCTGAGAGATGTAATACTAGTGAACTGTGTTTTATTGGTGTTATGTCAACGACTATAGTGTACTACATCATGAAGTGGTATGTTGGGTCACCGCAAACTCCATTGCTCAGTTTTCAGGGTCCTTGTTCCAATAAATGCGTGGACTTGGATGAAATTTTCATTTTTATGAGGTACCTAATGTAACTTGCACTTCCACCGACCGTGTTAACTCTCAAGCACCTCTCTCCTACGAGACCTACCATTTGATAGGCCATTCGCAGTACTTCTTATCTTCTCTTTATCGTGTCTTATCTCTTATAATACAATAAACCACTTCATAGTGTACGAATTAACTTTGAACTTTGACCGTTGGATCAAGAGTAGCAAATCCAAACATTGCGAACCGCTGGATCTTCTTTTCCATTCTTAGCTTCTAGAAAGACTCTACTAATAGTTCTTAGCATGACGAACACTAGTATATGCGCAAACCTCAAAACACACACTTCATTACTCTCAGTTTCAGGGTCTTTGTGCTAATAAATGCATGGACTTGGATGCAATAATTATCATTTTCATGAGGTCCTTGATGTAACTTGTACTTCCATAGACCTTGTGAACTCTCAAGCACCTCGCTCCTACGAGACCTACCATTAGATCGACCATTCGTAATACTTCTTACCTTATATTTATCTTCTCTTATCTCTTACAATATCATACCTTCACTATAGAGTGTACAAACCATTGACCGCTTGATCAAGACTGGCAAATCCAAACAGTGCTAACAACCATTGGATCTTATTTTCCATTCTTAGCATCTAGAAAGATTCTAATGAATGTGATTAGCAGGATGAACGCTAGTATGCGTAAACCTCAAAACACACACTTCATTGCTTAGTTTCAGGCTTCTTGTGCTAAATGCATGGACTTGGATGTAATTTTTTTATTTTTACGAGGTCCTTGATGTAACCTGTACTTCCACCGACCGTGTTAACTCTCGAGCACCTCCCTCATACGAGACCTAAAGTTGGATCGGCCATTCACAATACTTCTTATCTTATCTTTATCTTGTCTCTTATCTCTCACAGTACCATATATACCACTGCATGGTGTACGGAACAATGAATGTTTGATCAAGATAGGCAAATCCAAACATTGCTAACCATTGGATCTTCTTTTCCATTCTTAGCATCTAGAAACATTCTACTTTAGCATGATGAACGCTAGTATGCGCAAACCTCAAAACACACACTTCATTGCTAAGTTGCAGGGTCCTTATGCTAAATGCATGGACTTGGATGCAATTTTCATTTTTATGAGGTCCACTTCTACTTGCTTAACAAAGAAAATTAGGATGGTGCTCACTCCTGCAGCCTTACAGTGTGCTACTCCTCCTCTATGCAAGGAAAATAAATTGTATACTACTCTCTCCTTTGCTGCATCAAACTCATCCTCTAGCTGATTTTTCCCTCGTCCATAGTGTGGTGCTGCGCACGTGTGCCATGGTACTACGGCGGCTCTTTTTCTACTTTTTTTTCATAACTTTGCTCTGACATCGAACCGCTTTCAACACCTCTTCCCTTTAGCCCTCTCGGGCTGCCTTCTCTAACCCCATAATCTCTTCTACAGTAGTTTGTAATAACCTTCGTTGCAGCCCTCTCGGGCTGCCTTCTCTTGGGCTGCCTACGTGTATATACTTGTATATACATACCAAGTATAATATCCTTTCTCTAGTGTTGTGAGTGTTGATCCTTGTAATAACCTTCCATGCGATGTTTGGGTCGAAGAAAGTGAAAAAATCGAAACCCGAAAAGTTTGATCCGCGACTACTTTTTTGTCGCCGTCCTAACCCAACACCAAAAGTGGTTCCTTCATATGCACACCAACACAATGTAGCTGATGAATACACGATAGATAGACACAGAGCCGTCATACCAATGTTAGAGTTGAAAGCGGCATCCCACAGAAGTGCTCCTATAGAAACATCAAAATGAACTAGAGGCAGGACTTTCGCGGGATCCCGCTCGCAACCCTAACCATGGCACATGTGCTGATCGCCACACTCCGGACGAGGGAGACATCAACTAGCAGGTGTGCGCGGGGGTGCTGAGAAGATACATACTTGATTAAATTGTGTAAAATTAGTACTTGTCTGTTGGAGGTAGAGTAAAACTTTCCAATAATGCTAATTTTCTACCAACATTCTTTATACTATATATTTAGAGTAAATCTTGGTCAAAGAAAAAACACCCAAAACGAGGATGCCTTATTATTCCTCGGGATGAAGGTAGAGTAATACTCCTACCTACTACTCCTACTTCGTGCTCCTACTTATGCAAACAGTACTATAGTAGGACCTGTAAATAAATAATGTGTCTAGTCAAACCGATGTGATGAGACTGTACTGCGCCAGGAGGTGACATGGTTAATTTATTACAAGTAAAGAAAAAACCTCTTTCAAAGAGCCATCGCATCTTCCCCATCTCCATTTAGTTTATCCACACTCGCCGACGCCGCCTGGCCTCATTTGGGAACCTCTCGACCATGCTGATCACATATTTTCCTCGCCATCTCGCCCGGTGCATCTAGCCTTCCAGACCACCACCCTTCTCCTCCAAAAAAACCCAAAAAGTTCTATATAGATCCGCCCTCGCCCCCAATCCTCCTCGACGCGGTAGAGGATAGTCTGTACAAAATTTGGAGAGGTTCGAGGGAGAGACGGCGGTGCAGCGGCTTTGACAAGGTCGGCGACGACGTCATCAACCAAATCGCTCAGCATCTCGACGCTTAGCGCCGTCCGGCTGGCCGCATGCTCCAAGGAGATACACCGCCAAGTCTTCGGCAAAGTAGGTTACAGCTTCCCGAACTACAACTGCCCGGAAGTTGTCTTCTTCAAAGAACTCTATGCCCATATGATCTCTTGCATCCACAGCCCGTTTATCTGCACGGAGCCAGGATGCAAATGGGTCAACAATAAATTAACATTGTATCTACACCTCAAATCCATCCACTCGATCGAGGTGCCCACAGTCCTCTACAACGTCAAACAATGGACCCGTCTAAGCCGGTGCCTGCAGGGTGCTCGAGGAGAACAAATGTCATCAGCATCGGGAAGACGGGCATGCTATTCATCGGCCAGATTGACAGGCACAGCGTGGAGATTGTCCTGTCTGTTAGCCGCGTAAGGTCCGCGGTGTGGGAATTGGAGGACTACAAGGTGAGGATATCATCATTGGTCGATTGTTGTGGGTTCTATCCGCTCGAGTTTGATACTAAGCCAAAGATTGGGCAGCCGCCGTCCGAAGCCGCGCTGGAGGCGCTCAACCATTACCTTTCGGTAGCGGGGAATTATTGTCAAGCTCCTCAATTATTGGTCGGAGTTCCTCGTGGAGTTCCAATGTTGGATCGACGACGACATCAACCAATTGTGAGATATCACATCTTAATATTCTCCCGATGATCCTAATATGAATGTATAAGTAATTTTGTAGTCCCTCTATTCTAATATTAATTACTTTGTTTATTTTAGTGGCAGATTCCTTTCGCAATCGGAGTGGTGGAAATGGCTGGAAAGGTCTGTGAATTTTAAATCTATCTTGCTAAGGGTGAACAAGCGAAAGCCTATTATGAGGATCCACAGACCACAGTAAAACAAGAGAAGCGTGCTAGGCTGGAAAGCAAGCGCTACCTGACCACGACCCAGACACGCTGAATGTTGGCATACAGATCTTGTGGTGACTCTGACCTATCTCTTTCTCTCATGGATGTTTGGAGTATATGATGGGACATGTAATCGTTGCTAGCTAGATTAAGGTTCTACTAAGAGTAGTTTTATACTTCTACCGAGTATTTTGTATGGAGTTCTGCAACTGCTAATATATTTTGTACTAATTCCTATGTACTGGGAATTGTTTAGATTGAGTGCAGAATATGGCATGTACTGTAGAATATCTATCAAATCTGCTGACGTTGCTATTATTTAAGTATTTTGTAGAACTAATACTCTTGTACTGGTACTTGTTTTGATCAATGGCAGTAGATTGTTTTGCTTTTCTTTTGAAACATGGCCTTCTCAATCTAAATGAGGACTGGGCTTGTTGGGTTGCATATATGTTGGTCACACATGCATTGATGTAAGAACGAGGTATGCACACAAATGTAGACTTAGTCGTCAGTCTTGCTTGCTCCATTGATGGAGCGTGTTCGGAGAAAAAGGGCAAACTCATCCCTTGCCCGTAAAAAAACAAAAAATAGGACCAATGTTGAGACTCCCACTAGCAACATTTCTTACGACGGCAAGATGCACCCATATACCAAATTAATGTGGGAACAATACATTAACTATGATGTCGATATGGCCATGACCTTTTTTGGTCATTAGGGTTGAAACCTAATAATATTCATACACGGTGGGAAAATATGGCGTGGCTGGTTTCCAGAAGTTGTCAAATCCCATGGTTATCAGTTTCTTGGCAGGCTGGACACATGACGTGATAGGATGCCATGCGTAAATATTTGTTTTTCCGTTTTTCTTTATTACCTGCGATTGTTTCAAAACGGGTTCAAAATTGTCAAGATACAAATTCTTAGCAGGAAGTTGAATTTGTCAAAACTCTCGATTGTTTTCGATATATTGACTACCTGATACGTACCACCAAAAGCTTTTTGTAGAACTTCGATAGAAATCTACCACTTTCTAGAGCTTCTAGTTCAAAAATGACATGATTTTGTTAATAGAGACATAAAGTCATTTTAGTGGTCCGAGGTAGCTCGGAAGCTTTGAAAACTCATAAATCTTGGGAATTGTACATAAAACATTGTCCACTATATCTGGAAACTTGGCTTGTGGCATTCAAAACCATGTTCTCTGTACTTTCTGTGCATAGTATATTCATGGTGCTAGAGGCCAACAATAATGGGATCTTCTATATGCTAGACATGACATAATCAAATGTACTGAAAGAGATCCAATGGTCAACAATGTCAGGTTTTGCCAATCTATATCCAACTACCGATGTTAGAAGTTATTCGTACACTATATAGTGGTACGAAAATTGTGAAGAAACATAGTCGTTTTTTGGTTTGAAAAGAAGTGTCAAGCACTATATAGTGGTACGGAAATTGTGTCATGTGCCTTTTACTAGTATGGATATGGATGATAAGTTTATGTGACTCTCAGCTTTGATTTCCTGGACAGATAGGTTAAGGTCTACTACCTTTTTCTATTACCAGATGGACGCTAGCCAAATTCAAAATCTGAATCGAGCGGCAATATCACCCACAAACCTTGAAGCATTTCCCGCCCCACCGATTCAAAACCTTTGAGCCAAAATCTCCCACCGGATAGTACCATTTTTCTATTATTATTAGCTGGACGCGGGCCAAATTCAAATCTCAATCGAGCGGCAATATCACACACCGACCTTGAAGCATTTCGCGCCCCTGTATTTCAAAAACTTTTGTGTTTAAATTTCCTGCTCTACCGATTGTTCAGACGATAGATGGGCACGCTAAAGTCAGTACCCTCGGGGGCACGATCGTAATTATATTGCCATTCACCTATACTATGGTCCCGATTCGCACAGTTTTTTCCCAGGCCCTCCCAAAAATCCCAAGCTCCTCTATCGCCTCCACGTCCACCGCACGCACCGGCTTGATCTCTGGTCTCGTGCGCCGCCGCAGAGCCGCTTCACTGATGCTCACCCACTGGATCTAGTTCACCAGGTCTCTCTGCCACTGCACTGGAGCTGCCGTATCGTTCACCACTCCGATGGCGTCATCGACCGCCCAAGCTCTATTTCCTCGCTGCTGATGGCGTCATCAACCATCCAAGCTCTGCTTCCTCGCCGCCAAAAGCTACCCAACCGTACCGGATCCGCTTCACCGGTGTCCACCTGACGTGATCTAGTTCAAGGAGTTCCATGTCCACCGCTCTAGACCAGCTGCACGGCCGTCGCCGTTCACTGCACCGGATCTGCCTCAGCGACGCTCTTGTCCACCGCCTTCAAGCCGGCATCGACCGCCCAAGATCTGCTTCCCCGACGCCAATAGCCCCCGGAACTGCAACACCCTCGGTGACCTGGACGTCACTCGCACGGTACCGACGATTCTTAGATGCCTCTCTGACCTAGGTTAACCTAATCTCCTACCCGTTTTTGTTTTGTCAGCAGTATAGTAGGTTCAAGACTGTCATAGTTAACTGCATTTTTGTAATCGTGCTAGTACATACAAGTCACTAGGCACGCCTGTTCTTTGTGCTAGTACATGCAAGGTCATTAGACATATTGGTTTGCATCCGCATCAAGTGGCTGATCAGACACCTCAAATTGGCGTGGGTTGAACTTGAGAAAACTCTTGATGTCTCCTCTCTTGGGAGGTGGAGGTAGCGGAGCAAACTCATTCCTCCTCACACTTTCCTCGAAGCGCTGCTGGTTCTGCTGCATAGTGCCCAAAGCATTTGCAATACTTGCCAAAGCAGCCCCAAGTTCAGGTGGTATATCCTCCTCAGAACGGCGTGGTGGTGCCATCCTGTGATTGTATAAACACCAGTCAGTACTATAATGGAGAATGATAATAATCCAAAATAGTACCAAAATGGAATTTATCAAGATTAAGGAATGCAATTCACTGAGATGATATTAAAATATCAACAAAGTTCAAGGCAATTAGAATATATAAAGCATAACGCACACGACTGAACAAGGAGTGTGGTATACAAACTAACAAAGAAAAATTTTCCGCAAATTTTGGCATTAAAATACCACTATATGCGCAAAACCACTTAACGAATCAAGATTAGTAACTCTACTATTTCAATATACAAAAGCAAATGACAAAAGTAGTGGTATGGTAGCGACTCCATCCCGCACTCAAATCATTACTCCGCACATGAATCAGTAAAACACATATCCCAACAACTTCTTCTTAAGGTGAACCTAAAGATTGGTAACTACGGAAAAGAACACCCCAACAAGATAACATCGGATAACAAAACGTAAGATAGATCGCATCGGTGTACAACGAATCAGAATAGATCGCGTCGGTTTACAAAGGACTGTCGGTAGGGAATGTACCAACAGTTGATAACCAAAAGGCAGATAGTGATAACATTTGGATGCAACAGATAGACAAGGAATTCACACACACACACACACACACAAACATAACCTATGGTACTACGGAACCCAGAACACGTGAATCCTAGTTTGAAGTTTAGAAGAGGATTGAAAATGTTACACTTCCTTACCAGAAAAGGGTGGGTGGGTGGGTAAGAAGAAAAATGGAAGCAGTCCTACTCTCACGTTTGTTTTTCCCTAGTATACATAACTACCAAAATATTTGCTAGACTGACAACGACCATTTTGGCTGAGACCCTGAAGGGCGGGATGGCTCTGATACCAATTGTAACTACCTCGGTGAATTACGTTCTTAGTTAATGCCTGGATGAACGAAAGTGGTTAAAATAGTACGGTGGGGCCCAGGGCCACTCACGGTAGACCTTTCGGCCGTCCTAACCACTTTCGGACAACGGGACAAGAACGAGCGGCGTAATCGGCAGGCGAAGGGATCAACTACATACACAAGTGAGTATGTATGCAAGCCACATACAACAATACATCAGAGCCATTCCATCTAAAAGAAATAGAAATATTGCAACGCCATACGGCAAGATCCGAATGTCCTAGATAGATATAATAATTTAGGATAGCTCCTCATACATCACACATCAGAGTATCAGGCGGAAGCGGAAAACAAGATCCGAGTACGGATAAGAAGCAAATTGGCATAAGATGCCCCATAAGTAAACACATCCCGCCCACAGATCGCACGGATCCCCGTTCCCGGAATCTCTACACCGAATGATCGTTGCCAACATCATCTGTCTCTTCCACCCAGTATCCATCTTGCGGGTACACCTGTTCATCTGAATCAAACAATTTATCGTGTGAGACCCTAGGGGTACTCAGCAAGTCTTAATGCCACTAAAGGGGACACAACCTGGGGTGACGCAATTGCAGCAAAAGATAATACCTAACAATTCTATAGAGACTTGCTAACCTTCCGCCTAACCAATGATAGACGAAAGTCCGTGAATTAAGAACAACAGTTATAACAGTATAATTAACATATCCATCCTCCTCCTCGCTTACCAACGAGGAAGAGGACGAACAACCCCCATCATCCGTTGGCAGTTTTATTAACCATTCCATGAGTATTGCACTATTTACTAGTCAAGTACTTAGTCAATTTAAAAGTGGTACGTTAGTTATACTTGTCTATGATCGAGAAACTGTGCTCCAAGTCGTCCATGACCGCGGACACGGCTTTCGGAAAGATTTACCCTGCAGGGGTGCACGAATAGCAACACACACTCGATCAACCTCGGAAAAACCAAATCAAAAGCCAACGAGGCATTCACGACAAAGCAATCACAGGATTCAGAAATATTTCAGGGGGCCACCCCATTAAGCTACCCGCAACGAAGTTGGCCGGCTCCGAGACGGACCCAAGGTTTGTGTCAATGGCTGTAAACGACTGGGAACCCGAAAGTGTGACTGGGTTTGTCGATACCGCAAAAACATTCCACGATCCAAAACAGTACAGGTGCTCCTCGCACAATCTTAAATAAAGCAGTAACATGGCATAAGTACAGGATAGTAATAAAGCCCCAAACTACTTGTGGCCCCAAGAAATAAGAATGAATCAAGCTCTGACTCAGGGGGGTCCATAAGGCCTCCCGGATGTGGATAGTGCGAATAAACAAGGAACAGGAATCAAGTACTCGGGGTCCTACGGGACACAAGTGAGCATGAAAAACCAAATAGCAGATATTGCTCACCGGTGCCTCTTTCATTAGTTATCCCATTACTACTCAGATTATGTTGTTTAGGTACCTCATTATCCATCAGACACTCACATACCCTACTCATGTTGTTCTACGACTCGCATGGCTCAAACAACTCCTGTAGTAATGGCTCATGGGACCGGAACAGGCTTGGTGTGGTTTAAAAGTGAAGGCTATGCAGTACTTGGGATTCAATTTAATGCAATCGCGACTCAATGATGCAAGAATAAGATAGAGGCAATAGGTACTGTATGTATGCAAGCATGTGGTAGTGCGTGCCTGGCAGTTCAGTTGAAGCGAGAGATGGATCTGGGTAATACTCCTGTGAATCCTGGTAGTTCTCCGGCGGGGCGTCTATTCGAAGAAGAACCAAACAAACAAGGGCCAACATAAATAAAGTGCACAAGCATATGAATTAAAATGCGACAAGCAAACAAGCATGCCATGATGCATGATGCACAATTTACATGGCATTTAAGTAGCATGGCAAAAGTGAGGTGTGGATACAAGAAATAAAGCACTTTATCATTTATTTGCCCAAGTTTTATTGTCATAAACGGTTCAGATTTTAAATGACAACATGATGCATGCTTCAATTCAGAACAAGGATTGCATAAATAGAACGGGCTCGTCGCGCTGATCGATTTAGACATATTATTTGTCAAATTTGGAGTTATAAAACAAAAGTTATTAATTAAATAAGGAAAAGGGCATTTTTATTGTAATTTTAATCATCTCGAAAATTAAAGTGTTCAAAATATATTTTGAAGAGCATATTTGGATTCCTCACATTTTTCTGATTCCAAAACATATATTATTTGTATTATTTGGATTTGGATTTTAAAAATTATTTGAATCTGAAAAGAATTTGAATTTAAATTAATTTGAAAAAGATTTGAATAAAAACAGACTCAGGGAATTACTTTTTACACCACAGGCAAACTATCCACAGTCACAGACAAGTGGGGCCGGCGCTGACTGGGGCCACGCGCGCGCAAAACACTTTTGTGACGCGGGGCTGGGCTAGCCCACAGCGGCTGACAGGCGGGCCAGCGGCGGAAGGGGCCACGCACCAGTGGGAAAGGCCCCAGCGGCTGACTGGTGGGGCACCAGCTGGACCGCGGGTTGCGTCTGAGAAAACGGAGGGGTTTTACTGCAAATCTTCCAGAGCGGCTGGCAGGTGCGGACACTGGGAGCGCGGGTTGCGAGAATTAAAAAGGGTGGGGCTTTTTGCAATTTAACCACGACCCGTTTTACTGTTTATCTTCTCCTCGCGTCTGACGCGAATCTGGCGCACGGCGTGGGGTGGGGGTTCGATCCGGGGACGTGTGCGTGCGCGCTGGGGTGGCTAACCAGTGCGGCGTGCTAGGGGAGCTGACAGGGAGGTGGGCGCGGGCTAGATAGGGCGAGCGTGGCGTGGGAAAGCTGCAGACGCCGGCGAGCTCTGGCGCGCGGAGGCTGCTCGACGAAACGCACAGCGAGGCTATAGTGGTACGGTTAGGCGGAGGTTGTCAGGGAGAGGGAGATGCTCACCGCGAGTTGCCTGGTGGTGTTGGATCGGCGCGAGGGGCTGCGGAACGGCGAGGATGCAGACGCACCGGCGGGCTAGGGTTTCGGGGACGGCGAGGTACTGGCGACGCGGTGGAGCTTCTCGTCCACGTCTGCGTGCACGGGGCGTCGCAGGGGGTTGTCCTGGATCTCCTCAGCCACTTCACGGTCGCGTGGCTTGGCCGGTTCGTCAGGGCGGGGTGGTTGCTGGCGGCGACCGGCGTCGGCTGCTGGTGGCCGGAGAGGAAGGAGGGGAAGAAGGGGGTGTCTCGGGGTGGATCTGGAGAGGCCAGAGGAGGCGTGCGAGAGGGGAAAAGGAGGGAGAGGGGGAAGGAGGCAGCTGGGGCACGGCAAGATAAAGGTGGCCTCGTGCCACCTTTTCCCTCCTCCTCGAGCATGTGCTCGGCCGGCTGGGCTGGCTGGGCTGGTCCAGGGCGAGGCAGTGAGGCTGCAGGGTGGGGCTGGCATGAGGGAGAGAAGAGAGGGAGGGACTAGCTCGGGTTAGGTTAGATGGTGGCCTCGGGTTAGGTTTAGCTAGGGTTAGGGTTTGGGTGAGCTAGGTTAGAGAGAGGAGAGGCTGGGGTGGTGGGTCAGGTAGAGAGAGGGTGGCCAGTTGGAGAGAGGGGCTTGGCATGGAGGCCAAGCTAGAGAGAGAGAGAGAGGGTTAGTAGAAATTAGGGTTATGGGAAGAATAAAGGAATTTATTAAGTTTGATTATTTTTAAGTATTTAGATTGGAATTTTGGTGTAGGAGGCTAATCCAAGAAGAACTAAAAGGGCTTGGTCTTGCGTGGACTAATGTAGAGAAGAAACTAGAAAGAAGGAAGAAGAAAAGAATTAGGTGGAAAGGTTCTCATATGATCATATATGTAGATAAATAAAAATGAATGTAAATAGTGTGGATAAAACCGACCCAAGTGGAGCATGGTGGAGGCTAGAATTATCATGAGGTGGAGGTGAAAAGAATTCCAAGAAAAATAAAAAGAAATGAATTAAGGAATAGGCCTCATATGGTTCATGCATGGAGAATAAAATAAGAAGATAAAGAGAGGGGTGAGACTATGAGGATGGTGTAAAGGTGGTGAAGACTTGTGCATGGCCCATGCAAAATAATAATGCCCTTATTTATTTTGTGAAGACAATATGAATATGATGGCATTACTCTATGAATATCCAAGAAGTGGAGATAAAACCAAGCACAAGAATCTAGAGGATTTAATCCACCCCAAACTACATGAGCTAGAATGAAAATATCAAAGAAAAAGAAAGACAAGCTCATTGTTAATGCGATGGTGGAATTAGAGGGTGGTGGGAGAGAAAGGTGGTGTAATGGAAATAAAAGATATGCCCCCAACTCAACTTGGGCATTTGAACAATATATCAATAGCCAAATATAATATCAAGAAGCAAATACAATTAATAATGCATGTGAGAGAAGAACCAAAAGAAAAGGAGTTTTATATGATGCTCAAATGCAAGGTGGCATGATGACATGAGCATGATATAATTATGATGCAACAATAATATCTATGGAGTAGCCAATATCTTACTAGGACAAGTAGCATTACAATTGTTAGACAATTGGGGTGCTACAGAGATTGATGCAGTTGCAGCTAAAGCTAGTACTGATGAGCATGCACCTGCCATCGTCATGCCAGACGATGGAGGTGGTGGATTGGTTTTACCATCCGTGGAGACTTGTGCGACTGGAGCTGGCAGTGAAGAGCCTTCAGAGGACATTGTGGTGCTCAACAGTTCACCTATTGTGGAGACTCATGCTACTAGTGCTGGCGCTGCTGTTGGTGCTGCTGATCCCGCTCCCGAAATTATCGTGCCACCTGAAGGAGGCGATGATTTGGGTTTACAATATGTAGAAACTGTTGCACCTGAAGGTGGTGAACTGTGATACAGAGCTTTCTTTCTTATGATTTGTATGCTTTTCTCTGGAACCTATATTACGGAGCTACCTTACGCATTTATTACTCTTTTGCCTCTTGAACTGTAGTGTGGAACTGGAACTACTCCTAGTATGTAAGCATAATATTCAGATTCTTGAGTATTATCGATGATAAACCAATGCTAGCTAAGCTGCACGAGAATTGGCCTCTGCCACTTGCAGGCATGGTTCCTGGCTCATCTCCTTTTTACAAGCATGGTGAAAAGATGGTTCTATTCCTTTTCTTGCAATGCCATTATGCTTATGTTATTGATCTGGAAATCTTATGCTGATTTTGTCACCCAATCCGCATTTATGTCTCTACATACAAACATATTTGTTCACATGACTTGAACAGAAAATAATATGTTCTTTGCATAGACTAACACATGGAGACATGCAAATATTTATTTACTTTTGAAACAAGGCAAATGATATTCCATTTTCATTGATAGAGAGGGATATGCAATTCATAAATCATCACCTCCAGCATCTTATTCTAAATAAGGCGTTATTACCAGATCCACAACCTTCTTTTCCTTGGGACGGCAATGTCAAGTGCAGGATTTCGAATCTAAACGCAATCCAGTGCAGGTTCATCAGGACAACCTCCAGCTGCATCAGTCTCCATAGAAGGTACATCAGCGCTATGGAAGATACCGTTGGAAATGCAAGCTAAAGCTTTTGTTATACTCCTATCAGGACCACAGATAAGGGCATGAAATTCAAGCTCCAAAATCTAGCGTTACAAAGTAGACTAGAGGTTACCCCATCTGGACAATTCATAGACAATTCACAGTGCAATTTGACCCTCTTACATGTTCCTTAGATCTTAGTCCATCCGGTCTTTTTATTGCTGGAATGAAATTTGCTGGTACTTTTATTTCTGCGAAGAACCTACAAAACATAGCCAATTCAGACATCTGAATATATCTAACTTTTCTACAGTCTTATATGTGAAGATATCTTTGCATAACACTCACTTATCAAACTGTCTACGGATATCTTCCCACTCCTTAGAAATGCAAAGTCGATCTTCTGTAGGGTACATCCATCTATACTATACTGTACCTCTAAGTACTTCCTCGCCAGGTACATCAACAACCAAATGCTCCATCGTATCAAAGAAATATGGGGAATATATCAGGTCAAAAGCTTGCATAGGATCTCTACCAAGTCCTTTTTAAGATGTTTTCGAACTCTTCTGTCTAGAGCTTTACTATAGATTTACCTAAAGAACGTACCTACCCAAATCTGCAAGCACCTTGTAAATCTAGATGGTCACAAGCTTTAACTATTTCTAGGAGAGGTGGAGAACAAACCAAAGCCTTATAAGAATGTCAAGTGCCTGAATCTAGCAGGCGAAGCATGGGGATCGCCCAGCTGACCGCCAACCGGTGCGTCTCGTGAAGAACAGCGTGGCCAATGCTGGTAGGCCAGCACTATTGATATAAAGGCGTCGAGAAGTTTTTTTTAAGGCGTGGAGAAGTTTGCGGCCTGGTTCTAATCCGGTGCATCTCCCATAAGAACGGTGCAAAATTTGAAGAGACAGGGGCTGGTCGCACGATTGAGGGCGGGCTTCGGAAAGTTTGGGGTCTCGGCGGAAAATTTTGGCGGGTGCGGGGTGTTTGTCCACAATTTTCACATAAATATCTATGAATATTTTATCGCATTTGCCAGTTCTAAAGAGTCACCTCTCTCGCCATTGGATTTACCTCATGATTGGTGCAACGTGAGGGTTACACATTTGTTGCAACAGCTTGTAACTGGGAATTTAATGAGTTGCAACTACTAGGTTACAACTGAGTATTAGCACAATTAGTAGGGTGATGTCAGCTCCTTAACATAACAAGTTCTCAAGCCTGGGATCTAGGTGCTCATATTTTATAACTTTTTTCCCATGTTGATGGCTTTGTTTCGAATCCGGCCGAGCCCCAGCACATACCTTGGGATTTTAACTATCGAGCCCAAGAAATTAGGCCATCTGGCCTCATTATAGACCAAGACCTTCTAACTCGGCCACGTTTTGGGTCATTCGGCCGCGCAAATAGCCCAGTTAGATTGGGTGAGAGCCCATGAAAAATAGCCCATCAATCCCTGGTTGGCCCAATTTTCATAGATTCGGCCTTTTTTGGGCACCGTCCACCCACCCCTAAAAAAATCCACCTATCCATGTTTTTATGTACTACCTACTACATTAATTATACTTAAAAAAATTTAGTTGAGCTGCTAGCAATCACACGTAGCAGATGGGCAAGCAATTTTTTAAGAAGAAAAATAAATAAGTTATATACGATGTTAGTATACATTTTTTATGTTTTATAAAAGGATAACAATTTTCTTGTGTAGTGGCAAGGCATGCAGTTTATCTGTAGCAATATTTTTGTACTAGAGGCTGACATGGCTGACCCACCTGCCTGTAGCTAGCGCCCATCAACCTTACCATACAAGAGATCAAGTTTAACGAGCGCGTTTAAAAAGTACCTGTACAAATGTCTCGATAAAAAAAGAAGACCAAGATCGACACGTTTCTTGTCGAGAGAGGCTGACACATGGGCCCCAGCAGCAAGGCCATACACGCCTGCTGCATGGAACAACGTTACCAAGGTTAAACCGGCGGACGCGACCAAAAAAATCTCCAACATACACATGTTTCCTCTACATAGGCGGCTGACATGTGGACCCAACAGGGAGCCATTATACGGGTGTTGTATTGAGAAACGTTGCCAAGTTCCAAACGGGGAGGCGCGAGAGAAGAAAAAAATGTCTAGCATTCACACGTTTCCTACACAGAGGAGGCTGACATATCGGGACCACCAGCCTGTATAAATGGCTGAAGCAGTGAGCAACGCTATCAAGTTCAGAACACGAAGGTGCGACAGAGGGTAAAAATCCATCATACACACGTTTCTTATAATGAGAGGATGGCATGTGGGGCCCAGTATCGTGATTAAACAATAGATGCATCAAACAACGCTATCAAGTTCGGTATAGGGTAGCGCGAGCGAAGGAAAAAAATTCATCATACACATGTTTCTTCTAATGAGAGGATGACATGTGGGGCTCAGGAGGTTGATTAAACGGTAGATGCGTCGAGCAGCGCTATCAACTTCGGAACGGGGTAGCGCCAGCGAAGGAAAAAATTCCATCATACACACGTTTCTTCTAATGAGAGGATGACATTTGGGTCCCAGGAGGTTGATTAAACGGTAGATGCATGGAGCAGTGCTATCAACTTCGGAACAGGGTAGCGCGAGCGAAGGAAAAAAATTCCATCATACACAAGATCCTTCTAATGAGAGGCTGACATGTGGGACCTAGCAGCCTGACTAAACAGCAGACGCCTCGAGCAACGTTATCGAGTTCAAATCAAGGAAGCGCGACCGAAAAGTATGGTCTGCTAGAGACACTGACGTCCAGGACCCACACGCCTCAAAAGACTTCGGCAAGTCAACATCCTGCAAGGAAACGAAAATCTTGCTTCTGCCACGGGCCAGCCGAGCTTACTCCATGTTTTTAGCAGATCCGTCGTAGTAGAGGGCCGCGAAACAGGAAAAAAAAGTTTTCCATCGGCCACGGTTGAGCCGAGAATTTTGTCACGGAAGACACACCTTCTATGACGACCGTCAGGCTAATTCATTGCGGAAGGACACTTTTCTTGTAGTGTGAGTGGGAGCTCCACTCACATGAATGATGGAAGAGGTGGGGGCACCTCCATGGCCGCTGGCCATGGGAGGGGGCTGACCCTATCCCTATAAAAGGCCCCGCTCTCCTCCATCACAAATCACACCTCCTTATGAAGGATCTCTCTCCCCCTCTAGAATTATTCCCCCATGGTCTAGGATTAGTGAGATACATGTTCCCGGTGGGTTTTCATCTGGAGGGAGTTGATGCTTCCGCTGCATCGCTGGAGCGAGGAGGCGGAGGTTGTTCGGTGGACCGGACATGTGTGCGAGCACGGATGCACTACTGATTTGCGGCGGTAAGACTTCCTCTCGATCTTGAGATCGGCAAGCGATCGACTACATCATCGACAAGTCCAATCTCGTTACACTTTGTCAGTCTTCAAGGGTATGATCTCTATGGATGTATATCCACCTAATTCTTGTATCTAGTAGATAGATCTTGGTGCTTAGTAGTTCCCATCGTAGGAATTTTTTGTTTTCTATGCTGTGAACCCAACATCTCTCCCTCTCTCTCTCCCCGTCTCACCTCCCCTCTCTCTCTAATCAGCTAGCAATGATAATGTAGAGGTAACATAGGAGAGGAGATCGACGTCCGTTGGCATGTCTCCGGCAGTGGCGCCTCGCGTGAGACCATACCCAGGAGGCACAACGGCTCATGTCCCTGACCATGAGCATGGCGGCTTCCTTTGAACCAATTTTGAGGGCACGCGGCTACGGCCGCCTGGAAATAGGGCGAGTATCCTTGTCTCCTCCATCTGGTCTGGAGGTACATGTGCTGCCTCATTCCCAATCTCTCTGCTCTCCCTCTTTCCTGACTCACTTCCTCTCCTTCTCCGAGAGCGGCGACGTGGTGCGTTGCCCTGAGTGCGGAAATCGACATCCGCTGATGTATCCCAAGGACACGAGCTGCAACATCAATGGAGACGGAGGCCACCCTTTGACGACAATGGACCAGGAGAAGGAGCTTACCTGAGCGGCCACCAGCGCCCGCTCATCTCCACCTCCATGCAAGAGTAGCTACAAAAACATCATGTGCCACCATTGTAGCTGAGCTCACACGAAACTCAGGTAGCCAAAAGTCCCTCTTCCATTATCTCCCCCTCTTCCTCTCTCTCTGTGTGTAATAATCCTGAGTATTCCTTGAGATTGCTACTATAACTAGACTTAGCATGGTTTAACCATTTCCATTCATAGTTTTACTTGTGTTTCTCTATTTGAACTATGGTAATGAAACTAACCAATTGTCTTTATAATTTGTCCGTATGGGAAACTAATATTTCTCTGCAATCAATTCTAACTGCTCCTGGACAAAATAAAAATAATAATAATTGCAGGCAATGTGCTAATGATGATAGATAAACATACTTTATACTTGCAGTTTGAACTAACATCATTTGTTATGGTTGGTAACTACTATCTCTTCCCTATTAGTTTAAACTAAGGCTTCTCTATATATTTGTGATGGAACAGATTGGGCTCTCGGATAAGCTGCATTTACCTATGTGAAACTATGTGTGTGGAGAAAGCTCCAATATTTTTATTTAGAGTAATCTCTTGCATGGAACAATCATGTTTTGCTTGTGTTCATTTTTCCTATGATTTACATGCAAGTTCCTATTGTGTCTGATTAGTTGCTCCACGGATCTGGTAAAGTTTGGTATTTGGTGAAGGTGTTGTCAATGATATAAATGAGGTATTTAAATAGGAGAGCATAGATTAGATCCAGCTTGTATTATTTTATGTATTCTTCTTCTTAGGTTGTAGTTGTACATTAGTAGATGTCTTCACCAAAATTTAAACATTAGGAAAGAGCATGCATGCAAGGCTACAACTTGCACCTTCCTGACAAAGCAAGGTAGTACCTCATCCAAAGCCTCATCCATAAGGGCCATATCAGGTGAGACAAATTGCTTTCTTGCAAGAAACATCGTGGCTACTTGGTTAGCGATGATAGGTACAAATGCGCTCATGTGTTTCTGGAAATTTCATGAAAAGAAAATTCTCAGTGTTCCTCCTGTCGTAATGGAATCAAAGCTCTCAGTGATCTTCTTGTTGCTGCTAGGTTTTATAGAATGTTCTAGTGCTAGCCACCAATGCCATGATCTCTCTATCATCGGGTACTCGCAGGAGGATCTCGTGTTAATGCATAAGGTTCTTGATCTCTTTAGCTCATGGTCTGTGAAGCATAGCAATATCTACGTGAGCCTGAGGGATAAGGTGAAGAGGTATGAGGTGTTCAGGAAAAACCTGAAGCACATTGTGGAAACAAAGAGGTGGAACATGAGCTACTGGCTAGGCTTGAACTAGTTCGCCGATGTCACTCACGAATAATTCAGGGCCATTTATTTGGGAATGAGCATTGGTTTAGCAGGAACAAATGGAACACGTGCTACGACGATGTTCGGGTATGAGAACGATATGGATCTACCCTGTGAAGTGGACTAGAGAAACAAGGGAGTTGTGATGCCCGTGAAGAACCAAGGGGACTATGGTAAGGACAATCTCTGAACATTGCACACCATGACTTTCTATAAGAACGTCATGCGTCATCTTATCTGAACATTCAACTGAAAGATGATGAAGCTTATTTTGTTAAGAATATGATTCACAACATTTAAATAGATTGCAGGGAGTTGGTGGGCCTTCTCGACGGTGGCAACCATGGAAGGGATAAACCAGATCACGACGGGAAAGTTGGAGTTGCTGTCGGAGCAGGAGCTCATGGACCGCGACAACACCTTTGATCATGGCTATGGAGGCGGTCTCATGGATTTCTTCTTCGCCTACATAATGGGGAACTAGGGGATCCACACCGACAAGGAATACCCGTACCTCATGGAGGAGGGCTACTGCAAAGAAAAACAGTTTGGCACATGGAACAGATTCTATAGAGGCAATTCAGTCATGTATTTCTTACAAATGTATGTTAACACTTTTCTCTGGTGTTGATCCTCAATCCATAGTTGTCACCATAAGTGGGTACGAGGACGTGCTAGAGAACAGCGAGGCTAGCCTACTGAAAGCGTTGGCTCACCAGCCTGTCAGTGTGGGTATAGATGTAGGGAGCAGAGACTTTCAATTCTATAAAGGGGTAAGGAAAAATGATTAGAACTACCTCTGTTCCATATTATAGAATGTTTTGGCAGCCTACTTTAGCCTAGCAAAACATCTTATACTTTGAAAGGGGGAGTAACTGTTAAATTTTGTTTTGACAAAAGTAACTATTGCCATAATAACACAAATAATGAGTACATGGGGTGTTTGAAGGATCATGTGGCACCTAACTAGATCATGCACTAACGGCCGTCGCATATGGCTCATCCAGCAGACAAGACTACGTCATAACAAACAACTCATGGGGCATGATCTGGGGAGAGCAAGGGTATGTCAGGATAAAGATGGGCATGGGGAAACCCGAGGGCGTCTGCGACATCTACATAATTGCATCTTACCCTCCCAAGAGTAATACTATAGGCTGGAAACCCTGCTTTTGTAAGCCGCAAATGTATTGAAACTCACTCATTCCAAGTGCTAGCACATGGAAGCAACATCATTCAAACAAGTGATAGCTTTTTGTCATTCCTTAGTTTAGTTCGGTTGCTGCTCGCCTGTACCACTCTTCTATCTTCCCCTTCATCTAACACAGTGATGAAAGGGGGAGAGGTCATGTTGATTCAGACGTCCATGTGTGACACCAAACCAGTTGCAAATTCCTGGGCCGCCCAGCTATTGGGGGGATACCCCCGGGTAGGGTCACGACGGGGTATAAAGGCCGAGTTAGCCGAAGTACGACACGGTCAAGGCGAATGCCGACCAAGACTCCGCAAGACAGGCCGACTTATGGGGTAACCCGGCCTGATGGGTCTTCACCTAACATTAACCTGACCCACATAAAATGTATGTTTGCTATGCTAGATTTACCATGTGTGCACGTACCCTCATAGCCGGGTTAGCCAAGCGCTAGCTGGGTTACCACTTGGCTTCCAAGAGAAGGAAGGAATCTCCCACTGGTCAAAAGGTGGCCTCTATCCACTATAGCATGAGCGAAGCAAGCAGAGGGAAGGACCAGTAGGGCATGGCCGACAAAGGTGACGTGGGCAGTGTCGGCTGACGTGATCCATGTCTGGTGATGCCAAAAGACGACGAGCTCATAGAGGATTATGTCCATGGTCTGGACTAACCGTTTAAAGTGAATAAAGAGGCATCTAGCTTTAACCAAAGGGCATATTCGAGGAATATTCTTCCATGTGTGCCCTAACTTTGTAACGTGGGTTCCCCTATATAAGGAGCACCAAGGCCTCCATTGCAGGGGATGGATCATTCCGTTAAGGAAGAACTCTAGGGCTTTATAGTGAGGAGTAAGAGAACTAGTCTCCTTCTTGTGAACCGCTCGAGGAGCCCTTGTAATCCACATCCAAAGAGAGAGTATTACAAGCATCTGTGTGTGGAATCACCACACTCTCCCTCCCTGGATTCCTCTAATGCACATTGGCCCCATCTTTAGCCTATCCATGGCATCTGCCATGACACCACCACGATAGTTGGCGCCCATCGTGGGGCTAGTGGCGCTAGCAGGGGTAAAAATCCGGATGGGAAACATCTTCGGCATCGGAGAGCACGTCTTCTCCGGGCTTGTTCAGCGCTTTGGAACGCTGCACTACATCAGCGACAACGCGGGAAGCTTCGGAAGGAACCCTCCTCCACGCAATGGCCTCTTCTTCAAGCTTGGCATGCACAAGATCTACATCGTCATCAATGAGTCCTGCGTACACCCGTGGCACGTCATCGAGGGAGGCGAACCACCTCTCAGCGCGCCTCACGACATGCGTATCACTCGCCCTGCAAGCTGCGGTCAGGTGATGATGATAGCACCAGACGCAGGAGCAAGCAAGGACCGGCACCAGAGCCAAAGGCAACGCCAAAGCAGCCAAGGTCCAGATTTCCTCCACTAGAGAGGCTAGAGAATATATTGTAGTAGGCAATAAATAGATTAGCAACACCCATAGCGCCAGTAGTAGATCCGGCTCAGGCACATGCCGAGTTAGAGGAAACTAGGCAGAAGATGCTAGCTGGTGCTGAAAAAGTAGCTAAGTTGTAGCAGTCACTCAATATCACTCTGCGGGAGTATGCAAAGGCAAACCGCATAGATGGAATAAAAGTCCGAGGTAAAAACCTGATTACTAAGATTGATACGGAGTATGTTCCTAGGCCGTAATAACCGTAGGACTAGAGAGATACAATACCCTGGCTAAGACCCTCAGGGATGCCAACGCAGTTGCCTGCGAGTTAGAAGGCTTAACTGGAGAAGCCCGAGAGAGGCAACAGGAAAGAGTTAACCACCTGTTGAGGGTAGCATGTCAGCATAATGAGGAAATAAACAAGGCAAACCATAACATCCCAGATCATCTCACGTAGTTCATTTAGCAAGGAATAACCCGACAAAATCCATAGGAGCAGCGTCGTCCTCGGGCCACGGTCCTAGGAGAGAGGAAGTGGTAACCTCGGGGAGACGGGATAAACAGATGGTCCCGTATGACCCGGTAAGGGCAGGGAAAAGAAAAGGACTGCAAGCTGATGAGGATCATCACAGTGCTAGCCGAGGTGAAGCTGGCCGAGGAAACCGTGACCAAGGCAATGCCGGTCAGAGGAACATTGCCAACGGCAATGCCGAACAGCGTAATCTAGCAGAGATAGGGCAAAATGCGCCTCCGCAACATCTGCAGCAATACGCACCTTGGTAGGAGAGAAGGGCTAGCCCAGCAATGCAGCATCAAAATGCTCGTCCGTATCTGGACAGATATAATGATGGTTACTCAGCGATGGCCAATGCCGGATTCCCTAGGCTGGAACACCATGTGGTTGGATCAAGATTGGGAAACAGGAACTTGCAGCCGGATGATGCTAGGCTGGAGTTGGACCAGATCTATAGGTCGGAGATGATTGAGGTATAGGGACCACCAGGTCCGGCATGCTTTGGACCACAGATCATGAGAGAACCACCTGTGCCGAATTTTCAGTTGGCCAGATGATGAGGACAACCCTACGATTACACCTACCCCAATTACTACCGATGATGTTTTAGCTGCTGCAAAGAAAGATCAATCCAATGAGATAAGGATTGTACCAATTACAAGAGCTTGTGCTAAGCTACTAGAACAACAAGTGAACTTGTTTCTTAATGAACCTGATCTTTTAGTTAATGAGAATTTTATATTGCCTAAATCTTTGAATTATTTTATGATCAGGTACATGGGAGAAGAAGGCGTAACATGGAGCGAGGAGCTGAAGCATATGGAGCATGGCATGTTGATCAATGCAGAATGCGCGAGGGAGGAGAGGGAGGAAGCGCAAGGAGCTACCAAGAAGAAGATCAACACATGACAGGATCTCTATCGCGATAGAGAAACAACGTGTTTTCCTGCCATGGCACAAAAGCAGAGTCCTTTTCTGCCACGGCAGGCTGCCACAGTAGAGAAACAGGCCCAATGTCTGGCACGGCAGAACCCTGACTCCAACCCAACTTTTGGTCGGTTTGTATCCTAGTTAGGTGGGACCAAGTCATCCCAGGCTTAGGCCGCACAAGATGGGGCGCCACACAAGTTAGGTTTAGACCATGTTAAAATATTTTGGACTTGTTTCTTTCATAGAACCTCTGGAATTACCCTGTGATCGATTTTACCAACTATAATTGAGTGTGACCTGTTGTTCCACTAGGAATTAGTAGATTGAAAACTACCATTCATGGTCGACGACTACGTGCGCAAGAGCATGGTGTTGTGAATATCCTACAGGTTTCGAGAGCTGTTGCATTGGCATCAAGGTTCGAGCAGGAGAGTTCATAGATACATGCTAGTTATATAGCATACACAATAATCATCGACAAGTGCTTTCTGAGAAGATCGGGCCACCCCATATCATCTTGGTATCAGATTTCCTCATTTACTTGGTGAGCATCCACAAATCCAGCCATAGATTAGATTGTGTTTTTTGTCCTATATAGAAAAAACCCCACAAAAAGAGTTGACATAGCCTAGATTCCATTGTATTCGAGTAATAGTTGTTGGTCATTTTCCTCTATTAGTCTAGATCTAGATCTATTCTTCGTAGATTTGTTTTTGCTTTCTAGTTGTTCTAGTCGAGTTCCCCATCAATTGTTTCCACCACCATCAAGTCAGATCCGGTCCAAGATAGGAGTCCTTGGTTGTTACTCTAGGCCGAGTTAGAATTAAAAAAAACATTCTACCGACTCTGTTGATACGTTGCTAACGTGTCTATAATTTTTGATGTTCCATGCTTGGTTTTTATCTACATTCTTATGTTGTGTTCCAACTTCGGAGTACATTTCATACACTTTCTTGGACTACACTTTCTTTGACTACCCCATCTATTTGTAATCCTTCATGTTGTGTTTGCGGGGATTCAATGGATATTGAGATGCTATTTCAGATTGATTATTGATTCTATCATGTCTTTGTTATTTGGGATCTTTCATGCTTTCCGTTGTTAGTAGCTATCTTGGCCAAGTAGCTGCTAGCAACTCCAAGAGTTAGTATTTATGCTCGATAGTGGGTTCATGCCTCTAGTAATGCGGGGAAGTGATAGAAATCTCTAAGGTACTAGATGTGTTGTTGCTACTAGGGAGAAAACAACAATCCTTTGTTCATAGAACAATCGTATTGTTTACTTTACACGCAATGCGTAATGCAATTATCTGTTGCTTGCAACTTAATACTGGAGGGGGTTTGGATGATAACCTGAAGGTGGATTATTAGTCATAGATGTAGTTGGACTACAATCTATGTATAATGTTGTAATGCCCAATCGAATCTCAAACGAGTCAAGATGATTAGTATATGCATGTACACTTTCTCGATGTTTGTCAATTGCCCCGGTGTAATTTGTTCACCCAACATGTTATCTATCTTAAGGAGAGCCACCACTAGTGAACTATGGACCCCGGTCCTTTCTTTTACAATCAATCTACAACTGTTTACTATTCAATATACTACTTTCTTCCACTCGATACGTTTAATCCTTTGTTTTCAGCAAAACCGGTGAGATCAACAACCTCACTGTAAGTTGGGGCAAAGTTCCATGGTTGTGTTGTGCAGGTTTCCACGTCGCTGCTGGCACCGATAGGGCGCCCTGCCAAAGTCCAGCTAGCAACACCTTGGAGGTGTTTCCTTGATCCTACTGGTTCGATAACCTTGGTTACATAACTGAGGGAAAACTTGCTGTTGTGCTCATCATACCTTCCTCTTGGGGTTCCCCAACGTGATCGATATAATTTGGGCCATCAAACATATTTTCTGGTGCCATTGCCGGGGAGTCAAGGACATCTTCACAAGGGGAGTCCCTCATAACCAATCTCTTTACTTTGTTGTTTTTGTTTTGCTTAGTTTATTTCTATTTTGTTTGCTTGTTTCTTTATCAAAAACATTAAAAAAATTGTTTTACTAGTTTGCTTTCTTCACTAAAAACACAAAAAAATGACTACTCTTGAAAACAATAAGTTGTGTGACTTCACTAGCACCAACAACAATGATTTCATGTGCCCACCTATTGCTCCACCCGTTCCTGAAGCTACTTTCTTTGAAATTAAAACTGCTTTGCTCAATCTTGTTATGAGTGAACAATTTTCTGGTATTGGTAATGAAGATGCTGATGCTCATCTAAATAACTTTGTTGAACTTTGTGAGATGCAAAAGCATAAGGATATAGATGGGGATATTATTAAGCTTAAATTGTTTCCTTTCTCTTTGAGAGGAAAAGCTAAAGAATGGTTGAATTCCCTAACTAGGAATAGTACTGATTCTTGGAATAAATGCAAAGATGCTTTCATTGGAAAGTACTATCCTCCTGCTAAAATTATATCTATGAGAAGTGAAATAATTAAGTTTAAACAATTTTATAATGAACATGTTGCTCAAGGTTGGGAAAGAATGAAATCTTTGATAAAGAATTGTCCCACCCATGGACTAACTACTTGGATGATTATCCAAACCTTTTATGCAGGATTGAACTATTCTTCAAGAAATCTATTGGATTCTATTGCTGGAGGTACCTTTATGACCATTACTTTGGGTGCTGCAACGAAGCTTCTGGATAATATGATGGTTAACTATTCTGAATGGCATACTGAGAGAGATCCACAAGGTAAGAAGGTAAATTCTACTAAAGAAACCTCCTCCTTGAGTGACAAAATTGATGTTATTATGTCTATGCTTGTTAATGGGAAAGCTCATATTGATCCAAATCATGTTCCTTTAGCTTCTTTGGTTGCTCAATAAGAGCATGTTGATGTGAATTTTATAAGAAACAACAATTTTAGCAATAATGCCTACAGGAATAATTCTGGTAATAATAACTATAGGACATATCCTCCCAATAATGGTAATGCTTATGGAAACTCCTACAACAATAATAGGAGTGCTCCCTCTAAACTTGAAGTTATGCTTAAAGATTTTATTAGTAAACAAACTTCTTTCCATAAAACTATTGAGGAAAAACTCTCTAATGCTGAAAGAAATATAGCATCTTTGGCTGAAGCACAATCTTCTTTTAATAAAATGGCTGCTAAACCTGAAACTATTGAAAATCCCTTTGCTGCTACTAATGCCATACAAGTTAGAATTGATGAAAATGTTAGACTATTACCTGAATTGCATGCTAAGTGGGAAAGAGAAGATGAAATTGCTAGAAACATTAGTGTTTCTACTATCACTACCACTAGTGTTGAAGCTAGTAACAATTGTTCTACTACTTTAGATGATAAATTTGATTTTGATCTTAATGGTTGCAACATCTCTGAAGTTATTAAGTTCCTACAAAATCTTGCTAAAAGTCCTAATGCTAGTGCTATGAATATGGCCTTTATAAAGCACATTACTGATGCTCTCATAAAAATTAAAGAAGAAAAGATGAAACATAAAGCTTCTATTCCAATAAAACAACAAGATGGTTGGGAACCCATCATTAATATGAAAGTGAATGATTTTGATTTCAAAGCTTTATGTGATCTTGATAGTAGTGTTTCTATTATGCCTAGAAAGATTTATGATATGCTTGATTTGCCACCGCTTGAAGATTGTTATTTGAATGTCCCACTTGATGATAATGCTAAAAATAAACTCATGGGGAGTCTTAATGATGTTCTTATTATGGTTAACAATGCTTATGTCCCCATTGATTTCTATGTTTGGATGTTGAATGCAATGTTTCTTGTCCTATTACTTTGGGAAGACCCTTTCTTAGAACTGTTGGTGCCGTTATTGATATGAAAGAAGGCACCATTAAATATCAACTCCCACTCAAGAAAGGTATAGAAAACTTCCCTAAGAAGAGAGAGAATATCTCGTTTTTTCTCCTATGAAAACAAAATTTGCTCTTAATGCTTCTTTATTTGAGAACACTTGATTCTTTTTCTTATTTCTTATGCCTAACTTAAAGGCGTTAAACAAAAGTACTTATTGGGAGATAACCCAAAAGTTTTAGATGGGTATTGGAAGTTATTACTTCTATAATAACCGCTACTTATCCTTTTTATTTATTTTTTGTACCAAGAGTAACCTCTAATGAGAGAGAAGTAATGATTGGGAAAGTTGCTTTCCCGAAACAGATTTCTGTTCTTCACCGTAAAAATTCGTGTAAAATTTCTGTACGTCTTTTTGAGGCGTGAATTTTTGTGCTTCTGCCCCAGGTTGTTTTCTAACTTTCTTTAGTTCAACACTTTTTTATTTGAGCAACAGAAGGTCTTCGAAAAAATTCGTCTTTACCTGGTAATCTGTTTGACAGATTTCTGCCATTATTTTCATTTGCTTCTTGTTGGTTCCTTTTTGATTTCTTTTGGGGAATTGAGCTTTTTCAGGGATGTTCTACAGTAGCTTGTGTTTTAATGGAATTTTTATTGGTGTTGAAACTGAACCCAAAGACTTATTATCTTTAGTGCACTAATGTTGCTAATAAAGATTGTGTGAAGTTTTGTATGAAAAAATATTCCAGGTGTATGGAAGGAATCAATAATGAGATGAATAATGGACTAATGCTCAAGATTGGGGATGCCACGCGTGTCACTCCAAGAAATATCCAAGAAGTATAAGCTTCAAAGCTTGGGGATGCCCAGGTTTCTTCCAAACACTTCATTTTTATTGTTTCATGCAGAGTTGTGTTGTTCTTGGAGCGTCTTCTGTTTCATTTTCGTTTTGTTTTTCGTTTTCTTGGTTTTCTTAGTTTGCTTGAATAAATTGGTTGGACCCCCTCTTTCATACATTAGTTTTCAAATAGTTTGGTTTGGATTGGAAAAGAGTAGGAAGGTTCATGCTTAAGTGGTAAAGAGAGCTTGTTTTGGATTGTGGCCTATGCTTTGTCATGCCATGCTTGATATTGTTTTGTCTTTATGCTTAGTGTTCTTTGCTGTAGCATGAGATGTTATAAACAATTGAGATTGCTTAATGTGCCTTGGAAGAATCATGCGTTGTTTTAGCATATTAAAGCATAGTATTGTGGTATTCTCCTTTGATGCTTTATTTGGGTTAACTTGGCGCATGCTCACACCATGTTATGACTATCCCAAGTCACCATAGCCTTTATGATCCTTTAGTTTTTGACATGTAATATCATTTTATGTTTTAATCAATGATGTTTTGTCGCTCTCGTTGATTATGGCCATTATTGCTCTCTTAGTTGGTCGCTCCTAGTCTTTTGCTAGCCTCCGTAACCAAGTATGAGTTCCACTCATGCATCCAACTCCTAAAACCAAGTTATTCCAAAGAGTCCACCATACCTACCTATTAGCATTTTCTATTCCAAGTATATTCATGTTTTTATCTACCTTCCAAATTAAACTTGTTATGTGAAAATTACTGATTAAAGCTCTAACGAACTTGATGGCACACTTTACTTTCTTGCATTTAATAAACTTAAACCATTATGTCCATATTTGTTGCGTATATGCTTGCGCTTTATAAGTTGAAATTAGCAGAACCATGTATCATGGGGAACGCTTTCGACATTGCACTTGTACTTTGTACCCCGCTGATATCATGTTCTTTTGCTTATGGATCCCGGTGCTATGAAATAAAAGTGGAACTTGTAAGATCATGGAGTTTGTATGTGTGTTAGAGAAACGCCTGGGCTGCTAGCCTAAGCCATGCCTAATCATGGTGGAAACTTGTAGCATAACCATAATGAGCACTCTATGAAGCATCCTCAATAAAACCTATGCAAATAGCAAATAAAAAGATCGCTGAGATTCTCATTGTCTGCTTGCCTTGTCATTTTGATTATGGGATAGCTCCTGTATCATGTGCAAGGGGTACCCCGTTGGCGGTTCTTTATGATACATATGTACTTACAATGACAAGATCTTACTTGTGACTAAAGTTGAATAGCATGAGGTTCGGTCTTCGTAAGTAAGGGGCATGAAATTTCGGCTTATAACTTGTCAAGCATATCCTCTTAGTTGTGTCACTTTAACCTTAATCACTTAAAGATGCTTATGATAGGGGCAATGAGTGCTGAAAGCAAACAAGTACCATAATTTTTGGAAGCTCTTTATGAAACTTGAATCTCTACTTCCTTCTATGAAGGCCTTTCTTTTACTTTTTTGTTGAGTCTCCAACTTCTATCTTTATGCACCTACTTTGAGAGCATAGTGGCCATTCTTAGTTCTATGTGCATTGTCCCAAGACTTGTTGATTGATGCATAACTTGATATTTCTTGTTCTTAGACTATTTGTATCTAGTCACCCTTATGAACTTTGAAGGTGTCCTATGCATTTATATTTGCTACTCTATGAGGGACAAGCTGAATGCCACTATGCTATGTTTTCTTTATGTGAAACGAACAAACGTCTTGCAAACCATTGTTATTCAGGAATCTTTTGTTTATGCCTTTTCTTGTTGCAAGATAGTTGCTATATTTTATTGCTAGAACTTTATTTTTCATGCTATGTTGAAGTACTATGATCCTAGATTTCAATGTTTTACAAATACTTTGATCAAGTTAATGATGGTGCATGTCACCTCAAAAATTATTCTTCCTTTTTATCACTTACCTACTCGAGGACGAGCAGGAGTTAATCTAGGGGATGTTGATACATTGCTAACGTATCTATAATTTTTGATGTTCCATGCTTGGTTTTCATCTACTTTCTTATGTTTTGTTCCAACTTTGGAGTACTCTTCATAAACTTTCTTGGACTAACTCATTAACAAGATGCCACGGTGCCAGCTGCCTGTTTTCTGCTGTTTTTGGTTCCAGAAAGTCAGAAAATGAATATTCTCGGAATTCGACGGGACAAAAGCCAAAGTCAGTTTTTCACCAAGGGGGACACAGAGCCAAAATACGAGACGGAGAGGGGCCAGGGGGCTGCCACACCACCTGGCCATGCGGCCAGGCCTAGCCCACGCCAGGGGGTGGTGCGACCACCCAGGGCACACGCCCGCCTCTTCCGACTATCCCTCCCTGGATTCCCCTAGCGTGTATTAGTCCCCACCTTTAGCCTATACATGGCATCTGCCGTGACACCACCACGACAGTTGGCGCCCACCGTGGGGCTAGCGGCGCTAGCAGGGGTCAAAATCCGGACGGGAAACTTCATCGCCACCGGCGCGCGCATCGTCTCTGGGCTCGTTCAGCGCTTTGAAGCGCGGGACTTTGTCAGCGACAACGCAGGCTGCTTCGGCACGCGCCCTCTCCCGCGCAACAGCATCTTCCTCAATCTCGGCGCGCACAAAGTCTACGTCGCGGTGGACGTGTCAGGCGTTCATCCGCGCCACGTCGTCGAAGCAGGCGAAGCGCCCCTCACCGTGGCTCGTGGGGAGCGTACCGCTCGTTCCCCGGACCATGCAGAGGTAATGATGACAGCGCCGGGTGCGGGTGCGAGCAAGGATCCGGCACCAGATCCGGAGGTGATGCCCAAGGCACCAAGGAAAGGTAGAGGTCCTCCGCTAGAGAGGCCGGAAAACATGCTGAGAGAGGCAATGGATAGCCTGGCGAACCCTGTAGTAGCAGCGGTAGATCCGGCTCGTGCACAGGCCGAGCTGGAAGAAACTAGGCAAAAAATACTAGAGGGCGCAAAGAAAATAGCCGCGGCCCAGCAGTCGTTGAACATGACGCTGCGTGAGTACGCCAAGGCGAACAAAGTTGATACTGTAAAGGTTAAAGGGAGAAATCTCATGAGCGAGATGAACAGAGAAGGTGATGTTGGAATCGAGGAATCAGAAAACTGTTTTTCCGTGGGGCTGCCGAGGTATAGTACCCCGGCCAAGAACCTCAGAGCGGCCAATGCAGCTGCATCCGAGTTAGAGGGACTGACGGGTGAAGCCCGGCAAAGGCAGCAAGATCGGGTTAACGAGCTGGTTCGGATTGCGAATAGGCAAAAACGAGGAACTGCTCAGGGCAAACCCGGAGAGAGCTGGGGCCTCCAAGATCGTCCATTCGGCGATGGGTAACCCGGAGAAATCCGCTGGAGCCGCATCGTCCCCTCATGGTGGTCCAAGGAGACAGGAGGTGGTAACCTCGGCCAGACGGAACAAACAGATTGTCCCGTATGACCCGACACAGGCAGGGAAAGAAAAAGAAGCGCAAAAAAATAATGATCGACGGAGTGTGAGCCGAGGCGAAGCTGAGCGAGGTGACCGTGACCAAGGCAATGCCGGTCGAAGGAACGTTGTCAACGGCAATGCCGGGCAGAAAAATTCAGCTGGAGCAAGACAACCGCAGCAGCGGAACATGCTGAGGCAAGAGCATAGTGCTGCCCGAGGTATGCAACAGTAAGGTGCACCGCAAGAGCAAAACCGGTATAACGACGGTGATTCGGAGATGGCAAAAGAGGGATACCCGAGACCGGACTATCATGTGATAGGGTCGAGATTGGGAAGTAGGGATTTGATGCCGGAAGATGCAAGGTTGAAACTGGATCGACTATATAGGTCGGAGCAGATTGAATGTCAAGGTCCACCGGGTCTAGCATGTTTTGGATCCCGGATCATGAAAGAGCCACCAGTCCCGAACTTTCAGCTGCCCAGGGGCACCAAGACCTATGACGGCAGTACCAAGCCAGAGGATTGGCTGATATACTATGCTACGGCTGTAAAAATTGCCACAGGCAACCTGAGATGGGCCGTACGGTATGTACCCCAGATGTTGGAAGGCCCGGCAAGGGTGTGGTTGAACAATTTGCCACCCGGAAGCATCAACTGCTGGACAGATTTCGAGGAGATGTTCATCAGCAATTTTTCGAGTACGTATCAAAGGCCAAATAGGCCACAGACCCTAGCTATGTGAAAACAAAGACCCAATGAGACGGACCGGGAGTTTTTGACCCGGTGGTGTACCGTGAGAAATTCATGCGAGGGCGTGATAGAATCATAGGCCATAGCATGGTTTGCACAGGGGTGCAGATATGGAAGCAAACTGTGGATGAAGTTGCAACGGAAAATGCCGGCAACGTTGGCAGAGATGATCCGGATCGCAGATTCGTATGCGTTGGGTGACCCGACCCAACCAAGGCTCGCCTCAAACGAGTCAAGCGATGAGTACTATCAGAGGGACGGATCCGGATCATCCCGGAGAAATGATTACAGAGGAAAAAGGAGAGATGATCGACCGGACCATCGGTACGGTTCGCACCAAGTGGCAGCCGTGAATCAAGATCAACCCGGAGCAGGGGGTAGCCAGCGCCAGAAAACTAGAGGCCAATGGACTCCAAGAAACGATGGGAAGAAAACTTGGACACCGGAGCAAAAGAAGCAGTGGCAAGAAAGGAAAGACCGTCTGAGGTATACTTACGAGTCGATGTTGGACCAGCCCTGTAAGTTTCACACGCCAAATCCGAACAACCTAGCGGGTCATATGACGAGGCAATGCTAGTGGATGCGCAAGATCGAGCAAGGTGGTTCGGGGAATGCTCAGGCACCCCGGAATGATCAGCCTCGGCAGGAATTACCCCGGCAGCAATTGCTCTCCGGAGCGAACACGCAACAACTAATGTTGCCTCCCCCTCCGCTGAGGTATGATAACAATGAAAGAAGGGATGCAGTGCATCAGGTAGAAAATCAGCATCTGACGGGTCAGAGGCACCCCGAAAATGAGGGGAGAAACGAGTACAGGGAGCACCACCAGAGCTACTGTGTATTTACCATAGAGGAAACGGATAGAAAAAGCTTGCAGCGTAGGCATATGGAGGTGAATGCGGTAATACCTGCAGTGACGAGGTACATGCCTTGGTCTGATCAGGAAATCACCTAGAGCATAAGGGATCATCCCAAGCTCATGCCGAGCCCTGGTTCATATGCGTTGGGGCTGGATCCTACGTTCATTGGACCAAGCATTAACGTAAGGTTCTCAAAGGTAGTGATCGACAACGGCAGTAGCATAAATATCCTATACGCGGACACGATGCGCAAGTTGGGTATCTCGGAGAACATGCTCCAGGCCACGAGGACAACTTTTCATGGCATTGTGCCCGGCATCTCTTCCGAGCCCATAGACAAGGTCCGGGTCGACGTCTTGTTCGGCACAAGGGATAATTGCCGAACTGAAAATCTGGAGTTCGAAGTGGTGAACTTAGAAAGCGCGTATCATGCATTGCTCGGAAGGCCAGCGCTGAACAAGTTCATGGCAAGTTGTCATATCAGCTACTTGAAGATGAAATTGACCGGACCGAACGGAGTAATTACCATTGCTAGGGACTTCCGACGTTCGATGGAGTGTGCGTCGGCCAGATCAAACTTAGCCGAGTCACTTGTGATCACGCGGGAAAAAAGGAAAATTCAGGAAGTGGCGGCATTGGCTCAGTCCGCGCAGCAGTATATGCCGGCGCTGAGTAACCCGCATGGAACTGTCTCCTTCCAGGCCACGAAAGATGCCAAAAAGGTTCCCGTTGTTGACATGTTCCCAGAGCGCACCGTAACAATTAGTGCCAGGCTAAGCGATAAATAGGAAAGCGAGCTCGTCAGCTTCCTCCGTGAGAATCGGGACATTTTTGCTTGGTCCACGCAGGACATGCAAGGTGTTCCGAGGGAGTTGGCCGAGCACTCTTTGAATGTGAGACCCGGAGCCAAGCCGGTGAAGCAACCTCTCCGCCGCTTCGCCAAAGATAGGAGGAAAGTCATTGGGGATGAGATAGCTCGGTTGCTAGCTGCAGGATTTATCATGGAGGTCCTCTACCCGGATTGGCTGTCTAATCCGGTGCTGGTGGAAAAGAAAAAGGATGATCCGAACGTGGTAGTGGTTTGGCGCATGTGTATCGATTACACGAACCTGAACAAGGCGTGTCCGAAAGACCCATTTCCGCTGCTAAGAATAGATCAGGTCATAGACTCAACTACTGGATGTGAACTGTTTTCATTCATTGATGCTTATTCTGGTTTCCACCAGATACCTCTGAATCCGGATGATCAAATAAAGACTGCGTTTATTACCCCGTATGGGGCTTATTGCTATCGCACCATGCCGTTTGGTTTACGTAATGCAGGGGCAACATACCAGAGATGTATGCAAAAATGTTTGCACGACCAAATAGGTCAAAATGTACAGGTGTATGTGCATGATGTGGTTATTAAGACCAAGGAAAGGAAAACGCTCCTTGACGATATTAGGCAAACGTTTGCAAACCTAAGAAGGTTCCGGATGAAACTTAACCCGGAAAAATGCACCTTCGGTGTCCCGGCTGGAAAATTGCTCGGCTTTCTGGTTTCCAGCCGAGGTATCGAAGTTAATCCAACCAAAATCCGGGCCATCGAACGAATGGAACTGCCGAAGTGTCTTAACGATGTCCAGAAGTTCACAGGTTGCCTGGCCTCGTTAAGTCGGTTTGTATGTCGGTTGGGAGAAAAGGCTTTGCCTCTTTACCAACTCATGAAAAAGTCGGATAAGTTCATTTGGACACCACAGGCTGATGAAGCCTTTACCCACCTAAAGAAAATGTTAGCCACGGCACCAGTGCTAGCCTCACCACTATCAAAGGAGCAGATGTTGATCTATATAGCCGCAACCAACCGGGTTGTAAGTGCAGTGATAGTGGTGGAGGGCGATGAGGAAGGTAAGTCAGTGCAAAGGGCCGGTGTATTACTTGAGTGAAGTGTTGTCAACTTCAAAGCAGAACTACCCACATTATCAGAAAGTGGCCTATGGCGTGTACATGGCCACCAAGAAATTGAAGCACTACTTTGAGGAGCATCCCATCCGGGTCATATGTGAGGCCCCTATATCAGAGATAATGAGTAACAAGGATGCAAGCGGCAGAATTGCAAAATGGGTAATTGAGATAGCTCCTTATGCTCCGCAATATGACAGGAGAGAAGCCATCAAATCTCAAGCTGTGGCGGACTTTTTCATGGACTGGGCCGAGGTGCAGTACGAACCACCACTTCCGGATCCGAACTATTGGCGAATGCACTTTGACGGATCAAAAACCAAAACCGGGCTAGGTGCCAGAGTTGTACTCACGTCGCCAAAGAAGGACCAGTTGAAATATGTGCTGCAGATCCACTTCACCGCATCAAACAATGTCGCTGAGTATGAAGCACTTGTGCATGGGCTCAAGGTAGCAAAAGAAATTGGTATATGTCGGATTATATGCTTTTCCGACTCGGATTTAGTGGTGCAGCAAGTGTCCAGAGTGTGGGACGCCCTTGATCCAAACATGGCATTATACAGATTTCATGTGCAGAAGATTTTTGGTTACTTTGAGGGATGCGAATTTCATCATGTACCCCGGGTGGAAAATGAGGCTGCCGACATGCTGTCAAAGCTCAGGTCCACCAGACAAGCAATTCCACCGGGTGTAGCATTAGAGCACCTCAAGAAACCATCCATCAGGCCATCCCCGGAGTCCGAGTCAATCTACGTCCCGGAGGACACAGAGTCCGGAGCTGCGCCCATGGAGATTGACACGGGAAGTGTTGCGCGAAACCCGGGGACTGCTTCGGCAAACCCGGGGATTGCTTCGCAAGACCCGGGGACTGCTCAGCGTAGTCCGGTTGAAGTTATGCCGGTCGATCAGATGGAGATAGACGAGGACGTGTTTCCCGTGCGGCCAATACCGGCTTGGGCATTGCCTATATTTCAATTCCTAAAAGATGGAACATTACCCACTGAGGAGGTGTTGTCCAGGCAAACACAGAGGAGGGCAAAGGCCTACACGATCATCAATTCCGAGTTATACAAAAGAAGTGTGACCAATGTCCTCCAGCGGTGTGTTGACCCGGAAGAAGGGCTTGAAATCGTCCGAGATATACATCAGGGGGAATGCAGGCATCACGCCTCATCCCGAGCCTTGGTAGCAAAAGCTTTCCGACACGGATTCTACTGGCCAAATGCCTTAGAGCAAGCAGAAGATCTGGGGAGAAAATGTAATGGTTGTCAGAGGTACGCTACAAAGACACATATGCCAATGTCGGAACTCAAGACCATCCCAGTCACTTGGCCATTTGCCGTATGGTGCTTGGATATAGTGGGCCCGTTCAAACCAGCAAGAGGAAACATGACTCACATTCTGGTAATGGTGGACAAGTTTACGAAGTGGATCGAGGTAAAGCCTATAAGAAAATGTGATGGAGCTACGGCCATAATGTTTCTCAAAGATATCATCTTGAGGTACGGTTATCCACACAGTATCATAACTGATAATGGCACAAATTTTGTGGAAGGAGCATTTGCTCGTTTCTACGGGGATAAGAGGATCCGGCTTGACATAGCTTCGGTAGCCCACCCCGCATCGAACGGGCAAGTAGAAAGATCCAACGGATTAGTATTATCCGGGATAAAACCCCGGCTCATCGAGCCGCTGCAAAGATCAGCGGGGTGCTGGATAGAAGAACTACCACCAGTACTGTGGAGTTTAAGAACAACTCCAAATCGATCAACAGGCTATACGCCGTTTTTCTGGTATATGGGGAAGAAGCTGTATTACCAGCCGACATAGAGCTTGATTCGCCTAGGGTCACCCAATACACAGAAGCCGAAGTGCAAGAAACCCGGAAAAATGATGTTGATCTGCTAGAAGAAGCGAGAGAACTGGCATTGTCCAGATCCGCCATATATCAGCAAAATCTCCGACGCTATCATAGCCGGAAAGTGTGCCCCCGGGTCTTCCGGAAGGCGATCTGGTGCTCCGGTTGGTACAACGTACTACTGGAATGCATAAATTATCCCCCCCATGGGAAGGGTCATTCATCGTGAGAAAAGCATTGCATAATGATTCTTACTATCTTATAGATGCAAAGCCACAGGAAAAGAACAAGGAGGATAGGTCCGGTGAGGAATCAAAGCGACCATGGAACATAGCTCTACTTCGGCCTTTCTACACCTAACTAAGAAGTGAATGTATCTGGGTTATCTCATATGTCGGTATGTATGTCGGCAATGAGCTTATCAATGAAATGTGGGCACCTCGAGCAGTAACTCGGGGACTGCCTTAATAATATTTGTTGTCTTTTGTTATTTGTGCGTCGGCTGGAATAGGTTATTCTACTTAGCTCGGATTAGTAGTGTATGAGCACCAAAAACCCAACTCTTCGACTTGCTGCTGTCCAACAAGAATTGGCTTCATGGTAAGCAAGAGAACAAGTTTGGAATTGCGTAGCACATGAACAACGACTAAGGAAAAGAATTTATTCGGGCCGACGTTTGTTTTCCAGACTATAGGTGTATTTATTTTCAAGTTATTATGCAGTTTTATTTTTGAGCTAAGTCTAAAAGTTTCCAAGTATTGTTAAGACAATTTTTCAAGCTCGGATTCGTAAGTTGTAAAACCGAATCAAGGTAGACACGATCCGAGCCAAAAGATTGAACGAACAAGAAAAAGAAACTCGGGGACTACGCCCAAGTTAATCCGGCATAAGTACTCAGTAGCAAAATATCATATGTATTTGGAATACAATTCCACCCGGCATACCGGGGCTCTCATGAATTTTCAAGTGTTTTTACTTAGGAGCAGCAGGAGGAAGTTCGGCATCATCGTCGCCCTCTTCGATATCCGAGGCAGTGTCCTCCTCGTCTTCACCCGAGTCATCTTCAATGTTCTCAACTCCCTCTTCACCTGCGGCTTCCAGGAAGCTCGGACCCTCAGTCCATTCATGAATGGGGGCATATTCAATGAGGTTGTGGGCGCAAGCCTGGTGCCGAGCTACCCAGTCCGGGTCATCTGTCCATTTGGACCCGGTGCGCAGGCGAGTGAGGAGGCTGAGGTCTATCTTCTCGTACCACGTCAAAACATGGTGAAGGACGGTATTGGCAGCAGTGTGTCTAGCGGATTCTCGCCAGAGGTCGAGCTGGGCCTCAACTTCTGAAAGCCTTTGAACGAGCTGCGTGACTCTCTCCGGAGCATCATCGGCGGGCCAGAAGGCGTTGAAGACCCGGACTGAAACATCGAGGAGGTCCCTGCCGTAGTTCTTGATAATTTCCACGCGAGATGACAGGCTGACCAACAGGTCCTCCATGTCAAAGGGAATGCTCTCACCCTCAGCAGCGACCGGAGTACCCCTTTCTTGGCGGAAATTGGCGACAGCAGCACTTGCAATGGCAGTACCCTCTGGAAAGTGGCCTAGGAAACAAGGCAAAGGACAAAGTTGAGAAAACAAGACATATGAAGTAACCCGGAGAAGTAAGGCGGATAAAGGAAAGGAAGTTACGTGAGATGTGACTGTGAATCTGGGTCAACTCCTTGATGCAAGCATCACGCCTTTTCCGAAGCTGCTCGAGCTCAGCATTTGCCGACTCAAGTTTTACCTCGGCTTCCTAAAGAAGCTCACGATCCTTAGCACTTTGGAGTTTGAGGCGCTCGCGTTCTTTGGTGTAGTCCTGGCCAACCCTTTTCAGCTTGGTTTGGTGCTGCGCCTTCATCTTAGCCATTTCAGCTTTGAGCTTGGCTATGTCGTCATCTTTGGTCCAGAGGAGGGCGAGCTCATCATCTTTCTTCTTCAGTTCGGCTTGATGCTGTCCTGCTTGTTCGAGAAAATGCAGCATCATGTTAGGCACATGCACACTTTCTTCAAGCAATGATGAAACCGTGTGTTGGCCCGGCAGAGCTGAGGTATGAATGTTTGCTGAGCCAAGGAGGTAAAGTGATGGAAAGCACAGTAAAAACAGACAAGAAGGACGTACCCTTGATCTGCTCCATGTTCTTTCGCATTATTTTATTTTCGGCTTCCACCCCAGCTACGGAAACCGAACAATCAGATTAGTTCGTCTAGCGAAGTGGAAGAAAAACGAGGAAAGGAATGAGAAAGAAATTTACCCCTTTTCTCGTACTCCACGATGAGTGCAGCCTGTTTCGTGCAAAGTTTTTTGTGCGTATCCAACAAACACTGGAATTCAGCACTTCGGCGGTTGGTGGTCACCTAAAAGAGATGCAGAAACTTAAGTCATCCTTCTACATGTTCGAAGTGTACTAAAATCCGGGCCAAGTGGAACTTAACCCGGCTCTAGGTGTGTGCATGTTCGAAGTGTACTAAAATCTAGGCCAAGTGGAACTTAACCCGGCTCTAGGTGTGTGCATGTTCGAAGTGTACTAAAATCCGGGCCAAGTGGAACTTAACCCGGCTCTAGGTGTGTGCATGTTCGAAGTGTACTAAAATCCGGGCCAAGTGGAACTTAACCCGGCTCTAGGTGTGTGCATGTTCGAAATTATCATGGAGCTACGTTAGTTCTATAAAAGAGCACCCGGCCGAGTAACAAGTTACTCCCCTGGAGGCTCGGGGACTAATGGTTATTATCTACAATTCGCAAAAGAGAAACGACGTACCTCCATCATTCGCCCAGCGAGGTTAATGGCCTTGGCGGCGGTATTCACCTGATCAGATTCATGGACTACCTCGGCCTTATTCCAGTTCATGACAAACTCCATCAGGCTCGGGGGGTACCGTTCACCTGTGGGCATATGAGGCGTCACCAGAACCTTAGCATGTGCTTCTTCCTCTCCACCAAGACAAGGAAGGGGCTGGTGTGCAGAACCAACTTCTGGGCCTCGGTTGTCTCGACAGGCGCGTCCTTTGCCGCTGATGTCTTCTTGGGGAGCATGGACTCAAGGGTACGTTGCCCAGGCTCGGCAGCACTGGGCTTGGCAACGTCATGAATCTTCTTGCCCTTGGCTTGCTGGGAAGAAGAAGCCGTAGCAGCATTTTTTCCCTACCGAGGTTGAGAGGACTTGGAAGATGCAGAGGAACTGGGGGCTGGTACTTTCGTTGCTGGACTTGGTGCCGGCGCTGATGTTTTCGCTGCCGGGGTTGGTGCTGTTGCCGAGGTTGGAGTTGGTGCTGGTTTGGCTGCGGGTACTGGAACAGATGCTGGAGTCAAGGTAGCCTTAGTGGCTGCTGGTTGTGGCGTTGCCGTGGTAGTGGCTGCCGTTGTTCTGGCTGGGCCAGTTCCCCCCGCCCCAGGATGACCCGGAGCGGCCGCAGAGCTCTCCGGTATAGGGCTCAGCGGACGTGACTCGTCGTCACGACGGGGTGAAGGGCTGGCCCGGAGAGGTGATGAGATACTAGATCCACTTTGAGGGACCTCCACCGGAGCCCTATGAAATCAAGTAACGTCAGAAGAAAAATTACGACGGAGTAAGGAAGAACAAGTTATTGAAGAAAGAAGGACTTACGCATCCGAGGTTTCGGCTGCTCTGGGTTTCCGAGCCCTTCATGCTGGGGCCTTCTTTCGCCTTTTAGTGGGCTAGGAAGGTCCGGAGGAAGAGCTTGAGGAAGCCCCGCACTTTTTCTTCGACGCCACCGGAACTGGCTCGTCCGTAGCGAGGGGAGGATCCTCGTGGATATGACCACCGGAGTGAGCTGATGGCGGAAAAGCAAAAGAAAGGGGGACAGCCTCAAAGGGTTCAATTATCTTGATATCCGAGTAATCTTCATCATCGGGCTAATCTCTAGTAGAAGAGAAGTTACCCATGGGTCGTTTCGTGGCGTCGGTCATGGGGAGAAACATCTCTTGGTCCGACTCCTCCACGTCCAAAGTCACCCGGTCCGGTGCCCACTTAAGGGTCGGATCGGTGCCGTCCTCGAGCGTCTGCTGAAGGAATAGCTGAGGAAAAGAGTAAACAAACGAGTCAAAAATACAACAATAACGGACAAGGGACTAGTGCGGGGTAAGTTTGCAGCATGAAACTTACCATGGGAGGAAGCCGGTCACGGCAGAAATGCTCAATCCCCCAAGTCCAGTCAGAGGAGAAGTCCTTGTGAGTGGTGAAGAGAGCCTTAACCCGGCGGAAGATCTCCGTGTTGTTCAGTTCGAAAGATGAAGTCCGGTTGGGATCGCGGCCGTAGCTCATATGGCACACCTTGTGGGTGTGTTTCTAGAGAGGGGAGATTCGGTTGCGCACGAAAGTGATCGTTGCATCGTTGCGCAACCCGAGCTCCTTCAGCTCCGCGAACCTCTTATTCACTTGGTTGGCCAGGGCCGTGGGTTTCCTGGGAACGGCGTCCCACAGATACGTGTTCGGCGGACCCGGTGTATAGGGGAGCAACCAGATCAAATCCTCGGTGCCCGTGTTCCGGACGTAAAAGAACATCCGGGCCCAACCTTTGCAGGATTCTAGCCCTGTGACCCGGGGGAAAACAGAGAACCTCCGGGGTGAGATGGAGGCTGCTCCGAACTGAGTGAGCCGCTTGTCCTCCGGATCAGTGGGAATCTCGGGAATAATGTTGCGGTGAAGGGCGAAAAACCGGATCCACAGCTCCTTGGTGGGCCATAATCCGGCGTAGCCCTCGATTGTAGAAGCGAAGGCAGAGAGAGAAGTAATGGCGTTGGCTGGAAGATGGTGCGGCTGGAGATGGTAGGTACTGAGCCAATCATGGAAGAAATCGCTCATCGGGAGTTCGAAGCCCCATTGAAAGTGAGACAGGAACACGACGAACTCCCCGGGATTGGGTGAAGCAGCTAGCTCGGCGGAGGCGAGGCGAGCGGCGACGCCGGCGGGGATGCGTCTGGTCCGGTAGAGCCAGTCCAGATCGTCCTAGCAGACCCAGGAGCCAGCCCATGCGCCGCGGTCCGCAGCGGCGGCGTCCTCCTCCATCTCTTGCTCAACAATGGCGAGTTCTTCTTCCGCCATCTGCTCCTCGAAGCCCTCGCTGGCGCTAGAGGCGGCGGGGGACAGTGGCTTGGATTGACGAGGACCCATAGCGGGAGATTTGCGTCGCAGTGATGGTGACGCAGAGGTACAACGGAGAAGTGCGGTGGCGACGCTGCTTTTTGGCAGTGCTGCCGGCGGCGCGGTCGCGAGGAAGACGAAGAGGAATAGCAGTGGGCAGAGGGGTGCGGAGGCGGAAAAATCCTAAGGGACGCACCCCTCCGCTATTTAACCACCCCCATCAGGGGTGAGTGGGATCGGACCCTGTGGACCAGCCACACGCTGTGGCCGTGTATTGCCCATTCGGACCAATTAGTAAGGAGCCACACGGAAGGCCACAGGGCGGAGAGAATCCTGTGACGTGACGCGCTGATGCGGTAAACGAGGAGGCAGGCGTGACGTGACCCGCGCACAGTGATAACTGACAATTACTGCGGCGGTTACTGTACCGTCCCATAAAATAAGACAACACAATGATTACCCTTCACATGGGCTAGCATACGAGAGAAGGAAGTAAGACCCGGATAGGGCTGTGGTAACCCAGCCGGCAAGTGAAAGCTTGCAATGTGCGAAGGGAACGTAAATCCAAGCCGTCCGAGGTACAGAGGTAACTCGGCAACAACGACAGGGGCACAAAATGGAACCTGGTGTGGCCTTAGCGGCCAAGGCGGCTAAGGCCGCACCAGCTTCGGGGACTAATGTTGGGGGGATACCCCCGGGTAGGGTCATGCCAGGGTATAAAGGCCGAGTTAGCCGAGGTACGGCAAGGTCAAAGCAGATGCTGGCCGGGTCACCTCAAGGCAGGCCGAATCACGGGGTAATCTGGACCTGGGGGCATCCGCCTAACTAGCCCTCATCCGACTTAAGCGGTAAGTCGGAAGTGTGTGTTTTGCCTGTATGCAGGAAAGGGTGTGGCCGGATGAACCATCATCCGGGTCACAGCAAGCTTCTAGGAGAAGGAAGGAATCTCGCTGGTCAAAAGGAGCCCCGGTACGCACTGCCTGAGCGAAGCGAGCAAGGACAGGACCACCGGGGCGTGGCCGACAAGCATGACGACGCCCGTGTCAGCTGACGAGGGCGCCGCAGTGGCTAACGTAGCTAAAGCATGTGTGACGCGGGGGAAAAAGTACCCCGGTCGGCTTACCACTTTGGGTGGAGGCATATTCTTAGGAATATGCCTCCACGTATGCCCTAGGCAGAAACTGAGCCTCCCCTAGAAAAGGGGGGCTGGGGCTTCAGTAGAAGAGGTTGGCTGTTTTGGTCTCTGGACAATTCTGTTAAGGTCTAGGGTTTCAGGTGAGATCTGTGGGTGAGAGTAAGAGAGCTCCTTCTTCCTCCTCTCGCCAATACAGCTCTAGGAGCACTTGTAACCTTGGAAGGAAATCAATACAAGTTCTTGTGTGGAGAATCACTTCACTATCCCTCCCTGGATTCCCCTAGCGTGTATTAGTCCCCACCTTTAGCCTATACATGGCATCTGCCATGACACCACCACGACATCGCCCAAGGTTGTAGGTATGGGAGTATGTTGTGGCAGAGGTTGCAGCAAGATATGCGTACCACCCTAGCTGAGATGATCCAGATCACAGATTCGTATGCCTTGGGGGACGCAACGCAACCTCGGCTAATGTCAAGTGAGTCGAATAAGGAATACTACAATACATATGGTTCCGGATCATCCAGGAGGAATGATTTCTGAGGTAAAAGAAGAGATGATCGTCCAGACTACTGGTACAGCTCGCAGCGAGTGGCCACGGTGGACCGGGATCAGCCCAATGCCGGCGCAAGCCAGCGTCAGAAAACTAGAGGGCAACAGTGCCAACATAAGAGTGAGGGTAAGAAGCCTTGGACCCCGAAACAGAAGAAACAGTGGCATGAAAGAAAGGACCATCCGAGGTACACATTCAAATCTATGTTGGATCAACCTTACAAGTTCTATACGACAAGTCCAAATAGTCCAGCGAACCATACGACCCAGCAATGTGAATGGATGAGGAAGTTGGAGCAAGGTAGTTCGGGGAATGCTCAAGCACCTCGGCACGATGCACATTGGCATGATGGACCTCGGAATGAAGCACCTCGACAACAATTGCTCACTAGGGGAATGGACAGCAGCTGATGTTGCCTCCACCTCCACCGAGGTATCAGAATCAGGAAAGGAGGAATGTTGTGCATCAAGTGAGTAACCAACAACAACAGGACCAAGGGTATCACGACAATGAGGGGAGAAATGAGTATAGAGAGCATTCTCAAAGTTACTGTGTGGTTACCATAGAAGAGACTGACATGAAGAGTTTGCAGCGCCAACATATGGAGGTTAATGCAGTAATGCCAGCCGTGGTGAGGTATTTGCCTTGGTCGGATCAGGAGATTACTTGGAGCATCAAGGACCACCCAAAGCTCATGCCAAGTCCAGGGACTTATGCACTAATACTAGATCTGACATTCATTGGGTGGAATATCAACGTAAGGTTCTCCAAGGTGCTGATAGACAATGGTAGTAGCATTAATATCATCTACAAGGATACCATGCACAAGTTGGGGATAATAGAGAATATGCTCTAGGAAAAAAGGACCACCTTCCACGACATTGTGTCAGGTATCTCCTGCGAGCCAATTGGTAAAGTCCGGGTCGATGTGTTATTTGGCACAAGGGACAATTGTTGGACTGGGAACTTGGAATTTGAGGTGGTGAACTTGGAGAGTGCATACCATGCATTACTAGGCAGTCCTGCTCTGAACAAATTTATGGCAAGTACTCACATCAGTTACTTAAAGATGAAATTATCCGGACCAAGGGGGTGATTACCATAGCCGGGGACTTTAGGCGTTCTATTGAATGTCCATCCGCCGGATCTAACCTGGCCGAGTCACCCATGATTGCTCAGGAGAAGAGGAAAATCCTGGAAGTGGCTACACAGGCTCAGTCCGTGCAGCAGCATATGCTGGCTCTGAGTGCCTGTTGATGATCAGTTTCCGGAGCACACCGTAACTATTGGTGCCGGGTTAAGTGACAAATAGGAAAGCGAGCTCGTCAACTTCCTTCGAGAGAATCAGGACATCTTTGCCTGGTCTCCACAGGTGTATCGAGGGAGTTGGCCGAGCACTCTTTGAATGTTAGACCCGGAGCAAAGCCGGTGAAGCAACCTCTCTGCTGCTTCGCCGAAGACAGGATAAAAGCCATTGGAGATGATATAGCTCGGCTCATCGCAGCCGGATTTATCATGGAGGTACTTTAACTAGATTGGCTCTCTAATCCGGTGCTCGTGGAGAAAAAGAAGGATCATCCGAATGTGGCAGTGGTATGGCGCATGTGTATCGATTACACGAACCTGAATAAGGCATGTCCAAAAGATCCATTCCCGCTGCCAAGGATAGATCAGGTCATAGATTCAACTGCTGGGTGTGAGTTGTTGTCATTCATAGATGCATATTCTGGTTTCCACGAGATACCCCTAAATCCGCATAATCAAATAAAGTCTGCGTTTATCACCTTGTATGGGGCTTATTGCTATCGCACTATGCCGTTCGTATTATGTAATGCAGGAGCAACGTATGAACGATGCATGCAAAAATATTTACATGACCAAATAGGTCGGAATGTGCAAGTTTATGTGGATGATGTGGTGATAAAAACCAAGGAAGGCAAAACGCTCCTTGAGGATATCCGTCAAACATTCGTGAACCTAAGGAGGTTCCGTATGAAGCTTAATCCAAAAAAATGTACCTTTGGTGTACCGGCAGGGAAATTACTCGGTTTCCTTGTATCCAGTCGAAGTATTAAAACCAATCCCACAAAAATCCGAGCCATAGAGAAAATGGAACTGCTGAAGTGTCATAATGATGTGTAGAAGTTTACGGGTTGCCTAGCATCTTTAAGCCGGTGTGTAAGTCGGCTGGGAGAGAAGGCATTGCCCCTCTACCAGTTAATGAAAAAGGCAGATAAATTTACGTGGACACCACAAGCTGATAGCGCGTTCCGGGAATTAAAAAAGATGATGTCCTCTGCACCAATACTAGCTGCGCCACTACCCAAGGAGCCGATGTTGCTCTATATAGCCGCGACCAACCGAGTCGTAAGTGCAGTAATAGTGGTGGAACGCGATGAGGAAGGAAAGTCAATACAAGGACCGGTATATTAACTAAGGGAAGTATTATCAGCTTCAAAATAGAATTATCCTCACTATCAGAAGATGGCATATGGTGTATATATGGCGGCTAAGAAACTCAAACATTACTTCGAGGAACACCCCATCAAAGTGGTGTGTGAAGCACCCATATCCAAAATTAAGGGTAATAAAGATTATAGCGGTCGAATTGCAAAATGGGCAATTGAGTTAGCCCCGTATGCGCCGCAGTTTGATAGAAGAGATGCGATCAAATCACAAGTTGTGGTGGATTTCTTCGTGGATTGGGCCGAGATGCAGTACAAACCACCTTTGCTGGACTCAAATTACTGGCGAATGCACTTTGATTGGTCGAAGCTAAAGGAAGGACTAGGGGCCGGTGTAGTGCTTACCTCGCCCAAGAAGGACCAGTTGAAATACGTCCTCCAGATCCATTTTAGCGCATCAAATAATGTGGCCGAATACGAAGCACTTGTGCATGGACTCAAAGTAGAAAATGAGGTAGGCATACGTCGGATACTACGTTTTGGAGATTCAGATTTGGTGGTACAACAAGTGTTTGGCAACTGGGATGCTCTGGACGCAAACATGCCACTTTACAGATTTTATGTCTAGAAGATAAGTGGTTTCTTTGAGGGGTGTGAATTCCATCACGTACCTCGGATCGAAAATGAGGCAGCCAATGTATTATCCAAGTTGGGGTCATCCCGGCAGCCAATCCCGCCAGGCATTGCATTAGAACACTTGAGAAAACCGTCTTTCACACCATCACCAGAATATGAATCAATCTATATCCTGGCCCTCTCCGGATCAGAAGCTACCCCCACGGAAATAGACTAGGGAAGCACCTCAGCAAACCCGAGGACTGCCTCGGCAGACATGGGGACTTCTTCGATAAACCCGGGAACTGTCGCGCAAAACCTGGGACTGTTCAGCTTCATCCGGCTGGAGTTATATTGGTGGATGCAATGGAAATTAATGAAGAGATTTTCCCTTACCGGCCTATTCCTGCATGGGCAATGCCAATTTTTGAATTCCTAAAGGAGGGAACATTGTCGGATGAGGAGATACTCTCAAGGAAAATCCAGAGAAGAGCAAAGGCATACACTATCATCAATGCCAAGTTATACAAAAGAAGTGTCACCAGTGTTCTACAGCGATGCGTAGACCCGGACGGAGGGCTTGAAATACTCCGAGATATTCATCAAGGAGAATGTGGTCATCATGCATCTTCTAGAGAATTAGTGGCAAAACCTTTCCGGCATGGATTTTATTAGCCAAATGCCCTGGAACAAGCAGAGGATCTAGTGAGAAAATGCAATGGTTGCCAGAGATACGCCACAAAAACCAATATGCCTATGTCGAAACTCAAGACCATACCTATCACTTGGCCATTTGCAGTATGGTATTTGGACATGGTCGGACCATTTAAGCTGGCAAGGGGAGGTATGACCTACAACAAGTTTACCAAATGGATTGAAGTTAAGCCAATCAGGAAATGTGATGGGGCAACAATAGTAACATTCCTCAAAGATATACTATTGAGATATGGCTATCCCCAGAGTAGCATAACTGGTAATGGCGCAAATTTTGCCGAAGGAGCATTTGCGTGCTGAGAGAAGAAGATCCGGCTAGATGTTACCTCTGTAGACCACCCCACATCGAACGGACAAGTGGAAAGATCCAACAGACGAGTATTGTCCAGGATAAAACCCCGGCTCATTGAGCCGCTACAAAGATCAGCGGGGTGCTGGATAGAAGAACTACCAGTGGTACTGTGGAGTTTAAGAACAACTCCAAATCGATCAATAGGCTATACGCCATTTTTTGGTATATGGGGCAGAAGCTGTACTACCAGCCGACATAGAGCATGATTCGCCAAGGCTCACCCAATACACAGAGGCCGAACTGTGTGAAGCCCGGCAAAATGATGTTGATCTTCTAGAAGAAGCGAGAGAACTGGCCTTGTATAGATCCTCCATATATCAGCAAAATCTCTGACTCTACCTTAGCCGGAAAGTAAACCCCCACGTTTTCCGGGAAGGTGATCTTGTACTTCGGCTGGTGCAGCGCACTACTGGCATGCATAAGTTATCCCCTCCATTGGAGGGACCTTTCATTGTAAGCAAAGCTTTGCACAGTGATTCCTACTATCTTATCGATGCACATCCATAGGAGAAGAACTAGGCGGATAGGTCCGGCGAGGAATCTAAGTGTCCATGGAATGTAGTTCTACTCCGTCCATTTTACACCTAGAAAAGAGGTGAATGTATCCGAGTCACTCATATGTAAGTATGTACGTCGGCAATGAGCATATCAATGAAAATTCGGCACCCCTAGCAGAAACTCAGGGACTGCCTTAATTGTTTTTCCTGTATTTACTTTATATATGGAGGTTGCATTAAACTACTTACACCTTAGCTGGATTAGTAGTGTGTAAGCACCAAAAATCTAACTCTTCGACTGTGCTGCTGTCCAACAAGAATTGGCTTCATGGCAAGCAAGAGAACAAGTTTGGAATCGCATAGCACATGAAAAACGACTAAGGAAAGGAAAGTAATCGAGCCGACATTTGTTATTCGGTCTAACCTTGTATTTACTTTATCTATATTGCGTCGGATTAATTTGAGATAATCTCAAAGTTTCAAGTATTGTTATGTCAATTTTTTGAACCTCGGACTCGTAAGTTGAAAATCGAATCAAGGTAGACACGAGCCGATTCATAAAATTGGAGGAACAAGAAAAGGAAACTCGGGGACTTCGCCCATGTTAATCTGGCATTAAAAACTTAGTAGCAAAACACAAGAAATTGTAGCAAAACAAACCATTGTGCATAAATACAACTACACCCAGCATACCGGGGATCTGATGAATATCATTAAGTGTTTAAAGCTCATGGAGCAGAAACTGGAGATGGATCATCGGTTGAGGGAGGAGGTATTTCGGCATCAGTAGGTGGGGCACTAGTCCTTGCCTCATCTTCGGGGTTAGCCTCCTCATCCTCCGGGTCTTCGGTATCATCACCAAGCTCAGAGGCTTCCTCGTCATCTTCTTTGCCCTCAGCACCATCCGAAACATAAGCATCATCAACAGCGTCGAGGATGCTCGGACCCTCGTTCCAACTATGGTAGAAGGCATACTGGATAAGGTTATTGGCACAGGCTTTGTGTTGGGCGATGCACTCTAGATCATTGGACCATTCAGATCTGGTGCGCAGACAACCAAGCAACTCCAGGTCCAGCCCTTCATACCATGAAAGAACAAAGTTCAGCGTCGTGTCAGCTTTGGCTCGTGCAACATATTCCTGCCATAAGTTCAGCTGGGTATCGCACTCCATCAGCTTGGATATAAAAGCTGTAGTTCCTTTGGGAGCGGGCTCAGTGGGCTAAAGAGCGTTGAACATCCAGACTACTGCTGGCATGATATACGCGCCATAGTTCTTCAGCAATTCAACACGGGCAACGAGGCTCCCCAACAAGTCCTCCGTGTCATAAGGAACTGACTCGGCGGCAAGGTCGGCTGGTGACGAGGGTTAAACTCATCAATGTCCATTGTTATGGACTTGGGTTTTGGAGAAGGACCGAGCGTTGGAGGCATCAACCGGCTAGCAAACAAGCACATAGGGACGCAAGGTTTACCCAGGTTCAGGCCTTGTAGAGGACCCTACTCCTGCTTGTCTGCTCTTGGAATTATCGATGGAGTTGAAAGTTAAAGGAGGTGCGCGGATGCAATTTGGAGAGGTTGCAGAAACTAGGGTTGTGATTGTCCTCCTCGCCACCCCCTCCTAGCCTTTATATAGGTAGTCTAGGTCTCGGGATAGCAGGTCGAGTCAGTTACAAGTTAGGGTTTTTCCTTTAAACTTTCCATCTTTGAGCCTACCGTGTGTTGCAAGTAGTCGAAGTCTCCTTCGGTCACCCGAATCTTTGATCAGGCCTTGGTAACATTGTGGGATTCTGCCAGATTGGACCGTATATGCTAAGCTTGAGTGCTTGTAAGGTATGCCCATGTCAGTTGCCCCCGAGTGTCCGGTTGAATCGCAGATTCAAGTGGAGACTAATGAAGTCTTTCGAGTGCACAGCCAAGCATGTTTTCGAGTGCTTTGATTGATATCATAGGGATTGTTGATATACGTGCGTGATTCATCTAATGTATCGGGATCAGTTAACTGTCTTAGGGAAAAACAATGCAATCTACTCAAACTAGAGTCACCGGACTCGAATTTGGGAAAGTGCTGGCGTAATTCGACTCAGGCCATAGAGGTCTTATAGAGTCGAATCCCAGTGTATAAGAGTGAGCACTCGACGCATCCGTCAATGCTTTTTCATCGTGCCTGCAAGCACGGATTATGTCTGGTAGAGCGCAACAGGTGTGTTGCTAGGCCTTATTCAGGTCTTATCTTCACGTCGTAGATGCGGCATCTGAATTTTATCATCGCGGAGATGATTTGGGTGGCCCAGGAGATGCAGTCTCTTTGTAGGGAAAATATGAGGCGGAGTAGCTGATTCTTTCGAGTGTGGACGTAGTCAACACGAAGTTATGTGTAAGAAAAAATTATAGTGTGCACGACTAGCGCTCCCTATCTGAGTAGCCCCCGAGTGCCTATTCGAGTCGTAGACTCGAGTGGGGACTATAATTATTTTGCGACTGCTGCCGTCTTTTGCTTGTTTCAGTCGAGTGTGCTTTCAGCGCTCCCTATGGGAGTAACCCGGAGTCCAGAACCAAATCGCTGATTCGAGTGAAGGGTTTTCATCATGCTTGGATATCTTTACCAAGTTCTTCGGGTGCATAGCCAGCGCTCCTGTTAGGAGTAGCCCCCGAGTGCTTGGTCGAGTCGAAGACTCGAGTAAGGACTAGTGTAGTCAAAATGTGCTCCTGCCGGAGTGAATGACGTCAGTGCTGATGATGAGATGACCTCAGTTGCTAGCGTGATCGGTTTTGACAGGACATGACGAGTAGTGGGTCCCATTTTCTGACTTGGACTTAACCAGGCGTGCGTAATCTTCTGGTTTAACTATTCCTCCTCGATTCTCGCGCATAGTCGGCAGAGTGGAGCAACGGTTTGTGGTTTACCCTTGCCACGTGTCGACACTAATTTGTGCCACGCATCTAGTTGATTTTCTCCTGGCCGCGGATGGCATCATTGATGAGGTTAAGTACAGATCCTCTATGTAGTAATTTCTCCACATCTTTTCTTCCTCCTCACGCACATCCTCCATTGTTGCTTCCTGCTACTCCATTGCTCGCGCCTTCTTTGCGGTGCTAGACCAACTTTGCACTTTCCCGAGCTACTTCCTGCGCTCGCACTGCCAGCGCTAGATGGGCAAGAAGAAAGGAAGCTCTGCCACTGGATCTACGGTGGCCACTACTGCGGCCAAAAAGAAAGATGCCGCCACTGCGGGCACTAGTGATGCCGCCGGAGCTGGGAAGAAGAAGGGCCCCAGAACTCGTGTCATGAATGGGTTGTGGCGCTCATCCTCCATCAAACCATCGGAGATCTTCACCCAGCGCCAGGATGGGACTCTTCCTGCTGTGGAAGATGACTGTCACATCCCCGTCGATGAGGTGATCCACAGTCCTCCTGTGGGTTTTCGAGTGATGTTCCTTGCTTTCATCATTTGCGGTCTTTCTTTCCCCCTTCACCCTTTTGTGAGGGGGTTGCTTTGTTTCTGCGGGCTCCAGCTGCACCAGCTGACCCCAAACTCTATCCTCCACATCGCCTGCTTCATTACCCTTTGCGATTGGTGGCTTAGGATCGAGCCACACTTTCGCCTCTACAAAAAACTCTTCAAGCTCAAACGTCAGTCCGGTTCGGGTACAATAGTATATGATATAGGATCCTGTGGGATCCACGTCGACTCCAACGTCACCTATTTCCCCATTAATCTCACTACGTCTATCCAAGGATGGAGGGAGAAGTTGTTCTACATCCGCGACTAGAAGGTCGATGGAGAGCACTACGGACTCGTGCCCTTTGATCCGGTGGTGGCTTGCAAGAGGAGGAGGTCTCGGAAAAACATTGTGATGCCCGGCGAAGTCGAGGAAACAAAGACTCTATATCAGCGTGTCTGCGACCTCGAACGCCGCATAGGCAAAGAAGTTGGCGGTGCTGATCTCATTTGCACTTGGATGCATCGCCGAGTTCAGCCTCTACAAACTAGGGTGCATCCAATGTGCGGCTGGATTGGTACTGGTGATGTCACTCGCATCTCTGGGAGGGCATTTCTTCTGGCGAAGTAGACAGGAGGTTTTGACTGCTGACCAAGTACACCGGCAAGGAGGATCTCTCGGGTGACTCAGTCGTGCCTCCCTCTCTGTAAGCCATCCTTCGCCTGAGGTGGATTTCCTTTAAAAGTTATTCTTTATTTGTCGATTGCTTGCTCATTGTAACTTATACTGATGCTTGGCTCTAGTTTTAGGACTGGAAAGTGGCTGCAACTTGCCTCCTCAGCCCGAGGGAGTGATTCCTCGCGAGACCGAAGAAGAGGATGAGTCGGGCTCTACCGTTCCCGTAGAGGAGGAACGCAAAGCCCCCGAGTCCACCGGGCACGGGACTCGTAAGCGCTCCCGAAACGAGGAGTCAGACGTCTCATCACCGACGACGCCGTAGGGTCCTCCTGCTGCTATAGTGGAGCCAATCTCTGTCGTGCTTGTGCGTGCCATGGCTCCTCCTTTGCGGAAGAAGTTGAGGTTTCCAAAGGAGTCGTCTAATGATTCCTTTGACCTCGACAAGTTTGACGGGTATGTTTGTATGCTTTATGAGAGTTCGTCTTGCTTTCTCAAAATTTGTCCTTCTGAAGTAGTTCTGGGTATTCTTGTAGTCAAACAGCGTCATCATCTTCCGATGACTGTCAATTTGTCAAGGAATCTGGATTCATAGACTCCAAAGACAAGGAGATGGCAGCACCATCTCCTTCTCATCTGGTGGCGGCCCACCCTGGTGCCAACTCTTCGAGCTCTCCCCATGCTGGGGAGCATCAAGTTGTTGCCCGGACGTCGATTCTAAAGGAATCTTTAGAGTCCCTGGAGGAACATGTGAGTTTTCTTCGTGCCGTTGGTAGTCGAATTTTGTGTTAATTCTCACACTGCTTCTCTTTTCTTGTAGCCTATCATGAAAGATTCTACTCGCCTCGCCGAGCAGATCATTTCCTTGGGTCGACAGCACGCTTCATTGGAAACCCGCCACCATGCCTTCCAAGGTTGGTTTCATACTTTTTATCTCTGTTTCATTTGCATAGAGGTTGGTAGGCTCAATTTTTGCCATTGTAGGTGAGCATGATGATCTTCTTCGTCACGTCGACTCCCTCAAGAAGGGACTTGCTGCAATGGAGAAGAAACGTGACGAGGCAGTCAAGGCTCTTGAGGAGTCGGAAAAGCGCGAGGAAGATTTGCGTTCTTCCACTGCTGAGAGGGAAAAGGTGTTCGTAGAACAGCTCTTCTCTGCCACGAAAGCGCTCTCAGGTTTGACACTGTCTCGCTTGTATTTGCCATGTACTTTGCCTTCATGTTATGGTGCTCATATGTGTATTCTGCAGATGCCTCCGATGTAGACTTTGATGCCCAATCTTTGACCCGCGTGGATGCCTTGGTCGGTGCCGTGACTGCAGTCGAAGACCACAGCGTCTCTATCAAGGACACACTAGAGAGAGCCAAGAGCGTGTTGGGCCGTCTTCGAGAGGAGATGCTCCCCAAGGCCAAGATGATCGAGAATCTTGATGGATTGGTGGAATCCTTCGCAGAAGGCGTGCCTATGGACTTCAAGAATGCATAACAGGGAGTTGGAGCTACCATGGGCCTCGCCATGGCGCAGGCTTATGGCGTGGACCTGAACCCTAGCCAAATCTCCTCAGCAATGTCGATCACCTCAGATGGCCAGCAGGTAGTGTTTGCTCCTTTTTCTACTAGCTGTAGTAAATATGGGCCTCGGCTCATTGATACACTCGCCACGTATTCGGTTGAGTTGAGGCGGCAAAAGAAGGCCAAAGCTACGACATCAGAGGTTGTAGTCGAGAAGAATGTGGCGTCGGAGACTACCACAGACTGGAGGAAGCCCCCGAGTGCCAACGCCTAGCTGTAGCCTATTGTCTTAATCTTCTTTTGTAATAGTGTAGCTTTTCCTATTGGATTGTACTTCGTGGGGGTTCCCCTTTCGAGACTTGTTGAATTTGGGAGCACTCCTCTCTTTTATTGATGGATGGTTGGTCTTATATTCATCTTGCTTTGGCTGTAATAGGGTCCTTCGAGTGGTCCTCCTGACTCTCCTCCCATCGATGAAACTATGGAGCAACCATGTTCAAAGGTGGAGGAGCTATCGCTGCTGGCGCAACTGCGCGATCGCATAAAGCAGTTGGAGCGAGAGTTTCCCATGATCCGTGGTAACACGGACGTGTGGAAGTCGAAGGCTGAGAAGGCCAGTGCGCACAAGAAGTACCTCTTGGATGAAGTTTCTCAATTGAATGAGCATTTTAAGTGTTAGTTCTCTAACTTCTTATCCTTTTCTTTAGCCATTCGCGGCGACACTTTGTCCTTATGCTCTACTCTGCTTCTTGTAGTTGTTAGCGCTCATCACCCATAGGATGAGAGGGATCGAGTTGCCATTTGTCTGAACAACTTGACCTAGGAGAAACTGCAAGCTAGTGGATATTTCTGGGTGGATCATGATCGTGCAGTCACGCTGGCGACACTGCAAAATCGTGCATCTCAAGTGCTGGAGTGTTTGAAAAGGGCGCAGTCATACCTTAAGCACATTTTTTAGGCGATGTTTCCCCTGGATGTGGTGCCTTCCAGCTTGCTAGTTTTGTTGTCGAAGTTTCAAGATATCAGTGTGGTCCACGAGTGTGTGCGCCAGCAGTTGGTCGCGGGTGCTAAGGCTGCGTTGGCACTTGTTTCCCTGCATCGGCCAGATGTGGATATCACAGCTGTTGCTACTGGTCCACCGCCTCCGCCGGAAGGGATGACAAGGAACATGGTGCCACATTACAAGGCGGTTGATCGGCCAGCCAAAGATATTGTCGATTTCTTTGAGGAGCAGACAAATGTTCTCCTTTTGCAGCAGTAGGATAATATGGTCCTGCACATGAAATGCATAGGTGTTATAAAGTTCATAGAATTGTGTCGGGTGTTTTCTTATACCCGCTAATATGTAAAGAGCTTGTTAGCTTGTATATTTTCAAGTTTTTTTGTACTCTACAGTTCCTTTTCGTTAGCCTGACATATATTCATCTCAGCACCTTGTCAACCTATCAGGTGCGTTGCAGCTGGGTTGATTTTTCCAAGGGTTTGATCGATAGTCTGTCAGCTACTCAGGATACTATGTTATTCGTGTAACGAGGTTTAAAGGGTGGTGTAGCCCCCAAGCAATGTAATTGCAAGTAAAAATAGAGACACAAAGTTTGGGGCACTTAGCTTTATTTATGCGCAGAATATCACGAGGTACAATGTGTGGCTCAGTAGCTTGGCTGAATAGCCTTATTTGTAAAGTAAAAAACATCTAGGGGTACAAACGACACAGCTGCATGATGTTCTAGGGGTTGGAGTATGCGACTCCACTTTTTAAATCTTTAAGGCGGTAGGCGCCACCTGGGATTACTTCGGTAATCACGTAAGGTCCTTCCCAAGGGGACATGAATTTGAGGTGCCCTTGCTGCTTCAGTCGCATGACTAGGTCTCCTTTGACGAAGGGTCTGGGGCATAGCCTTCTCTTGTGGTAATTGCGGAGGTTCTACTAGTAGATCATGGATCTGTCCACTGTGATATCGCGTGCCTCATCAAGGAGGTCGACGGAGACTTCGAGTGAGAGGGTAGATTTTGCCTCGCTATACGCTACTACCCGTGGGGCCTTGTACCGCACCTCTGTGGGTAGTACCGCCTTGGCGGCGTGTACCATGAAGAAAGGCGTGTAGTCTGTAGCGTTGTTTGGAGTTGTGCATAGGCTCCATAGTACCGATTGCAGCTCCTCGTGCCAGTACCCGACAACTTTTTCAAGTGGTCGAAGGAGCGTTTTCTTGATCCCGCTGTAGACGAGACCGTTGGCTTTGTCGACTTGACCGTTGGTCTGGGGATGTGCTACCGAGGCGTAGCTAATGTTGATTCCCAGGTCTTCACAGAAATCCTGGAACTCCTTGGAAGTGAAGTTCGTCCCATTGTCCGTGATGATGCTATGTGGCACCCCGAAGTGGAAGACGATGGACTCGAAGAATTTGACAGCGCTGGCTCCTGATTGGTTTGTCACTGGCATGGCCTCAATCCACTTGGTGGATTTGTCGACTGTGACTAGGAGGTAGACATATCCGCCAGGTGAAGATTTCTGGAGCTTGTCGACCGTGTCGAGTCCCCACTATGCGAAGGGCCAAGCCACAGGTATTGGCCTGAGTTCTGCGCTAGGTGCATGCGGTTTATCCGCGAATCATTGGCAGGAATTGCATCGCTGGACGATGTCCTTAGCATCACGCATTGCTGTTGGCTAGTAGAATCCATCTCGTAGAGCTTTGGCGACAAGGGCGCGACTGCCAGCATGGTGGCCACAAGTGCCCTCATGTATGTCGAGGAGGATGGCTCTTCCGTCTCCGTTGGAGACGCATCATTGAAGGACTCATGTGATGCTATGCTTGTACAATTCCTCATTGATTAGGGAAAATGCCTTAAATCGTCGCGCTATATGACGCGCATCAGTCGGGTCATCTGGCAACCTTTTGCTGAGCAAGTATGTGATGTATGGTTGTGTCCAGGATGGCTCGGTCATCATGACCTCCATGGGGCCTTTGAGTCCTGTATCTAGCTCCGTGTCATCGAGTGCCATTGGCTCGTTGGGTGGCATAGCCCCTGAGTCCTTTGTCGTGCTGGTTTTGTGCTCTGGAGCTTTTGGCTTGATGGAGCGCTCACAGATGTGCTCTCGAAATAGGCACTGGGGCACAAGTGGAGCCAATGTTGGCAAGTGTGTCTACTTCCTTGTTGCTCTCGTGGCCAACGTGCCGCAGCTCACAGCCATCAAGTCTCCCTCAAGTGCGTCGTAGAGGTCGCGGTAGGCGATCATGTTGTCGCTCAGAGCATCACTCGTTCATTGTTTGATTGACCACTAGTTTGGAGTCGCCATATATGACGAGTCGCTTTGCACCGTAGGCTTTTGCCATACGCGTCCCATGGAGTAGGGATTCATATTCAGCTTCATTGTTGGAGGAAGTGAACTTCATTCGCAGAACATACCTCATCTTGTCACCTTGTGATGACGTTAGTATGACGCCTACACTAGCTCCCTCTTTGCGCTTGGACCCATCGAAGTGCATCGTCCATAGATAGGACATATCTGGCCATTCGGGGAGCTGGTTTTCCATACAGTGCACGAGGAAGTCTGGGAGAACTTGCGACTTGACCGCGTCTCGCTTCTCATACGTGATGTCTCATGGAAACAGTTCGATTCCCTAGCGCGCCACTCGTCTAGTGGCATCGGGGTTATTGAGTATGTGCCCTAGCGGGGCATCGTTCACCACGATTATTGGATGCTCCTGAAAGTAATGGCACAGTCGCCTGGCTGTCATGAAGACACCATACGCTAGCTTCTTATAATGCGGGTACCGCTACTTTGTCGGTGTGAGCACCTCGCCGAGGTAGTAGACTGGGCGTTGTACCCCGTGGACTTTATTTTCCTCGGCTCGTTCCACCACGAGCATAGTGCTAACCACCTGGTTGGTGGCGGATATGTCCAGCAATAGCAGCTCCTTTTCGCGAGGAGTTACCAACACCGGCGAGGTGGACAGTAGACGCTTCAGGTCTTCGAATGCGTCTTCTGCTTTGTTTGTCCACCCGAATTTATCAGCCTTGCGGAGAAGTTGGTGGAAGGGCAGTGCCTTTTCGCCCATCCGACTAATGAATCGACTGAGCGCTGCGATTCGCCCAGCCACCTGCTGAACACCTTTTATGTTCTTCGGCTTCTCCATAGCAAATATGGCTTTTATTTTCTTCAGGTTGGCCTCGATCCCTCTCGCGAAGATGAAGTACCCGAGCAATTGCCCAGATGGTATGTCGAAGGCGCATTTTTCCTGATTCAGCTTGATCCGGTAGCGGTCGATGTTATCGAAGGTCTCGCAGAGATTGTCGAGTAGCGAGGCTTCCTCCTTGGTTTTGACAACGATGTCGTCGACGTAAACTTGGATGTTGCGACAAGGTTGGCTCTTGAGGCAGGCCTGCATACATCGCTGGTAGGTGGCTCCTGTGTTTTTAAGCCCGAAGGGCATCATGTTGTAGCAGAAGACACCAAAGGGCATGATGAACACCATTTTCTCCTGATCCTCCTCTTTCATTCAAATCTGATGATAGCCTGAGTAGGCGTCGAGGAAACAGAGATGCTCGCATCCTGCGGTGGAGTCGATTATCTAATCGATCTGAGGAAACAGGAAGTGGTCTTTTGGGCAATGCTTGTTCAGAGAGGCGAAGTCCACGCACATCCATAGGATATCCGTGTCTTTTTAGGAACAAGCATGGGGTTTGCTACCCAGGTGCTTTCCTTGATCTCGTGTATGAAGTTAGCGTCGAGGAGTCTGTTGACTTCCATACCGACCGCTTTTGCCCTTGGTTCAAACAGTCACCGTATTGTTTGTTTGGCTGGCCTTGCCTCGGAATTCACATTGAGTGACTGCTCGGCGAATTCCCTGGGAACTCCTGGCATGTCTGCTAGAAACCAGGCGAAGATTTCCTAGCGCTCACGGAGGAATTCGACGAGCGTGAGTTCCTATGCGGGACTCAAGTTGTTGGCGATGAGGGTTGTCTTGGATTGGATGGACCTGGAATTTCTTAGTGTGCACCGATGTGTCGAAGGATTGGTCGGGTGAGCTTGGCTTGCTTAGGGGAGGCAGACTGTTGCCTGTCGACTCCTTCAACCGTGCCAGCTCCTCTTGCATGCCGAAAGACTAGGAGATTATGTTGAATTCCCTATCGCAGTTGCCGGATCTCTTGAAGCTACCATTGACTGTGATAATGTTGTTTGGGCCTGGCATATCCATCTGCATGTAGGCGTAGTGTGGCACTTCCATGAACCTCGCGAACGCGACACGTCTGAGGATGCAGTGGTATTGAGAGGGCCAATCAACCACTTTGAATTCAATGCACTCTCGCCGAAAGTTTAATGGCATGCAGAAGATGACGTCGAGTCTTATTTTACCCAAGGGGTATACGCCTTTTCCTGGGATGATTCCGTGGAAGGTCGTGTCTGAATCTTCCATACATGTCAGAGGGATCCACATTGCGTGCAAGGTACTTGCGAACATGATATTAATGTCGCTTCCGCCATTCATCAAGACGTGATTCATCTCAAAGCTTCCAATCTATGCCTCGAGCACCAGGGGACAATGGCCTGGGTGAGTTACTTGGCGCATATGATCGCGCTTGTCGAAGGTGATGCAGGACACGCTTCCACTGAGGCACTCAGTGGTGGAGGGCGGAGAGTTTGTTGCCAGATTGACTTGGCGGGTTATTGCTTTTTGCACTCGATTTGAGGGGCATCCTTTTTGCATCATCCCCATGTTCCCTAGTGGTCGAGGGTATGGCTCGCCTCCTTGGTTCTGGACTAGCGCAAGCGCAGGTGGTGGTGGAGGTGCTCCATGAGCAACATCGCCAGAGCAGCTCCGTAGCCCTGGTTTATCGCGTCGTGATTCATCCGGACCAGGCCTTCGTGGAGCTTGAGGAACTCGCGGCAGTCCTTTAGAAGGTGGCTGGACTTTTTCTTGCCATCGTGCTTGTCGATGTAGAAGTGTACGTTGCATGGTCCGGACATTTTGTCCTGGATAGATGTTCTAGGCGCCTCATAACGAGTGCGGCGTTGCCACACTTGCGTGGTTTTTCCACTGTCATGGTATCCACCACTACGGTATCCGCAATTACGGTTGTTGTTGTCGCGTTTGTCGGTGTAGCTAGCCACGACCATGTCGACCTCCTCGCGGTCGTCGTAACCGTGTAATCGACGTTTTCCTCGTTGATCACGTCTGTGGCCGAGGTCGTCGTCATCATCGGAGTAGACACGGTTTTTTACCGAGTCCTCCCCATCGGCCCACCTGTTCGCGATATCCATTAGGTGGTCGATTGTCTTGGGCTTCAAGCGGCCCAGCTCCTCCCTGAGCTCTCTGTGGCGTACACCACCATTGAACGCGTCGATTGCGTGGTCTTTGGAGATGTCTTCTGCAGAATTTTTGATGATGGACCATCTCTGGATGTACGAGCGCAGCAACTCGCCAGTGTTCTGGTAGCAGCCTCTCAATTCTTCGATTGATGCAGGCCTTTTGTAAGTGCCCTTGAAATTTCACACAAAGCTGTAGACTAGCTCTTCCCAGCTGCGAATCGATCCGTGCAGGAGGTTGTTGATCCACGCACAAGCGGCGCCTTGCAGCTTTAGTTGGAGGCATTGCATCGCCGTGCTTGTGGCTCTGCCATGCAGCCTGATGGACGAGATGTGATCCTCCAGCCAAATCTTTGGGTCCTACAGGCCATCAAATTTCGGGTTCTCTGATGGGAGTTTGAACCCCTTTGGCATTCGCTTCTGCCTGATGGCTCTACTGAAGCAGCTGGCGCCGCAGAGGTCTATCCTGTCATCTTCCGAGTCAGTTGAACGGGCACGCCTCACGCGCATCTTGTCGACCTTGCGCTGAGTGATATCATCATGCACGTCATAGTCATAGTCGTGCCACTGTGAGCGGCGTCGCCGCGACAAGTAGTGGTTATTGTCGCTGGAGGAGGGCGAGGAGTAGCGCTTGGCCAGAGCTTTGGTTTTCTTTGGCTTCGGTGCTGGTTCCTTGGTGAGGGCCGCTTTGACTAACCCCAGGCCCACGATCGTAGATCGGTGCATGGCAGCTCGTCGATCCCTAGCTAGTGGTTGGTTGTTGAGGAGGTACATGGTGGCCGCTATCACCGCTGCTTGCGGTGTCTTTGGGAGCACATTGCCCCACGTATCCACCATCATGGATGAGAAGTCGAGGACTCGCGCCCTGTTGGTGAGGTGGGCCAGTCGAGAGCGCCTCTTGGCGGCCACATGGTCATTGCCCTTAGACGAGGATCCTCCCATGGAAGAGAGCTGAGCTGGCCGAAGGCTCGACTCGTTTGCCGCCTTTCTACGCGCATCGAGCTGTGCAATCACTTGCTGCTAGCATTTGAATTCTTCCTTGAGAAGCTAGTGGTAACCCATCAGCATGTCTTGCGATGAGTTTGGCGGCAGGGGGTTGCCCCGCAAGGCCTCTCGGCAGCGAACCCACTCGTTGTCATTGAGCTTGATTAGCACGCGCTCTTCGGTGCGCTCATTCGCTGTGAGATGCGGGTCTCCTTCCATCCTGTTGTTGGTGGGTGCACCATTGGCAGGACCACCATTCGCGACTGGGATACCGCCGTTGGACAGACCGGTACCGGTGTTGTCGCAATTGCCGCCGGTGTCGCCTGCGTTGATGACGGTGCACATGTAGTGATTGGGGAAGTTGTTGCTTCCGCACCTTTTATATCTAGAGACATAGGCTCCATCATCTATGGTCAGATCACCCAGATCGGATCCGCGACTGCTATTGCTATCCTTGTTCCCGACTGTTGTCGAGGCATTGAGTTCGCTCAGGGTGCTGATCGGCGGTAGAAACCACCATGCTGGGGCAATTGCGAGGACCATCGGCTGATCAGGGAGGCGAAGTGTGCCCAACTAACCAACTTGGAAGCATAATCTCCCGATTGCCAGGCCGATCCCATCGCCCACTTACTCGAAATCCGGGTGAGTGGCCGGTGTGTGCACAGTGAAGTCGAAAGCACCAAAGAGGAGGCGAATCGCCGTTGTTGCCGAGTTGTAGATTGCAGTTGATGGGGCCGAAGATGCCACGACATCAGCACTCCCAGTTTCCCACAGACGGCGCCAATTGACGAGGGTTAAACTCATCAATACCCATTGTTATGGACTTGGGTTTTGGAGAAGGAGGGCACACTAGATGAATTAATCGGCTAGCAAACAAGCACATAGGGACACAAGGTTTACCTAGGTTCAGGCCTCGTAGAGGACCCTACTCCTACTTGTCTGCTCTTGGAATTATCAGGGGAGTCGAAAGTTACATGGGGTGCACAGATGCAATCTGGCGAGATTGTTGAAACTAGGGTTGTGATTGTCCTCCTCGCCACCCCCTCCTAGCCTTTATATAGATAGGCCAGGTCTTGGGATAGGAGGTCGAGTCGGTTACAAGTTAGGGTTTTTCCCTTTAAACTTTCCATCTTTGAGACTGTCGTGTGTTGCAAGTAGTCGGAGTCTCCTTCGGTCACCCGAATCTTTGATCGGGCCTTGGTAACGTCGTGGGCTTCTGCCAGATTGGACCGTATATGCTAAGCTCGAGTACCTATAAGGTATGCCCATGTCAGCTGGGGTACCCTGCTGCGTGCGGGATTTGGCTACATCAGCAGAAGCAAGGGGGTCACTCTCTGGGATCTTGCATGTAAACAAAACGAAAAATGTCAGTGAGCAAGGACACTTGACGCGGAGAGACATGTGTCGGAAAGAGGAAGAGAACTCACGTGAAATCTGGCAGAGGATCCGCGTAAGCTCATTATGTTTGTTGGCATTCCTCGATTGGAGCTTCTCATACTCAGTGGTCACCGACTTAAGTTTGACCTCGACTTCCTTAAGAAAATCATTGTAATTGGCGATCTGTGTGTTTAGGCGCTCTTTCTCCTCGGAGAACTCCTGGTCGGCCTTGTCTAGCTCGGATTTATGGAGATCCTTGAACTTACGGATTTCGGTGTTCAGCCGAGTAATCTCATTGTCCTTAAGGCGCAGCTGAGCGATTTCATCATCTTTCTTCTTCAACTTAGCCTGATGCTTTCCTACTTGTTCGAGAAAGTGAAGCATCATTTCAGGAATGGGCACGCTATCTTGAAGTGTAACTGTAATAATGGATTGACCCGGCAGAGCCGAGGTATAAATATCTGCCGAGTCAAGGGAAGAGCATGAAAAGGCTAAATGAACAAGGTGGGTTACCTTGGATATCATCCAAGTTCTTGCGCATGATGACGTTCTCAACCTCGGCCTCAGCTGCATAGTCTGGATGAAAAGTTAGTATGGATAGTAAGTAACTCGAGGGAATGAAAATGAAAAGGACTTAAGAAAAGAAATGTACGCTTATTTTGGTGATCAACTAGAAGCTTGCCATATCTGGCGCGAAGATCCTTGTATGAGTCCAGCAGACGCTGGAACTCAACAGTTCGGCGGTTGGTGGTGATTTGAAACAAGCCAATATTAGTTCAGAAATAGGAAGAAAGATATACGAAGTTTACAAGATCCGGGTCAAGTGGAACTTAACCCGGCTCTAAGTGTGTGGATATTCGAAGTCTACAAGATCCGGGCCAAGTGGAACTTAACCGGCTCTAGGTGTGTGGATATTCAAAGTCTATAAGATTCGGGCCAAGCGGAACTTAACCCGACTCTAGGTGTGTGGATATTCGAAGTTTACAATATCCAGGCCGAGTGGAACTTAACTCGGCTCTAGGTGAGTGGATATTCGAAGTCTACAAGATCCGGGCCAAGTGGAACTTAACCCGACTCTAGGTGTGTAGATATTCGAAGTTTATAATATCCGGGCCAAGTGGAACTTAACCCGACTCTAGGTGTGTGGATATTCGAAGTTTACAAGATCCAGGCAAACTGGAACTTAACCCGGCTCTAGGAGGGTGGATATTTGAAAATACTAAGGACTTGAGCTAATTCTTTGAGACCATCCGACCGACTAAGTGTTTGGGTATATAAAAGACATAACGGAAAATGGCTTAACTCCATCTAGCTAGCAAGGGAGATACCCCTAGTGGCGGTGTTCATCTGAGCGCTGAACTCTGCTAGACCAAACTTCTCCGGGAGATCATCCTACGGGTTTATAAATTCAGCGTCTTTCCAGTTGTTGACATACTCGATGAGCACCGGACTATAAGTCTCCCCGCTAAGCGACTAACTCGTCACCAAGCCCTTAACATGGGCTTCTCACCTCGCGGACTAACCAGCAGCCGGGCTAGTATTAAAGGTCAATTGTTTGTTGCTCTATGATCCGATAGTAGAAGGGCCGGAGGATGAATCTTTGGTTGTCTCGGCGACCTTCTTGCTTTTGCCGGCAGATTTCGGCCGCTGCAGAAGAGCCGAGGCTGCCGCTCCGGAATGAGCTTGAGGGGCAGGCTGAAATATGTCTTTAATGGATATAGTTGATCTGGAGGCGACAGCTTGAAGCATTTTCTTGGTCGCTGGCTTTGCCATGGCTGTTGCTGGTGTTGCTGTTGCTGATGCTGGTGCTGCCGGTGCTGGTGTTGGTGGTGTTGCTAATGCTGCTGGTGCTGATGCTGATGCTACTGGAGAAACTGGAACGAAAGAAGAAGTTGTCTGGGGTGGTGGCGATGAAGCTGGCACCTCAGAAGCTGAGGGTTGTGGCGGATCCGAAGAACTGGAGAGATCCAGCATCACCGTATCCTTGGCAGCTCCACTGCCCCCCGCATTGATGTTACCCTCCTCATGGCAAGGTGGGCTCAGATCAGGTGCTACCGCGGAACCCTCTTGGATAGGGCTCAGCGGACGAATGTCGTCGTCGCGGGGGGAGATGGGCCGCTCCGGATTAGAGAGGAGATGCTGGGGCCACTCCGGGAAATCACCCTCGGAGCGCTGCAGAATCAGAGAACAACAAATCAAAGAGAAATAGAACAAGTGGTATTCAAAAATGGTGAAGCAAGACCTGGAAATGAGCATGGAAAGAAAAGTGACTTACTCAGCCGAGGTAGGAGGCTCCCGAGGCTTGGGCGCTCTCCGAACGGTTCTCTTGGCCACAGGCTTGGCCGGACCCTTGACCGCGGATTTCTTCTGCCTTTTCTTGTGCGGGGGGCGCCTCTGAAGCTGCGACCGAGGTTGCCAGATGCTTTTAGGAAGGGGAAGGAGCCAGATCATCCATGGCAAGAGGAGGAACCTCGTGCACCTAACCGTCCGGGTTAGCTGAAGATTCGGATATAACCAGAAGCGCGTAAGAGATGGACACCGGATCAAGTACCTCCATAACCTCAGCATCGGAGTCGTCATCATCCGGGCAATCCCTTAAAGAAGAGGCCTTACCTGAGGTTCACCTGGTGCTGTCCGGAGTAGGCAAGAATCTCTCCGGGTCAGGCTCGTACGCGTCCGGCTTTCCGTGGTCCGCCACCCATTTGAGGGCCGGCTCCTTGCCATCCTCAATTGTCTGCTGGAGAAACAACTAAGAGCAAAAGTACTAAATGGTCAAGTTAGGATGCAATTCGACATACCATGAGACTCGGAAAGAGAATCAGGAGAAGAACATACCTTAGGCGGCAGGTTGGACCGGGTGAAGTGCTCAAGCCCCTACTTCCAAGCCTCGGAGAACTCCTTTCTTACCGTAAAGATAGATTTAACCTGGCGGAATAACTCGGTGTTAGTAAGCTCGAAGGAGGAGGTGCGGTTGGGGTCAAGAGGACCGCTCAAATAGCAAACTTCGTGAGATCGTTTCTATAAGGGGGAGACCCGGCTACGGACAAAGGTAATCATGACGTCCTCGCTACGCAGCCCCAGCTTGACGAGCTCCTTGGTCAGGCGATCTACCTGATTCGCTAGTATAGTAGGCCGCTTCGGGATCTGCTCCTACAAAGAGGTGTCCAGGACACCCATCTTGAAGGGGAGCAGCCAGATCAAGTCTTCATCCCAGTTGTTCCTGACATAGAAGAAGGTTCGGGCCCAACCTTTGCAAGATTCAAGGCCGGCAACCCGGGGAAAAATAGAGTTCTTGCAGGGAGAGATTGAGGCTCCACCGCACAGGGTCAGATGTTTGTCGGTAGAGGCGAGATGAGGATCCGGCATAACATTCTTACGGATACCAAAGAACTTGACCATAGTTCTTTGGTGGGCCAGAGGCCGACATATCCCTCTATGCCGGAGGCGAAGGAGGAAAGGGAAGTGATATCGTTGGCAGGAAGGTGGTGCGGTTGAAGCTGGTAGGTGGTGATGAAAGCATGGAAAAAATCGCTCACGGGAAGGCCGAAGCCGCGCTGGAAGTGAGATAAGAACACGATGAACTTGCCCAGGTTTGGAGAAAGAGCGATCTCCTCGGCGGCGAGGCGGCACGTGACGCTCGCGGGGATGCGGCGGGTTGCGTAGAGCCAATCGATGTCGTCTTGGCAGACGAACGCGCCCGCCCAACCACCGCGCTCGTGAGCTTCTTCTTCCTCTCCCTCCTCCTCGGCGACAATAATCTCCTCCTTAGTCATGTCCAAATCAAGGTATTCGAGGGAATAATCTGTGGTGGGGAGAGGCGATTTGGAGCTGCAAGGCCCCGTGGCAAAGAGCCTGCGATGGAGCGGTGGCACGGTCGCGAACGAGCAGCGAAGCACGGCAGTGGCGGCGTTATGCTAAGACAGAAGCGGAGGCAGCAGTGGCACCACTGTGGAGAAGAAGGGGCAAAGGGCATGAGTGGTGCGAAATGGGAGAATTTCCCCAAGAGCAGCCCTTGTCCCCTATTTAACTGTGCCACAGGGGCGTGTAGTGGGATCAACCTCGGCGACGCGGCCGCACGGTGTGGGCGTGTATCCTCCAAACCAACCAATCAAGTTCATGCCACACCAAGGGCCACAAAGATCAAGGGATCCCATGACGCGACATTATGATACAGTTAACGAGGGGGGCTACCACGACGTGACGCACGCAGCAGTTATTCCTGACAATCAGTACAGTAACCGGCGCAATAAACTGGCACGACCCTTAAAATGAGGCAAAGTGATTATTACCCTTCACGTGAGACGTGGGGATGCGTATGAGAGAAGGAAAGATAACCCGGATACATGGACAATAACCCGTCCAACGAGAAGTAACTCAGATTGATTCAAGGGAAGGTCAAACCAAAGAGACCTGGTTACGGAATAACTCAGCAAAGAAAGTGCGGATCTTGATAAATGGAACCTGCTATGGCCTTATCAGCTAAAGTTGCTAAGACCGCACCAGCTTCGGGGACTAATGTTGGGTGATACCCCCTGATAGGGTCACACCGGGGTATAAAGGCCGAGTTAGCCGAAGTACGGCACAGTCAAGGCGAATGCCGGCCAACTTACGGGATAACCCGGCCTAGTGGGTGTTCACCTAACATTAACCCGACCGACATAAAATGTATGTCGGCTGTGCCATATTTACCATGTGTGCAGGTACCCTCTTAGCTGGGTTAGCCAAGCGCTAGCTGGGTTACCACTTGGCTTTCAAGAGAAGAAAGGAATCTCCCGCTGGTCAAAATGTGGCCTCTGTCCACTGTAGCGTGAGAAAAGCGAGCAGAGGGAAGGACCAGCGGGGTTTGGCCGACAAAGGTGACGCAGGCAGTGTCGACTGACGTGATCCGTGTCTGGTGACGGCAAAAGACGAGGAGCTCTCAGAGGATTACGTCCATGGTCCGGACTAGCCGTTTAAAGTGAATAAAGAGGCATCTAGCTTTACCAAAGGGCATATTCGGGGAATATGCTTCTACGTGTGCCCTAACTTTGTAACCTGAGTTCCCCTATATAAGGAGCACCAGGGCCTCCATTGCGGTGGATGGATCATTCCGTTAAGGAAGAACTCTAGGGCTTTATAGTGAGGAGTAAGAGAACTAGTCTCCTTCTCACGAACAGCTCGAGGAGCGCTTGTAATCCATATCCAAAGATAGAGTAATACAAGCATCTGTGTGTGTAATCACCACACTATTCCTCTCTGAATTCCTCTAGTGCACATTGGCCCTATCTTTAGCCTATCCATGACATTTGCCGTGCCACCACCACGACACCATCGCAGGTAGGAGAGGACGGGCAAGTGGCTCATTTTTCTTGGTTCATGCCCACTATCCATTCCTCGCAAAGATTGTCCAACATGCATTGTCATGGATCCTCACAAGGCACCGCGAGTCAACAGTGTGTCCAAACAAATCATTTGTCGGTCCGTAAATCTTGAATCTAGGGCTGAGATGAGTACTACTCTTCATCTTACAAATAGGATCAACTAAATCTGAAGTTACATTTATTATGGTTCATTTTGTCTTAGGATTAGAAGGTACAAATGATGGGACTGTGGTATGTGTCATCTGCCATGTCGTCTACCCCGTAACCAACCAACCGAGCAAGTACTGGATTCATTGGAATATTTTGTTGTTAATAATCTGATATACACTTATCTTCTGACAAGATAATTTCATTAGTGGAACTGCTATTTCGTGTGCTCTGTTTTCTTAAATCATTTCGCTGGTGCCAACACCTTTAGGATTCTATTTCAGATTAAAGTAAGCAATGCCCATTTGATCACTTCGGGTGCAATTTGTTTCTCCATTCTTTTCCCCTTCTGCTTCTCAGATCCTAGTCACGTGTTGCTAATTGCATATTGTCCATTGGGACATCATTGCTAACTTGCCTGAATAGCTCCTGTATGCGATATAAAATTGTGTGCCCTATTGCAAAAAAGAAGGGTTTGTATCAGAATAATTAGTGGGAGATTGGCTGTAGATGTTAAAAATATTATGAGAAAACACTAGCATAGAATCAGTTAGTATTGTTGTTAGGTGTGCTCTTATAAGATCAGATCTTGAAACATTTATAAAACTTTGATATGTAATAACATATTATATTCTTACTAAAATGTTTTTTAGCTCCCAGTTTTGTAAAATCTCTTGCTTTCTATTATTTGGTTTATAATATTGGGCTTCCTAATCAATCTGCTCATGATTATTAGCTCTTCTTTTCCCCTTCCCCTTTTTGATTATTAGCATGTTATGGTCTTTCACGTAGCTATAAGATATCTTCTCTATGTATATGTGCATACCCAGTAGTACCCTCGATTCATTCATATGATTTCTTATACTTCTAGCACTCTCATGATTTAGTCTATATCGTGTTATTTTCAGTTAGATTAAAATACACCTCTTACTTAATGTCCAGGCCCATTTTTATCCGTTAAGCTATAGATTGAATTTTGTAGCGAGATACGAAGGAATGCAAGAGTCAAACCAAACTACACTGGAATCAAGCCAAAATCCAGCCCGAATAGAACAATTCGAAAATTCCTGAAATAATAACATAAAGTAGTCCCGTCCCTCGCGTCGCCCGCAGCGGGCGACTCGGGGGAAACCCACCAGCGCGCCACCGTCAGGCCCCCAGCCGTCTCCTCCCCTACGCCGCTGCCGCTGGCCTTGCCGCGGTGGCGGCGGCCCCTGCCACCAAAGGTGGCTGGGAGAGATCCCGCGGTGGACGCGAGGGCTTGCCGGCTTTCTGGCTTCGTCGGGCTCCGGCGTGCTCAAGCCTTGGCAGCAGCGGTTTTTGGGAGGGCGGCGAGATCCGGTGGAGGCGGTTGGAGCGGTGCGGCGGGATCTGGCAGCAGATCTTCACGCGGCTGCTGGCGGCAATGGTTCTACCAGGGCTGATCTGGGCCCAGATGGGCCAGGCAGGCGGCGACTCTCCGTGCGCCGTGGTGCTTCTGCGAGGTCGGTGCGGCGTGGTCAGCGGGCGGTCTGCCTTGTTGCGGTTGTGCAGGGCTGCTGTGAGCCCTGTTGACGTTGCTGCCATGGAGGATGCCGAGCCGGCAGGCTCGGGCGAGGACCCGGTCGGGGCGGCGCCCCTCGACCATGGGCGGGCGGCAGGGGTGGCCGTGCTGCTGCTCCGGCACCAGCGTCGCCTGTTTGCCGGAGTTGAGGATGCTGGGGCGGCGACCCCGGGGACACGGTGGCGTTTTGGTTGGTCGTCGTCTTGGTGGCTGTGGAGGGTCGCCGTGGGTGGCAGGCAGGCTGGGGCGGGATGGCCTTGGCTGGCTGTGCAGGTCCGATGTGGAGGAGTGCCACGGTCTTTGGACGGCCGTGCCGCTTTGGTGGGCGAGGCGCTCGTTCTCAGCGTCTCGCGGTCGGTGGAAGGTGGGCATGAGGAGCCCCCTGCTATGCGAGGAGGCCAGAGCGGCGGCTCTGGAGCGAGGTGGTGTGTTTTCTTGCCCTGGCCGCGTGGGTGGTGGGGCAGGCCACCGTTGGCGGGGGCGTCGCCTCTCGCCGGTGGTCTTGCTGGTTGAGCAGCATGGGTTGTCCTTGTGACTGTCCCTTGGAGGTTCTGGTCATAGGTCTCCGGACGAAAGTCTTGCCTGACTTTGTCGGTGCCGTCATCGGTGGCGCCCGAGGGCACCGTTTTCCCTCTTGGGGGCGTTGTCGTGGATACCCGACCCCCTCCGTTCCTCGCTCCAGGGTGAAAACCCAAATCTGGCTTGCCAGATTGGATGACGGCGGCGTCTGCTGGACATCGTCACCTCTTTGGAGGCGTCATTTTTTGGAATGTAGGAAGCTTTTCTCGGTGCTGCTAGTGCTACCGGCATTGTCGAAGTCTTCGGGTCTTGTCGGCGTGCGACTGCCGCTGGCGTGTTTGTTGCGGCCTGCCTCTCGCCATGAAGCCTGAGAGGGCTAGCCGTTCCTTTCGGCTCTGACTTCCTCTACGGGGACGTGGACCAGGCTTTTCGTTGCGGCCGCTGTTGCCGTTTCACTGGTGTCTGTCGGCAGTGCTCCAGACCTAGTCGAGCTAGGTAGTGTGGCCTCGTCTTTGGTTTTGCCGGTTTTTCCTGAAAACTGTGCCGCTTGGGGTATTTTTTGGTCCGGTTCCCCTTTTAACCGGACCCGTGTGTATATACGCCTGTATCGGGTTTCGGCCTGTTTCCTTTCAAACTGGTCAATTCTCTTTTATTAATAGAAAAGGAAGTGCTCCTGCTGGTTGCTCTAAAAAAAATAAAAAAACCAAACTACACTGATGTTCAATTTTCTAATTACCGAAACTAAAGGCTTGAAACTCAAGATGATGCGACACGAATGAATAGAACGATGTGGCTAACGGTTCCTGCCGCCAATGAGGTGTTTAGGCCAGGGGAGCTTGGTTAGCACGGTGGTCATGGAGCTGGCGGAGCGGCCAGTGCCGCCGAGGTCGAACACACGTGCGTGACTTACTCGGGGAAGCAGATGTGGTGGTGTCAGAGGACGATGCTAATATCTATGCTTGCCCTTTGACTAGACGAATGCATTTAGGTTCTTTGCTAGCCTGGGAATTTTACAAATTACATGAGTACTTCCTGTGGGTATGTACATCTACGATTGGTTTAGAACATTATCTTCTGTTTCTACAGCGTCCTTTCTGCAACAAGTGATAAAGGCTGGAATTAACGGTGACTAATTCCAAAGTACTTTTGTGATGCCATAGATAAAAATAGCTTCTGATGTGTTCTTATCAGTTTTAGAAATACTGAGCTGCTGAGAAAGACAAATAACATGTCCTTTTTACCCTCTTGGGTACTGATGCTTGGGTAGGACTCTGGATTGACTTCCGTACTGGCATCGTTACGAAGGAGCTTACGCTCAAGATGAGCACGGATAGCAATATTGAGGATCGTTCGTTCCCGGATGCCCTTTCATCTAGCAACCAGGCGTGACTCCAGGATTTCATATATATGCGTTTTATATTTTGTTGCTTCCTATTGTTGTCAGCAGTAATAGTCTATAGATTTTTATGATATGATGATTCATATGGGATTAGAACAACCTAGGTACATGCCCACTTGTACGATTCGGTATAGAAACATTTGAACCAAAAAAACATATATGCTTCTATCATACTGGGTCTATCTATTATAACTAATCATCGTTCGGTTCTGACAAGTATTGACTACCCCTCAGTTACCTTTTTCGTAATTCAGAATATTCAGCTACTTTTAACGATCCGAGCAGCAATGATGTTAGCAATAATCACTGTATGCGTGTATACGGAGTCGTATCCAAGTAGGTTTTGTGTAGCCGATTAAGGTAAGAATTAGGAGTCCTAATTCTACTAGGCTAGATATAACAAAACTACTATATATACATGTACGTAGCCTCTATAATCAATCGTGAGATAGAAATAATTGTGAAAGAAAGACACGCACGAGATGTGCGTGTAGCAATCAATCTGTTTCTCCGTGTGTATGAATTGTGTTGCTGCTAGCTAAATCAATCGATCAAGGCTAGCTTGCTTCGCTGTTGTGTTGTACGTGCGGTACGTGCGTGTCTCGCCGGAACTTCGTCGTTGGCGTCGTCGGAAAGTACTCGACGACAGGGGCTGTGCTAACAATTGGTATTAGAGCCTCGTGGAGGATCTCCTAGTAACGGGAGGTCATGACGAACCCGGAGGGCGAGTATTCCGGTGCGGCTAAAGGATTTGCTGCGCAGGTGATGACGCAGTACCCGCGGTACAACCGCGACAACTACACGATGTGGGCGACCCAGATAGAGTGGGCGCTGGAGTCCAACGATCTATGGGAGGCTGTCGATCCAGGCGGCGACGAGTTCAAGAAGGGCGCGTCGAAGTACCGCAAGGACCGGCAGGCACTCACGGCCATCGGCTTGGTGATGCCGGCGGACGTGATGCAGCATCTCATCTCGAAGAAATCTGCAAAGGAGGCATGGAAGGCGCTCAAGACGCTAAATCTTGGGCACGAGCGTGTCCGCGAGGTGACCCTACAAACCTTGCAGAAAAAGTACGAGAATCTGGAGATGGGAGGAGATGAGACGCTGGACGCATTTGCCTCGAGGGTAGGCAGTTTGGTCAATGGGATTCGCGCGCTCGGCGAGAAGCTCGAAGAGATCTCAGTCGTTCGGCGTTTTCTTCGCGCGGCGCCGCCGCGTTACTTGTCCGTTGTATCGGCGATCGAGCAGTGCGTTGATCTCAAGACTCTCACGACGGATGATCTGATTGGACGATTGAAGGCTCATGACGAGCGGATGAAGATCACCTACGGTGATGCGGTACCGGAAGAGCACGTGATGCTTACCCGTGCCCAGTGGCAGGCGGTGGTCGCCAAAGAAAAGGGCGATCAAGGATCCGGAAGCAGGAGTGATAATGAAGCTTCTCGCCCAGCAAAAAAGTATATCGCAGGGGAGGACGAGGACGACGCTCCGCCGCGGAGGAAGTTTGACATTAAGAAAGTAAGATGTCATAACTGCGGCGAGCTCGGTCACTTCAAGAAGGATTGCAAGAAACCGCTGAAGGAGAGGGCTCTCATCGCCCAGGAAGGAGATGATGGACCGATGATGCTGATGCTCGAAGTAACTGAGATGAAGGATGAGGAGGATCCTCCGTCACCGACTACGGAGATTGTGGCGCAAGTGGATCACGATCTACCGTGTGTGGATCACGAGGAACGGAGTGCCCCGTTACCATGTGAAGCCACGTTTGAGGCAAGTGAAGCATTGGGACTAGTTCATGGTGATCTATGCGTTGGAATTTCACCCGCAACTCCGTCCGGCAATAAGTTCTTCATGCTTGTGGTGGATGATCATAGTAAATACATGTGGATTGTGTTGCTGAAAAGTAAGGATCAAGCTCAACAAGAATTCGAGAAGATCAAGGAAGCCGAAGAGTTCAAGGTGGAGGCAAAGATAAGAGCCCTACGCATTGATCAAGGGGGTGAGCTGCATCAAAATGTGTTGACCATGGCACGGAGCATGATGAAGAGTAAAGGCTTGCCAGGAAAATTCTGGGGTGAGGCAGTCAATACGGCTGTGTATTTGCTGCACATGGAGTCAACTGAGAGTGGCGTTGATATAACACCGTACGAAGAATGGTACGGATGGAAACTCTCAGTTGATCATCTTCGCACTTTGGGTGTGTGGCGTATGTCAAGACGGAGTACGACCATAAGAGTAAATTGGCAGAGCAGAGGACTCCAATGATAATGACGGTCTATGAAAGTTCAAAGGAACACCGCTTGTGCAATCCTTATACCAATAAGGTGGTTGTCAGGGGCAACGCAATCTTTTGAGGAAGGCGGGTCATGGAATTGGGGATCCAACGAACCGGGATATCCAACTTTTCACGTCACGTGGGATCTTGAGTATGAAGAAAATATGGATCAACCAAGCTTATCCTTGTCAGCAAGTTTGGGCCCAGAAGGCGTTGAAGGCCTAGGAGGTGCTCCAGGCGTGGACACCGGGCCAGAAGCACTGGGGATTCTCCCAGAAGACAAAGAGTTTGAAGAAAAGGCTAGTCTGTGGCCAGAAGATACGGAACTGGAAGGGAGAGTTGAAGCGAGCCCCGCAAACATGCCAGCAAGGCTAGAAGGCGATGGTCCAAGAGTGTGGACTGGTGGCTAGACAGATGGAGGAGACCCAACAATAGGGGGTGCAGATCCATCAAGAGGCTTTTCACGTGATATAGAGAAGGTAGAAGAAAACATGCCAGGAAGAGATTCAAAAAGAAAAGACGAATCGCTACAGGTAGGCAACCTGTGCATCGCTACTCCGGACGAGCTAGAAGACGGTGTTGGCCAGGAGCAGGTTGAAGCTAGAATTGCTAGTCACGAGCTAGCTTTGCTAGTTAACCAACGTGACCTAGCTCCTACATATTTGTTCTATTGCATCCAAGAGTACCGGCAAGCATAAGATCAAATATGTGAAGCATCGATGGGAAAGTACTTTATCGAACCAAGTATAATGTCTCAAGGCGCGGACAAAAAGAACTGTCGGCGTGAAGGCCTGGTGAAGGGCACGGACAAAAAGGACGGTCGGCGTGAAGCCATGGAGAAGCCGACAAAAGCAAAGTCGGTGACATGGGTGCTGAGAAAGGAAGCGGCGAAAGCAATGCCGTGGATGACGTCCGCGAGAAGTAGCTGGCGTATATGGGATCCAGGTCGAGGTGAAGTGCACACAGTGCTTAGGGGGTGATTGTTAGCAATAATCACTATATGCGTATATACGGAGTCGTATCCGAGTAGGTTTTGTGTAACCGATTAAGGTAAGAATTAGGAGTCCTAATTCTACTAGGCTAGATACAACAAAACTACTATATATTCATGTACGTAGCCCCTGTAATCAATCGTGAGACAGAAATAATAGTGAAAGAAAGACACGCACGAGATGTGCGTGTAGCAATCAATCTGTTTCTCCGTGTGTATGAATTGTGTTACTGCTAGCTAAATCAATCGATCAAGGCTAGCTTGCTTCGCTGTTGTGTTGTACGTGCGGTACGTGCGTGTCTCGCCGGAACTTTGTCGTTGGCGTCGTCGGAAAGTACTCGGCGGCAGGGGCTGTGCTAACAAATGATGCTTGACCATATACTGGTGCAACTTGGATTACCGCCAGATCAGTATTTTGCATTTCTCAGTTCAAAACAAGGACAATAAAACCCGTGTGACTATCACTTTTAACACAACCAGTGTACCCTTTTCCGTTGTCCTGGCAACTATATTCGGAATAAGGTCCATGGATGTTGCTCAAGCAGAACAATCTGCTGCTGTAGCGGGTGAGGCTATAAGATACATGGAGAGTGCAGCCAATGTAGTGGTCAAAGATCTCAACTACAGTGGATTAAAACAACTGGAGATAAAGAACAATTATCTCAAGAGTGAACTGAGAAATGCAAAATTTAGAGCTACAAGGCTAGGCAAAGGCTGGTTTCTATCTCTAAGGCACATGCGGTCCTTTGCTGCCCAGTTTCATAACATGGCAATTCTCGGTTACTTTAGGACACAGGAAGTTCCATGTGATGACGCGAAGACATGTTTTTCAAACATAAATGCAACCACCCAAATGCTAAGGGAACGAAGCAATCTTCTGAAGAGCAAGTTTAGCCCAAATTAGAAGGAGCTCTTAGATAGATATGATCATGTTGCTTGCTTATGAACTGTAATGTTACAACTCCTACTCGTTTTGAAGTAGAGGCTGTAGATTTCTTCTATCTATAAATCGCTTTAAAATCTACACCCCAGCCAATCAGTTCCTATGATAGTTGTAACATATCTATGTAGTTCGATTTATCAACATGCATAGTGACAACTCCATAATACTTTTGCCAATTACGTACTATCTGCCTCTGCTTGTTATTTAACTACTGTCTCATTCCTCTTACCTTGCATACTTTCTGCCTCCATTTGTACTAGCTGCAGAATATGGAGATCATTGGAATTCCACAGAAGATTATACTTGATGCCATGCTAACCGAGCTGCTATTTCCAATATCAATGTCCCAGAATATTAGGCACGCGGATGGTACTATCACCGTCATTGTCAGAATATTAGGCACGTGGATGGTACTCTATCCGTCATTGTTAGAATATTAGGCACGCGGATGGTACTGTCACCGTCGATTGTAAGGTTAGCTCACAAGCATTATTATCTTCTGCTTATGATACAAAATGCTCTTTGTCTATTAAGACTGCCTATTTATAATGGCTTAGCTTCATTGTCTTCCAAAACGATTATTTATACTGTGTTGCATGCAAGCGAGCGGCAAGCCGCGTTTCCTACCTAGTTTTATAAGGTTTTGAACCTCCCTAATAGCTTACGACCATCCGGTGCGAAATCTTCATAACTCTATGATAATTTTGTCCACGGTCACTGTTAAAAGGTCGTAGAATAACACATTCCTTGTAGTATACAAGCATGTAACTGAACGGAGGTATACTGTAGACACTGGAAACATGATTTGTTCATGCAGGAAGTTGTAGATTCCTGGTCTTCCATGTCACCATGCACTGTACTTCATCTTAAAGCTGAGAGGTAGTGGTGTTGAAATAGAGAACTATGTTCATAACTATTTCTTCATGGACAAGTTTGCTACAACTATTGCAGAAAACATATCACCTATGGCTGATCAAAATGATTGGAAGATAGTCGATATAGGGTTCAAGTTAAGTTCTTAGGAGGCCACTTGGGAGGCCTAGAAAACTAAGGATCGAAGCCTCCAGTGATAAAGGTTCAAGGCTAGGAGCAAGGAAAAGGAAATGCAAACGGTGTCGAGGATTGGGCCATATCAAGAGGATGTGCAAAAACCCAGTTCCACATGATGTTGAAGATGCTGACTCTATCCCTATTCACACCTCGAAGGCAGAAAATGAGGCTTCTCAGCCAAAACCGCAGGAAGAGCAGCGAGATGATGAAGAACTTGAGGAAGTGCATCCAATGGAGGAAAACAGTGATGAGCATGCGGAGGAAAACGTCGGTAAGTAGCAAGTTGATGAATAAGTGGAGGCGCTGGCAGGATAGGGGTGAAAATAAACAAAAGGGTAAGCGGAAGCAGAACGGGAAGGAAAAGGAAAATAATGGAGGTGAATTAGAATATGAAGAAGTTGTTGGTGTTATTGAGGATGTTCTTGAGAATCTTTCAGCTAACTGTAGGAGAAATAATAAATCCCTGCCAATTTCATCTCTGTACGATTCTTCGGATGAAAGGTAAGCTTAAAACTTATTTTGTTTGGTATTTTGATCATTTTTTTCCATCCTCATCAACTGTTGTTTAATGCAGAGCGGGCTTGAAGACTAATAAGAGGAGCAAAAAGAAGTAGACACAATAACATCGTTTCTTGAATTTTCATTGAAACTGAACTAGTCAAGTGGTATTTATTTATGTGGCATGTGCAACGTGTCTATGACAGGGTCATGTGGACAAGATTACAACTAGTTAAATATTACATGTTTAAACCGTGGCCTCGATTATCCATAAACTAAAATCGTGGATTTTTACCCATACATCAATGTAACCACTAGTTCCCATATCGAACGACACGCGGATCACTAGCATCCTCCCCACCCTCATCTGACGACCAAAATTATGGTTGTTCCATTGAGTAGGTAAGGCGCACCATCCTTGAATTCCCATTTACAACAACACGCTCATCCCCTTCTCCTCTGGTTCACTCCAAAATTATGACTGTGCCATCCAGTCCTGGGAGTAGAGTCAGCGTATCATCCATCAGATTTTCTAGGAATGCGTGAACAGTGTTTTTCAGTTGCCGATGAATTTCTATTAGTTTTAGAACCTGGAAAGGCAAACAAACCTAAAACATGGCCATTATATGCCCTGCAATATTCTATGGATTGAATTCCTCCCAAAATCCCTTTGAAAAAGTTTCAATCCAAAGAGGCCATTAAGCTACCATACAAATATTAAATTTAGGCTCAAGTGACCCTAATCAACTATGCCGCTCCCGCTGTCTTCATCATCGATGAAGTCGTCCGCGTCGTCGTCCGCCTCCTTCGAGTCAGAATTGATGCCGACATTCCCCACCGCGTTCCTATAAGCTCATGAATTATTCATGGTGCGTCGCCTCGATAAAGGTGAATTATTCTAGGGTATCTATAGTTAGAAACCACCATTACCGGGGCATAACTCAAGAAAGATACAATATATGCTTGCACCATGAGATAAATACCCACCTCTCAATCATGGCCATACATCATGATGTAGCATGCGTGAAAAATGGAAGTCAAAATTTCTTCAAGTAGCCAAGAAATCTCTAGTTGGAGAAGTTGCTTGGAATTCCTAGTGGTAGCTAAGTGCAATGTTTGGAGAAGTTGCTTGGAATTCCTAGTGGTGCATGGTTTTGGGCAGTGAGAGGGGGATCTAGGGCTGAAAGCCAGGTTAACCCCTACTCGATAGCCATTCGGGTGGTGTCTTGATTACCAAAAGTCTTTGTATGTCTTGTTTATTATTTTTGGAGGGTAGTGGGTCACATATAAGGGCTCCACGAGCTGGTTTCATATTTTTATAATTTTTTTGGATTTTGTTTGGTACTGTTCAGAATAATGGGAAAACTCGCCGGACTACGCAGCCATGCAAGGATCAGTGCAATCTTGAACCTAGGCATGTATCTAGCCTAGACACACTATGCGGCACCCCAAACCATTTTTTCCATAAAATTGAGAGTGTTTTCTAGGGTACTTATCATTATAAACCACAATTACTGGGGCGTAACTCATGAAAAATATAGTATATGCTTGTACCACGAGATAAATACTCACCTCCCGGGCATGCCATACATCATGATGTAGCATGCGTGAAAATTGACTCAGGGCCCTGGGCTCACCCAAATCTTGCAGCTCCTTTGGAAAAACACAGGTTTTTCAGGTTCTAAAAATGGAATGTCAAAATTTCGTCAAGTAACCAAGAAATCTCTAGTTCGATAAGTTGCTTGGAATGCATAGAGGGAGCTAAGTGCACGGTTTGGGCTCAATCCATGGAGTGGTGCATGGTTTGGGGTTTTTGAGGGGGATCTAGGGTTGAAAGTCAGGTGAACCCCTACTCAAGAGCTATCCGGGTGGTTCCTTGGGTGCCAAAAGTCTTTGTATGTCTTGTTTATTATTCTTTGAGGGTAGTGGGTAACATATAAGGGCTCCACGAGGTGGTTTCACATTTTCACATTTTTTTTGGATTTTGTTTGGTAATGTTCGGAATAATGGGAAAACTTGCTAGCCTACACAATGAAGCAAGTTCTAGTGAAAACTTGAATCTAGGCATGTATCCATCCTTGGTAACCTATGGGACACACCAAACCATTTTTTCCTGAAAATTTAGAGTGTTTTATAGGGTACCTACAGTTAGAAACCGCTATTACTGAGGCGTAACTCAAGAAAAATAGAGTATATGCTTGAAACACGAGACACATACCCATCTCCCAGGCATGGCCATCCTTCATGCTGTAGCATGTGTGAAAATTTGCTCGGGGCCTTGGGCGCGCCCAAATCTTGCACCTTCTTTGGAAAATCAAGAAAAACAACATTTTTTGGGGTCCAAAAAAGGCAAGTCGAGATTTCTTCAAGTAACCCAGAATGTCTAGTTGGATAAGTTGTTTGGAATGTAGAGAGGGAGCCAAGTGTCGGGTTTGGGCTCAATCCATGGAGTGGTTCGATGGTTTGTGTAGGGAGGGGGCTAGAGTTGAAAACCAAGTTAACTGCTACTCAATAACCATCCATGTGGTGCCCTGGGTGCCAAAAGTCTTTGTATGTCTTGTTTATTATTTTTTAGGGTAGTGGGTCACATATAAGGGATCCACACCGGTTTCACATTTTTATGATTTTTTGAATTTTTTTGGTACTTTTTGGTATAATGGGCAAACCCGCCGGCCTGCGCGGCCATGCAAGGGTTAGTGCAATCTTGAACCTAGGCATGTATCTAGCCTAGGCACACTATGCGGCACCCTAAACCATTTTTTCCGGAAAATTGAGAGTGTTTTCTACCTACCATTATAAATGACAATTACTGGGGCGTAAGTCAAGAAAACTACAATATATGCTTGCACCATGAGATAAATACCCACCTCCCAGGCATTTCCATACATCATGATGTAGCAAGCCTGCAAATTTACTCGGGGACCTGGGCGCGCCCAAATATTGCACCTCCTTTGGAAAATACAAGAAAACATAGGTTTTTCGGGTTCACAAAATTGAAAGTCAATTTTCTTCAAGTAACTAAGAAATCTTTAGTTGTAGATGTTTCTTGGAATGCATAGAGGGAGCTAAATTCATGGTTTGGGCTCAATCCATGGAGTGGTGCATGGTTTTGGGTAGTGAGGGGGATCTAGGGTTGAAAGTCCGGTTAACCCCTACTTGATAGTCATCTATGTAGTGCCTTGGGTGCCAAAAATCTTGGTATGTCTTGTTTATTATTTTTAAGGGTAGTGGGTCACATATAAGGGCTCCACGATGTGGTTTCACATTTTCACCATTTATTTGGTAATGTTTGGAATAATAGGAAAACTCACTGGCCTGCACAACCATGCAAGGGCCAGAGGAAACCTTAACCTAGGCATGTATGCATCCTTGGTACCCTATGGGGGACCCCAAACCATGCTTTTCTTAAAAATTAGAGTGTTTTCTAGGTTACCTACGATTAGAAACTGCCATTATTAGGGTGTAAGTCAAGAAAAATATAGTATATGCTTGCACCACGAGAAAAATACCCACCTCCTGGGGATGGCCATCCTTCATGGTGTAGAATGCGTGAAAATTGACTCGGAGCCTTGGGCACACCCAAATCTTTCACCTCCTTTGGAAAAAATAAGAAAAACAATGGTTGGATAAGTTGCTTGGAATGGAGAGAGGGAGCCAAGTGTCGGGTTTGGGCTCAATCCATGGAGTGGTTCCATGGTTTGTGTAGGGAGGGAGGTCTAGGGTTGAAAACCGAGCTAAGTCCTACTCGATAGCCATATGGGCGGTGACATGGGTACAAAAAGTCTTGGTATATCATGTTTATGTTTTTTGCATGCAGTGGGTCATAGATAAGGGCTCCGCATGCCGGTTTCACATTTTTATGATTTTTTTGAATTTTTGTGTACTCTTCGGATAATGGGAAAACCCGCCAGCGTGTGCAACCATGCAAGGGTTAGTGCAAACCTGAACCTAGGCATGTAGCCATCCTAGGTACCCTATGGGGTAGCCCAGACCATTTTTTCCTAAAAATTGAGAGTGTCTTCTATGGTACCTAGAGTTAGAAACCACCATTACCTAGATAGCTCTGACCATGGATCGACTATGCTGGTGTCATATGGGTTCTCCGTACAGATGTACCCCTCCTCCTCGTAGGGGTCCCAATCGAGCAGGATCTTCCCGCGACCGGTGGGGGCCTCCTCGTCGGCGGCTACGTCAGAAGCAGGGACAACGGCTGCCTTTGGTGCCTCAACGCTGGCCTGGACAGAGACGGGGGCCTCCTCACCAGTGGACTTGGAGGAGACGATGGCCACACCATCCTTCTTATCCATCGCCAGCATGGCTGGGGTTTTCTTCTAGGTTACAGAAGGTGATAGGACAGTGGAGATGGTTGCGTGAGTGAGCGAGTGATAGTGGGTAGGCAAAGAGGGAGAGGGGCTCTATAATGGAGTGTATAATAAAGGTGAAGGTAAGGGTCGTTGCACCACTGTGCACCACGTACTAACCACGTATGCTAATGCACCATGCACCACGACGCGCGTCCGGTAATTCACATTTTTACCTCGAGTTTAACCCTGGCGCGTTAGGCATACTCATTTATCCTCTCAAGAGTAACAATGGCGTGTTAGTTGTACTCACTTTTACCCTCGGGTACTACCCTGGCACGTGCAATATACTCAGTTTTACCTTCGAGTGGGTGATCAACACAGAGTCAACGAATGGGGTTTAGTTTTCTAATTGGGTCATTTAATACACAACTAATTCAAAAAAAGATCAAAACATAGTGGCACCTACTAATGGAGTCTTCTTATGTGACCCGCCACCTAGGAAACCATAAGAAACATAGAGAAATCAAGTTTTACCCTAAACCACCACTTCTAAAATCACCTACTAGCTATGAAGGTGCATGACTTTGTACTCAAATCCTTTTCCAAAACATCCTTCCCAAATAATTTGATGTAAGCCAAGATGTATTTTATTGTATAAAACATAGATTTTCCATTTTTTAAAATTTGTTTCTATTTACTATTTGAATCCCTTAGTCTATTTTCCCTTGGTTTTTATACTACTCAGTTTTTCCCTCTCTATTAGTCACAAACTCTCAGAAAATCCCAAACATGTGCTCACTTTGGCGGCTACGCGCTGATTGGTCGACACAATTGGCAGGCAGATCGTGCACACCAACCGTTGATCCTATGTGATCCAACGGGCAGGATAACCCCTCTCTATCAGTGCCACCTCTCTATCTATGCCATGATACTTTACCTCCATAAACAAATAAAAATGAAGGGAACATGTTCAAAGGACAACATTATCATGTCTAGAGTGTAATTTGAAAGTGTTCAAGAGTTGTATAATTTTGGTATTTGCATGAGAGATATAGATTTTTGTTTAGGGATCCCTTTAGTTTATGCATTTATTTTCATGCTCTAAAAATGGTAAACTCTCAAGATTTTCTTAGGACAACATTATCATGTCTAAAGTGTAATTTGAAAGTGTTCAAGAGTTGTATAATTTTTGTATATGCATGAGACATAAATATTTTTGTTTAGAGATCCCTTTAGTTTATGCATTTATTTTCACGCTCTAATAATGGTAAACTCTCGAGATTTTCTTAGGACAATATTATCATGTCCGAAGTGTAATTTTAAAGTGTTTAAGAGTTGTATAATTTTGGTATATGCATGAGACATAAAGATTATAGTTTAGGGATCCCTTTAGTTTATGCATTTCTTTTCACGCTATAAAAATGGTAAACTCTCAAGATTTTATTAGGACAACATTATCATGTACATAGTGTAATTTGAAAGTGTTCAAGAGTTGTATAATTTTGGTATATGCATGAGACATAAAGATTTGAGTTTAGGGATCCCTTTAGTTTATGGATTTATTTTCACGCTCTAAAAATGTCAAGAGGGAGCTAAGTACAAGGTTTGGGCTCAATCCATGGAGTGGTGAATGGTTTTTGTGCTCCATGCATTGCCAGCCGATGCGGAGTGCGCGCTCTAGGCACGCTATGTCTGGTGCCGGTGATGCTGAGTGCGTGCTCTAGTCGCGCTTTGTGCGTTTCATGATCATATTTCAAATAAGTCCACGTCATTGTCTTCATCACTGTCATTGTCCTTGCCATCACCGCCATCGGTGTCCTCCTTCGATGACTCGTCACCAACCCCCTCCTCATATATCCTCGCTCTCTCCTTGTTAGAGTCCTCCTCATCCTACTTCTCGTAGTCCCACATGTCCATGTCACTCTCCTCCGCTTCTTCCTCCAACTGATCTATCAACACCTCCTCGTTGGCCGAGTTGGAGTTGTCCACATATTTATCTCCTCACTTCTTCGTGGACTTCTTCATGGTGGTCATGTAGGTCTTCCTATCGGTCTTCCTCTCATTCCTCTTGTTGTATGTACTCGCCAATGCAACACGCGCCTCGTTCTTGGCTGCTGCTTTGCGCTTGTCCGTCGCTATTGGTGCACCGTGCTCCTCCGTCGCTGCAGGTGCACCACGCTCCTTCAGCGCGGTTGGTATGACAAGCTTCGATGTCGCGGTGTCCTCAAGCGCTTATGTAGATTGATCTTGGCATGGTTGGACATAGCGTGATGCCTCATATGGCGACTCGCGGGTGCAAACAATGTCGCAAAGAGCAGGTGACGCCTACGGTCAGCCGCTGGCAAGGATCTACCATTTCCATGGCAGGAGGCCATCGTGCTCGAGGAAGTTGTTCGGAATGAGCGATGGTGGGTACACAAAGTTGGGTGCCGATCTGATCAAGGGGGACAAGGTGCGGTTTTACGCGTCAGTTCTCATTTCGTGTGTGCGCATGCATTTGTCATTTTTAAGAAATTATACTATCTCGCATACTGAACATAGTTTGATCACAACAAAAGTGGAACAACATATTCTATACTTGTAAATATCCTGTGCATGCCTGTCAATATGGAGTTCAACATGCGTGCCTATCGACGTGGAGTTCAACGTGTCGACGTGTTCATGCAGGAGTTGCGCGTGTCATTGCCTCGTCAACACGTGACGAACACTTTGCAAGCGTGCATGCATGCCCATGGGACGTGCACGACATTGCCCGTGATTACAACCCGGTCCCACTGCTTTTATTATCTGCTAGATTTTAGGTGGCGCCAAAGCCCATTGAACTGTCCATCTCAATAAAGAAATGTCCAATCGAGTCCTATCAATTCCCTGGCTTCTTTGAGAAGGTAGATGGTGGTATTGTATAAGATTGGTCCACGATCTGAACTCTTTGACTCTTCTCCCACAGTAATCACTTTTAGTGTTTTTAATAATGTAGTACGGTCTTCTTCTTCTCCATCACGATCCTCCTGGTACGGTCTTCTTCTTCTCCATCATGATCTTATTCTTCTTCTTCCTCCTCCTCTTCTAAGTATTCTAGGCCAGCCGTGGACCCAAAATCCATCACGATGACAGCATTATAGGATCCGTTCGTCCCCATTCCCCGTCTCAGCGAGGTAGCAATTCTCCACACTTTATTTTTTGTGAGTATTAATGTGGATTTATTAGATCCTGTCCGCCCCGCATTGCGGTTTTTATGATTTGGATTTGTTTTCGTTATTATGACTATGGATTTCTTAGTGTTTTTAATAATGTAGTACATAGACACATTGGGAATTTTCTGTTTTGTATTAGTTTTCCCCTAGACCCCGGAGTAGAATTATAGAATTTCTATTTCAAATAACACGAATGATGCAGCGAGCGAAGGCCGAGTGTCGTGACAAGGTGGTCGTGATAAATTCAAAGATTCACAACCAACTGGAGGGTGCAGGATCCCTCACCCATGCTAATGAGCACCTACGCATGCGTTTATCTCTACAGAAGAAAATCTCGCTAGATTTTGCACTTGACATCAAGAGGCTAGAAGCAGAGCGCGATGAGCTACAGAAGATGATCACCGATAGCATGATCAAGCAAGAACTGGCCATCAATATAATTAGGGATGTCATGTAAGACAAGAAGAATCTCCAAAGAAGATACACCCTCCAACAGGAGGAAACCACCAAGGCACTGAGAGAACGCATCAACAAAACAAAGGTTGCTATCAAAGCATACCATGACAGTAACCGTTGCCTAGATGCAGTGAAAGGTATGAAAGAGGAGATGATCCAAGGGATCACCACACTAGAGGGTGTTTAGAAAGAGAACGAGGAGCTAAGGGCCAAGATGGAAGCGTATCGGGCAATGCCCAAGTCCGATTCCCATTAGAGGGGGCAGGAATATCAGTTCATGCTCCACTTTTTTTAATATATATCATGCATTTAAGGAATCTTAGAGAAACTACATATCTATCTGGACATGGGTTGGTGTTCAAGTTCATGAATGGACATCATCCTTTCTTTCCATTATGTATATAAGTTTTCTTCTGGATTATGAGTATGCCACTACTATTTGGTGACATTGGAAAAACCCACAACACCCTTAATTGGACAAAATCCTAGGTTACTTTGAAATTAAAATTATGATTGTGCCACTAGTTGATTCATAAAATGTTGATCAGTCCTAGATTGCTTCGTCCTTGAAAGTATGACTATGCCACTAGTTGATTCATAAAATATTGATTAGTCCTAGATTGCTTCGTCCTTGAAATTATGACTATGCCACTAGTTGATTCAGTAATTATGGAAACTAACCACCTTGTCCTAGTGAACTAAACAAACCATATATTTTTGTTTGAAGTAAAAGAGGCGAAAGGTCAACCCAGACTTGGCGACCTGGCTAAATGACAAGATAGCCATCCAAAGAGAGAAGCAGAATTCTCAAAGGCTGGCGTTTGACTACCTAAGCCAGGAAGTCGCGCTACTTTATGACAAGTGCCACAATCTGAAGGTGGAAAACACCAGCTGGGCAAAACTTCACAAGGAAGGGTGCGCCTCAGCTAGTAAGCAAAAGGAGATCATAAAGGAGCTCATGGAGGATAATCGTAAGCTTATAAAGCAACTTGTTGAATCCAAGACAGAGCGCTTGAACCTGCGGGAGGCGCACATTCAAGTATTGAGGGAGTAGGTAATGACCAAAGCGAACCTAATCAAATGTACCCTCGCACTGGAGAATCTTTGGAAGGAAAACGAGTAGGTCTAGGCCAGGCTCGCTTGAAGCCAATTAATGTCTATATAGTACTGAACTACGTATTTTGTCACTGTAGTAGTGATTTTGTAAACGTGAACTTAACTCTATGCAAAATATGTATTCATCTAAAACTAATTTGCTCAAGGATTGAGTTTGTCTTAGTTAAGATAGCACGATTGCAAGTCTTACAGACTAGTTTCATACGATGACATCGCATAAATTATTCATCTAGAATTTCCTTCATCATCTTTAGTCTGTCCTTGTTCACCTCGCGCGCCTTCTTCAGATCCTTCAAAATATCCGCAATGTAGTACTCTAGCTTCTTCTTGTCTTCCCTGAGTTGATCCCTCTCCCTTTCTTCCTTCTGAATCAGCAACATGTGACTATCCTGAAGCTTTTGTGCAGTTCCCACCACCAAGCTCCCATTGATTGTGTCATTTAGTTTTGATTGCAAATTTTTGATTTTTTTGTTCCAGCTCCTGATTTCCTACTGAGAGCTTGTAATTTTTTCAGCTACATCACAAGCATCAGTAAATATCCCGGACCTTTCCAACTCATACATCTCCCATAACTGCGCATAACTTTTCTTAAGTGCATCTGGCCACTCAAGATCCACCCACTCTACTGCTTTACACACCGGGCCAACCTAAAAAACACGCGACCTAATTATGATCATAACACGATACATTTTTCTTCAAGTCACCATTGTACATAATGTAGGAAAACCTGATTTGTACATCCCAAAAATCTTCTCCAAGTGTTAGTACCTTTGAATGCAACATATCATCTCAATTTTAGCCCATGGTCACATGGTACTTCTCCATCGAGATCTAGGCCCTCCCAATCAGGATCATAGATTGTCGGTGGTACCTATAAGGAAACACAAAGCTAGAATTGAACATGACTACATGCACAAATGGAGTTCGGATCGAGGGAATTACCAATGCCTAACCCTTGTCGAGAAAACAGAGGAACTCAATTAGGGAAGGAAGACTTGATGTCAGAAAGAAGGTTGTCGCTGTTTGACTGGTCATCCTCATCGTTCTAGGACGGCATGGCGAATGCGTCAACTATGATGCGTCAATGATGGTGAGGGGAGAGAGAGGAGGCCAGCTAGTGAGTGAGTGAGAGAGAGAGAAAGCAAGAGTGGGGAAAGTTAAGTGTGTCAACGCTGCAACATTGACTAAATTGGCATGTTCAATAGTTTAATGGATACCACACCCTTCCGTTGGATTACTGTCTCCTACCTAATAGGTTTTCTCTTGCTACATTCTTATTTCAAATATTGAACATGTACTTCCTCCATCCCAATTTTTTTGACTTATAGCAACATACAAAATCTTATCTAGTGCACATTTAGGTTTGTCTTAGTGCTTGGGAGATGCTGACTTCTATCAAAGCCACATGAGTTTGATTCCTAGTGTGCATTTGGCTTACTGGGCATGTTACGATAGTTTACTGGATGTGACACTATAGGATTAGGGTTTAATGCACTGTTTAGTGCACTAACCCCTTAACCCTTAATCATAAATCCTAGCCCTACACATCCAATAGATTCTTTTCTCCTACCTATTAAGTTTTTTCATAAACCCTACACTCCCATCATATTACTATCTTCTAAGTAATACGTAGTTATCCATCGATTATTCAAACTACTGATCTCACATAGCGGTATATTACATCATCTCAAGAAACATAATCATGTCAACTACAAGGTACTTATGCATCACTTTTCAGTGATGATTTCAACGAATAATATATCCGAAAATCTCAATAGCTCACAAATTATTATATTACAATCTTTCAACTAACACAATCACAGAAACAAGTATAGTAAATCATCTCAAGAAACATAATCATGTTAACTACAATGTACTTATGTCTTATTACAACAACAATGGTTTCAGTGAGTGATATGTCCAAAAATCTCAATAGCTCACGCAAGATTATATTGCAATCTCTCAACAAACATGATCACAGAAACATAGTTTAAATGCAACATCAATCTATGTTACAAATACAGGCAGGGGAACCCTGCGGTCCATATGACAATCCTTGGGTTTCATGTCTCATTAGATCTGATCAACGTCGATCACCTTGTACTGTTCAACTACTATAGGGGCCTCTACATCCACTATAACCTATTCAACAACATCAGAAATGTCAGCCAGGAAGAACGCCTTCCTGGTTTGCTTCTTTCATCGGATAATCTGCATCAGATCTTTAGTATCCAAAATCTCTATGAATTCCTGCTTCTTATGATGCCACCACCGGAGTCGTGCCATCTACTTAGGGACAATACTTATTTCCATACCGATCATCTCTCTTATTTCATCAAGAGTCATGTTTTGAAATCACAGTGATCTCCACAGTATATGACGAAACTTGCTTATTAACTCTGCCATCAAGTTTTGCCATGGATGAATCCACCTCTAAGTGTATATTGAACTTAGCTTGATCAACATCTGGTGGTTTGTAAGCTTGAGGAGCAGAATATCTGGTAGTAAGATCTCTAGTATCTGCATACATATCATCAATCATCGCTTCAACTTTCACCTTACGATCAGCTGTACAACAATCGCAAACCATCTGAAGCTCATGGGAGTGCTCAATTTGCATATAGGTATCACTAATGTTGCGCCACAACAATTTTGTTCTCTGTCTAGATTCCCAAGGAATCCTAGAATGAAGCATATCTATCAGCTGTGAAACAAACACAACCTCCTTGCAATTCACAAGAAGATGCACATCCTGCCCGAACATAACCCTCTAACAACCAAAATCTAATTTTGCAGTGTACTGGCGGACATGAACTGTGAACTCATATAGGTTTGTTGTATTGCAGATGTGCCTAATTTGATTAAAAAGGGGAATTTTCAATTCATTCGATTCTATTTTGCAGTGACTAATCTACTTGTAAGATAAGGCAGATAAGAAAAGTTTACCTCTTCCTCTTCTCTCGAGTGGTTTTCTTTGATATCTAGGTGTCGCACCCCAACCGAACAATCCACCGTCGGCCTTGCTTTTCTCTTCAACCCGCTGCTTTTAGGTACCTTGTTAGTACATTTATGGCTGACCTCCTCGCTAACCTGGGTTAAAGACCTCGCCACTGCTTCGTGTTGCGCCCGAGACTCTAGCTCCGACGAGCCCAAATCCGTCACTAATGTAGCTACCACCTTCGCCTTGCTAGACATACTAGGCCGCTACCGCTGCTGGATTCATTGTCGAGGGAGGGAGAAAACGGACCACCGCCACCGCCGGATTCAGTTTTGGGGGAGGGAGAAAAAGGACCACTGCTGCTAGATTCAGGGTCAGGGGAGGGAGAGAAAGGACCACTGCCACCGACTTCAGTGTTTAGGAAAGTACATAAATGGATTTGACCCTATGACACGTGGAGGGTGGTTAGAAGGGGAGCAATAGGTACTAGTGTAACGGAATATCTTGACATAACAGGGATGACTTTAAAACATTTGGTTTGGCCATTGTTCACTCGAAATACCTCTCTCGCAATTTCCCCCCAACTTTTCAAATCATGATGATTACAAGCAATTCAGACCCCGCTATGCCTTGGCGTATCAACTTTCGGGCCACAAATTTAAAACCTCGAATGTACGGTATATAATATTTCATGTAGATGACATGAAAGAATCCTTGTACCCATGGATAAGTATCTTCAGTACAGATAGAGACATCACGCAAGAGACAACCACATATAGCTGCCCATGTGTGAACACCGTTTCCTTTAGATATATGCCTACTATCTTGAGTGTTTGGCCCTGGATTTTATCGATTTTCATGGAAAATCATAGCATTATGGGGAACAACCATCTCTTCAAGATAAAAGGATTTTTGGGCACTTTCATCATCAAAGTAATTCGTGGAATATAGATAGTATCTCCGGTCGATGAACTGGTAATAATTTGAGCTTCGATCATTAGTTCCCTGATACATTGCAAATATATCTATAATTTTTGATGTTCCATGCTTGGTTCTATCCACTTTCTTGTGATTTGTCCACACTTTGGAGTACTTTTCATATGATTTCTTGGACTAACCTATTAACAAGAGCCACAGTGCCAGGTGCCTGTTTTCTGCTGTTTTTGGTTCTCTGAATTGGACGGGACAGAAGCCAAAGTGCCTATTTTTCCGGAAGTCATCAGATGCCAGAATACGAGCCGAAGAAGGGCCAGAGGGCGTCCACACCACCTGGCCACGCGGGAAGGCTTGGCCCGTGCCAAGGGGTGGTTTGGCAAGCCCAGGCACCCCCTCGGCCTCTCCTTCTGCCTATAAGATGCCCTCGGGACGAAAACCCTAAGTACCCGATGAAAAATCCACGAAAGAGTCTGTAGTCGCCGTCATCTCCATCCCTACATTGGGAGGGATCTGAAGCTCTTCCCGGCACCCTGCCGGAGAGGGGAATTCACCCTGGAGGCCTTCTTGATCACCATGCAAGCCTCCGGTGTGATGCGTGAGTAGTTCCTCCTTGGACTACGGATCCATGTAGTAGCTAGATGGCTGGTTCTCCTCCTTTGTGCTTTCATGTGTAGATCTTGTGAGCTCCATTCATGATCAAGATCATCTATTTGTAATTCTACATGTTGTGTTTGCGGGGATCCGATGGATATTGAGATGCTATTGCAGATTGATTATTGATTCTATCATGTCTTTGTTATTTGTGATCTTGCATGCTTTCCGTTGTTAGTAGCTATCTTGGCCAAGCAGATGCTAGCAACTCTAAGAGTTAGTATTTATGCTCGATAGTGGGTTCATGCCTCTGGTAATCTGGGGAAGTGACAGAAATCTCTAAGGTACTAGATGTGTTGTTGCTACTAGGGAGAAAACAACAATCCTTTGTTCATAGAACAATCGTATTATTTACTTTACACGCAATTTATGAAGCAATAATCTGTTGCTTGCAACTTAATACTGGAGGGGGTTCGGATGATAACCTGAAGGTGGATTATTAGTCATAGATGCAATTGGATGGTGGTCTATGTATAATGTTGTAATGCTCAATCAAGTTCCAAAGGAGTCAAGATGATTAGTATATGCATGTATTGCTTTCTCAATGTTTGTCAATTGCCCCACTGTAATTTGTTCATGCAGCATGTTATCTATCTTTAGGAGAGCCACCTCTAGTGAACTATGGATCTCGTTCCTTTTTCTTTTACATACAATCTACAACCTGTTTACTGATTTGTGTTTACTTTCTGCAAACTATTACTTCCTTCCATTCGATACGTTTAATCCTTTGTTTTCAACAAAACACGGTGAGATTGACAACCTCATCGCAAGTTGGGGACAAAGTTCTGTGGTTGTGTTGTGCAGGTCTCCACGTTGCTACTAGTACCGGTAGTGCGCCCTGCCAAGGCTCAGCTAGCAACACCTTTGGGTGTTTCCTTGCTCCTACTGGTTCGATTAAACCTTGGTTTCATAACCGAGGGAAACTTGCTGTTGTGCTCATCATACCTTCCTCTTGGGGTTCCCAACGAGCTCTACATCAACACTGAGCCATCAATCATTTTTCTAGCGTCGTTGCCGGGGAGTCAAGGACATCTTCACAAGGGGAGTCCCTCATAACCAATCTCTTTACTTTGTTATTTTTTTTGCTTAGTTTCTTTTGCTTTGTTTGCTTGTTTCTTTATCAAAAACACAAAAAAAATTAGTTTTACTAGTTTGCTTTCTTTACTCAAAAACACAAAAAAATTAGTTCCTATCTTAAGTTGCCTTTATGTCTAGCCTTGCTCCAATCACTATGTCACCCGAGGAAATGATTTTCACTTTTAGACAAATTATTGAGGAAAGTTTTAAGGAAGCTTGGTCTAGAATCTCTGATTTACATGAAAAAACTGAGCTTAAAATGACTCACAGCTTGTTCCTTAGCAGTTTTTACCTTGGAATTGCTGTTTGTTATATATATGCTTTAGATGCTGTTGTGAGAGGAGATTTTCTCCAATGTAATGAGGATTATGCTATAAATGCTATAAAGAAATTGATCCTTACTTACAACTTGCCTAGCCAAACTGATATTTCTTTCACAAAAATATTTGCTAGATTGAACACTCTTGAGACTGGCACTGCTAGCTTAAAAGATTGCTATAATACGCTTAGGGAGCATCACAATTATGTTCCAATAAATTCTGAACCATCAAAGTGGCTCCCTACAGTAAAGATTGAGATAAACACTGAAACGTTTCAAGCTCGCTGTGATATCATGTCCGAATTTTGTCTTATGCCCAAAGATATTTATGAATGTTTGAATACTTGGGGGCTTACTGAAGGGGAAAATAAATATCTCTTGCTAATAATGCTACCATATTACCTATTGGAATAGCTGAAGGATTGTTTACAAAGATCCTTGGGAAAATGATTTCTACTGATTATCTTGTTATTGAATTTGCAGGAAAAGGACAAATTACACTTGGAAGGTCCCTATTAGAACTCCTTGGAGCAATAATAGATGTGGGAAAAGGGACCATGCACCTTTCTTCTACACCAAACAATCAGATTTTCCACAAGGTTAAGAATAAAAGTAAGAGAGGTAAGGGTAAGAAATTTGGTCTTAATGCTTCTTCATTTGAGCACACTTGATTATTTTTCTTGCTTCTTATGCCTAACTTAAAGGCGTTAAAGAAAAGTACTTATTGGGAGATAACCCAAAAGTTTTAGATGAGTCTTGGAAGTTATTACCTCTGTAATAACCGCTCCTTAGCCTTTTTATTTGCTTTTTGTGCCAAGAGTAACCTCTAATGAGAGAGAAGTAATGATTCAGAAAGTTGCGGTCCCGAAACAGATTTCCGTGCTTCACTGTAAAAATTCGTGTAAAATCTCTGAAAGGCTTTTTGATACATGAATTTTTTTGCTTCTGACCCAGGTTACTACCAAACTTTATTTAGTTCAACACTTTTTTATTTGAGCAACAGAAGGTCTTCGAAAAAAATCGTCTTTACCTGTTGGTCTGTTTTGACAAATTTCTGCCATTTTCTGCATTTGCTTCTTGTTGCTTCCTTTTTGAGTTCTTTTGGGGAATTGAGCTTTTTGACGGAAGTGCTACAGTAGCTAGTGTTCTAATGGAAGTTTATTTGGTGTTAGAACTGAACCTTAAGACCTTTTATCTTGAGTGCACTAATGTTGCTAATAAAGATTGTGTGAAGTTTTGTATGAAGGAAAAATTTCAGGTGTATGGAAGGAATGAGTAATGATATGAAGGATGGACTAAAGCTCAAGCTTGGGGATGCTACGCGCGTCACCCCAAGAAATATCCAAGAAGTACAAGCGTCAAAGCTTGGGGATGCCCAAGGCATCCCCTTCTTCATCAATAAAAATCCCAGGTTTCTTCCAAACGCTTCAATTTTATGGTTTCATGCACAGTTGTGTTGTTCTTGGAACGTCTTCTTTTTCTTTTTCGTTTTGGTTTTTCGTTTTCTTGGTTTTCTTAGTTTGCTGAATAAATTGGTTGGACCCCCTCTTTCTTACATTGGTTTGCAAATAGTTTGGTTTGGTTTGGAAAAGAGTAGGAAAGTTCATGCTTATGTGGTAAAAAGAGCTCTTTTTTGACTGTGGCCTATGCTTTGTAATGCCATGCTTGATATTGTTTTGGCTTTACGCTTAGTATTCTTTGCTGTAGCATGACTTGTTATAAATAATTGAGATTTCTTAATGTGCCTTGGATGAATCATGCGTTGTTTTAGCAGATTAAAGCATAGTATAGTGGTATTCTCCTTTGATGCTTTATTTGGGTTGACTTGGCACGTGCTCACAACATGTTATGACTATCTCAAGTCACCATAGCCTTTATGATCCATTAGTTTTCAACTTTTAGTATCACTTTATGCTTTTATCAATGATGTTTTGTCGCTCTACATGATTATGGCCATTATTGCTCTCTTAGTTTGTCGTTCCCAGTCTTTTGCTAGCCTCCACAAGCAAGTATGAGTTCCACTCATGCATCCAACTCCCTAAACCAAGTTATTCCAAAGAGTACACCATACCTACCTATTAGCTTATGCTATTCCAAGTATATTCATGCTTTTGTTTACCTTCCAAATTAAACTTGTTATGAGAAAACTAGTGATTAAAGCTCTCACGAACTTGATGGCACACTTTACTTTTCTGGCCCTTAATAAACTTGAACCATTGTGTCGTCAATGTTGTATATGCTTGCACTTATTTGTTGGGAATTAGCAGAACCATGTTTTCATGGGGAACGCTTTCAACATTGCACTTGGTACTTGTACCTAGTTGATATCATGCTCTTTTGTATATGGATGTCATTGGTGTGAAATGAAAGGGGAGCTTGTAAGTCCATGGAGTTATGTATATGTGTTAGAGAAACGCCTGGGCCGCTAGTCTAACCCATGCTGACATGGTCGAAACCTGCAGCGTAACCATAATGAGCTGTCTATGAAGCATTCTTCTTATAAAAAAAGAGTCCTACATTGAGAAAAAAGATAAAGAAAAAAAAGAGATTATGAAAAGAGGAAAGAGAGAAAAAAGCACCATATTCCCATGGTAAATAAGAAGATTGCTGAGATGCGCGTTGTCTGCTTGCCTTGTCATTTTGATATGGGGATTCTTGCGTATAATCAGGCAAGGGGTACCCAGTTGGCGGTTCTCTATGATACACATATACTTACAATGACAAGAACTTACCGGTGACTAAACTTGAGTAGCATCAGGAGCGGCCCTCGTATTCAAGGGACATGAGATTTCTGACTTATACTTCGTCAAGCATGTACACCATAGTTTGTTCACTTTAACCTTAATCACTTCAAGGTGCTTATGATAGGGGCAATGATAGCTGAAAGCTATAAGTACCATAATTTTTGGAAGCTCTTTATGAAACTTGAATCCCTACTTCCTTCTATGAAGGCCTTTCTTCCACCATTATATTGAGTCTCCACCTTCTACCTGTATGCACCTATTTTGAGAGCATAGTGGCCATTCTTAGTTCTATGTGCATTGTCCCAAGACTAGTTGATTGATGCATAACTTGATATTGCTTTTTTAAAACTATTTGTATCTAGTCACTCTTATGAACTTTGAAGGTGTCCTATGCATTTATATTTGCTACTCTATGAGGGACAAGCTGCATACTATTATGCTATGTTTTATTTATGTGAAACAAACAAACGTCTTGCAAAGCATTGTTATTCATGAATCTTTTGTTTGTGCCTTTTCATGTTGCATCATAGTTTCTTTGTCTTATTGCTTGAACTTTGTCTTCATGTTATGATTGAAGTACTATGATCCCAGCTTTGAATATTTTACAAATACTTTGATCAAGTCTTTGATGGTGCATGTCACCTCAAAAATTATTCTTTCTTTTTATCACTTACCTACTTGGGGACGAGCAGGAGTTAAGCTTGGGGATGTTGATACATTGCAAATGTATCTATAATTTTTGATGTTCCATGCTTGGTTTTATCCACTTTCTTGTGTTTTGTCCACACTTTCGAGTACTTTTCATATGATTTCTTGGACTAACCTATTAACAAGAGTGATACGTCCATTTTGCATCACTATTCTATATCATAATTCACTGTTATTCATTGATATATTTCGTATTGAGAGGTGATACTTATGTTATTTCATCTGTTTTTGCATGGTTGATGACTTTTGGAGCATGGACCGCTGCAGTCAGGATTCTGATGGGAAAGCTGCTGTTTGGAGGGCAAATTCGCGAAGATCAGAAATTCTAGGAAAATATACGGAAAATCCTATTTTTCCAGAAGACGTAGGAAGCCAGAAGGGGGGCTGGAGATGGGCCACAGGGGGCCCACACCACCCCCTGGTGCGGGCTAGCCTAGGTCGCGCCACCAGGTGGTGTGGCCACCCTGGTCCACCCCTGGCACTCCCCTCTAGCAAAGATTATCCTCCCGAAACCCTAAGACTTGGGGAGCGACCACAGAAAGATTCCGCCGCCTTTGCAGGGAGGAAAACACCGAGAGAGAAAGATCTCTCCGGCAAACAGATTTCTGTCGGGGGAATTCCTTCCCGGATAGGGGAGATCGTCACCATCAACACCACCATCAAGCTGGACTTCATCGGGATCATCATCATCATCACCACCACCATCATCACCATCATCACCATCAACACCCTCATCACCATCTCCATATTGCCGTAACAATTGAGTTGAATCTTGCATAGTTCATAGGGGAAACTTTCCTGGTGTTGATTACTCTTTATAGTTGATGCTCTTGAGTGAACCATTGAATTATTGTTTACGTTCAGATTGTTATACATCATTATTCCATCTCTGATCATGATCCACATGATGTCTTGTGAGTAGTTTGTTTTGTTCTTGAGGACATGGGAGAAGTCATGTTGTTACTAGTGGAATTGAGTTGAGAAAGATTCAATAGTTTGATATTTAAGTTGTGGTGTACTTCTTCTAGTGGTGTCATGTGAACTTCGACTACATGACACTTCACCTATATGGGCCTAGGGGAATGCATTGTGTATTTGGCTACTAATTGTAGGGGTTGCCCGAGTGATAGAAACCTAAACCCCCGTTAGGAAACCATTGCACAAGGGACATAAGGGTCTTAGAGTTTAAAGTTGTGGTTAGGTTTCTACCTTAATTACTTTCTTGTACTTACGATGTTTGCAAGGGGTATAATCACAAGTATATATTAGTCCTAGGAAGGTCGGTACATTAGCACAGGTTCACCCACACAACACTTAGCAAGCTAAAGAAGATTAATCAACTATATGAAGCGAAATCACTTGACAGTCTTTTCCATGTGTCTCGAGAATGTTTGGTCATCTTAAGTAATACAACCGGCTTGTCCTTTGCTGCATAAAGGATTGGACCACTTGCTGCATTTATTCCTACTATCTTTTATTTATTCGTACTTTATTTACTTGCTTTATCAAAACCCCTAAAAATCCATTTGCTAAGTATTTGCAGAGAATTCCTGATCCATACCTCTAGCCAGCACCTTCTGCTCCTCGTTGGGTTCGACACTCTTACTTATCGAAAATACTACAATACACCACCTATACTTGTGGGTCATCAAGACTATTTTCTTGCACCGTTGCCGGGGAGTGAAGCGCTATTGGAGAGTGGAACTGGTAAAGGAAACTTCTACTATGAGTATTGTTTACTTTTGCTAGTTGCTTTATGTTCGTTATGGATAATTCGCTGAGTTTCTTATTTGGTAATGCTACTACCATTGCTAAGGTAGTAGATAAGCCACCACCTGCTGAGAATGATGTTTTCAAAATACCTACAAGAATTATTGATCATGTTATGGATAACTACTATGTTGGGGATGGAACTGTCCATCCTGGTGATCATTTTCTCTTTATACACGAATTATGCGGGTTGTTCAAGTGTGCAGGTATTACTAGAGATCAAGTTAAGAAGAAGTTATTCTCATTATCGCTGAAAGGAAGAGCTGAGTAATGGTATAAGATGCTGAAGAATGGCCAAGGTCTAGAATGGGAGGAAATAGTGCCTCTGTTTTATTCAAAGTTTTATCCTCCTAGTGAGATTCATAAAGATCGGAATCAAATATACAACTTTTGGCCTCTTGATGGAGAGAGTACAGCTCAAGCTTGGGGAGAGTGAAGTTACTAATGCTCAAATGTCCCATTCATGAGCTCCCCAACAATATTATTATCAATAACTTTTATGCAAGGCTCCCTCTACATGACAAGGATTTATTGGATGCTTCTTGTGCTGGATCATTCACTCGCATGGAAGAAGAAGCTAAATGGGATCTTCTGGACCGTATTCAAGATAATGCTAAAGCATGGGAGAATGACAAAGGTAGAAAGTCAGGTATAAATTATGATTATGAATGCATTGAATCTTTTATGGGAACTTATGACTTTCAAAATATTAAAAATGCTTATGGTCTAGACTCTCAAGCTATTGCTTCTTATTTTAAGGCTTTTGCTTCCTATATTGAAGTGCCTAACAAGAAGTGGAATAAGTATCATGAACCTTATAAAGATATTGCTAAGAGTGTTCCTGCAAGAAATACTGAAGTTTATACTGCTAATCATGTTTTACCCAAACCTTACATTGAGAAAATGCCTTTCCTAGTTAAGATAAAGGAACATGCTATGATAGCTAGTATGGTTAATGAAAGTATGAATATGGCTATTGAACCTGATAAACAAATGGTTGATGAACCTATAATAACAAATGTGAAAGACTTTGTTACTAAATATGAAGAAAAGGGACACACTATCCTTTGTAAGGATATCTCTGATATTGTTTCACATAGTAGTGTTATGAGAGCTAGTATTCCTGTGTTTTCTGTTAGAATATGTGATCATTGTTATGATGGTACTTGTGATAGTTATATTGTTAAGTTTATGCATGATACTGAAAGTTACTATGAGAGAGGGAAATGTGTTCTTATGTATCTCAATAATATCAAGTTTCCTCGTTTTATGCTGAAAGTTTCTATGTTGCACTTGTTTTGCCTTCTTATGCAAGTAGCCTCTAGTTTCAACAATTTGTTTGTTTACAAAATTGCATAGGAAGTGGGTTAGACTTAAATGTGTGTATTTTTTCTTCTTAATGCTCTCTTTCGCTTCAATTCATATTCTTATGTGAGCGTCTTCAAAATCATCATGCCCATCTTAATGGCTATAAAGAAAGAGCTTTTTGGGAGACAACACAATTTGTTTTTGCTTTCAATTTGTTTTTGTTTCTTTGAGTCTTGGAAGTCATTACTTCGGTAATAACCTCTCCTTATCCTTTTTGTTTGGTTTTTGTGTCAAGATCAACCTCTAATGAGAGAGAAGTAAGATTTGGGAAAGTTACTGTGCCAAAACAGATTTTTGTGCTTCACAGTAAACATTCGTGAGAGACCTCTGTATGTCGGATTGAGCTGTAATTGTTTGTGCTTCTGCCCCAGGTTATTAGTTAACTTTCGGTAGTTTTGCACTTTTTGATTTGAGCAACATAAGATTTTCGAAAAAATTGATCTTTACCTGCTGGTATTCTTTGACAGATTTTGCCAATCTTGCATTTGCTTCTTTATTCGATTTCCTTTTTGAATTCTTTTTGGTTTTTCGGAAGGAGTTGCTACAGTAGCTTATGTTTTGATGTTTTAAGTTGAAGTTGGCCTCAAAAGGTTTTATCACTTCACTTATACTAATGTTGCTAATGAGAACTATGTGAAGTTTTGTGTGAAAGAAATTTCCAGGTAGTGGAGATAATGGTGTAATAAGTAAGAGAAAGGTTTTATGACTCAAGTAATAAGTATATGAAGATGAAGATACTGATGATTATTCAAGTGGTGACTCCAGAAGAATCTACTAGGTACCAAATTCTGAGATGTGCAGAGTCCGTTTTCAAATAGGTAATAGTTCTGGTAAGAAAAGTTCCGCGAAAATACTATCCAACTATATTTTTGCAGTTTTTAGTTAATAAGGAAAGCTACGAAGCGAAAAAGGTACGGAAACGGAGCCAGGGTGGCTCACACCACCCTGTGGCGCGGGCCCACCCTTGCCCACGCCACCAGGTGGTGTGGCCACTCCGGACTCCGTCTCCAACCCTTTTTCTCCCAGTACCTTCCTTTTGTTATGAAACTTCATAATATATAACCCCACAGATCTTAAAAGGTTCGTATATCATGTTTTCGTCGTGTTTTCATTTCGATCTGTTTCTGCCAGGAACTATTCTTGAAAGCTTAGAAGCACAATGGTGTCCGCCAAGGATAAGGGAAATGAGCCTATGGAGGAGGATCTCCAAGACCCCAAGCAGGGGCTGGTACCTTTAGTCTCTTACCCTGCATCAACAGAAGCCCTACGAGTCACTAAGGAGTTCTGTGATAAGTACCGAGACTTGCAAAGGAATGTGGACATGCTTCAATGGGAGAATAATAGGCTTCGCAAGATGTTGGAAGATTTCCTCACGTCAACTAAGAAAATATTACCACCACCACCGAAGGAGTAACTCGTCATCAGGTTTGGCATCCCCTTGGTTTGTTCCAAGCTTGGGGGAGTTCCGCGGTATCACATCACTATCTTCTATCATTTTACCTTATTAGTAGAGTCATATCATGAATAGAGAAGTTATTATGTAGGATGGTTTGCATTATGGAAGTTTCCGCTCTCTCGTTAGATATGTATCCCTTGGTGTGAGTTGCCGTTATGGAGTATTAATGAGAAGTTCTATCATTTACTCTTTTGCATAGCTTATATTAGTTTTCAATTCGTGGTTATATGATTTATCTTGTTGTTAGTATTGGTAGCACTCTGGGATCATTGAGTTAATTTAGTTGGTTTTGGCAAACCTGGCTCGGTCAGTAGCAACACTATTTTTGATAGTTGAATGAAAAAGATAAAAGTACTCTAAAGAAATATAATTTCATCATCTTTCTTTCTTGATTTGCTCATAAGTCTAGTATCTCTAGTTAAGATCTTTTGTGCTTCCGAGGAAGATTGGATGTTTGTGTTTATCACTTGTATGTTTGCTTGTTTCCTTCAACTTTTATACTTGCTACCCAACCTTGCTAGCCAAAAACCTGTACTGAGAGGGATTTCTTCTCGTGCATCCACCTTCCTTAAGCCAAAAAACTTATGCCATTTGTGTCCACCATACCTACCTATTAGCATTATTGCTATTCCAAGTAAATTCTTGTTTTATCTACCTCCCAAATTAAACTTGTTACGTGAAAATTAGTGATTAAAGCTCTCACGAACTTGATGGCACACTTTACTTTCTTGCATTTAATAAACTTGAAGCATTGGGTCCTTCTTTGTTGCGTATATGCTTGTGCTTTATGAGTGGAAGTTAGCAGAACCATGTATCATAGGGACAGCTTTCAACACTTCATGGGTACTTGTACCTAGTTGATAGCATGTTCTTTTGCTTATGGATCCCGGCGGTGTGAAATAAAAGTGGAACTTGTAAGATCATGGAGTTTATATGTGTGTTCGAGAAACGCTTGGGCCACTAGCCTAAGCCATGCCTAATCATGGTGGAAACTTGCAGCATAACTATAGTGAGCATTCTATGAAGCATCCTCAATAAAAACCTATGCAAATAGCAAATAAAAAGATCATTGAGATGCTCACTGTCTGCTTGCCTTGTCATTTTGATTATGGGATAGCACCTCTGTCATGTGCAAGGGGTACCCTGTTGGCGGTTCTCAATGATACACGTGTATTTACAATGACAAGAGCTTACTCGTGGCTGAAGTTGAGTAGCATGAGGTTCGGTACTCATAAGTAAGGGGCATGGGACTTCAATTTATAACTTGTCAAGCATATCCTCTTAGTTGTGTCACTTTAACCTTAACCACCAAAATATGACTATAATAGGGGAAATGAGAGCTAAAAGCTAGTAAGTATCATAATTATTGGGAGCTCTTTATGAGATTTGCAATCCCTGCTTCCCTCTTTGAAGGGCCTTTCTTTTACTTTGTAGTTGAGTCAGTAAACCTACTCCCTTCTATCTCAGCAAGTATTTTGAGTTGTTGTGTTTCATTCATTCATATGATGATTTATTCAATCATGTTTCTTATGTTCCTTCTTTTGCACTTTGCTCTTACCTTGATGTTTACTACTTTGAAAGCTATCTTTGAAAACCAGTTATTTGTGAACTCCAGCAAATTATCAACTATTCTTCGACCAAGAGCTAAGTTTGCCATTACCAATTATGATTAACTATATGTATCTTTATTGTGTGTCTTTTACTCATTGCAAGTTGAGTTATATAATAGTGAGTTGTCTTCTATTATGATCAATTATTGATGAATGTAATGCTTCTTATTCGTATTCTTTTATCGACTCTTCACTCCATAAACCTGAGGTCATGTTTATTGAGCTCAGTTTCGCTTGGGGACAAGCAAATTCTAAGCTTGGGGGGAGTTGATACATCCATTTTGCATCACTATTCTATATCATAATTCACTGTTATTCATTGATATATTTCATATTGAGAGGTGATACTTATGTTATTTCATCTGTTTTTGCATGGTTGATGAATTTTGGAGCATGGACCGCTGTAGTCAGGATTCTGATGGAAAAGGTGCTGTTTGGAGGCAAAATTCGCGAAGATCAGAAAATCCAGGAAAGTATACGGAAAATCCTATTTTTCCAGAAGACGGAGGAAGCCGGAAGGGGGGCTGGAGATGGGCCATAGGGGGCCCACACCACCCCCTGGCACGGGCCAGCCTAGGCCACGCCACCAGGTGGTGTGGCCAACCTGGTCTACCCCTGGCACTCCCCTCTAGCGTATATTATCCTCCCGAAACCCTAAGACTCGGGGAGCGACCACAGAAAGATTCCGCCGCCTCTACGGGGCGGAAAACACCGAGAGAGAAAGATCTCTCTGGCAGACAGATTTCTGCCGGGGGAATTCCTTCCCAGAGAGGGGAGATCGTCGCCATCAACACCACCATCAAGCTGGACTTCATCGTGATCATCATCATCATCGCCACCATCATCATCACTAGCACCCTCATCACCATCTCCATATTGCTGTAACAATTGAGTTGAATCTTGCATAGTTTATAGGGGAAACTTTCCCGGTGTTGATTACTCTTTGTAGTTGATGCTATTGAGTGAACCATTGAATTATTGTTTATGTTCAGATTGTTATACATCATTATTCCATATCTGATCATGATCCACATGATGTCTTGTGAGTAGTTCGTTTTGTTCTTGAGGACATGGGAGAAGTCATGTTGTTAGTAGTGGAATTGAGTTGAGAAAGATTCAATAGTTTGATATTTAAGTTGTGGTGTACTTCTTCTAGTGGTGTCATGTGAACGTCGACTACATGACACTTCACCTATATGGGCCTAGGGGAATTCCTTGTGTATTTGTCTACTAATCGTAGGGGTTGCCGGAGTGACAGAAACATGAACCCCCGTTAGGAAACCATTGCACAAGGGACGTAAGGGTCTTAGAGTTTAAAGTTGTGGTTAGGTTTGTACCTTAATTACTTTCTTGTACTTGCAGATGTTTGCAAGGGGTATAATCACAAGTATGTATTAGTATTAGGAAGTTCGGTATATTAGCACAGGTTCATCCATACAACACTTAGCAAGCTAAACAAGATTAATCAACTATATGAAGCGAAAGCACTTGACAGTCTTCCCTTGTGTCCTCGAGAACGTTTGGTCATCTTAAGTAATACAACCGGCTTGTCCTTTGCTGCATAAAGGATTGGGCCACTTGCTGCATTTATTCCTACTGTCTTTTATTTACTTGTACTTTATTTACTTGCTTTATCAAAAACCCCTAAAAATCCGTTTGCTACGTATTTGCAGAGAATTCCTGATCCATACCACTAGCCAGCACCTTCTACTCCTTGTTGGGTTCGACACTCTTACTTATAGAAAATACTGCGATACACCCCCTATACTTGTGGGTCATCAAAGAGCCACAGTGCCGGCTGCCTGTTTTCCGCTGTTTTTGGTTCTAGGAAAGTCAGAAAATGAATATTCTCGGAATTGGACGGGACAAAAGCCAAATTGCCTATTTTTCCGGAAGTCATTAGATGCCAGAATACGAGACGGAGAAGGGCCAGAGGGCGGCCACACCACCTGGCCGCACGGCCAGGCTTGGCCCGCGCCAGGGGGTGGTGTGGCCAGCCCAGGCAGCCCCTCGGCCTCTCCTTCCGCCTATAAGATGCCCTCGGGACGAAAACCCTAAGTACCCAATCAAAAATCCATGAAAGAGTCTGTAGCCACCGTCATCTCCATCCCTAGATCTGGAGGGATCTAAAGCTCTTCCCGGCACCATGCCAGAGAGGGAAATTCACCCTAGAGGCCTTCTTCATCACCATGCAAGCCTCCGGTGTGATGCGTGAGCAGTTCATCCTTGGACTACAGATCCATGTAGTAGCTAGATAGCTGGTTCTCCTCCTTTGTGATTTCATGTTTAGATCTTGTAAGCTCCGTTCATGATCAAGATCATCTATTTGTAATTTTGCATGTTGTGTTTGCGGAGATCCGATGGATATTGAGATGCTAATTCAGATTGATTATTGATTCTATCATGTCTTTGTTATTTGTGATCTTGCATGCTTTCCATTATTAGTAGCTATCTTGGCCAAGTAGATGCTAGCAACTCTAAGAGTTAGTATTTATGCTCGATAGTGGGTTCATGCCTCTGGTAATCTGGGGAAGTGACCGAAATCTCTAAGGTACTAGATGTGCTGTTGCTACTAGGGAGAAAACAACAATCCTTTGTTCATAGAACAATCATATTGTTTACTTTACACGCAATTCATGAAGCAATAATATGTTGCTTGCAACTTAGTACTGGAGGGGGTTCGGATGATAACCTGAAGGTGGATTATTAGTCATAGATGCACTTGGATGGTGGTGTATGTATAATGTTGTAATGCCCAATCAAGTTCCAAAGGAGTCAAGATGATTAGTATATGCATGTATTGCTTTCTCGATGTTTGTCAATTGCCCCGCTGTAATTTGTTCACCCAGCATGTTATCTATCTTAAGGAGAGCCACCTCTAGTGAACTATGGATCCCGGTCCTTTTTCTTTTACATACAATCTACAAACTGTTTACTGCTTTGTGTTTACTTTCTCCAAACTATTACTTCCTTCCATTCGATACGTTTAATCCTTTGTTTTCAGCAAAACACGGTGAGATTGACAACCTCATCGCAAGTTGGGGACAAAGTTCTGTGTTTGTGTTGTGCAGGTCTCCACTGTGCTACTAGCACCGGTAGTGCGCCCTGCCAGCTAGCAACACCTTTGGGGTGTTTCCTTGCTCCTACTGGTTTGATTAAACCTTGGTTTCATTACTGAGGGAAACTTGCTGCTGTGCTCAACATACCTTTCTCTTGAGGTTCCCAACGAGCTCTACCTCAACACTGAGCCATCATTCCCCTAATTGCGTAATGGATAGCCGTGTACCATTGTAGAGCCCACCAAGACAGGTTCAGTTTTCTGAAAAACATGACTGGAGCTCCAATATTTAATTCCTACTCGTGGCGTTGAAAGTTGCTTGCGTTGATGGAGTGAAAAGTCACTTCCGAAAGCTTGCTTGTTGGCATTAGCAATGCTGTCATCGCTCGAGAAGACCCTTCGTCACCTCTCATCATATAGAGAACATAGTCATTTAAGTTGTCAGGTTCGTCATTCATTGCGGCCGGTATAGCGCAAGAATAGAAATACTCTCTGTCTTCATGCCTATCATCGATGTCTTCATACACAGCTCAAACGATACACTCTATATTATCGCTTCTAGTATGCAAGATATACTCCTAAGGTATTTCTATCCACGCCGCCTCCTCCTCGCCCTCCTTCGCGATCGCTAGCAGAGTCCCATTTCCTAAAGCAAGGATCTAGTCGCTAAAGTCGGTCATCTCTTTTCAAGACTTCTCGTCCAAACTGTGCACTGAAACTACAAGAAAGGTTGGCTTTTACAACGGACGGTTTTCATGGTTGAAAGGCCCATTTTTCATTGTTAAAAAGTCTTCTACGAAAGATGCCCTTCGTGGTAAAAACCCGTCATAAAAGAATCTACCACGATTGTTTTGACCGTGGGGGATCGCACCCTTCAGCCATGAAAACTTGTTCCGTCGTAGATCTGTTTTCTAGCCGTGTTGAATGCTGACGTCATACAAACCGCCACATGGCAAACACCGTTAATGCCCAGTTACCACCGTTAACGGTCACAGAAACCATGATAGAAGCCTGGCCCAACCAAGGATTGCTAATTATTTAGTGGGCGACTCATGAGGAGAGCCTAATAAGATTACGGCCATTTACTATTTCTCCCTGCACTATTTGAAGTGGGTCCATTAGTGTAGCCCTCCGTGACCCATATGATTTCAGGCTCGTTCCTGTTTTGGACTAAAGAAGGCCCACCTTGGTCCAATAATATGTGGCTCATTAGCAGTTTGCACCAGTAGGTCCGGTACTATTAAGGCCTACCACCGGATCATTATTGTTCCTATAGCCCGTAGGGTCTGCTCCTGTTCTACCCATTTCCTGTTATGGCCTTTTACATTTCTGGGTTGCCACTATTAAGGTTCTTTACTATTATGGTCTTCTAATGTTCTGGCCTTTCACTGTTCTAGCCATTTACTGTTCTGGCCAATTACTATTTAGGTCTTTTACTCTTCTAGCCTTTTAGTGTTCTGGACTTCACTGTTCAGGCCTTTACTCTTCTAGTCATTTTGCTCTTCTGGCCTTTTAATGTGCGGGCCTTTTACTGTTTAGGCCTATTACTCTTCGGGTCTATTACTATTCGGGACTTTTACTGTTCTAGCCTATTACTGTTCAGCCCTATATGTTTTTAGGGACTTGGCCGCTTATGGGGCCCACCAATATTCTGACTTGCCACTTACGGCCTTTTACGGTTTATTGGGCCCATTTACTGGCCGGCATATTTGCGTATCTATAACTATGGCGCAATTCTTGTTTTAAGAAGTCTATTAATATTTTGGCCCGCTAATGGCCGTGCTGGGATCACCCTATTACATCAATATTTTTCTTTTATTACAGACCAGAATTTCAACAAAAACAAGATGAAGCATTACAGAGACATCGCCAAACATGGGTGGGAACATGGTTTCTGCTACAAAGCTTACATCACCATACAAGTAACAACTGGCATACCATGGTAGCTATAGAAGAGATTATCAAGTAGACGCTCCGTCCAATTTTGTCGATCTTTCAGTTCCTATATCTGCTCACGTGTAATCATGATTATTCATCAATTTCCTCTATTTGTTGTTCAATTAATTTAATTGTTTAGAGTGTAGCTGTAACACCTCTTTGAGCTAGAAAAACTGGAATAGTGGGTCGATGCAAGCAATAACCACTATCACCGCTGCTTTGTGAAATCACCTCAATAATTAACATAGGATTCCTCCCTTCTGCCCCCATAGATTCATGTGCAGCCTAAAACAAAGAAAACAAGTCAGCACAACGTACCAACTAACTGGCGGCCATCTTATATGTAAAATAATTCTAATTCATCATTGGGCAGGAACAATCAATGATGTGCCTCATACATCTCTTTCCGGAATAATAGGAACAATCGATGTCCTAGACCAATTTACATGTGCCAGTATCATAGCCACTCTGGAACAAACAATACAAATTATTTGCATGCTGAAACTAAGACATATTAAGTTAGTGCAGCAAAGCAGGCGAAAAAACTCCATGTTTCTGGACAAAGAATTTCAAAATTGGCATTGTCCTAATATAACAAACAAAGCAATCAACATCTGTGTCTCATGCAGACTAACTAAATTAGTGTGGCAATGAATGTAGGGAATCAAGAAACTTGACTCTTTCTCTCATAAATTAATCATATCACTTCATAACGGAAATATAGAAAATATAACAAAAAAGGTGTGTGAGATTCCTTTAGCTGCTTAGAACTAGTCGAGACAACAAAGCATTAACCTAAATATAAAAATAGCGTTTAAAAATGGTCTATAGTATGAACTATCCAGATAAGTGTGCAATTCAAAAACTTATGGTTGGACCTCCAACCACAGAAGGTGGCATTGTTTTAATCATCGGGAAACTATGATAGCACCGTGGAAATCAAGCAATAGATCAAGTGTGTATTAAATAGACTACCAGCATCATTTTAGAGAAACAATATATCAACCATTGCTTTTCAGTAGCCAGATCATTCAAATATTTTGATTGTCGGGGTAGTAAATAAAAAAAGAAATAAAGAGATGAGTCATTTGCTGCCAAAACAATAGTTGGATGCAGCCAAAAAGTAGCACAAACCTTCTTTGTAATGCCTACAACTATTGTATTTCCAACTGCTGATAGTATCATTGTACATATAACCTGGCAAGAAAATCCAGTAAACAAATAAGAAAATGATACATTGTGCACCTTTAAGGTTAATGAAGTATTTAAACAATGTATGTCTGATATAAAGTGGCAGATCAAATTAAGCAGAATATGACATTCTTTTGATAGAAGAACTTTGTGCACCATATAGAGTAGGTAGATAGGAAATGGATCAGTCATACGCCGTGTGCATCATATAAACTGCCAGATTATTTGAAAAAAGATATCCAACATATATAATGTCAAGTAAAGGTGTACGAGCTCTATTATCCACATTATATCCATGGGAACCATGACAGAATATCGCATTGTTGCTATCACAAGTCAAGTAAAAATGCATAGGAACCATAACCAATTGAACCATCTGGTGGCTAATATTAAACTCGCAGGATCATATGATCATGTATAGATGAAATCTAGCAGACATGAGTCAGTACATATGCACAATGTCTCTTGTTTATTATTAATCAAACATTGTATTTCTCACAGAAATTGCCATCGTTTAAGTTAAGAAAATCATTACATTGCTTTAATCATGAGCAAACTAAAGAATCAAATTAGCAATAGAATCTATATGAGCATCATGTAGAGTAGCTATTGAGGTAATGAATTAAGGAACAAACCCCAGGTGCACGATAGACTTGCAAATCATATTAAGATGGTTATAGTACATATATATAGTAACTGGGTATCATATTAGATGATACTAGCTATGACAATCTCACTATTAGTAGTCTAGCTAGAACTCCCACCGTCTCAAAATATAAGATGTTATGGATTTTGTGAAACAAATGTATCTAGACCCCCTTTAGTGTTGGTAGAGTAACTTGGACTAGTATTATATGCATTTTTACTAGTCCAAGTTACTCCCCACCAATACCAAGTAATTTATACTAGTCTCATACATATAACACTAGACTAGGTTACTACCTCCAGAGTGCATATAAGCCCAATCATGGTGGCGATCTCTAATATTATAATAGAATATAAATTAGCATAAAAGTGGATATACTTTAATCACGACCGCCTAATAATGGTCTAGTTAACATATATATAGATAGATAGATAGATGATCATCAGTCAAATATAGAAAAATATATCTCCACCATGCTTGAGTGAGCAAATTGAATTATAAATTAAGGGATTTACGTTTGGTCTTTGTGCAGTACCATTAAAGGTCATCTTGTTCTAATAATTGGTGAACTCATATGGTGCCGACACTAGACAATGTGACTACCTCCAGAGTGCATACAGACTCTTAAATATAGCATAAAAATACTATAATAGATTATCCATTAGCATAAAAGTGGATATACTTAAATTACCACCACCTAATCATAGTCTAGTTGATGCATATATAGATATATACATATATATGATGATGACTCAAATATAGCAAAGAATAGATCATCATGATAATTGAGTGAGAAAATTGAATTATAAATCGAGAGATTTACATTTGGTGTTTGTTACATAGAAGAAAAATATAGCATAAAAGTGGATATACTTAAATCACCACCACCTAATCATGATCTAGTTAACGTATAGATAGATAGATAAATAGATGAACATAAGTCAAATATAGAAAGAATAGATCATAACCAAAATCAATTGAGCACATTGAATTATAAATTCAGGGATTTACATTTGGTTTTTGTCCAGTCTTGTTTAAGGTTAACCTTGTTCTAATAATTAGCCAAAACATGTGGTGCCTCGTACAAAGAAGCATCTGACACTAATCACATCTCAGTAAAAATAGGAGACATACTATTTATATTTGTGCAGTCTTGTTGGAGGATATCCTATAGTCAGTTCGTTCTTTGAAGACATCCACCGCATCCAGTACTTGGATAGGCAGTCCATCTACCTTATTGTTGCTCCTCTGCATATAGGTTAAGGCCACTCATTCACAAAAAATAGGTTTCTATTCAACAATAGAAAGCAACAGGTACTTACAAGATTGTAGGAGCGATTAACTCTATAATTCTTTGTGTTCCCTGTGAGAGGAAATAATATCAGATAGTGGTTGTTGCTATTTACAAAGAACTAAATAGACATTATAGTATAAGCACTTGTGAACACATAGATCAGGGAATGGCAGAATATTAACAAACATTTAACGGGAAATCTATCTACGTATCGACCTGACTGTGGTGTTATAGTCAGTTCACCGTTCAAAGCTGCGTGATCGATATCTGATGACTCCCAGTTAGTCTGACCCCGTATCCTTTTTTGCGTGTACGTTTTCTAGGGTAGGCGTAGCAGGGTGATTCAAATCTCGGGAGCCAAGCCATTGGATACACGCACTCACACGGCTCGCCGCTTTTCCCGTTCCCCATTCCTTCGTCTACCTCGACAACGCCGGCAAATGCGGCGTTTCTCTCGCGCGAGGGAAGATGGCTTGACGCTCATCGTTCGCTGGTCGCGATCGACGCTCACCGATCCCCTGTCACCGCTCAGTGCTCACGGTTTTGCTGTTCGTGCAGCTCGCCGCTCTGGAGATCAACATCATCAGTGCAAAATCCCCTCCCCCTCTGCCCGGTGTGCACACGCCCTGTCGATCTAGCTTTTATGAGGCAACAGAGGTGTTGTACCGAATGTGATTTGCATCTATTTTAGGCTCCCAACTTGATATTTTCGACAGTGATTTGTGTGCTCATTCTATCTGTTCTATCCTGGCTAGAGATTGAATTTCCCGGGATGGTAGATCTCACCACACCATACAAGGTGAACAAATTGTTTACATGCCTGTGCGAAAGGGGATGGTAGTCGTTTCATGGGGAGATGGTATTTTTATTTTGTTGTACATGGTAATTATTTTTTTGCTAGGGATGGTAGACCGCTACCTGTTCTGATGGTAGTTTTTTAATGTAAGGTGTGGAGGGATGTTTCTAGATGGCCATGATATGTTGCAAAAAACTTACACTCCCCTGTCATGGGATGGTAGTCCCATATTTATCAGATGGTAGTTCTCTTTTTTTGTTTTGACGGTTGGACCCCTTTGTTTTTGGGACGATAGTTCTTTTTGGAGATGGTAGTTCTTTATGTTCTGATGGTATTCCCATTGTTTCCGGGATGGTAGTCTCTTTTTTCTCTGATGGTACTTCTTCTTTGTTTTTCGATGGTAGTCCCTATTCTCATGGTAGTTTTTTACTATAAGGTGTTGATGGGTGTTTCTAGATGGTAGTGATATGTTGCAAAAAACTTACACTCCCCTGTCATGGGATGGTAGTCCCATGTTTTATCAGATGGTAGTTCTCTTTTTTTGTTCTGATGGTAGGACCCTGTGTTTTTGGGATGGTAGTCCCCTTGTATCTGATGGTAGTTCGTTCAGTTTTGATGGTAGTTTTTCCACCGTAAAGCCGGGGACGGGAGTTTTCTAGATGGTAGTGATATATTTTTTGTTCTACATGGTAGTTCTTGGTAGTCCTTTTGTTCTAGATGGTAGTTCTTGGTAGGTTTTTTGTTCTAGGGGTGAAAATACTTACATGCTCTTTTCACCATGTTTTTCTCTGATGGTAGTTCTTGTTAGCACCTTGTTCTAGATGGTATTGATATGTTGCAAAAACTTACATGCTTTTTAATTAGGATGGCAGTCCTACCGAGTCCTACCTAGTCTAGTTAAGGCTGCTGTAAGTTCAGTTAAGACATTTTATATTTTATCTGCTAGCAGGGATGGTAGTCCCCTGGTAGCTCCCTTTGGTAGTTTAAACTCTGAATGTTACCAAGGAACTGCAAGCTAAAAAGTGTAGTACATAGTTCTGCCTTTTTTATTTTTAAATTCCAATGGTAGTTCTTTAATTAGGATGCCAAACATTTTTAAATGCTAATCATACCAACGAACTGCAAGCTAAAAAACTAACATGATCTTTTAATTAGGATGGTAGTCCTACCTAGTCCATTTAAGGCTACTATAAGTACAGTTAAGGAATTTTACATTTTTCCTGCTAGCAGGGATGGTAGTCCCCTGGTAGGTCCCTTTGGTAGTTTAAACTCTTAATAATACCAAGGAACTGCAAGCTAAAAACTGTAGTACATAGTTCTGCCTTTTTTTGATTTTTAAATGCCAATAGTAGTTCTTTTTTGCAGTGTCCCCCATGTTTGTATGATGCTAATATATTTTTCTGTTGTTAAAGCTGCATGCAAATGACAAAGTCAAATAGTACCAAGAAGGGCCAGTTAGCCAAGAAACTCAAACTACTGCGCGCCAAACTTAGTCTGCGTACTCGAACATCTCCAAGGACCTCACCAAGGAGTGCTCCAATAGATACTGAAGTAGCACCCATGATCGACCAACTAAGAATCTCACCAAATGTATGTTTGTACTCTTTTTTATCCACACCCTTGTCATACTGAACGCAACATTTTTTATGTTGAACCCTTTCTATTTATTTTTTATGCAAGGTAAAAAAGATAAGCCGTTTCAGCGTGCATCACCAATGGAACTTGTGAGTATATATCCAAGCATGTCACTGGAGCAGAGAAAACATATCGAGAAGTGGGTATATGAAGGCTTGGTCAACATAAAGTGTTCAAAACTGCAGCCCAATCTATGCAAATTCCTCATGGAGAGTTTTGATATGACAACATGCAAAATGGTGTTCCTAGAGAGAGGTTCCATTGATGTCACATAAATTTCAGTTACGGAGGTCATAGGAGTGCTGAATGGTGACAACGAAGTTCACTACAGGATGGATGCATCAGCAATCAAGTTTATGACAGAGTAGTTGGGAATCAAGGGCAAGAGACAACCAACGATCACATCACTCAAGATGACAATTGTAGAAATGGAGGATGCAGACATGAACTATCTCAGGCTGTACATCACTTGCGCAATGAGTTCTGTGCTCGCGCCAACAACTGGTGTTCATATTAGCCCTAGGCTCTACCCATCACTTGTAAAAATCAAGCATCCACACACGGTTAAACATGTACATGTTTGTTATAATGATGCTTGGGAAAGCAACTGAATCAAAGGCAGAAAAAGCAATTATGAAATCATGCATGCTCTATTTGATGGTACACTCCTTTGGTCCTACCACTTTTTTTGTGTTTTATGTGTTTATCTACATTCAACTACCCGTGAACCATTTTCTAATATCAGTTTTGTTTTTTGCAATCACACAAACACGTTTCTACCAGGTAAAATACCTAGACTCATTAGAGTTAAAAGGTATAGGTGTGCCCACATATGGAACAAGAGTAATAGCATGGACCGATGCAATGGTACTAAAGGCTATTAGGCAGGACCAAAGGAGTGATGGAACTTTCGGCGCAACACAAGTTGCTTTTCTACTTTTCCCTCTAAATACCATGAGTTGTTTTACCCTGTAATTACATCCAAGAGAAACAGGGGGTTCTATGACTTCTTCAGTTTGATTTTATACTTTTTTTCCTTTCTTTTTTGTGTTCACTTTTCTGTTTGCAGCTGAAACCTGAATTCATTCGGACATAACACCTGACCTTGATGAATAACAAATACAAGAGGAACCATGCAAATAAACAAACGAAGAAGAAGATGTTATTTTTAAAGGAGAGGATGGGACAAGCAACAACAAAGCTTCTCAAGGAGCATATGACGTACCATGCGGAGAAATAGATGAAGAAGAAACGGAACGGAGCATTCTCTTTTCCAATGAAGAAAGGTTTGTTATGTTCATCCAAGCAAACACACCTCCAGGCTCTACATCAAAGGTGAGTTTTCTGCATTACAATAAGAATTTTTTTCTCTCGCATATCCAGGTTGCTTCAAAATTAGTTACTACAGTGTTTTTGAGAATCTTTTATATATTACAATATAGGAAAGAGCAAGATAGAAAAAGGTAGTACAGAAAGCTTGCCATGTTTTTGAATCAAGCTTGCATATGCTTGTAAAGGAGCTTTCATTCAAACCAAGGAAGTACATAAAGGAAAGAAAACAGAAGTATAACAGGGATAGGACACCAATCGTGAGGCATAGTCCAAAACCATTTTAGGAATTCAATAAAATAGTTGAGGATTCCAAGGTGGTCGAAGAGGATGACGAGTTGATGGATGAAGAGTTGTTGCACCTGAGTTTACCACCAATACAGCATGACAAAGAGGATGAACAGACATATATCTTGTTTGGGAGCAAAATTCTGTAGGCTGAAACCCAACATACATATGTCAATACTAGAGAAGATCATGAAGTTGCTGAACAACATAAAACTACATTGGATGGAGAAACAGAGAATGAAGTAACTCAGGTGTGTGAGAACATGTTGAGTGCATCCATTTAGAACATTGTTCCTAAGACAAAAGAATTGACACCCACAATGATGGTTCTACCAGTTGATGATACACATGAGCAACCTCATCAACATGTTATAGTCCAAGAAACCCCTGTCTCAAACAAGGTGCACATAGAACTAGATCCGAGCATACTTCTAGATGGTTTGGCCAACTTGTGCCAAACTTATCAGACGACAACACAGAGTTCAGACGAACTTGATGAGGGCCAAAGTCAAGATAGTTTTAGATCTAAGGATTGGGATACTAACAGAAAAAAGTTCCTGGAATTCATGAGAACTGAGCCAAACGATATGAGTTTGAAACAACCGATCTTTGAAACACGTGTATTCCTCGACCTCGAGTACCACAGAGGTGCACAAGCAGAGGAAGGTGCAATCACCAAAAGTTTGCGCATGATGAAACAAGATCCCATTCTAGATGCATTGTCAAACTAGGATGAAGGGAGTGAGAGGCAGGAACCGAAGAAGATAATTTTTGAGTTTGAAACTCCAAAACCACTGTCAGCAAAAAGGAAAAAAGTAACTTTTGTAGAAAAAGTAACTTTTGTAGATCAGCAACCAAACAAAACAAAAGTCCAAGCAGATACAAAACAAGATCTATTGCATTTGAAGAACTTGAACTAACCAAAACCCACACTACAAGCATGGTCACTAAGGAAAGTATCTATTTCTCAAGGAAGCCCATCAAATAGAACAACATAACGACTAACTAGGTCATCAAGGCTGAACATTGAAGGGTATGTACCAACTACACTGTCAACCAATTTCTCAAGTTCTGCAGCACAAGACTCGATGAACAGGAAGCTAATGACAGCAGCACCGAGTTAGAGAGGCAGAGACAGAGGTTTGAAGATGCACTGGGGTGAGCCCCTGACCCCCCCCCCCCCCTATATTTGACCTAGATACACAACAAATGGAACAACATGAAGAAATAGAAGATATTGGACAACCACAAAAAAATCAAGCGAATGCAGACAAGTCAGCTGCAAGCATTACACTTGTGCTGCACGAGCTTGACAAGAGGGTCATGAAGAAGGGGAGGTTCACAAGGTCACCATTCATAAACCTTCAATCATAGAAGAACTAAAATGTCAACAAATCACAGGAAGAGTTGTTCAACATGGTAATCCAACATGGTTTAGGGACTGGGTCCACAGAAAATGAAGGCATTATATTCAATGATGGAATTTTATTTGCAAATCTTGGACACCTAGCAGATTTAGTGAAACCAGGTCACAAACTGATAAACACAATCATCGAGGTGGGAATCGACATAACTACATCGGAGAATCAAAACATAAAAAACTACATCATGCCGCTACTAGTAGCTGTAAGTTTTCTCTCTTTTTAATCTGTTAATCCACACCAAAACAACATGTGAATTAGTTTCACATTTTCTGACATATTTTATTTTCTATTGTTTTCTCAGAAATACCTAATTGATTGCCGGTATCATCTGAAAGACGTCAAAAGGTGCTTCGAAAGGACACCTAGAATGAGGCTCGACCACAAAGAGATTGTGAGTACCTCTTTTATTCTACTTCCCCTCTATAACAAACAAATGCACAGGTTCTTTTTTATTTCTCCCTTTTATTCTTTTACGCATGTTAAAACAACTTCTTCTTTTTGTTGTCATTTTCCTTATTCGCAGGTCTCATTCCCAACCTTAGAGAAATTCCCACAGTTAGTGAAAGATTCATCCGGACACTACTGGTTGGTTGTTCTAGACATAAAGTCACAAAGGTTTGAGGTGATAGACTCACTCGCAAGTAGAGGCCATGCATTGTTGATGCAGTCCAGCCACTTGCTTATTGAAAATATAAAAATCATGTGGGCGAAGGAGTATGTGGATTAAAAAGTTGATATTGCTGATTGGCTAATAGATATTATCGATAGGCCAAAGAAGACCAATGGGTGAGTTTTCCTCTCTTCCTTTTTCTACAAAGATATCTTTTCTGTGCAGTTTTTCCTTTATTTTTTACAGCGCAAGCATTTGCATGATTTTAATAGAGTTTTTCCATCTTTATGCTCAGCCAAGGTATGACTATGGATTATTCACTCTCCAAAATCTGGAAGAGAAACATTGAAGGACGGTAACATCTGTCACACAGAAGGATCTAACCAAGATAAGGATACTATTCATAGACAGGTTTATGTGTTTTGTGGACAACACAGCATCGTGGTCACTTTTTATTTAAGTACCACTTTTCACAGGTACAAATTGCAGAGAGGAAAAACCCAATGTGTATGTATGCTCACTGCATGTGTTACATAGCTTCTTACACTTTATAAGTTACATTTTTTTGTAGCAGATAGCACCTTTTTATAGTACCAGATATCACACTTTTTTGTTTTCCACAAACCAAGTAAAAAGCAGATAATATATATAGTACCAGGAAATTACATGCTCTTTATTTCAAAAAACACAAAATTACTGAAATAGACCTAGGACAGGAATTTTCTCAGGATTTGCCATCCTAACAGGATAGTTGCATGCATCATGATCCGTCTGATTGCATGCACTACATTTTCTTGGACGAGGTTTCTTTAATTGTAGCCCACTCTTCTTCCTTTTAAAACTTGGCCTTCCTTTAGTTATCACCACAGGGGGGTTTTTGCAACTGCATCACGAGCAGAATGACGATCTTCTTCAATAGATTTCGAGTCAGGACTTGTTGTAGCTTTACTTCTCTTCTTCCTCTTTGCAGCTTCTGCAACATTTATTTTTAGTTCAGCCATTTATTTTTCCATTGCCTTCATGTGCTTTTCAGTAATCTCAACTATCTTCTCCGAAGATGCCAGACCTACAACTAGCTTAGCAAATTTATTGTAGAGGTTGCCATAATGCAACAACCGCATATATTTCCTAGAAAGCTTGCAATCTATAGGCTTCACCTGTGTCTCTACATCTGGTACAACAATATCAAGAGGGGGCATCGAACACCTAGCTAGGATGTATTGCTTTGGAACTTCAATCACCGTGCCTTGGTAGCTCATGACTTTCATCACATGGCAGCATAAAATCCTATCCTTATTGAATTTGCAGCTCTGATAGTTATACATTTCATTTTCGGGTTGAACATCAACAAAGTAACTTCTGCTCCCATACCCAAACAAAGACCCCTAAACTAGAAAAACTTTAAACATGTTAGGATTATTGGTACAAACACGATCATTGTAGGATGTTATCTTGTGAAGCTCTAGCTGGAAAATGTTGTAGATAGGTAGAGTATAAGTTTCCAACATCTATTTCTCCATAGGAAAATCACACCAAACTCTCACTCTCTTGTCCTCACCTACAAACTGATGCGCATCTTCAGCAACTTTTATCTTCCCTTGCAATTTCATGTATTTCTTAAAGAAACGAAGAAGGTTGTAATGCGGATCAACATATTTCTTGAGTACTGCATTAAATCCCTCACTTCTAGCAGTAGTTTGCAAGAATGGGAAGAATCTATTCTAGAAATAAGCTGGAACAAAGAAAGTCCTCAGGTCATAAAGATCAAGGAAATGCGGGTGATCCACAACCCCATGCCTCTGAATCATTTCTGACCACCTTAGCTCAAATTCTACAATAGTAACACTATGGTATATCACATCATTGAACTAAATCCTCAAATCTTCATGTTTTGCAACAAAAGGACCCAGTTTGTCTTGCAAATTTTGCATGATATGTCATCTACAATTTCTGTGAACTGTATACACAAACATCGCAAGGATATCACTTCTCATGCTGGAATCCTCGTTAGTAATGATGTTTAGGGGATGCAATCCATCCATAACTTCTAGGAACTCCTCAAAAAGCCACGTAAAGTTTGCAACCCTCTCATGCCTAATGAAGCCAGAACCCAACTGAATCGACTGGCCATAGCTGTTGATTTAAATGAATGGTGCGTAGGGCATGTTGTATTTGTTCGCTATGAATATAGTATCGAACGAAATACAATCATTATAGAACTTGTACACTTCTCTTACAACACCATCCACCCAAAAGAGGTTCTCAATCTTGTCCTCTTCATCAAGACAGAAAGTGTAGAAGAATTGGGCGTCTTATTTCTAGATTTGTTTGAAATAGGCCAACAACTTAGGAATGCCCTTCACTTGTTGCAGATCACCAATACTAGCCATGTAGTTTCTCACTAACTTACTGTTGTAAGGCACATTTTTCTTGCTTCCATAAACCTCGCCCATGATCTCCATAATTCTTCTAGCGGTCAGGTTCACCTCATGAAGCAAGTCAATGAATCTTTTTTCTTCCCTAGGAATCTTATTGTGGGATCTGAGGTACTTCTTTAGAGAACATTTCTCGATAACCTCATGCTTGTGTTCTTCAAAAACCGGGTAACTTCCCATCTAGCACCATTCCTTTTGACGTGCATTTTTTCCTTGGAATCTGTAAGCTTGGTGATAGTACGGTTGCGCTAGTTTATCGGTGTAGGGTCCTCCTTAGCATTTTTTCCTGTTTTGCTGCACACATACACACATTTTTCTTTCTCACCATCCTTAGAAGATCTCCTGGACAAATCAATCCTAACAGAACAACTAACATGTTTGGCATACCGTTTGTAATGTACAAGCGTTACCTTGTCAAAGTCAAACTTCATCCCAACATGTGCAGTTTTAGGAATAAAACCCTCCGGTGTAGACTGGACCTTACCATAGCTACCGCTATCCTCACTAGATAGTGTAACACCTATCCACGCACCTGCGTGAGAGCCCCGCGTCTGTCTCGAAGGTCCATCACCTGAATGAGACTTCTGCTCTAAATCCCTAGATGGCACGCCTGTAGAACTTCCACCCCCAGGTGGTCCTATAGAAATTCTAGCACCATCAGGTTTCCGCAGATTACCTTCCTCATCATGCACTGAACTGTCTCCCGCTGGCTGGTTAAGATCTAGCTCCCCAAACCAATAAGAATAACCTTTAGGAATTCAGCCAGACCTTGCATATAGCAAAAAACACATATTACATCAGCAATTTTGTTTCTTTTTCGTTCACTATTGTTTTAAATATAATTACATCAGCACTGTTTTCTGTTTTAACAGGGCGAGGGAGTCATGTGTACATATGACAATGGGATGGAATGATTTTTGCTGATGGGGGGAAAGGGGCAAATGTACTTCTATGCAGAACAAAGAAATATCAGAACGTGATGTTCCCACCCACGATCTTCCATCCTTTTTTTGCTTTCTTCGCTGATGGAATATAGTTGCATCTAAACAAGTCCTACAACATCTAGCGTGATATTTTTACTACTAGAAGTTTTTGTATGTTGCCTTTTCCATCTGTGTTTTTTCATCTACTGCTAGCTCTATACAAGAAGTCATATATTACTTTCCGTAATTGGCCTGTCGGAGCGACCTGTGTGATAACCCCGGGATCAGGGCTAAACAAATCCAGACCTTAGCCTGGCATAAGCTTAACTTAGAGATCGAGGATATCCAGTGAGAAATTGGTAACACAACAGTAACCCTGGGACACAAAAATTATTACAACAAGCTCATAACTGAGCGAAGAACCAAAATATTACAAGCAGAGGTCACTGACCACAAACATCAAACAACAGAAGGAATATTATGCTATTAAGTATAGCAAACTTAACAAATGGCCTAAGAGGCCAGAAGCATAATGATGACGTCCCATCCCATAGATTCCAGGCTGTCGGCCGGGAACCCCAAGCTACTCGTCGATGCTGATGTCGTACCAAACTTGTCTTCAGGGGAGCACTTACTCTGCTACAAACATGTCAACAAAGCAAGGGTGAGTATAGGGTGTACTCTGCAAGACTTATGGCTGGTGGGGTTATTTTGCATAAAGCCAGCTTTGTTTATAAAACAAGAAGGAGAAGAAGCTCGTCTAATCAGAATATTTTAAAAGGGGATAAGAGAGTGATATCTCCAAAGAATTGATCATCATCTTGATATCCACCAAACTAATCCTCATCTCACAACTAGGATGTAACATCCCAAAACTTTAATCCAAGTGATCAAGATCAAATCTACCCAATTTAGGGTTAACAAAAAAAACTTTTCCATTTAAAAATCTTTAAGCATTCATATGTGTGTGCATTTAAAATAGGAGTTGTTCTGAATTGCCATGTTTGAGTGATCTATTGATTGTAAAATGATTATAAGGTGAATGTCACATCATCTAGATCATTCCCAAGCAAAATCCAAAGAAAAGGAAATCAAATGGAATTAATAAATGCAAATGGTTATTTCTGCCATTTTAATCCACTAGGTCACTTTGGGTGTTCCTAGAACTCCAAGTCCAACAGAAACAATTCTAACTCTTTGCACCCCTTGCTAGTACAAGTAATGATCTACCAAGGCCCACTTTGAAATCTTACAAAGACATTTGAACTCTAAATTTAAATGACATTTGAAAATAGAATCAAGTGTAGGTGCGTAGATCACACCTTTTCAAAAACCAAATGAATTCCCATTGACCTTTCCAACCAGGCATAGAATCTCACGCTTAAGTGGAGAACACTCAAAAAGTTTGAATCCGAAATTCAAAACTTTTCTTCATGCGGCCATTCTGTCGAACACATGGCAGGCACTGAATCAACACTAGAGTAGGTTCACTATTTCCACAGTGATCATCGACCAATTTGGTCTCCCACTTAATCCCCTGTCCCCCTAGCATCTACCCCAGCCCAGACCAGCTCCCCCTTCACCGCTAGCAGCAGTAGCGCGCTGCCCAAATATGGTCGTCACCGGCCAAACGCGGGCAACGCGCCACCGACCGCGCATCACCAAACCAGCACCACGACTAGCACCGCCTAACCCTACCACACTCCCCTGTCCACCCCATGATTACCGCCAGCCCCTGGACCACCCAGAGTCGCGCCGCCCTTTCCTCTCTGCGTGCAGCCAGAGCACACCAGAGCGCGATCACCGCCAGCACACCACATACCATGCCTCGACACCAATCACGTGCGCCGCTTTTCCTTGAACCCAACAACCCGCCAGACACGGCCGTGCACCGCCGCGCGACCCACAGTCGCCTTGATCACCATCGAGCACCGCCTCTGTCTCCCAGAGTGCGTGAAGCCCCCAACCGCTAGGCACCGCCCCTAGCCGCTCCATTGCGCCATAGTTGACTGCCAGCAGACCGCCCACTGTCCGCCTACCTCGCCCATGCCAGTAGCCCCTGTTTCGCTGACACCGACGAGCCGCGCCCATGCCTCATTGCCCACTCGTCGAGCCTATATAAGGAGGCCACCCCCGCACTATCTCTTCACTGACCATTTCCCCACTCTCGCCGAAGCCGCTCGAGCAGCACATCGCCATAATTCCATCGGAGGCAGCCGCTACAGAGGAGCAGAACTCGCTGTCGATTTCGTCCACCTCAGCCCATGCTGCGACTTCGCCTGAGCTCGCCGTCGTTGTCCAGTTCATTTGTCGGCCTCGCCGCACTAGCTGGAGCCCTGGTACGTCCCCAGTAGACCCCCACCGGCCATTTAGGGTTCGGTCTCGCCAGCGACAAGTCCTTCGTCGACGACGACCATGGACCGTCGATCTGTGTTCTAATCGTGTGGCCCAGATCGCCCCGTACCGCTTCGGGTTTTATGTGCCGCTGACATGCGGGACCAGCCTGTCAGTCGCCCTCTGCACCGCTGAGCGTTACTGGGCCGGCCCATTTAATTTCCCGCGCTGACCATGTTAATTCAAATTAGGTTTTTCTATTTAGAATTAAAATCAATTATGTCCCTTAGTTCAAAAATCAATTCAAAGAGTTTTACAAATCCAAATGGAGTGATCCCAATTTTTTAGAAAGGTAATGAAAATCTCTATCCAAGCCCGTTGGATTTAAATCATTTAGAGTTAGAGATCTCTCCTAGTAAAAATAACAAGACAGAAGCATTTGCACCTTCAAACATTTTTCTCAAATCAACCATAATAGCTGTTCAGTCGATTCCAACTCTCAAAAATTACATTTAACCATACCTATCTGAATAAGTAATAATATTAAGGTTTGCATGCTATGACTTTGGATTAGTACCAAAATAATGCTATATAGGCATTTCTAGTCACTTTAAATCATTAAATATTCAACTTAAACTTAATAAAATGTGATCCAACATTTAAATCACATTCCCATATGTTAGAATATGTGTTGATGACATGTGTCCACATGATCCCATATTTTAATTGGAGAATATTAAATCTTAGTTAATTTCAATGAGTAGAAATTACTTTTCTCAAATAAAAAGAAGGAAGCTAGTTAATTAAACCTTGTGATGCTTCTGATGATAATAGATCATCAAATGGTGCCTTAGTGTGCTAAGTAGACGAGTTAAGCTTTGTTTGGTGATTGTGTATCCCGTATGTATTTATAGACGATACTACCGACCAAGCTTTCGAGGAGGAGGAGTTCTACCAAGAGGTGGAGGAAGAAAACTTCAACCACTGCACTACATAAGGCAAGCCTAGCACTTCAAGTAAACTGAGCAAGCTACTATTGGCAAGCTAAACCTTGCAATCTAGATAACCTAAGAAAATGCATTAGGCATGCTTTGGTTATACCCTTTGACTTTTACCTACCCCAACTTTTTTATTTACAAGCTTTACTTTCTTTACTTTACCAAAACCCTTTACTTGTTTGAAGGTAGCATAAAAGTATAAAACTTGACCTATCTAGATAAACTTAGATGTCATTCTATGGCATGGGATTGACATTAGCATCCCACCTTAGTGAACACTCTTAACTTAGTAGTTTAGAGCTAAACTAAAACTTGAGTCACTTTAGATGGGAATACTTGGTGAAAATGAATTGTGAAAACCCTAGAATGATGAGTCATTCTATTGAGATGTTTTTACATGTGTTGAGAAATACAAATGGTTTATGATGATGAAAATGTTGAGGCATGAGCCTTAACCCTTTTTACAAAACTGATGGTTGGGTTCGGATGCGATACTATTCCAATTTTACCGTACAACCACAATACCTGAATTGGGTAAGGCTTAGCCGGAAGTTTATATGCATTAGTATTAGTTCCCTCACGGGAGAGGTTTACGCCGAGGCTACCTCTCAATGTTTTCCACCTATGCAGTGCCCAAGATGACAGATGGTCATGGTTGGGAGGCCATGCTCATAGGAGAGGTGCTTATACTAGGGTGTGTAAAGGAAAGGTTATGTTTGATTATCTGCATTCTAAGTATGATGATTCAGGGTTATCCTTGATAGATGTATCGAATCTTGTGGTGAAAGTGTACCACCTCTGTAGAGTGTCAAACTATTCGAATAGCCGCGTCTGCGGTTATGGACAGTTGGAGTGGCCATACTGTTCCGTTGTCAAATGTTTTCAAAATGACTTATGAAATGAATGATGAACCTTGACTTGACCACAACAGGGTTGTGACTATGTCACTAGCTTCCCAACTTAAGGGATTCTAGAACTTTATTTTATCTTTCTTTGTTTCTGAACTCAGCTTAGGTTTCAAACTTAAATTTACAAATAAACCTTGAGTTAGCATTTCCCACTAGAACTACCTTACTTGTTAGTGATAGTTTGCGAGTACTTAAAGAGTACTCATGGATTTTGTCCCTGGCTATTACTATGGCCAGACTATGAAGGAGACTACCAAGTGAAGGACAATAGGACGACTATGATAACTAGGACTATCTTCCATTGTCAGCATTACCTGTGCCCCTGAAGATGGACCCCACCTCTATGCATATTATTTATTCCGCTGTTTGTTGTATTAAGACTGGATCATGAGATCCTTTATTCGTGTAAGACCTTATTATGGTTTATAATGCATGATGTAATGTGATATCCAATCTGTTATGTCTCGCAAAAATGGTAATCCTGGGATTGCGATGTATGGCATAACAGCATCTGGGATTAAAAATCCGGGTGTTGACAAGAAGGTCCAAGAAGGATTGGGAACTGTCAACACCCCAATTTTTAATCCTAGATGCCTGTTATGTCATACATCGCAATCCCAGGATTACCATTTTTGCAAGACATAAGAGATTGGATATCACAGTACATCATCCATTACAAACCATAATAAGGTCTTATATGAATAAAGGATCTCATGATCCAGTCTTAATACAACAAGCAGTGGAATAAATAATAAGCATAGCGGTGGGGTCCATCTTCAGGGGCATAGGAAATGCTGACGATGGAAGATAGTCCTAGTTATCATAGCCGTCCTACTGTCTGTAGCATCCCATCTGTCTAACATATGTAATGCTACATGGTCTATTAATATAATTGCTACTTCCTACATATAATTGTTGCATCATAATTATATCATGCTCATGTCATCATGCCACCTTGCATTTGAGCATCATGTTAAACCCTTTTCATTTGGTTCTAATCTCATATGCATTAGTAATTGTATTTGGCTCTTGATATATTGTATTTGGGTCTTGATAAATGCTTGATGCCCAAGTTGAGTTGGGGGCATATCTTTTATTCAACTCCACCACCTTTCCCTTGTCACCACCTTATAATTCCACCATCCTAATTATACATGAGCTAGTACATTTTTCCTTTGGCATTTAATCTAGCTCAAGTGGGTTGGGATGGATCCACTTCTATTTCCACAGGCTCTCACACTAGCATCATGCTTTCTCCATATTATTAATATGTGGAGTCACCTTTGCATGTTCTGTGAGTGTAACCCTTTTTCTAGCTTCCATATGGATTATTTTGGGATATTTGCTCATGTGGGAATATTTTTGAGGATACTATGCACCTAGTGGAATATACACACTAGCAAGTCCAAATTATATTCAAATTTGAGCATCTCCATATACTCCACTCGGAACATCCTTTTTAATTCCTTTTGCTTGGCCTTACTCCATATTTTGGGAATGCATGTGTATAAATGCCATGATTATTATTCTGTTTTCACAAGATTAGACATGGCATTTAATGCTCATGCATGGGCCATGCAACAATCCCCACCATTCTATTCTTTTGGGTTTTACTTGGTTTTTGAGTGGATGCTAGCCTCTCTCTCTAATCTCTCTCTCAAAACCCGAAGCCCTCATCTCCTTTTCTCTCTAACCCGACCCACCACCCCATCCCTTCTACCCCACCATGCCCAGCCTTACCGGCTCGACCACCCCCCATGCCAGCTACTCCCTTTTCTAAGCCGAACCACCCCCTCCTCCTAACCCTAGCCCGAGCTACCCTCCAACCCTAGCTACCCGAGCCTCTCCCTCCTCTGTCTCTTTCTCTCTGCCAACCAGGCCCCACACCCGAGCCAGCCGTCCTTGGCCTTGCCCTGACCCCACCTGCAGCCCCGCACCCCTGCCGAGCTGGCCAAGCACGGGCTCGAGGGGGAGAAAAGGTGGCCGAGCCACCTTTTTCTCCCGAGCCTTCCCCACGGCATCCCCTCTTCCCCCTCGTGCTGATCTACTCCCTCCCCTATGCCCAGCGTCGACCCCAAGGCCCCTACGCCGCAGCCTACCCCAGCTACCCCCCTGCTACCCCTTTCTTCTTCCAACTCCGACCACCACCGTTGGCCGTCGGTGTCCACCAAAGATCAGGAGGCGGGCGTGGTTGTTGGGTTGTCAGGGAAGCTCAGCGAGGCCCCTGTCTCGTCCCTGTGCACGAAGCCGAGGAGGAGACGCCCCCGTACCTGCTGAACGCCGACGCCGACCGAAACCCTAATCCAGCTGGCCGTCTGCATCGCCGTCGGCCTGCTGCTCCCCGGCCCGATCCACCACCGCCGACCACCTCGCGATGAGCCAACCTCCCTCCTAGACACCCCCTCTCTCGCCTGGTCCCCGTGGTCTCGCCGGACTTTGTGCCGAGCGCTCTCGGTGCAGCGACGGGTGCTGGTTTCTGCTCGTCGACGCGCCGCGACGCGGCTTAACTAGCCGCCTAGCCGTTCCCTACAAGCATCCCTACCCCCACCGCACTGGTTCCGCCCCGTTGCGCGCGCGCCGCAGCACGGGTTCGATCCCCTGCGCCGCGCACTGTACTCTGTCGAACACCGTCCTATTGTCAGATTCAGAGAAGAGAAACTGTGGGCTGTTGGCATCTTGCAGAAAACCCCCCCACCTTTTTATCCCTCTTAACCCGCGCTACCCAGGCCCACCTGTCTGCCTCCGTGGGAGTTTTACAAAAAGGTACCTGGGTTTTTGTAATCCTCAACCCGCGGTCCCTGGTTCCCACACGTGGTACCCCCGTTTCGCTCGCTGTCGCGTGGGCCCCGTTTGAGGAACGGGCCCGCCTGCCGGTCACGGTGGCTGGGTCAACTCGCGGTGAGAAAAGGTGCTACGCGCCGTTTTCGCCCAGCCAGCATCGGTCCCACCTGTCAGTGACTGGGGCTAGCTGTGGCTGAGTAGAAAAAAGTTTTTCTGCTTTTCTGTTTTAATAAAACAATTTCAGAAATGTTTAAATATGTTTTAATTCTATTTTTAATAACTTTTAATTTGTAATACCAAATAATACAAATAATATATGTTTTAGAATCAGAAAAATGTGAGGAATTCAAATATGCCATTCAAAATATTATTTGGGCACTTTAATTTTTTCGAAATTGTTTAAATGCAATAAAAATGCATTTTCTTAAATAATTAATAACTTTAATTCAACAACTCCAAATTTGACAAATAATATGTCTAAATTGATCAGCGCGACAAGCCCATTCTGTCTATGCATTCCATGTTATGAATTGAAGCATGCATCATGTCATTATTAAAATCAGAACTGTTGATGGTAATAAAACTTCACCAAATAATTAATAAAATGATTTATTCTCGTCCCCACACCTCACCCTTGCCATGCTACATTATTTCCATGAAAATTATGCATCATTCATCATCGCATGCTTGTTTGCTTGTCGCATTTTAATTCATACGATTGTGCACTATATTTATGTTGGCCCTTGTTTGTTTGGTTCTTCTTCGAATAGACGCCGAGTAGGGGAAATAACAGGAATCCTAGGAGTACTACCCAGATCCGTCTCTCGCTTGAACTGAGCTGCCAGGCAAGCACTACCACATGCTTGCATACATATAGTACCTATTGCCTCTATCTTATTCTTGCATCATTGAGTCACGATTGTATTAAATTGAATCCCAAGTACTGCATACCCTTTACTTTTAAACCCCACTGAAGCTTGTTCCTCCATCCCATGAGCCATTACTACAGGAGTTGTTTGAGCCATGCGAGTCGTAGAACAGCATGTGTAGGGTATGTGAGTGTCTGATGGATAACGAGGTACCTAAACAACTTAACCTGAGTAGTAATGGGATAACTAATGAAAGAGGCACCGGTGAGCCATATCTGCTATTTGGTTTTTCATGCTCACTTGTGTCCCGTAGGACCCCGAGTACTTGATTCCTGTTCCTTGACTATTCGCACTATCCACATCCGGAAGGCCTTATGGACCCTCCTGAGCCAGAGCTTGATTCATTTCTATTTCTTGGGCCACAAACTAGTTTCGGGTTTTATTTACTATCCTGTACTTATGCCATGTTACTGTTTATGAAGATTGTGCGTGGAGCACCTCTACTGTTTTGGATTGCGGAGTGTTTTCGCGGTATCGATAAGCCCAGTCATACTTTCGGGTTCCCAGTCATTTATAGCCATTGGCGCAAACCTTGGGTCCGTCTCGGAGTCGGCCAACTTCGTTGCGGGTAGCTTAATGGGGTGGCCCCCTGAAATATTTTATGAATCCTGTGATCGCTTTGTCGTGAATGCCTCGTTGGGTTTTGAGTTGGTTTTTCCGAGGTTGATCGAGTGTGTGTTGCTATTTGTGCACCCCTACAGGGTAAATCTTTCTGAAAGCCATGTCCGCGGTTATGGATGACTTGGAGCACAGTTTCTCGATCATAGACAATTATAACTAAAGTACCGCTTTTAATCTGACTAAATACCTGACTAGTAAATAGTGCAATACTCATGGAATGGTTAATAAAACTACCAACAGATGGGTTGTTTGTCCGCTTTCTCGTTGGTAAGCGAGGAGGATGGATCTGTTAATTATACTGTTATAACTGTTGTTACTAATTAACGGACATCCGTCTATCATTGGTTAGGCGGATGGTTAGAGAGTATCTATAGACTTGTTAGTTATTATCTTTTGCTTCAATTGCGTCACCCCGGGTATATGTCCTCCTTAGAGGCATAAAGACTTGCTGAGTACCCCTAGGGTCTCACACGATAAATTGTTTGATTCAGATGAACAGTGGTATTCGCAAGATGGATACTGGGTGGAGGAGACAGATGATGTTGGCAACGATCACGCGGTGTAGAGATTCCGGGGATGGGGATCCGTGAGATTTGTGGGCGGGATGTGTTTATTTATGTGGCATCTTATGCCGATTTTCTTCTTATCCGTACTCGGATCTTGTTTTCCGCTTCTGTCTGATACTCTGATGTTTGATGTATGAGGAGCTATCCTAAACTATTATCTCTATCTAGGATATTTGGATCTTGCCGTATGGCGTTGCAATATTTCTATTTCTTTTAGATGGAATGGCTCTGAGCACAGTTGTAAGGTAGCTTGCATACATACTCACTTGTGTATGTATTTGATCTCTTCGCTTGTTGCCTACGTCGCTCGCTCTTGTCCCGATGTCTTGGAAGTGGTTAGGATGGCCGACGGGTCTACACGTGGGCGGTCCCCTAGGCCCCCGCTGTACTATTTTAACCACTTCCGTTTCAACCAGGCTTGAACTTAGAGCGTAGGGTCCGAGGTAGTTACACTGTCCTTCATCTTGGTAGTCTCCTTCATAGTCTGGCCATAGTAATAGCCAAGGAAAAAAGCCATGAGTACTCTTTAAGTACTCGCAAACTATCACTAACAAGTAAGGTAGTGCTAGTGGGAAATGCTAACTCTAGGTTTATTTGTAAAGTTAAGTTTGAAACCTAAGCTGAGCTCAGAAACAAAGAAAGATAAAATAAATTTCTAGAATCACTTAAGTTGGGAAGCTAGTGCCATAGTCACAACCCTGTTGTGGTCAAGTCAAGATTTATCATTCATATCATAAGTCATTTTGAAAACATCTGACAATGGAACAATATGGCCACTCCAACTGTCCATAACCGCGGACGCGGCTAATCGAATAGTTTGACACTCTGTAGAGGTGGTACACTTTCACCACAAGATTCGATACATCTGTCAGGGATAACCCTGAATCATCATACTTAGTATGCAGATAATCAAACATAACCTTTCCTTTACACACCCTTGTATAAGCACCTCTCCTATGAGCATGGCCTCCCAACCATGACCATCTGTCATCTTGGGCACTACATAAGTGGACAATATTAAGATGTAGCCTCAGCTCAAACCTCTCCCGCGAGGGAACTAATACTAATGCATATAAAATTCCGGCTAAGCCTTACCCAATTCAGGTATTGTGGTTGTACCGTAAAATTGGAATGGTATCGCATCCGAACCCAACCATCAGTTTTGTAAAGGGGTTAAGGCTCATGCCTCAACATTTTCATCATCATAAACCATTTGTGTTTCTCAACACATGTCAAAATATCTCAATAGAATGACTCATCATTCCAAGATTTTCATAATTCATTTTCACCAAGTATTCCCATCTAAAGTGACTCAAGTTCTAGTTTAGCTCTAAACTACTAAGTTAAGAGTGTTCACTAATATGGGATGCTAAGATCAATATCATGCCATAGACTGACATCTAAATCTCACTTTGATAGCTCAAGTTTTATAATTTTTATGCTACCTTCAAAACAATAAGGGCCTTTGGTAAAGTAAGGAAAGTAAAGCTTGGAAATAAAACTTGGGGTAGGTAATATTCATAGTGGTATAACCCAAAGCATGCCTAATGCATCTTGCTTAGGTTATCTTACTTGCAAGGGTTAGCTTGCATTGTTAATGATGGCTTGCCTTGGTTGGTGCAGTGGTTGAAGTTTTCTTCCTCCTCCTCATGGTAGAACTCCTCCTCCTCGAAAGCTTGGTTGGTCCTATCGTCTATAAATACATACAGGATACACAAGCACCAAACAATACTTAACTAGTCTACTTAGCACACTAAGGCACACATTTGATGATCTACTATCATCACAAGCATCATAAGGTTTTATTAACTAGCTTCATTCTTTTTATTTGAGAAAAGTAATTTCTACTCATTGAAAATAACGAAGATTTAATATTCTCCAATTAATATATGGGATCATGTGGACACATGTCGTCACCACATATTCCAACATATGGGAATGTGATTTAAAGGTTGGATCACATTTTAATAAGTTTAAGTTTAATATTTAATGATTTAAAGTGACTAGAAATTCCTATATAGCATTATTTTGGTACTAGTCCAAAGTCACTGAATGCAAACCTTAATATTATTATATATTCAGATAGGTATGGTTAAATGTGATTTTTGAGAGTTGGAATTAACTCAAAAGCTATTATGGTTGATTTTAGAAAAATGTTTGAATGTGCAAAAGCTTCTGTCTTGTTATTTTTACTAGGAGAGATATCTAACTCTAAAAGATTTAAATCCAATGGTCTTGGATAGATAATTTCAGTAGCTTTCCAACAAAATTGGAATCAATCACTCTGGTTTAGTAAATCTTCCTGAATTGATTTTTAAACTAGGGGACATTATTGATTCTAAATCTAAATAGAAAAACCTAATTTGAAATAAACGGGTCAGCGCGGGAAAATAAATGGGCCGACCCAGTAACGCTCAGCAGCGCAGAGAGCTGCTGAATGGGGAGTCCCGCAGGTCAGCAGCTCTTTAAATGCAAAGCGGTACGGGACGATCTAGGTGCTACATTTAGAATATAGATCAACGGTCCACAATCGTCATCGACGACGGACTCGTCGCCGGAGAGACCGAACCCTAATCGGCCGGTGGGGGTCTACTGGGGACGTACCAGGGTTCTAACTAGTGCAGCGAGGTGGGCGATCGAACAGGACGGTGATGGCGGGCTCAGGCGAAGTCACGGCAGGGGTTGAGGTGGATGAAATCGACGGGAGCTTCTCCTCCTCTGCAGCGGCTACCTCCGGTGCAATTCAGGCGAACAGCGGCTCGAGCGGCTCCGGCGAGAGAGGGGAAATGGTATGTGGAGAGAGGGGAGTGTGAAAGTGTGAGGAATTCGTGCTGGGCTGGCTTGCTTATATAGGCACGACGAGGGGACCGATGGGTGTGGGCTGGCGTCTTCGGCGAGGGCGATACATAGGGATACCGACGTGGGCGAGGTAGGCAAACGGTGGGCGGTTTGCTGGCGGTCATCTACGGCGCAATGGCATGGCTAGGGGCGGTGTCATGTGGTCGGGGGCTTCACGCGCTCTAGGAGACAGAGGCGGTGCTCGACGGTGATCATGGCGACTGTGGGTCACGCGGCGGTGCACCGCCATGTTTGGCGGGGTGTGGGTGTCGAGGCGGAGTGGCGTGCGTGATATGGTGTCGTGGCGCGGTCTGCTATGTGCTCGCGGAGATCGTGCTCTGGCGTGCACTGCGCATGGCACAGAGAGAAAGGGCGGCGCGGTGCTGAGGTGGTCCAGGGCCTGGCTAGGCTTGGGCAAGGGGCAGTGAGGTGCGGTAGTGTTGGCCGGAGCTAGAGGGCACGCTGGAATGGCACGGCTTGGTCTCTGGCGTGCTTCCCGCGTTCGGTCAACGATGACCATACTTGGGCGGCGCAGCACTGGCGCTGCGGTGAAGGGGGAGTGCTAGTCTGGGCTTGGTTAGATGCTAGGGGGACAGGGGAGTGCAGAGAGGGTCTAGAGGGGAACAAGGGTTTAACTAGCAACAGTATTAGTTAGGCCACTTTTTATCTGCCTGCCAAGTGTTCGACACAATGGCTGCACGAAGAAAATATTTGAATTTTTGGGAGATTTTTGGTGGAGTGATTCATCTTATGCTTAAGCATCTAGGTTTGCTTGGGATTTAAAATGGAGTTCATTTGAGTGGTTTTTGAATTAGTGTGATTTTGATACATACACTAGATTCAATTTTTAAATGTCATTTAAAATTAGAGTTTGAATGATTTTAGGAGATCACAAAGTGGGCCTTGGCACATCACTACTTGTACTAGCCAGGGGTGCAAAGAACCACAATTTTCTCTGTTGGCATTTGAGTCCTAGGAACACCCAAAGTGTCCTAGTTAGTTAAAATGGCACAAATGACCATTTCCTTATTTTATTCTTTTTTATTTCTTTTTCTTTGGGATTTGTTTGGGAATGATCTAGATGATGTTTAATTCACCTTAGAATCATTTTACAACCAATGTATCACTCAGACATGGCAATTCAAAACAACTCCTAATTTAAATGCACACACATATGAATGCTTAATTATTTTAAATGGAAAAGTTTTTGTTAACCCTAATTTGGGTAGATTTGATCTTGATTAACTTTGGATTAAGTTATTGGGATGTTACAAACCTCCCCCCTTAACAAAATCTCGTCCCGTGATTTATGAAAGAAAACTAGGAACTAAAGAGATCTGGGAACTCCGTCCTAATGTAATCTTCTCGCTCCCAAGTGGCTTCTTCTTTGATATGGTTGCTCCATTTAATCTTGAGAAATTTGATACTCTGGATCCTGGTGGTTCTTTAAGCTTATTCCAAGATACGGATGGGCACTTCACGATACGTCAGATCCTTGTTGATATCAACAGCTCGATGATCGATGTTCTTGAAAATTTCGGTCTTCTCTAGCACTTCTAGGCATTTGCGAAGTAACGAGATATGGAACACATTGTGGATGGCTGACATCTCCTTTGGTAGTTCCAGTTGATACGATACTTCTCCTCGGCGATTCAGAATCTTGAAGGGTCTAATATATCTGGGGGCTAACTTTCCTTTCAGACTAAAACATTGCGTTCCCTTGAATGGGGAAACCTTGAGATACACAAAATCTCCGACATTGAAAGTCAGGTCTCTCCTCCTCTTGTCAGCATAACTCTTTTGTCTAGATTGGGCGGTCTTGAGGTGCTCACGGACTTTGTGAACCTTTTCTTCGGCTTCTGGGTGAATGTCTGGTCCAAAAATCTGACTCTCTCTTACTTGCGACCAATTCAAAGGGGTACGACACTTTCTTTCGTATAGGAACTCAAATGGGGCCATTTGCAAATTGGCTTGATAACTGTTGTTGTATGAGAATTCTGCGAAAGGCAGACAGTCTTCCCATTTTGATCCGTACTCCAAAACACAAGCTCTCAACATATCTTCTAAGATCTGGTTGACTCTTTCAGTCTGTCCATCAGTTTGTGGGTGATAAGCGATGCTGAAGTTCAACTTGGTTCCTAATCCTTCTTGGACTTTCTGCCAAAATCTTAAGGTAAATTGGGTTCCTCGATCTGATACTATGGTCTTCGGGGTTCCATGCAGACTAACAATTCTAGCAATGTACAACTCTGCTAGCTTCAAACTCTGATAGGTAGTCTTGACAGGTATAAAGTGAGCTACCTTGTATAGTCTATCAACGATGACCCAGATTGAGTCATTTCCCCTACTAGAAGTAGGCAAACCGGTGATAAAGTCCATTCTGACGGAATCCCTTCAATTCCAGAATCTGCAATGGTTGCAACAGTCCTGCGGGTCTCTGATGCTCTGCTTTGACTCTTTGACAGATGTCACAATTGGCAATGTAGCTTGCGATTTCTCTCTTCATCTTGTGCCACCAAAATTGCTCTTTCAAATCATGATACATCTTCGTTCCTCCGGGGTGGATAGAATAAAGAGTATCATGAGCTTCCTGCATGATAACTTGCTTCAGCGCCGAATCTGCTGGCACACAGATATAGCCTTTGTACCGCAGAACTCCTTCTTCATCTTCGGTGAATCTAGGTACCTTTCATGTGCCAATACAACGTTTGATTCCGTCGATACTTTCATTTCCCTTCTGGGCTTCCTTGATTTGGCTAATCAGAGTGGGTTGAAGTTCAATGCTAGCTAGAAGTCCTTTGCTAACTAGCTCAGTCCTAAACTGCTCCAAATCCTCATACAAACTTGGTTGCTTCTCCTTGATCATGGTGTTTAGCCTACATGGCAATCTGCTAAGAGCATCCGCTACCACATTGGCTTTGCCGAGGTGATAGTGAATGTCAAGGTCATAATCCTTTATTAACTCTATCCATCTCCTTTGCCTCATATTCAGCTCCTTCTGAGTGAAAATATACTTCAAGGTCTTGTGATCTGAGTAAATGTCACAGCGATTTCCCATAAGATAATGACGCCATGTCCTCAATGCCAAGACTACGGCTACTAATTCCAGATCATGGGTCGGATAGTTCTGCTAATGCTGCTTCAGTTGTCGAGACAGATAAGCGATGAATTTTCCTTCTTGCATCAATACACATCCGAGGCCAATCTTGGATGCATCACAATATACATCAAATGGCTTCTTGATATTTGGCATGATCAATATTGGGGCTGAAATCAATCTCTTCTTCAGTTGTTGGAAACTGGCTTCACATTTGTCGGTCCATTCAAACTTCTTGTCCTTCTTCAACAATTGGGTCATGGGTCTGGCGATGCTCGAGAATCCTTCTACCAACTTGCGGTAATATCCCGCTAATCCGAAAAATGCACGGACTTGGGTTTGAGTGGTTGGGGCTTCCCATTATTCGACATCTTTAATTTTGGCGGGATCAACAGAGATTCCTCCGGCAGACACAATATGTCCTAGGAATCCTACTTCTTTCAGCCAAAACTCACATTTGCTGAACTTGGCATATAACCGATGCTCTCTCAGGGTTTCTAGGATGATTCTCAGATGTTGCTCATGCTCTTCTTCTAACTTGGAGTAGATAAGGATATCGTCGATAAACACAACGACAAACTTATCTAAGAAATTCATAAAGATCTTATTCATGAGATTCATGAAATAAGCAGGGGCATTGGTTAATCCAAAAGACATAACTATATACTCGTATAAACCATAACGAGTAGTAAAGGCGGTCTTCGGAATATCCATTGCACGAATCTTAAGTTGGTGATAACCAGTCCTAAGATTAATGTTTGAGAACACTTGGGCACCAGTCAACTGATCAAATAGATCCTCTATCTTGGGCAAAGGGTACTTGTTTTTGATGGTGACACCATTCAGCTTTCTATAATCAGTGCACAAACGGTTGCCTCCATCTTTCTTGTCGACGAATAACACTGGTGATCTCCATGGCGATGCGCTTGCTTGAATCAGGCATGTTGCTAACTTAGCATCCAACTGCTTATTCAACTCTACTAACTCTGAGGGATTCATGCTATAGGGTATCTGGGCTATTGGTCCGGTTCCGGGGATTAGTTCAATAATGAAGGCAATGTCCCTATTTGGGGGCATACCGGGCAATTCATCTGAGAATACGTCGGGGTATTCACAGACTACTCTGACTTGGTCTATGGTGGGTAGGGCTAGACTCTTGTTGCACTTGAATTGACGGGGTAAGGTTTCAGATATATGCTCTACTGCTACTTTAGAGCTACTGGTCATGGTGATGGCTTTCTTAGCACAGTCTATAAGTCCTTTATGCTTTGACATCCAATCCATTCTTAGTACTACTTCCATCCTTTGGTTCCAAGTACTATTATATTAGCATAAAAATCTATCCCATGTATTCTGATAGGCACAGCTTTGCAAATGTTTCTAGGTTTTGTAGTTGAACCGGGAATTTGTACTATCATGACATGCTTCAAATTGGTTGGGTGAATCTTACTAGTGTATGCAAATTCTTCGGTGACAAATGAGTGCGATGCTCCAGAATCAAACAACAGTCTTGCTAAATCTAAGTTGACAGAAAACATACCCAGCACTACATCTGGCGCTTCTTGGGCTTCTTCGGCGTTAATCTGGAAGGGACGGCCGTTGCGGTTGTGAGGGTTCCCCAGAGAAAATCTTCTTCCTGGTTGAACACGACGCTGCTGTTGAGCTGGGGCATTCACATTGGTAGTGATGGTAGTCTTCTTGGGGCACTCATTGGAATAGTGACCCTTCACTCCACACTCGAAACAAGTGATCTGAGACTTGTCTTTAGCTGCGACAGGGACAACATTGCTTCCAGTTCTGGGTGCAGTGTTGTTGTTGTTGTTTCTCTTGGGAGGTGCACGGTTGAAATTGCTGGTGTTGCCGGGGTTGTTGTTGTTGTTTTCTCCGGACTTCACATTGCCTCCGCTACGGTTGGGGTAGCTTGGGCGAGACGTTGGGGGTCGGTTGTTCCTCGGTGCTTACCCTGCAGATAGGTTGGGACGGTACTTCTGGTGACTGTTGGATCCAGCTTGGTGCATCATACGACCTTTGCGGTTGTCGTTTGCCTGGTTAATCTTCCCTTCCATCTGAATGGCAGAGTCGACTAGCTCTTCGAGATCCTCGAAGCGGATGTTGACGAGGACAGTCTGCATCTCATCATGCAGTCCATTCAGGAATCTCTCCTTCTTCTTGGCCTCCGTGTTCATCTCATCAGGTGCATACCTGGCTAGTGACAAGAATCTGTCAGGATACTCTACTACAGTCATTCTGCCTTGCTTCAGCTCTCTAAATTCATCCCTCATTCTGGTGAGTAGACCCTGCGGCACATGGGTGCGGCTGAACTTGATTTTGAAGGCTTCCCATGTCATCACTTGACCATGGTTCATCATGTGGATGTTGTTCCACCAAGCTCTTGCATCTCCTGCTAAGTAGTGGGTGGCAAAGAGAACTTTCTCGTTGTCATCAACTCTGGCTACTTCCAAATTGTTCTCCATTGTCTGCAACCAGTCACCAACATCTAGTGGGTTCTCCGAAGTGCTAAAGATTAGGGGATTGTTATTATGGAAGTTCTTCAGCTTGGATCCTTGATGATCCTGATTTCCATGCCCTTGGTTATTTTGGGGCATCTGGGTGATTTGCTGCAGTGTTGCTAAGTTGGACTGGCGCTCTGCCCTGCTTGCTTCACGGTTTGCAACCAGCATATGCATAATCTGCAGCATTGGGTCCTGCGAGGAGCTGCTTCCTCCGGGGTTTCCATGAGTCATTTTAAAATTGAGATAGATAGAGGGGTAAGAGGGAAAGTTCTAAGGTTCATGGTTTTGGTTTCAAAGCTAAAACTTTGAGTTTGACTCAGGTTTTGCAACTAACTTCTTTTCATTCATTCAAACAAGCACAAGATACAAACACACACACCACAACAACAAGGGAAAACAGATGGTTTTAAGAACCATTGTGCAAGCTACAATACAATGGGACCGATACTCCTGACTCTACGATAGTGCTCTAGTGCATCTACTCATCATCGATGAAGTCAGAGTCATCATTGTCGGTGTGGAAGTCCACGGCATCCTCCTCCATAAAGTCATCATCATTGCTGAGGTAAGTGTCCATATCTCCCTAGATGTCTTCACCTTCCTCTTCTTCTTCCATTGCTGCAAGTTGAGCTTCTTGCTCCTTGATGGTCTTCTCGAGGTCGGACACGTTCTTGCGAAGACGGTCGATGGTGCGATCCTTCTTTTCGCATTGTCGGCGAAGAGACTGACGGTCTTTGAAAAGTAGTGATAAAGTCTGGGCCTTCTGGGCGGCAATGGCAAGGTTGTGGTTGGTGAACCCTCTAGCATTGTCCAATTCCTTCTAGCGGTCGTACAGCAGGAAGTCAGGGTTCTCCACTTGACGCTTCAACTCTGGGTGACTTGGCATCTCCATTGGCATTCCCATGAAGTCACTCCTTGCATAGTGAACAAAGTGGGTTCCTTGGATTTGGTTGACACTCAGGGCACACAGACGTGCGAGAGCTTCATGCATTTCCCTCGCTAATCCATCTAGCTAGTTGTTCTCTCTTATGGAGAACTGGATTCTTCCAGACGTTGGTCCTTCTATACTTCCTCGCAGATCAGTGGTGACTAGCCATTTGTAAGTCTCCTCCTGGGGGTCCAGGAAGTTGAGCGCCAAGAAACTCCGGATATGGGCGTCCCAAGTACTCCGATAGTGCATCAAGATCCCTCTCGAAGATCGGCTAGCCTCCGTTGCCCAACTGGTAGAACTTGCTGAACTGTGTCTCCATCTATAAGAATTAAGGATGAGGAAGTGAGTGAAGTGATCAAGTGTGTCAAATTTTATGTAATAATGTAAGAATTAGAGGAACATGAATTTTTGAGAGAGAAAGAATTCCCAAGGGTAAGAGAGGAAATAGTTTTTCATAAATACTCACTTTGGTTTTGAAGCTAAGTTTTTGTTCGGACGTCCATTCTAACTAGGGTCTCCTATGGTCAGAATGGCTCTGATACCAACTTGTCAACACCTGGATTTTTAATCCCAGTTGCCTATTATGCCATACATCGCAATCCCAGGATTACTATTTTTGCGAATATAACAGATTGGATATCACAGTACATCATCCATTACAAACCATAATAAGATCTTAGATGAATAAAGGATCTCATAATCCAGTCTTAATACAACAAGCAGCGGAATAAATAATAAGCGTAGCAGTGGGGTCCATCTTCAGGGGCACATGCAATGCTGACAATGGAAGATAGTCCTAGTTATCATAGTCGTCCTGCTATCCTTCATCTTGGTAGTCTCCTTCATAGTCTGGCCATAGTAATAGCCAGGGATAAAAGCCATGAGTACTCTTTAAGTACTCGCAAACTATCACTAACAAGTAAGGTAGTGCTCGTGGGAAATGCTAACTCTAGGTTTATTTGTAAAGTTAAGTTTGAAACCTAAGCTGATTTCAGAAACAAAGAAAGATAAAATAAAGTTCTAGAATCACTTCAGTTGGGAAGCTAGTTTCATAGTCACAACCCTGTTTGGTCAAGTCAGGATTCATCATTCATATCATAAGTCATTTTGAAAACATATGACAACGGAACAGTATGGCCACTCCAATTGTCCATATCCGCGGACGCGGCTATTCGAATAATTTGAGACTCTGTAGAGGTGGTACACTGTAGCATCCCAAATTTTACAATTGCAGATGTTACTAGAAGCATGCATCATATCCTTGCATCATGGCATCACATAATAAAAACTGCATCAGATATTTTCCTAAACCCCATAGTCATATAAAGACTAAAAGGGTAAAAACCAAATCTAACCTCCTAAACCTCTGCAAAAAATGTTATTTTATAACCCCTTTCTAACCCTCTTCTTTTTACAAAATTTTAGAGACCAATTTCATTAAAATCGGAGTTCGTTTGCAAAAGTTATTCAACTTTTGGTGAAACAGAAATAAATAAATAAAGATTAAAAAAAGAAGAAGTAACCTAGCCTAACCGGGCCAGCCGAGCCAGCCCGGGACCTACCTACTGCCCGCCTGGCCAGGTGGGCGTCACGAAGCGCGTGGGCCCGCCCAGCAGCCAACTGCAGCCGCTGACGGCCTGGCCCCACCCATCATCCCCCTCCTCTGTTCGAGTCCAGCTCGAACACGAGCTCACCGCCTCGCCGCCAACCGCCTCCGGCCGAATCGGAGCAGACTCCGTAGCCCCTGCGCCAAGTAAGCCCGCCTATTTATAGCCCTCGGCACGCCTCCCAAAACCCTAGCTTTTTTTTTCACCACCACCAGTCCCCCGCCATAGAGCTCGCCGGAGCTCGGCACCGCCGACGCCGACGGCAAGTTTTCCGGTGCCCCTTCCCCTTTTCTCTTCCTCTCTGCACTCCCCCTCTAGTACCGCTTATTCTCACACATTTTTCCCCTTGTTTAGAAGTCCGAGCCGACCATAATCGCTCGCCGGAGTTCGCCGGAATCTGCCGCCTCCAGCCACCGCTCACCGCCACCTCGGGAGGAAGAAGCCGACGCCGTCCCCGGGAACGGAACCGCGACGAGAAGGCCGCCGCCGTCATCAACTCCATCAAACCGGTAAGCACCACCTCACCTTGCCGCCGACCGCTGCCGTCCACCGTCGCCGTCGAACCGCTGCCGTCGTCGCCAGGTGAGTCTCTGCGCCCCCTCCCGTCCGTTAGATCTTGATCCGACGGTGTGGATCGGCCGAACCGGTTCCGCCCAATCCCGTGCCGCCGCATCAGCGCACGCGTCAGTGCCGCGTCGCCCCCCCCCCTGGCCCAGTCCCGCGCCGCCACTTCGCGCTACGCAGTTGGCCGCCGCCCCTATTTTCTTTTAAATAGGCAGAAAACTATTAAATCTTGTAAAATCAATAGTAAATTGAGTTGTTGTCCAAAAATTGCGTATAATATACCGTTGGATTCATATTTTTGAGTAGAACACAGATCTACAATAATATTTCTTTTTTACCACAGAAATCTTGAAGTAGGATTTAAAGTATAGATTAGAGTATTTTAATTCTAGAAATTTATCCGTAGATCCGTTTTAGTTGATTCTTGTTGCGTTGGCTTTGTTTCTACGAGACATTCTGCGGAAAATTGTTATAACATGCTTAGAATTTTCAGATCTGTGTCGAGGTAGATTGGAGTTGTAGATCTAGTTTTGATCTTATTTATTTAGGGTTTAATCCAAAATACTTAAAACCTGTGGGGAATCGATTCTGATGACATCCTCAACTCAACAACACCCCCGAATAAAACCCTTGGTCAAAATTGAATCCATCCTTGCATATTACCATATTGCATGCATGCTTTTTCGCCTTCGTGACATTTTTTGTGCAAATTGTGATTGGATCTGTGTTTGGTTTCGTTAGATTGCTCGGAGTGTGCTGAGGAGTACTGTTGTGTAGATTTATGCTCGGATCAAGGCAAGTTACACCACTTGCTCATGTTTATGTCCTAGTTTTAACTATGCATGTTTTACTCTTCAAATTCTGTAGTATGCATGTGTAGGATTTTGGTAGATTTTCTTAGTACTATTTTTGCAAGTGCGGTTTTGTAGTATGCCATGAGTAGCTCTATGCTTAGGATTTTCCATCCCAATAGTTTATCCTTTTTTATTTTAAGTTATGCTTGCTATGCTATATACTTATCTATATCAAGTACCGTTGGGAGGGTTCGAAAGACTGAAAATTTTCTAAGTATAAAAGCTCTCTCGAGCGAACCTTTTTCCTCTCAAAACCTCCTTCAAAATAAAACTAAGTTTTCTTCTAGGCGGAATGGTTGTCGGGACAACGAGTGGAATTTTGGCAGAGGACGGCTGCCCAGGAATCAAAGAAGTCTGCCATGTTTCAGAATTCAGAAGCTTCCCGTGCAACCACAATACATATGGGCTCTGTCTTGGCTTAGTACTTAGTGGGAAACCTCACCGGGGTACCAACATTTGGAGGTTCTTGGCACGGTTGGATCCAGCTGGTAGAGGGGCTACTAAGGGAAGGCCTCGCCATGGTCTTGTCTGTAAAAGGACTTGATCGTGGATTATGGGGAAAGTGCGCAACCTCTCAAGAGTATGGCAATCTGATCGATCAGTCGTGTTCACGGAAACAGAACAACATTGAGCATCTGAACGATGGAGCCTCTGAAAGATCTTCCTCTCTCTTTTCCAAACTTATCATTTTATAAACCCCAAGGCGTGAGTAATATCGCCACTTGGTGGGGTTTTGGGGAACTTGGTGCGTAATATCCAAGTGCTAGGTTGATTGGGCACTTGGTGAGTAATATCCACGTGTTCCACTCGACCCTATACTACTTATCAAAGTTTACAAAGTAGGGAAAATCTCCTCCTCTTTTCTTCTTACATTGAGAAAATTGGCTTTATGCAAATGGACCCCAAAGACTACTCTTAGCCATGCATGTAGAGATAGACTTACTCTTTCCTTGGTGTAATTTGCCAATACATTCAAAGTATTGACCCAACTTGTTGGCTGCACGTCTTATGTGCAGAATCCGAAGACTAAAAGGTGCATAGGGATCGCGGGTCTTCACGCAACTAGCCTGAGGCGTTGATGGACTCAAGTTTTACTTAGTTTCCGCTGTCTTATTTGAGCTAGCTATAAGCTATGCAAGTTGTAATAATTATACTCTGGATTATTCGTGTAATAATGAATTGTGTTTTACATGATATTCCTCGAGTGTGAAGTGCTAGCTATTGATCCAGGGACTAGCATGTTAATCATAGGGACTTAGGATCCTTAACGATCCGAGGTCGCAACAGATGGTATAAGGGCACAAAGTTGCCTGTAGGACGTGACCCTAGGATTGGAAACCACCTTTACCATTGTTTTTGTCTTTCCTTATTCTTCTAAGTTATTTATGCTCTTCTAGTAATTCTCCTTCTTATCGTTTTGTGCCTAATTTTCTTCCTCCTAACGTAAAGATGATGGCCTTCTACTACGACACCGCCGAAGACATCAAGTGCATGCACTTTGGGGAATGCCTTCTGGACATCATAAAGACGTTGTAGTTACCCATGCCGTCAATCAAGGGAAGCGAGTTGAGGAAGATGCACAAGGAAGGATGCTGGGCGATTCAAGTCATCCAACCGGGGCGCAGCAAGTCAGAACCCAAGACAGAGGCCATTGTACTCAACGTCACCAGCGACTCCAAGGAGAAAGGACTTAGCATCAGCTTGCAGGAGCTCATTGGACGCCTTTGCGGACGCCACCATGAAGAGGTTGAAGGCCACTACATCAAACTCTTTGGAAGACGTGATGAGAAGGGAGTTCCAATCAAGTTAACCCCAGAGGAAAGGAAGACATGCAAGCGTCAAAGGATCCAATATCAAGACTTGGAGTCCCACATCAATGATCTTCAGAAGGGTAGCTGCCTTGAGATCATGAGGAATGATGAGCTTTGTGCGCTAGTCAAGGAGAAGGACGAGAAGATTGAGGAGCTGGAAGAGAAGATCAAGTCCCTAGGAGGGGAGCTCACCACCCAAGACAAGAAGTTTGCTAATCAAGAGAAGAGGGTGCAAGATAAGAACAAGAGGATTAGGGAGCAAAGTATTGTGCTCGCAAAAAACGAGATGGAGTTCAAGAACTTTGCCGCCATGTGGAAGGACCTGCGAGCAGCCAAGAGGAGCTTGGAGGAGAAGATCACGCCCGTGACTATGGGGTCAAGTTTGATCAAGAATCCACAGAAGGAGAAGAAGGAACTTCAAGAGAAGCTTGAAGCTGCTACCTAGGAGCTGCAAGAGGTGAAGGAGCTTCAAGAGAGGCTCGAAGCTGCTACACCGGAGCCACAGGAGGTGAAGGAACTTCCGGAGAAGCTTGAAGCCACGACGAAGGACATGGAGTTATACAAGTCACTATTGGAGAAGGAAGGCTTCATTATTGAGGATGAAGAAGTGGATGATGAGTAGAGTAGTTGGACCACCTTTAGTTCTATAGTCAAACGTCGTTCGCGACTGTAATGAGTACCCAAAAAAACTATTTTGAGTTAGTTAAACTTGATTGAGTGTGTTAATCTATGTGCTTGGTGTGCCCTGCTTTTCTCGTGTGTTTTTCTCATGTTTACATAAGGGTAGGAGTTTATTCCTTAGGCTTTCCATCTATTTCTTAACTTGTTTTCCCAAACCCCACAGATGGCGAGACGTGGGAACAACAACAACATGCCCCCAGAGATAGCACAACTTCTGAACTCCTAGAATCAACTGATCCAACTCCTCACTCAAAACATGCAAAACAACAACAACAACCCGCCGCCTCCACCACCTCCACTGCCCCAACAGGATCGCCTGACTCGGTTCTTGAGGTTGAACCCTCCAATTTACTCAAGTAGTTCTAAGCCAATTGTGGCAGATGACTGGCTCCGCACCACCAACAAGAATTTAGACATCATCCAAGTTGTGGGAGCTAACAGGGTGCGCTTCGCCGCGCACCAACTTGAGGGACCAGCTGCTGAATGGTGGGATAATTACTAGGTCACCCACCCCGATATTGAAGATATCACCTAGAACCAGTTCGAGGCAGCCTTTCGTACTCATCACGTAGCCGCGGAAGTCATGTCACTAAAGAGATGTGAGTTCCGTGACTTGAAACAACTGCACCGCTCTGTCTCAGAGTATGGGGACCTTTTCAACAAGCTGGCACGTTATGCACCTGATGATGTGTCCACTGATGCCAAGAGACAGGAGGAGTTCTTAAGGGGACTTAATGATGAAATATCCATTCAGCTTGTGGCTCTGAAGTTTGATAACTATCAGGAACTCCTGGACAGGGCAGTTGTGGTTGAAGCAAAGCAAAGGAGCATAGAGAACCGAAAGAGAAAGTCCACCTCACACAAGCACAACTCGGCCCCATGTCAGAAGCAACGCACTTCGTCACCACCACCCCACAACCACAATGGCCACAACCACAATGGTCATCGTCATGGAGGACATAACTACAATGTCCATAAACACCGCAATGGAAATGGCAATGGGAAGGATCTGAGTGAAGTGACATGCTTCAAGTGTAATAAGACAGGGCATTATGCAACTACTTGACCCGAAATGATGAAGAATGGAATGGTAATGGAAACGGCAACGCACACAACCATGGCAATGGTAATGGAAATGGGAAGAAGCCGAATCCGTTCGTCAAAGCCACGGTGAATCATGTCTCCGTGGAGGCTGCTCGTGAGGCACCTGACTCCATGATTGGTAAGTTCAAGCTTAACTCCACCCCCGCAGTTGTTCTTTTTGATACTGGTGCATCGCATTCATTCATATCAAGGGTATTTGTGGATAGAGGCAAGATACCTACGGAGACTATTAGCACTCCCCTAAGGGTAAGTTCTCCTGGAGGAGAAATAGTGGCAAATTCTGGATGCCGTGGGTTAGAACTAAGGATTGGGGCACACATCTTTCCCACCAGCCTAGTCGTTCTGGAGTCACAAGGCTTAGACACAATTTTGGGCATAAATTGGATGACCGAATACGAGGGAGTCATAGATTGTGCCAAAAGGACTATCGCACTCACGACTCCGGATAAGAAAAGGATCCTCTTTAAGTCATCTTTCGCACTCAAATGAAGTATGGTGAACTCTCTTAAGGGGGTTAGCTTGGAGGATGTGCCAATTGTGAAGGAGTATCTAGATGTGTTTCCGGAAGAGTTGCCAGGGATGCCTCCTGACCGAGACATCGAGTTTCTCATTGACTTGATGACTGGTACTGGACCAATAGCAAAGAGACCATACAAGATGGATGTGGATGAGCTGAAGGAACTTAAGAAACAGCTAAGAGAGAAATTGGACAAAGGCTTCATTCAACCAAGTGCATCATCTTGGGGAGCACCTGTCTTATTCGTGGAGAAGAAGGATAAAACCAAGAGACTAGTCGTGGACTACCGGTCGTTGAATGAAGTGACAATCAAGAATAAGTACCCTCTACCCAATATCAACGACCTATTCGATCAATTAAAGGGAGCTAGTGTGTTCTCTAAGATTGATCTCTGATCAGGTTATTTCCAGCTAAAGATCCAGGAACAGGATGTACCCAAGACAGCCTTCACCACAAGATACGGATTGTATGAGTACACCTTGATGTCGTTTGGCTTAACCAATGCCCCAGCGTACTTCATGACTATGATGAACAAGGTGTTCATGGAGTACTTGGATAAGTTTATTGTGGTATTCATTGATGGCATACTCATATACTCCAAGGACGAGAAGGAACATGCGAGGCATCTGCGCCTAATCATGGAAAAGTTCAGGGAACACAAGCTGTATGCCAAGTTTAGCAAATGTGAGTTCTGGTTGAAAGAAGTGGGATTCCTTGGTCATATTGTGTCAGCTAGAGGAGTTGTTGTGGACCCAAGTAAGGTAGTATCCATGACAGAATGGGAGTCCCCTAAGAATGTGGGTGATATCAGGAGTTTCCTGGGCCTTGCGGGATATTACCGAAGGTTCATTGAAAACTTTTCCAAGATAGCAAAGCCTATGACAGAGTTGCTGAAGAAAGAGAAGAAGTTCCAATGGACCGAGGCTTGTGAAGCAAGTTTTCAAGAATTAAAGAAGCGCCTAGTAACATCACCAGTTTTGTGTCTCCCTGACATCCAAAAGGACTTCCAGGTCTATTGCGACGCTTCTCGACAAGGACTTGGTAGTGTACTGATGCAAGATGGGAAAGTAGTGTCTTACGCCTCTCGGCAACTTAAGAACCATGAGAACCCCACGCACGATTTGGAACTAGCATCAGTTGTGCATGCGCTCAAGGTATGGAGACATTGCCTAATGGGCAAACATTGTGATGTGTTCACGGATCACAAGAGCCTTAAATACATCTTTACTCAAAAGGAATTAAATATGAGGAAAAGGAGATGGCTTGAGCTCATCAAGGACTATGACTTGGACCTGCAGTACCATCCCGGAAAGGCCAATGTTGTGGCTGACGCCCTAAGTAGGAGGTCTATGTAAATGGACTTACCGTGGGAGAACTTCCAAAGGATTTGTGTGAACAGTTCAGGGACCTAAGGTTGGAGATAGTTCCTAAGGGATACTTAGCGACTATGGAGATAGTGCCCACGCTTCTGGACCAAATCAAAGAGGCCCAGAAGAGGGACAAAGAGTTGGAGGAGATAAGAGTTAATATAGGCAAGGGTAAAGCAAAAGGGTTTCATACGGATGAACAAGGAATACTTTGGTATGAGAAGCGTTTGTGCGTTCCCGATGATCCTGCTATCAGGAAGATAATTCTTCAGGAAGCTCACGATTCGCCTTACTCAATTCATCCTGGTATTACAAAGATGTACATGGATGTGAAAGATAGGTTCTGGTGGAATAACTTGAAAAGAGAAATTGCTAAATACATCTCCTTGTGTGACGTCTGCAACAGAGTCAAGGCCGAACATCAAAAACCAGCAGGACTGCTGCAGCCATTACCTGTGCCCGATTGGAAGTGGGACAAGGTAGGCATGGATTTTATCACAGGACTACCCCGGACTCGTTCTGGGTATGACTCCATCTGGGTAGTGGTCGACCACTTCACAAAGGTGGCCCACTTTATTCCCGTAAAGACCACCTATACAAGTGCTAAACTTGCTAAGATTTATATGTCAAGGATCGTAAGTCTTCATGGTGTACCCAAGGGGATTGTCTCTGATAGAGGTACCCAATTCACCTCGAAGTTTTCGCGACAGTTACACAAGTCTCTAGATACACGACTGGAGTTTAGTACTGCTTTCCACCCGCAAACAGATGGGCAAACAGAAAGAGTTAATCAGATCTTGGAGGACATGTTAAGAGCCTGTGCGCTAGACTATGGGTCTAGTTGGGATGATAACTTGCCATATGCGGAATTCTCATACAATAACAGTTACCAAACTAGTATCAAGATGGCTTCATTTGAAGTTCTATATGGCAGAAAGTGTAGAACTCCGCTGCTATGGACTGGAGTTGGAGAACGGAGTTTGTTTGGACCTGAACTGATCAAGGATGCCAAAGAAAAAGTGAGACAGATTCAAGACAGGTTGAAAATAGCCCAATCCAGACAAAAGAGTTATGCTGATTCCAAGCGCAGGGATGTGACCTATGAAGTGGGAGACCGTGCATATCTCCGAGTTTCGCCACTACGAGGAGTTAAGGGATTTGGAATCAAGGGTAAGTTAGCACCCCGATTCATAGGACCCTACAAAATCTTAGGACGAAGAGGGGATGTTGCTATCAGTTGGAATTTCCTGAAGTGTTAACAGTTCATGATGTTTTCCATGTGTCGCAATTAAGGAAGTGTCACCCGGAAATGGCTGAAACCCCACTAAAGGATACGGTTCCGTTGGACGAGGTTCAGCTGAAAAACGATCTCACCTATGAGGAAAAACCCACTAGGATTCTGGAGACAGCCGAGAGAATCACTCGTACCAAGACTATCAGGTTTTGTAAAGTTCAATGGAATCACCATTCCGAGGAAGAGGCCACGTGGGAACATGAAGAAGACCTGAAGAAAGAACACCCACACCTATTTGCTAACCAACCCGAATCTCGGGGACGAGATTCTTCTTAAGGGGGGTAGGTTTGTAACATCCCAAATTTTACAATTGCAGATGTTACTAGAAGCATGCATCATATCCTTGCATCATGGCATCACATAATAAAAACTGCATCAGATATTTTCCTAAACCCCATAGTCATATAAAGACTAAATGGGTAAAAACCAAATCTAACCTCCTAAACCTCTACAAAAAATGTTATTTTATAACCCCTTTCTAACCCACCTCTTTTTACAAAATTTTAGAGACCAATTTCATTTAAATCGGAGTCTGTTTGCAAAAGTTATGCAACTTTTGGTGAAACAGAAATAAACAAATAAAGATAAAAAAAACCTAGCCTAACCGGGCCAGCCGAGACAGCCTAGGACCTACCTACCGCTAGCCTGGCTGGGTGGGCGTCGCGAAGCACGTGGGCCGGCCCAGCAGCCAACCGTAGCCGCTGACGGCCTGGCCCCACCCGTCACCCCCTCCTCTGTTCGAGTCTAGCTCGAACACGAGCTCACCGCCTCGCCGCCAACCGCCTCCGGCCGAATCGGAGCAGACTCTGCAGCCCCCGCGCCAAGTAAGCCCGCCTATTTATAGCCCTCGGCACGCCTCCCAAAACCCTAGCTTTTTTTCCACCACCACCACCGGGCCGCCGCCATAGAGCTTGCCGGAGCTCGGCACCGCCGACACCGACGACAAGTTTTTCGGCACCCCTTCCCCTTTTATCTTCCTCTCTGCACTCCCCCTCTAGTACCGCTTCTTCTCACGCGTTTTCCCCTTGTTTAGAAGTCCGAGCCGACCACAATCGCTCGCCGGAGTTCGCGGGAATCCGCCGCCTCCAGCCGCCGCTCACCGCCACCTCGGGAGGAAGAAGCCGACGCCGTCCCTGGGAACGGAACCATGGCGAGAAGGCCGCCGCCGTCGTCAACTCCGTCGAACCGGGAAGCACCGCCTCGCCTTGCCGCCGACCACCGCCGTCCACCGTCGCCGTCGAACCATTACCGTCGTCGCCAGGTGAGTCTCTGCGCCCCCCTCCCGTCCGTTAGATCTCGATCCGACGGTGTGGATTGGCCGAACCGGTACCCCCCAATCCCGTGCCGCTGCATCAGTCCACGCGTCAGCGCCACGTCACCCCCCTGGACCAGTCCCGCGCCGCCACTTGGTGCTACACAGTTAGCCGCCACCCCTATTTTCTTTTAAATAGGCAGAAAACTAGTAAATCTTGTAAAATCAATAGTAAATCAAGTCGTTGTCCAAAAATTGCGTATAATATACCATTGGATTCATATGTTTGAGTAGAACACAGATCTACAATAATATTGCTGTTTTACCATAGCAATCTTGCAGTAGGATTTAAAGTTTAGATTAGAGTATTTTAATTCTAAAAATTTATCCATAGATCCGTTTTAGTTGATTCTTGTTGCGTTGGCTTTGTTTCTACGAGACCTTCTGTAGAAAATTGTTATAACATGCTTAGAGTGTTTAGATCTGTCTCGAGGTTGATTGGAGTTGTAGATCTAGTTTTGAGCTTGTTTATTTAGGGTTTAATCCAAAATACTTAAAACCTATGGGGAATCGATTCTGATGACATCCCCAACTCAACAACACCCCCGAATAAAACCCTTGGTCAAAATTGAATCTATCCTTGCATATTACCATGTTGCATGCATGCTTTTTCGCCTTCATGACATTGTTTTGTGCAAATTGTGATTGGATATGTGTTTGGTTTCGTTAGATTGCTCGGAGTGCGCTGGGGAGTACTGTTGTGTAGAGTGCAGCTTGGATCAAGGCAAGTTACACCACTTGCTCATGTTTATGTCCCAGTTTTAACTATGCATGTTTTTACTCTTCAAATTCTATAGTATGCATGTGTAGGATTTTGGTAGATTTTCTTAGTACTATTTTTGCAAGTGCGGTTTTGTAGTATGCCATGAGTAGCTCTATGCTTAGGATTTTCCATCCCAATAGATTATCCTGTTTTTTTTAAGTTATGCTTGCTATGCTATATACTTATCTATATCAAGTACCGTTGGGAGGGTTCGAAGGACTGAAAATTTTCTAAGTATAAAAGCTCTCTCGAGCGAACCTTTTTCCTCCCAAAACCTCCTTCAAAATAAAACTAAGTTTTCTTTTGGGCGGAATGGTTGTCGGGACAACAAGTGCAATTTTGGTGGAGGACGGCCGCCTAGGAATCAAAGAAGTCTGCCATGTTTTAGAATTCAGAAGCTTCCCGTGCAACCACAATTCATATGGGCTCTTTCTTGGGTTAGTACTTAGTGGGAAACCTCACAGGGGTACCAACATTAGGAGGTTCTTGGCATGGTTGGATCCAGCTGGTAGAGGGGTTACTAAGGGAAGGCCTCGCCATGGTCTTGTCTATAAAAGGACTTGACCGTGGATTATGGGGAAAGTGCACAACCTCTCGAGAGTATGGCAATATGATCGATCAGCCGTGTTCACGGAAACAGAACAACATTGAGCATCTGCAGGATGGAGCCACTGAAAGATCTTCCTCTCTCTTTTCCAAACTGAAGGTTTTATAAACCCCAAGGCGTGAGTAATATCGCCATTGGGTGGGATTTTGGGGAACTTGGTGCGTAATATCCAAGTGCTAGGTTGATTGGGCACTTGGTGAGTAATATCCACGTGTTCCACTCGACACTATACTACTTATCAAAGATTACAAAGTAGGGAAAATCTCCTCCTCTTTTCTTCTTACATTGAGAAAATTGGCTTTATGCAAATGGACACCAAAGACTACTCTTAGCCTTGCATGTAGAGATAGTGTCGAGGGTTTAACTCATCAATGCCCATTGTTATGGACTTGGGTTTTGGAGAAGGAGGGAGCACTGGAGAAATCTATCGGCTAGCAAACAAGCACACAGGGGACAAAGGATTTACCCAGGTTCAGGCCATGTAGAGGTCCCTACTCCTGCTTGTCTGCTCGTGGAATTCTCGAAGGATTCGAAAGTTACAATGGTGCGCAGATGCAATCTAGCAAGGGTTGTGGAAACTAGAGTTGCATGTGTCCTCCTCACCGCCCCCTCCTAGCCTTTATATAGATAGGCTAGGTCTCGGGTAGCAGGTCGAGTCGGTTACAGGTTAGGGTTTTCCCCTTCAAACTTTCTATCTTTAGCTTCTTCTTGTCCTTCAAGCAATCGAGATCCCGTAGGTTACTCGAGTCCTTTCATCTGGGCCTTGGTGACACCGTGGGCCTGTAGGTATTTGGACCGTATATACCAAGCTTGAGTACGTGTAGGGTATACCCATGTCAGTAGCCCCCGAGTGTCTACTGGAATCGCATATTCGACTTGGGACTTTTTTGAAGTCTTCGAGTGCCTGAACGAGTACATTTTCGACTGCTTTTATTTATGCCATAGGGATTGTTGATATACGTGCTTGATATAACCGAAGTATCGGTATTAGTTAACCACCTTAGGGTGAAACAACACAATCTACTCGAATGAGCTGTGAGTGCGGATGTTATCAACACACAGTTTTTACACAAATAATCATAGGGTGCGCGACCAGCGCTCCCTATGGGAGTAGCCCTCGAGTGGCTGGTTGAGTTGAAGACTCAGGCAGGGACTAAAGAACTTTTCCGACTGCTGCCGTCTTTTGCTTGCTTGTTTCAATCGAAATTTTTTCCGGCGCTCCCTATGGGAGTAACCCATGTCCGTAATAGAACCGTGTTTCGAGTGGTTGGGTTTGATTGTGATTGTCCACATTCCTGCAATAAGAGAAGAGAAAATCGTAGGGTGCACGACCAGTGCTCCCTATGGGAGTAGCCCCCGAGTGCTTGGTGGAGTCGAAGACTCCAGCAAGGACTAAAGTAGTCGAAGTTTTATATGTCAATGATCGTAAGTCTTCATGGTGTACCCAAGGGGATTGTCTCTGATAGAGGTACCCAAATCACCTCAAAGTTTTGGCGACAGTTACACGAGTCTCTAGGGACACGACTGGAGTTTAGTACTGCTTTCCACCCGCAAACAGATGGGCAAATGGAAAGAGTTAATCAGATCTTGGAGGACATGTTAAGAGCCTGTGCGCTAGACTATCGGTCTAGTTGGGATGATAACTTGCCATATGCGGAATTCTCATACAATAACAGTTACCAAACTAGTATCAAGATGGCTCCATTTGAAGTTCTATATGGCAGAAAGTGTAGAACTCCGCTGCTATGGAGTGGAGTTGGAGAACGGAGTTTGTTTGGACCTGAACTGATCAAGGATGCCAAAGAAAAAGTGAGACAGATTCAAGACAGGTTAAAAATAGCCCAATCCAAACAAAAGAGTTATGCTGATTCCAAGAGCAGGGATGTGACCTATGAAGTGGGAGACCGTGTGTATCTCCGAGTTTCGCCACTACGAGGAGTTAAGAGATTTGGAATAAAGGGTAAGTTAGCACCCCGATTCATAGGACCGTACAAAATCTTGGGACGAAGAGGGGAGGTTGCCTATCAGTTCGAATTGCCCGAAGTGTTAATAGTTCATGATGTTTTCCATGTGTCACAATTAAAGAAGTGTCACCCGGAAATGGCTGAAACCCCACGAAAGGATACGGTTTTTTTGGACGAGGTTCAGCTGAAAAATGATCTCACCTATGAGGAAAAACCCACTAGGATTCTGGAGACAGCCGAGAGAATCACTCGTACCAAGATTATCAGGTTTTGCAAAGTTCAATGGAATCACCATTCCGAGGAAGGGGCCACGTGGGAACATGAAGAAAACCTGAAGAAATAACACCCACACCTATTTGCTAACCAACCCGGATCTTGGGGACGAGATTCTTCTTAAGGGGGGTAGGTTTGTAACATCCCAAATTTTACAATTGCAGAAGTTACTAGAAGCATGCATCATATCCTTGCATCATGGCATCACATAATAAAAACTGCATCAGATATTTTCCTAAACCCCATAGTCATATAAAGACTAAAAGGGTAAAAACCAAATATAACCTCTACAAAAAATGTTATTTTATAACACCTTTCTAACCCACCTCTTTTTACAAAATTTTAGAGACCAATTTCATTTAAATCGGAGTCATTTGCAAAAGTTATGCAACTTTTGGTGAAACAGAAATAAATAAATAAAGATTAAAAAAACCTAGCCTAACCGGGCCAGCCGAACCAGCCCGGGACCTACCTACCGCCCGCCTGGCCGAGTGGGTGTCGCGAAGCGCGTGGGCCAGCCCAGCAGCCAACCACAGCCACTGACGGCCGGGCCCCACCCGTCATCCCCCTCATCTGTTTGAGTCCAGCTCGAACACGAGCTCACCGCCTCGCCGCCAACCGCCTCCGGCCGAATTGGAGCAGACTCCGCAGCCCCCGTGCCAACTAAGCCCGCCTATTTATAGCCCTCGGCACGCCTCCCAAAACACTAGCTTTTTTTTCCACCACCACCACCGGGTCGCCGCCATAGAGCTCGCCGGAGCTCGGCACCGCCGACGCCGATGACAAGTTTTCCAGGGCCCCTTCCTCTTTTATCTTCCTCTCTGCACTGCCCCTCTAGTACCGCTTCTTCTCAAGCGTTTTTCCCCTTGTTTAGAAGTCCGAGATGACCACAATCGCTCGCCGGAGGTCGCCGGAATCTGCCGCCTCTAGCCGCCGCTCACCGCCACCTAGGGAGGAAGAAGTCGACGCCGTCCCCGGGAACGGAACCGCGGCGAGAAGGCCGCCACCATCGTCAACTCCGTCGAACCGGGAAGCACCGCCTCGCATTACCGCCGACCGCCGCCGTCCACCCTCGCCATCGAACCGCAGCTGTCGTCGCCAGGTGAGTCTCTACACCCCCCTCCCGTCCATTAGATCTCGATCCGACGGTGTGGATAGGACGAACCGGTACCGCCCAATCCCGTGCCGCCGCGTCAGTGCACGCGCCAGCGCCGCGTCGCCCCCCTGGACCAGTCCCGCGCCGCCACTTGGCGCCACACAGTTGGCCGCCGCCCCTATTTTCTTTTAAATAGGCAGAAAAAACTATTAAATCTTGTAAAATCAATATTAAATCGAGTTGTTGTCCAAAAATTGCATATAATATACCATTGGACTCATATTTTTGAGTAGAACACAGATCTACAGTAATATTGTTGTTGTACCACAACTATCTTGCAGTAGGATTTAAAGTTTAGATTAGATTATTTAAATTCTAGAAATTTATCCGTTTATCCATTTTAGTTGATTCTTGTTGCGTTGGCTTTGTTTTTACGAGACCTTCTATAGAAAATTGTTATAACATGCTTAGAGTGTTTAGATCTGTCTCGAGGTAGATTGGAGTTGTAGATCTAGTTTTGAGCTTGTTTATTTAGAGTTCAATCCAAAATACTTAAAACCTGTGGGGAATCGATTCTGATGACATCCCCAACTCAACAACACCCTCGAATAAAACCCTTGGTCAAAATTGAATCCATCCTTGCATATTACCATGTTGCATGCATGCTTTTTCGCCTTCGTGACATTGTTTTGTGCAAATTGTGATTGGATTTGTATTTGGTTTCGTTAGATTGCTCAGAGTGTGCTGAGGAGTACTGTTGTGTAGAGTGCTGCTCGGATCAAGGCAAGTTACACCACTTGCTCATGTTTATGTCCTAGTTTTAACTATGCATGTTTTTACTCTTCAAATTCTGTAGTATGCATGTGTAGGATTTTGGTAGATTTTCTTAGTACTATTTTTGCAAGTGCGGTTTTGTAGTATGCCATGAGTAGCTCTATGCTTAGTATTTTCCATCCCAATAGGTTATCCTGATTTTTTTAAGTTATGCTAGCTATGCTATATAGTTATCTATATCAAGTACCATTGGGAGGGTTCGAAAGACTGAAAATTTTCTAAGTATAAAATCTCTTTCGAGCGAACCTTTTTCCTCTCAAAATCTCCTTCAAAATAAAACTAAGTTTTCTTGTAGGCGGAATGTTTGTCGGGACAACGAGTGCAATTTTGGTGGAGGACGGCCGCCTAGGAAACAAAGAAGTCTGCCATGTTTCAGAATTCAGAAGCTTCCCGTGCAACCACAATACATATGGGCTCTGTCTTAGCTTACTAGTTAGTGGGAAACCTCACCGGGGTACCAACATTAGGAGGTTCTTGGCATGGTTGGATCCAGCTGGTAGAGGGGCTACTAAGGGAAGGCCTCGCCATGGTCTTGTCTATAAAAGTACTTGATCGTGGATTATGGGGAAAGTGCACAACCTCTCGAGAGTATGGCAATCTGATCGATCAGCCGTGTTCACGGAAACAGAACAACATTGAGCATCTGAAGGATGGAGCCTCTGAAAGATCTTCCTCTCTCTTTTCCAAACTTAACGTTTTATAAACCCCAAGGCGTGAGTAATATCGCCACTTGGTGGGGTTTTGGGGAACTTGGTGCGTAATATCCAAGTGCTAGGTTGATTGGGCACTTGGTGAGTAATATCCACGTGTTCCACTCGACCCTATACTACTTATCAAAGTTTACAAAGTAGGGAAAATCTCCTCCTCTTTTCTTCTTACATTGAGAAAATTGGCTTTATGCAAATGGACCCCAAAGACTACTCTTAGCCTTGCATGTAGAGATAGTGTGGAGGGTTTAAGTCATCAATGCCCATTGTTATGGACTTGGGTTTTGGAGAAGGAGGGAGCGCTAGAGACATCTATCGGCTAGCAAACAAGAACACAGGGGACAAAAGATTTACCCAGGTTCTAGCCTCGTAGAGGTCCCTACTCCTGCTTGTCTGCTCGTGGAATTATCGAAGGAGTCGAAAGATACAATGGTGCACATATGCAATCTAGCGAGGGTTGTGGAAACTAGAGATGCGTGTGTCCTCCTCGCCGCCCCCTCCTAGCCTTTATATAGATAGGCTAGGTCTCGGGTAGCAGGTCGAGTCGGTTACAAGTTAGGGTTTTCCCCTTCAAACTTTCTATCTTTAGCTTCTTCTTGTCCTTCAAGCAATCGAGAGCCCGCAGGTTACTCGAGTCCTTTCATCTGGGCCTTGGTGACACCGTGGGCCTGTACGTATTTGGACCGTATATACCAAGGTCGAGTACCTGTAGGGTATACCCATGTCAGTAGCCCCCGAGTGTCCAGTGGAATCCCAGATTCGACTGGGGACTTTTTTGAAGTCTTCGAGTGCCTGAACGAGTACATTTTCGACTGCTTTTTTTTATGCAATAGGGATTATTGATATACGTGCCTAATGTAACCGAATTATCGGTATCAGTTAACCACCTTAGGGTGAAACAACGCAATCTACTCAAATGAGCTGTGAGTGCGGATGTTATCAACACACAGTTTTTACACAAATAATCATAGGGTGTGCGACCAGCGCTCCCTATGGGAGTAGCCCCCGAGTGCCTGGTTGAGTCAAAGACTCAGGCAGGGACTAAAGACTTTTGCGACTGCTGTCGTCTTCTGCTTGTTTGTTTCAGTCGAAGACTTAGGCAGGGTCTTTTGCTTGCTTGTTTTAGTCGAAATTGTTTCCGGCGCTCCCTATGGGAGTAACCCATGTCCGTAATCGAACCGTGTTTCGAGTGGTTGGGTTTGATTGTGATTGTCCACATTCCTGCAATAAGAAAAGAGAAAATCGTAGGGTGCGCGACCAGCGCTCCCTATGGGAGTAGCCCTCGAGTGCTTGGTGGAGTCGAAGACTCCAGCAAGGACTAAAGTAGTCAAAGTTTTTCGCTGCGTAGCTTTGATGATGTCAGTGCTGACGCTTGTATGACCTCTGTTGCCCGCGTGAACGAGTTTGACGGGACGTGACGAGCGGTGGGTCCCACCTCCTGACTTTGATTTGACTGGGCGTGCGTAATCTTATTTTTAACTGCGCCTCCTCGATTTCCGCGCGTAATGGGAGAAGTGGGGGGACGGTTCACGCTTCCTCTTCTCCACATGTCCAACGCGATGCATGCCACGCATCCAATAGGGTTTTTGTGAGCCGTTGGATTGCATCTCCTAGGGGTTAAGTAGCGGCACGACGACGGTAATTTTCCATCTGCGCTTTGTCTTCCTCGCTGCCATCGCCATTGCTGCTGTTCTTCTGGTTTTCCCTGCGCTCGTCTCCTCCACAACACTGGACCACCTCCGCTCGTTTCCAATCTACTTTCTGCGCTCTCATCGCTGCCGCGCAATGGGGAGAAAGAAGGAGGCGTTGCCGCTGATTCTGCGGCCACCATCGCCGCGGGGAAGAAGAAGGGTGGCTCCGCTGCTGTGGGCACCAGCGCCGCTGCCGGCGGGAAGAAGAAGGTCGCGGGCATGCGCGTGACCAATGGTGCATGGCGCCCCTCCATCATCAAGGCGTCGGATATCCGTCTTCTTCACCAAGACGGAGCTATCTCTACAGCAGTCGCCGATGCGCGCGTCCCCGGCGGTAAGACCATTCCTGCTCCTCCCGCTGGTTTTCGAGTGATGTTTCTCACATTCGTCATTCGCGGCCTCTCCTTGCCTCTCCACCCCTTTCTTAGGGGTCTTCTTTGTTTCTATGGGCTCCAGCTCCATCAGCTGTCCCCAAATTCTATCCTCCACATCACTCTTTGCGAGTGCTGGCTCGAAATCGAGCCACACTTTGGTCTTTTCAAGCGCTTATTCAAATTGAAGCGTCAGTCCGCATCTAGCTCTTTAGTTTATGACGTAGGTGGTTGTGGAATTCACGTCGACCCATCCGCCACCTACTTCGATATCAAGCTCACCAAGTCAGTCTAGGGATGGAGGGACAAATGGTTCTATGTCCGCGATCAGAAGGCCAAAGATGAGCACTTTGGACTCGCACCCTTCGATCCCGCGACTCCCTGCAAGAAGATGCGTTCTTGGAATAACATAGTGATGCCTGGCGAACTTGCGGAGACAGACGTGCTATATCAACGCGTCTGTGACCTCGAGAGTCGCATAGGCGCAGAAGAGGGAGGCTGCGCCCTTATCAGAACTTGGCTGTGCCGTCGCGTCCAGCCTCTCTAAGCAAGAGTCCATCCCATGTTTTAATGGGGTGGCGCTGATGATACCACTCGCATGTCTGCCGATGGCATGTCCGTGAGTGAGGTGGATAAGAGGGTTCGATTGGTCACGAAGTACACTGTCAAGGATGTGCTTCCGAGTGAACCAGTCGTTCCTCCATTTGGTGCTTCGAATCCCCCTCCTGAGGTACAGTTGTGCTACGCAGTAGCTTATTTTCGCGATTGCTTTTCTGTTGCTTACTTGTTCTTTTTGCTGATCTTTGCTATTTGTGTGCAGGATTGGGCGGTGTCGCCCTGTATGCCTCCTCTCCCTGAGGGGGGTTATTCCTCGAGAAGCTTTGGAAGAGGACGAGTCTGAGTCGACTGTCCCTTCTGATGTGGAGGAGGAAGCCCCTGAGTCCGAGAGTCTGGACACTCGCAAGCGTTCGCGCAACGAGGATTCAGACGCGTCGTCTCCTTCGACTCTAGAAGGTACGGGTGGTGGTGCGGAGTCGCCAATTCCTGCCGTCCCTGTGAGGACTGTGGCACCGTCTTCTCGCAAGAAGATGCGATTGCCTAAGGAGTCTTCGTCGGAGTCAGCGGAGGCCACGTTTGATCTTGAAAAGTTTGACTGGTAAGTTTTTAAGTTCATTTGCTCTTCTCTGTTTTCTTCTTGTTGACTTGCCCTGGAGTTTGCCTTTGCTCAAGGTAAGTTTTTCTCTTGTAGTCAAGAGGCATCATCATCTTCTGGCGACGTCTAGTTTTTGAAGGAATCTGGAGTCGCGACCTCAAAGGCCAAGAAAGAGGTCTAGCGCGCTCCTTCCCCTCAAGTGGCGGCCCACTCCAGGCACAACTCTTCCAGCTCTGCCCACACACGGGAGCATCGAATGGTTGCCTGAATGATGGCACAGCAAACATCTTTGGAGTCATTGGAGGACCATGTAAGTATAGTTGTTTCCTCCTTTGTAGTGTTGCAGTCGATGTTATATATTTTTCCTCTGATGGTTCTTTGGTTGTGCGACAACTCCTTGTAAAGGAAGCCGCGCAAGTGGCAGAGCAGGTGATGGCGATGGGTCGCCAGCATGCAATGCTGGAGACGCGTCACCGCATGGTCGAAAGTGAGTGTTCTACACTTATTCTTTTTCGTCTTCTCCTTTGTTTGTATAGTCGACTGATAGTCAACTTTTGATTGCCATGTAGCTGAACATAACGCTTTACTGTGCAATGTCGCCACCATGGAGAAAACGCTTGCCGCGGCTGTCAAGGGTCGCGACGAGGCACTCGCGGCTCGTGATGAGGCATAGAAGCGTGAGGAGGATCTTTGTGCCTCCTTTGCAGCCAGGGAGAAGTTGTTCGAAGAACAACTGTTCTCAGTCGCTAAGGCTCTCTCAGGTATTTTTGCTTGTGGATATTGTTGTCCTTCTCTATGTCGATTGTTTTTGCTGGTGACGTTGAAGTTTTTGATCCATGTGTGGGTTCATGTACAGATGCTGGCGATTTGAGCTTCGACCCCCAGGCCCTTCGTCGGGATGACGCTCTGGCAGGTGCGGTGGCTGCAGTCGAGGACCGTAGCGCCGCCATCCAAGATACACTTTCCAAGGCCAAGGTCGCCCTCAGTCGCCTCCGGGAGGAGTTGATGCCGAAGGCGGAGCTGGTCGATAATATGGACGAGCTGGTGGAGTCACTCGCCGGGGGTGTGCCTTCCACCTACAAGAACTCCCTCCGCACGGCTGGCGCGACCATGTCACTCGCCATGGTGCAGGCCCACGGAATCGAGATCGATCCCTCCGCGGTGTCGAAGGCGATGCATGTTGGTGCAGATGGTCAGCAGGTAGTCTTCGCTCCTTTTGCGACTGCCTGTGGCAAATATGCACATCACTTGATAAATACTGTCGCGAAGTACTCGGAGGAGCTCCAACGTGCTAAGAAGGCGGCGAAGGCTTCGGCCTTAGGGGCCGGCGGAAAGTCAGTGGCGTCTGACACTGCCACGGATTTGATGAAGCCCCCGAAGCCGTCGAAGTCGAAGAAGCCAACTGCTCCATAGTTAGCTTTTTGTAATAGTTGATTAATTGTCCTTTTGTTTAAGAACATGACTGCTAGCGAGTGTGTCTGTTGATACTTATGCCGGTCTTGAATGCATCTGACCCTTTTGCCTTTGTGTTGATTTAATCGCCTTATTTGCTTCTATCTTGACTTGTGGTAGGGTACATCAAGTGATCTCGTGGGGGAACCCAGGACTCGCCATCTCTTGGTAATACAGTGGCACCACCGCGCTCTAGGGTAGAGGAGCTATCCTTGCTTTCGCGACTTCGTGACCGTGTGAAGCAGCTAGAGCGTGAGTTGCCCGTGATCCGCGGTAGCGCAGACGTGTGGAAGTCGAAGGCGGAAAAAGCCGCCGCCCGCGAGCAGTATCTTCTTGGCGAGGTGGCGCAGCTGGGCGACCAGTTTAAGTGTTAGTTTGCCTGTTCTCATCATTTCCTTTGTAGTTTCTCGCAGCGGTACGTTGTACTCATGCTATTGATTCTGCTTCGTGTAGTTGTTAGCGCGCGCCATCTGCAGGAGGAGAAGGGTAGAATTTCCATTCGGCTTCATGATCTCACCTAGGAGCAACTTCAAGAGAGTGGATACTTCTGGTTAGATCATGATCGTGCGACTGCGTTGGCGACCCTGCAGGATCGCGCGTCGCGAGTGCTGCTTTTTCTGAAGAAGTCGCAGTCGTGCCTGAAGAACATTTATCAGGCGATGTTTCCGCTGGACGACACTCCATCAAGCCTGTTGGCTCTTCTTGCCAAATTTCAAGATCTGTCCGCGGTTCGCGAGTGCGTGAGACAACAGTTGGTGGCTGGTGCCAAGGCTGCCCTCTCAATGGTGCAATTGCACAGGCCTAACGTGGATGTCGCCGCCATTGCCTCTAGACCGCCAACACCGCCAGCAGGATCTGCCTGGAATATGGTACCGCATTATCAGGCAGTGGACCGTCTAGCAGAGGAGATCGTCGACTTCTTTGAGGAACAAACCAACGTTCATGTGTTGCAAGAGTAGCCAAATTTGTATCCTGCACATAAGTGTACTTGTGTTGTAATGTTCGTATAGATGTTGTAGATAATTAATTGTCGAATGTGTATAAAGAGCTCTGTGAGCGTGAGGTGTGTTGCACTATGCGATTCCTTTTCGTTAACCTGGCCATCTTTTATCTTTGTCCCTTGTCAACCTGTCAGGTGCGTTGCAGCTGAGTTGAGGTCGTGTTTTAAGGGTTTCGATTGATGTACCAGCTACTCAGGATACTGTGTTTTGGTTCGAAGAACAGATGTGTATAGGGTGGCGCAGCCCCCGAGTATGTAAATTGAAAAAGTAAAGGAGAACACAGAGTTTTGGGGCACTTAGCTTTTATTTATTCGAAGAACAGTGCGAGGTACAATATGTGGCTAAGTAACCTTGGTTGAGTAGCCTTATTTGTCATGTAAAAGTAAAAACGAACTAAGGGTAGAAGCGTCGCAGCTGTGCGATGTTCCAGGGGTTGGAGTATGCGACTCCTGTCTCTAAATCTTTAAGGCGATATGCGCCACCTGGGATTACTTCTGTAATCACGTACGGTCCTTCCCAGGGGGACTCGAGCTTGAGATGCCCCTGCTGCTTTAGTCGCAAGACCAGGTCACCTTCGACGGAGGATCTGGGGCGAAGCCTCCTACTGTGGTAGTTGCGCAGGTTCTGCTGGTAGATCATGGATCTTTCTGCGGTGATTTCTCTTGCTTTGTCAAGGAGGTCGACGGAGTCTTCGAGTGCGAGGGATGATTCCTGTTTGCTGTAGGCGACCACGTGTGACGCTTTGTACCGTACTTCGGCGGGTAGCACTGCCTCTGCTCCGTGCACCATAGTGAATGGCTTGTAGCCCGTGGCGCTGTTTGAAGTTGTACGTAGGCTCAGGAGTACGGATTGCAGTTCATCCGGCCAGCAGCTCGCGGCTTGTTCGAGTGGTCGAAGGAGTCGCTTCTTGATTCCGCTACAGACGAGGCCATTTGCCTTTTCCACCTGACCATTGTCTGTGGATGCGCTACTGAGGCATAGCTGATGTTGATCCCTAGGTTCTCGCAGAATTCTTGGAACTCCTTGGATGTGAAGTTCGTCCCGTTGTCGGTGATGATGCTATGTGGCACCCTGAAGCGGTAGACGATGGACTCAAAGAATTTGACTGTGCTGTGTGCGGATTGGTTGGTTACTGACATGGCCTCAATCCACTTGGTGAATTTGTCGACTGCGACCAAGAGGTAGACGTAGCCTCCTCGCGAGGACCATGGAAGCTTGCCGACCATGTCGAGCCCCCATTGCACGAAGGGCCAGGCTAATGGGATTGGTTGTAGCTCTGCGCCCGGTGCGTGCGTCTTGTCTGCGAATCGCTGGCAAGCGTTGCATTTTTGGACGATGTCCTTGGCGTCGCGCATGGCCGTAGGCCAGTAGAATCCAGCTCGTAGAGCTTTGGCAATGAGGGCGCGACTGCCAGCGTGGTGCCCGCAGGTCCCTTCATAGATTTCGAGGAGAACTGCTCTTCCATCAGCCATGGAGACACATCGTTGTAGCACTCCTGTGATGCTGCATTTATACAGTTTGCTGTTGATAACGGCGAATGCCTTGGATCGCCACGCGATGTGCCGTGCATCTGTCGGATCGCCCGGTAGCCTCTTGCTGAGGAGGTATGTGATGTATGGCTGCGTCCATGATTTCTCAATCAGCATGACGCTCAATGGTCCTTCGAGTCCTGTGTCCAAGTCATCGAGTGCCATGGGCTCATTGGGTGGTGTAGCCCCCGAGTCCGTTGCTGCGCTTGTTTTCTTCTCTGGCCTTTGGCTTGATGGAGGGTCCACATATGCGCTCGAGAAATACCCCAGGTGGTATGGGGGCAGGTAGAGCCTATGTTGGCGAGTGCATGCGCCTCCTCGTTGCTTTCGCGACCTACGTGTCGTAGCTCACAACCATCAAAGTCTCCTTCGAGTGTATCATACAGATCGCGCTACGCGATCATGTTATCGTTCAGTGCGTCGCACTCATGCATTGTTTGGTTGACGACCAACATGGAGTCGCCATATATGATGAGCATCTTGGCGCCGCAAGCTTTGGCCATCCTCATCCCGTGCAACAGGGCCTCGTATTCAGCCTCGTTGTTTGAGGCCGTGAACTGCATTCGTAGGATATACTTCAGCTTATCCCCTTGAGGTGATGTCAGTATGACACCTGCGCCTGCTCCGTCTTTCCGCTTGGACCCATCGAAGTGCATTGTCCAGAGGTGGGACATATCTGGCTTGTCCAGGAGTTGGTTCTCCATCCAGTGCACGAGGTAGTCAGGGAGAACTTGCGACTTGATTGCGTCGCGTTTTTCGTACGTGATGTCTCGTGGAGACAATTCTATCCCCAAAGCACGACTCGCCTCGTGGCATCGGGGTTATTGAGGATAGGTCCCAACGGGGCGTCGCTGACTACCACGATTGGGTGTTCCTGGAAGTAGTGGCGCAGTCGCCGGGCGGTCATAAAGATGCCGTACGCCAGCTTCTGATAGTGCGGGTACCGCTGTTTTGTTGGCGTGAGGACCTCGCTGAGGTAGTATACTGGGCGTTGTACGCTGTGGACCTTGTTTTCCTCAGCTCGCTCGATGACGAGCACTGCGCTGACCACCTGGTTGGTGGTGGAGATGTACAACAATAGTGGTTCCCTTTCGCGTGGAGTCACCAGCACTGGCGAAGTGGATAGCAGGCGCTTGAGATCTTCGAATGCTTCTTGTGCTTCATTGGTCCACTCGAATTTTTCAGCTTTGCGGAGGAGTTGGTAGAAGAGCAGTGCCTTTTCACCCATCCGACTGATAAATCGACTGAGGGCCACGATTCGTCCGGCCAGTTGCTGGACGCCTCTTATATTCTTCGGCTTCTCCATGGCCAGTATGGCTTTTATCTTCTTCGGGTTCGCCTTGATTCCCCTCGCGGAGATGAGATACCCAAGTAGCTTCCCAGATGGTACGCCGAAATCGCATTTGTCCGGATTGAGCTTGATCCAGTAGCGGTTGAGGTTGGCGAAGGTTTCGCGCAAATCATCGATTAGAGAGGCTTCCTCCTTGGTTTTGATTACTATGTCGTCGACATAGACTTGGATGTTGCAACCCAGTTGTTCCTTGAGGCAAGCCTGCATGCACCGCTGGTAGGTGGCTTCCGCTTTTTTTAGCACGAAGGGCATTGTGTTGTAGCAGAACACACCAAAGGGCGTTGTAAATGCTGTTTTCTCTTGATCTTCCTCCTTCATTCGAATTTGATTATAGCCTGAGTAGGCGTCGAGGAAGTAGAGACGCTCGCATCCCGTGGTGGAGTCGATGATCTGGTCGATCCGTGGCAGCGGGAAGTGATCCTTTGGGCAGTCCTTGTTCAGAGAAGTGAAGTCCACGCACATCCGCAGGATATCCGTGTCCTTTTATGGTACCAGCACTGTATTGGCGAGCCAAGTGCTTTCCTTGATCTCGCGTATGAACTTGGCCTCGAGGAGTCTGTTGATCTCCATTCCGACTGCCTGCGCCCGTGGCTCGGACAGTTGCCTAATTGTTTGCTTGACTGGCCTTGCATCAGGGTTGACGTTGAGTGCGTGCTCGGCGAATTCCCTGGGAACTCCTGGCATGTCCGTAGGACACCAGGGAAAAATTTCCCAGTTCTCACGGAGGAATTCTACGAGCACGAGTTCCTATGTGGGACTCAAGTTGTTGGCGATGAGGGCCGTCTTGGCAGGATCCGATGGATGGACCTGCACCTTCTTTGTGTGCATGGATGAGTCGAAGGAGAGATCAGGTGAGCTTGGCCTACTCAGGGGAGGCAGACTGTTGTCTGTCGTCTCTTTCAGTCTTGCGAGTTCCTCCTGCATGCCGAAGGACTGGGAGATTCTGTTGAATTCCCTATCGCAAGCGTCAGATCGCTCAAAGCTCCCGTTGATCGTTATGACGCCGTTAGGACCTGGCATTTTCACCTGCAGGTAGGCGTAGTGGGGTACTGCCATGAACCTAGCGAACGCGACACGCCCAAGGATGCAATGGTATTGTGAGGTCCAGTCGACAACCTCAAAGTCGATGCGCTCATGCCGGAAGTTCTTCGGCGTGCCAAAGATGACGTCGAGGTTGATTTTGCCCAGGGGGTATACGCCTTTTCTCGGGATGATGTCGTGGAATGTTGTGTCCGATGCCTCCAAGCAGGTTAGAGGGATCCTCATTGCTCGCAGGGTACTCGCGAATATGAGGTTGATGCCGCTTCCGCCATCCATGAAGACGCGACTCATGTCGAAGCCTCCAATTTGCGCCTCGAGTACGAGGGGGCAATGACCTGGGCGAGGTATCTAAGGCGGGTGGTCGCGTTTGTCGAAGGTGATGCACGACTCGCTGCCACTGAGGTACTCAGTGGTGGATGGTGGCGAGTGCGTGGCCAAGTTGATTTGGCGAGTGATGGCCTTCTACACCCTGTTGGAGGGGCGTCCTTTTTGGATCATCATGGTACCCATGGCCCGTGGGTACGGTTCTCCTCCGTGGTGCTGGTTCGGTGCGACTCTGTTCGGGGGTGGCCCAGGTGGTGGTGGTGGTGCGCCGTGTGCCACGGCGCCTGGAGCGGCTTCGTAGCCTCTTTTGACTGCGTTGCGGTTCATCCGAACCAATCCCTCATGTAGCTTGAGGAACTCGCGGCAGTCTTTGAGGAGGTGGCTGGATTTTCTCTTGTCGTCATGCTTGTCGATGTAGAAGTGTACCGTGCATGGCTCGGACAGTTTATCCTCGATGGAGGTCGCCGGTGCCTCATCGCGAGTGCGGCGTTGCCATACTTGCGTGGTTTTCCCGGAGTCGTGGTATCCGCCGCTACGGTATCCGTTGTTGCGGTTATCGTCGCGTCTATCGGCGTAGCCAGCTGCGACCATGTTGACGTCGTGGCGATCGTCGTAGATGCGCATGCGACGCTTGCCTCGGCGGTCGTGTCTGCGTTCGAGTTCCGCCTCCTCGTTGGAGTGAGCGCGATTCTTCACCGAATCTTCTCCATCGGCCCACCGATTCGCAATCTCCATCAGGTGGTCGATGGTCTGGGTCTTTGAGCGGCCCAGCTCCCCCTGAGCTCTAGGCGGCGGACGCCACCATTGAATGCATCAATTGCGCGGTCTTCCGAGATGTTCTCTGCGGAGTTCTTGATGATGGACCACCTTTGGATGTAGGAGCGCAGGGATTCGCCAGATCTTTGCTGGCAGCAACTCAGCTCTTCGATTGATGCGGGTCGCTTGTACGTACCCTTGAAGTTGTGCATGAAGTTGTAAACCAGCTCATCCTAGCTGCGAATGGATCCGCGTGGGAGGTTATTGAGCCATGCTCGGGCGGTGCCCTGCAGCTGTAGCTGCAAGCATTGCATGGCAGTACTTCGACTGCCTCCGTGGAGTCTAACGTAGGAGATGTGATCCTCTAGACAGATTTTAGGGTCCTGTAGACCATCGAATTTCGGATTCTCCGACGGGAGTTTAAACCCTTTAGGCATTCACTTTTGCCTAATGGATCTGCTGAAGCAACTGGCGCCGCAGAGCTCCCCATCTTCCTGTTCCGAGTCAGTCGACCGAGCACGTCGTGCCCTTGATTTTTCGATCTTGCGCTGCGTGAGGTCGTCGCGCGCATCGTAGTCGCGGTCGTGTCACCGTGAGAGGCGTCATCGAGACAGATCGTGACTTCCATCGCTGGATGAGGGCGAGGAGTGGCGCTTTGCTAGCGCTTTGCCCTTTTTTGGGTCTAGTACTGGCTCCTTGTCGAGGGCAGCCTCGATTAACCCCAAACCCGCGATCGTAGATCGGTGCATGGAGGTTCGGGGATCTCCAGCTGGCGACTGGTTATTGAGGAGGTACATGGTGGCTGCCGTCACCGCAGCCTGCGGCATCCTAGGAACCACGTTGCCTCTCGTGTCGACTGTCATAGAGCCGAGGTCGGGGACTTTCGCGGCCTCTATGCGTTCTTGTTTGGTGAGGTGAGCCATCCGCAACTGCCTCTTCTTGGCGAGGTACTCGTTGCCTCTAGAGGAGGATCCTCCGTAGGAGGAGAGCCCAGCACGACGAAGGCTCGATTCGTCCGCTGCCTTTTTGCACGCCTCAAGTTGCGCGATTGTTTGCAGTTGGCGCTTGAATTCTTCATTCAGGAGCCATTGATATCCCATCAGCAGTTCCTGCGGGGACCCAAAGGATAGAGGTGTGCCCCGTAGGGCTTCACGGCAGCGATCCCACTCTTGCTCGTTGAGCTTGATTACGACGCGTTCGACTGCTCCCCTGTTGTTGACGGGAGCGCGATTGCCGCCGTTACCGCCGTTGCCACCGTTGCCACCGTTGTCGGCGTTGGGTGGATCGGTACCGTTACCGGTGTTACCACCGTTGCCGCGATTGTCGGAGGTGTCGCATGCGTTGATGACGGCACACATGAAGTGATTGGAGAAGCTGTTGCTTCCACAATTTTCAGATTCGGAACTGTAGGTTCCATCTTCTGTGGCCAGATCGCTCAGATCGGAGTCGTGACTGCTGTCGCTGACCGTGTTCTCGACTGCCACCGGAGCATTGAGCTCACTGAGGGTGCTGATCGATGGAGGGAACCATGATGCCAGGGCACTCGCCGGTGCTGTCGGCTGATCAGGCATGCGAAGCGTGCCCATCTGACCAACTTGGAAGCGGAAGCTCCCAATCACCAGGCTGATTCCGTCGCCCATGGACTCGAAGGCCGGGCGGATGGCTGGCGTGTGGACGGTGAAGTCAAAGGCGCCGAAGAGCTGGCGAATCTCCGCTATTGCGGAGTCGTAGATCGCAGTTGATGGGGCCGAAGAAGCCGCAACATCAGCACTCGAGATTCCCACAGACGGCGCCAATTGACGAGGGTTTAACTCATCAATGCCCATTGTTATGGACTTGGGTTTTGGAGAAGGAGGGAGCGCTGGAGACATCTATCAGCTAGCAAACAAGCACACAGGGGACAAAGGATTTACCCAGGTTCAGGCCTCGTAGAGGTCCCTACTCCTGCTTGTCTGCTCGTGGAATTATCGAAGGAGTCAAAAGTTACAATGGTGCGCAGATGCAATCTGGCGAGGGTTGTGGAAACTAGAGTTGCGTGTGTCCTCCTCGCCGCCCCCTGCTAGCCTTTATATAGATAAGCTAGGTCTCGGGTAGCAGGTCGAGTCGGTTACAAGTTAGGTTTTTCCCCTTCAAACTTTCTATCTGTAGCTTCTTCTTGTCCTTCAAGCAATCGAGAGCCCACATGTTACTCGAGTCCTTTCATCTGGGCCTTGGTGACACCGTGGGCCTGTACGTATTTGGACCGTATATACCAAGATCGAGTACCTGTAGGGTATACCCATGTCAGCTAGACTTACTCTTTCCTTGGTGTAATTTTCCAATAAATTCAAAGTATTGACCCAACTTGTTGGTTGCACGTCTTATGTGCAGAATCCGAAGACTGAAAGGTGCGTAGGGATCGCGGGTCTTCACGCAACTAGCCTTAGGCGTTGATGGACTCAAGTTTTACTTAGTTTCTGCTGTCTTATTTGAGCTAGCTATAAGCTATGCAAGTTGTAATAATTATACTCTGGATTATTCGTGTAATAATGACTTGTGTTTTACATGATATTCATCGACTGTGAAGTGCTAGCTATTGATCCAGGGACTAGCATGTTAATCACAGGGACTTAGGATCCTTAACGATCCGAGGTCGCAACATACACTTTCACCACAATATTCGATACATCTATCAGGGATAATCCTGAATCATCATACTTAGTATGCAGATAATCAAACATAACCTTTCCTTTACACACCCTAGTATAAGCACATCTCCTATGAGCATGGCCTCCCAACCATGACCATTTGTCATGTTGACTACTTCATAGGTTGACAATATTGAGAGGTAGCCTCAGCTCAAACCTCTCCCGCGAGGGAACTAATACTAATGCATATAAACTTTCGGCTAAGCCTTACCCAATTCAGGTATTGTGGTTGTACGGTAAAATTGGAATGGTATCGCATCCGAACCCAACCATCCATTTTGTAAAGGGGTTAAGGCTCATGCCTCAACATTTTCATCATCATAAACCATTTGTGTTTCTCAACACATGTCAAAACATCTCAATAGAATGACTCATCATTCCAAGGTTTTCACAATTCATTTTCACCAAGTATTCCCATCTAAAGTGACTCAAGTTCTAGTTTAGCTCTAAACTACCAAGCTAAGAGTGTTCACAAATATGGGATGCTAAGATCAATCTCATGCCATAGATAGACATCTAAATCTCACTTTGATAGGTCAAGTTTTATACTTTTTATGCTACCTTCAAAACAATAAGGGACTTTGGTAAAGTAAGGAAAGTAAAGCTTGGAAATAAAACTTGGGGTAGGTAATATTCAAAGTGGTATAACCCAATGCATGCCTAATGCATCTTGCTTAGGTTATCTAACTTGCAAGGGTTAGCTTGCATTGTTAATGATGGCTTGCCTAGGTTGGTGAAGTGGTTGAAGTTTTCTTCCTCCTCCTCTTGGTAGAACTCCTCCTCCTCGAAAGCTTGGTCGGTTCTATCGTCTTTAAATACATACGAGATACACAATCACCAAACAATACTTAACTAGTCTACTTAGCACACTAAGGCACACATTTGATGATCTACTATTGTAACAACCTCAGACCCTACGCTCTAAGTTCAAGCCTGGATGGACCAGAAGTGGTTAAAATAGTACAGCAGGGGCCCAGGGGCCACCCACGTGTAGACCCATCGGCCATCCTAACCACTTCCAGAACATCGGGACAAGAGCGAGCGGCGTAGGCAATAGGCGAAGAGATCAAATACATACACAAGTGAGTATGTATGCAAGCTACCTTACAATATTTCTTAGAGCCATACCATCTAAAAGAAATAGAAATATTGCAACGCCATACGGCAAGATCCAAATATCATAGATAGAGATAATAGTGTAGGATAGCTCCTCGTACATCAATCAACAGAGTATCAAGCAGAAGCGGGAAACAAGATCCGAGTACGGACAAGAAGCAAATCGGCATAAGATGCCACATAAATAAGCACATCCCGCTCACAGATCTCGCGGATCCCCATCCCCGGAATCTCTACACGGAGTGATCGTTGCCAACATCATATGTCTCCTCCACCCAGTATCCATCTTCCGAATACACATGTTCATCTGAATCAAACAATTTATCGTGTGACACCCTAGGGGTACTCAGCAAGCATTTATGCCTCTAAAGGGGACATAACCTGGGGTGACGCGATTGCAACAAAAGATAATAACTAACAAGTCTATAGATACTCGCTAACCATCCGCCTAACCAAAAATAGACGGATGTCCATTAATTAGAAACAATAGTTATAAGAGTATTAAGTAACAGATCCATCCCCTTTCTCGCTTACCAACGAGAAAGCGGACGAACAACCCATCCGTTGGTAGTTTTATTAACCATTCCATGAGTATTGCACTATTTACTAGTCCGGTATTTAGTCATTGAAAGCGGTACTTTAGTTATACTTTTCTATGATCGAGAAACCATGCTCCAAGTCATCCATAACCGCGAACACGGCTTTCAGAAAGATTTACCCTGCAGGGGTGCACAAATAGCAACACACACACGATCGACCTCGGAAAAACCAAATCAAAACCCAACGAGGCTTTCACGACAAAGCATTCACAGGATTCATAAAATATTTCGGGGGCCACCCCACTAAGCTACCCGCAACGAAGTTGGCCGGATCTGGAACAGACCCAGGGTTTGTGTGGACGGCGGTAAACGACTGGGAACCCGAAAGTGTGACTGGGCTTGTCAATACAGCGAAAACGTGTCACGATCCAAAATAGTACAGGTGCTCCACGCACAATCTTAAATAAAGCAGTAAAACATGGCATAAGTACAGGATAGTAATAAAACCCCAAACTACTTGTGTCCCCAAGAAATAAAGTGTGAATCAAGCCCATGCAAAGGGGAATTCATAGAGTCTCCCGTATGTGGATAGTGCGAATAGTCAAGGAACAGGAATCAAGTACTCGGGGTCCTACGGGACACAAGTGAGCATGAAAAACCAAATAGCAGATATTGCTCATCGGTGCCTCTTTCCTTAGTTATCCCATTACTACTCAGGTTAAGTTGTTTAGGTACCTCGTTATCCTTCAGACACTCACATACCCTACACATGCTGTTCTATGACTCGCATGGCTCAAACAACTCTTGTAGTAATGGCTCATGGGATGGAGGAACAAGCTCGGTGGGGTTTAAAAGTAAAGGCTATGCAGTACTTGGGATTCAATTTAATGCAATCGCGACTCAATGATGCAAGAATAAGATAGAGGCAATAGGTACTATATGTATGCAAGCATGTGGTAGTGCTTGCCTGGCAGCTCCGTTGAAGCGAGAGACAGATCTGGGTAGTACTTCTAGGATTACTGATATTTCCCCTGCTCGGCGTCTATTCGAAAGAAGAACCAAACAAACAAGGGCCAACATAAATAATGTAGCATGGCATGGGTGAGGTGTGGGATACTGGAATAAAGCATTTTATTAAGTTTTAGTCATGTTTTGCTCCCATATTTATATGATGCATGCTGCAATTCAGAACATGGAATGCATAAACAGAACGGGCTCGTCGCGCTGATCGATTTAGACATATTATTTGTCAAAATTGGAATTATAGAATTAAAGTTATTAATTAATTAAGAAAAGGTCATTTTATTGCAATTAAACAATTCCGAAAATTTAAATTAGTCAAACATTATTTTGGATGGCAGATTTGATATCCTCACATTTTTATGATTCAAAAACATATATTATTTGTATTATTTGGATTTATTAATTAAAAGTTATTATTTTTCTGGATTTAAAATCATTTAAACAAATTCTGAAAAATATTTTTATTTTGAAAAAGTCGCTGGAGCTTTTGTTACATAGGAACTGATAGCCGCTGTCACAGACGGGTGGACCCGACGCTGACGCATCGCTGCGCTGGCGGTAAACGGCGCAACGGCTTTCTCACCGTGGCCGAAGCTAGCCACTGAGAAAGACGAGTGGGACCAGCGTATCGCGGGACCACCGTGCGTGTGCGCCAGCAAGGGCTGGACACGTGGGCGAGCCGGGTCTGCACGGAGGGAAAAACGCAGAGTCCGGGTGCTTTTTTGTAAAACGGCGCGGCGGCTGACCGGTGGGGCTCACAGGACCATGGGTGGAGGCGGGAAAAAGTCCAGGGGCTTATGCGCAAAACTCTCCGCGAGGCTGATGAAACTGAAGAAAAATGTCTGAGAAAAACAGTAGCTAGATCCGATTTCGGAGGACGATGGCGACGAATCCAGCGACAATTTGGAGATGATGTAAAAACGAAAAATGTAGATGACCCTTCGCTCTACAATGTTCTTGTACAAGGTTTCAAAAACGGAGTTCTACAACGGCCGGGATCTTGCGAGTAACAGAGGCAGAAAAACACGTTCGTCGCGGACCGTTTTCGTCAGCGAACACCTGAGCTGCAGCGATCTTGCGAGGGCGATTTCTTGCGCGTCTCTTAGCCGATCTGACTGTGGCCTAGCTCGTTCAAAAGAGGGGAGGTTGATCTACGGGTTTGGTTCAGAGTGCAATGCCGGAGGGGCACTGTGGGGGTCGGGATTGGACGACGAACAGGAGGCTGCAGGGGGGAGCGTCGCTGCTGCTGCTGCTAGGCGCGCTGTGCAGCTGCTGTGCGCGCGTGCGGCGTGGCATCGGCTCGTGCTAGCAAGCAGGGGGAAGCGAGACAGGGAAGAGAGGGAGGGGAAGCTCACCGAGAAGTGGTCCCGAGGTGGTGATGGCCGGGCTGGGAGAAGAGCAGGACAGAGACGAGGAGATGGTGTCCATAGCGGCGGTGCGCGGCGACGGAGATGGTGGCGAGCACGCGAGATGCTCCTCCTCGCGTCCAAGCTTGCAGGTACTCGAGCAGGGCTTGAGCAGGTCCAAGGTGAGGTTCACCGGCGACAGTCGGTGGCTCGTGGCGGCGTCGACATGGGCATGGCGGTGGCAATGTGGTTTTGGTGATATGGGGTCGGGAGCTTCTTGTGGAGGAAGAAAGAGGTGGAAGGGAGAGATGCCGATCCAGATGGTGGAGTGGGTAGTTGAGGGGATGAGGCTGGCAGGCTGCCTCTGCTTTTGCTTTATGCCGAGAGAGAGGAGAGCGAGCACGACATCGACGAGGCAGGCGATCACGTGCTGCTCGAGGGAGGGAGAAACACAGGTGAGTGAAGCTGGCTCAGTACCTCTCGGCTGATCGAGCCGGACCAAGAGAGGAGGAAACAGACTAGGAGGGAAGGGCCGGGGTGTGGACAGGTTGGTCATGGGAGGAACGACGCCAGGGGAAAACCCTCTCGGTAGGATAGGTTTAGGAAAAGATAGAAAGAAGAGAAAGAGAGAGGGGTGTCGGGAATTAGGTCTAGCTTAGTGTTTTGGGTTAGAGAGAAAGAGAGAGAGAGAGAGAGAGGGTTGGCCAATCTAGGAAAAATAAAAGAGGGTTTAGATGTAGGTTTCTTTCTTTTCTTTATCGTTTGATTTTATTAAAATAGATCCATCCAAAAGCCATTTGAAAAACCACAAGAATTCAAAAGGAAGAAGATGGAAAATGCTAGGCTACATGTGCTATGCATGCATGTGTGATGTAGATTGTGAAAACACACTCGATCACACTAGCAATGGATTTGTGCAAGCATGCATGTATATTTGGAGCCTTCCAAAAGACCCAAGAAGAAGTTAAGGAGGTGTTCTCTCTTGCTTGGTTGAATAGCCCCATGAAAAGGTTCAAAACAAAACAAGATACTCACAAAACCCCAAAAGGATTCAAATGGAAGAGAGGAAGGGTGCAAGTGTTGCATGGGCCATGCAAAGGCAATAAATACATGCATCAAGTCATCTTTTGTGAAAACAAAATATCTAAAAGCATTTTAGCATGCATGCAAACCCACAATTCCAACAAAAAGTATTTATTGGAACCATTCCCTTACTACACATGGTTTACTTTGATTAAAAGCATGTATGAATTGAAGTGGCCATATTCAAACATGACCTTGGCTCAAAATAATACCATATGGTAGGTTGGAAAGAGCACTACTCACATTGCATGCAAGGTGGCTATGTAACTCCCATATCCACATTGTGACAACCACCTGGTAACAAGTATGGAAACATGTAGAAATAGAAGTGGCTCCATCCCAACCTACATGAGCTAGATAGAATAACCAAAGAAGGGCAAAAGCTCGCATATAGTTTGGATGGTGGAATTATAAGGTGGTGACAAAGAAAAGTGGTGCAGTCAAGAAGAGATATGCCCCCACTCAACTTGGGCATGAAGCAATATATCAAGACACAAATACAATATGTTAAGAAGCAAATACAATTAATAATGCATATGAGATAAGAACCAAAAGGAAAAGGATTTGATATGAAGCTCAAATGCAAGGTGGCATGATGACATGAGCATGATATAATTATGATGCAACAATTATATGTAGGAAGTAGCATTTTTTTATTAGACCATGTAGCATTACAGCTGTTAGACAGATGTGATGCTACAACTCTCCCCCACTAAACAGGAATCTCGCCTCGATATTCTAGGAAGAAGAAGACACGAAGAGGGTAGGATACTTGGTACAGAGCTCATCCTCGCGTTCCCAAGTGGCTTCATCGACGGAATGGTGCGACCACTGCACCTTGCAGAACTTGATGGACTTGTTGCGAGTCCTTCTTTCTGTGACTTCTAGGATTTTTGTGGGGTGTTCTTGATAAGACAGGTCTTCTTGGAGATTGATGAGCTCATGGTCCACGGTCCTGCCGGGATCCTTGAAGCACTTCTTGAGTTGAGAGATATGGAAAACATCATGGACCTTAAGTTTTTCAGGAAGCTCAAGAGCATAAGCAACTTCTCCTCTTCTTCCACGAACTTTGAAAGGACCGATGTATCTAGGAGCCAGCTTCCCTTTGATACCAAAACGGTGTGTGCCTCTCATGGGAGTGACACGAAGGTAAACGAGATCGCCAGGGACATACTCCATGTCCGTGTGCTTTCTGGCATAGTTGCTCTTCTGGCGACTTTGGGCAACCTTAAAGTTTTCGAGAATGATGTGAACCTTCTCCTCCGCTTGAGTTACAATGTCGGGGCCAAACAATGTTCTTTCACCTGCGCCCGACCAACCAATCGGAGTTCTGCATTTGCGGCCATAGAGAACCTCAAATGGTGCCATCTTTAGACTTTTATGGAAGCTGTTGTTGTAAGAGAATTGAGCATAAGGAAGGCATTCTTCCCACTTCATGCCGAAAGAGATGACGCAAGCACGGAGCATATCTTCCAGAATCTAATTGATCCTTTCAACTTGTCCTTGCGACCGAGGATGGTAAATTGTGCTGAAGTTCAACTTTGTTCCCAAAGCATTTTGGAAACTTCCCCAGAACTTGGAAGTGAAGATGCTTTCACGGTCTAAACTGATCTCAAGAGGAACCCCATACAGAGAGACAATTCTGTTAATATAGAGCTTAGCCAACTGAATTGTAGAAATTGTTTCCTTGACGGGAAATAAGTGAGCCACTTTAGAAAGCCCGTCGATGACAACAAAGATTGCATTGTTGCCCTTCTGCGACCATGGAAAACTAGTTATGAAGTCCATCTCTACTTTCTCTCATTTCCATTCCGGAGGCTTCAATGGTTGTAGAAGACCGGAAGGTTTCTGATGAACAGCTTTAACTCTGCGGCAGACATCACACTCCGAGACATACTTGGCACAATATCGTTTCAATCCAGGCCACCAATATTGTGTTTTCAAGTCCATGTACATCTTAGTGCTTCCCGGGTGGATAGAAAGAACAGAGTCATGAGCTTCTTTGAGAAATTGCTCCCTCAAACCCGGATACTTCGGAACGAACATCCGGTGCTTAAAGAATAGAGTGCCTTGGTCGTCAAGGTGGAAAGGTTCATACTTCGGAAGCTGAATCTTGGAGATGATGTTTTTAGTGTAAGGATCACCAAGTTGAATGAAGCGAACTTTTTCTTCCAAGAGAGGGGTTGCCAGAAGGTTCAGAAGATACCCTTGATCCACAATTTCAAGGTTGAGCTGATGGAATTCCTCGCACAAGAGAGGCTGTTGTTCTTCCACCATGAGGTTGTTTACATAAGCTTTTCGGCTAAGAGCATCGGCCATCACATTAGCTTTGTCAGGAGTGTAGTTGATGGTCAGATCAAAATCATTAATTGCTTCAATCCACCTCCTCTGACGAAGGTTGAGATAAGGTTGTGTGAAGATATACTTCAGACTCTTGTGATCACAACGGTTGCCGCGCAAGTATTGCCTCCATACTTTCAAAGCAAAGACAATTGCCGCGAGTTCGAGGTCATGTGTAGGATAGTTGATCTCATGCGTCTTCAACTGTCGAGAGGCATAAGCAACAACTTGTTTTTCTTGCATAAGGACCGCACCCAATCCTTGCAAGGAGGCATCACAGAATATCTGGAAAGGCTTTGATGTATCTGGAGGAATCAATACTGGTCTGGAAGTGAGCTTCTCTTTGAGTGTTTCAAAGCTTGCTTGACATGTAGGAGACCAAAGGTTTTTCTTGCCTTTCTTGAGGAGATCGGTAAGAGGCTTTGCAATCTTCCAGAAATTCTGAACGAAGCGACGACAGTAACTAGCCAATCTAAGGAAACTCCGGACTTCTTTGACATTTTTGGGTGGAAGCCACTCAACAATTGTCTGAACAGTTTCTGGGTTGATGGCAATGCCCTTGGCAGAGATGACGTGACCAAGATAGGTGACTTCAGGCAGCCAGAACTCACACTTGGAGAACTTTGCATATAGGCGGTTCTCACGAAGCTTGTTTAGGACACACCAAAGGTGTTCTTCATGTTCTTCCTTTGACTTAGAATAGACTAGAATGTCATCCAGATAGACCACGACGAACTTATCAAGATACTCCATGAAAACCGAGTTCATAAGCCTCGAGAAGGTGGCAGGTGCGTTGGTTAGACCGAAAGACATGACCGTGTACTCATACAGGCCATAGCAGCTGGTGAAAGCTGTTTTTGGAACATCTTCTTTGCGAATCTTGATTTGATGATATCCACTTCTCAAATCAAGTTTAGAGAATACCACAGCTCCAGCTAGCTGATCGAAGAGATCATTAATCCGCGGAAGGGGATATTTATTCTTGATGGTTTTAGCATTGAGAGCCTGATAGTCAACACAAAGTCTATCAGTCTTGTCTCGCTTCTTCACAAAGATGGTTGGGCTACCCCAAGAAGAAGTACTGTGCTGAATGAAACCCAACTTCTCTTGTTCATCAAGCTGACGTTTGAGTTCAGCCAATTCAGCAGGACCCATTTTATAAGGCCGCTAGGAGATAGAAGTGGTACCAGGTTCGAGCTCAATCACAAACTCGACCTCTTGGTCAGGAGGCATACCTGGTAGCTCTTCAGGAAAAACATCTGGAAACTCACGGACCACCGGAACACTCTGAATAGCATCCATAGCATCATCATTCAAAGCCGCCAAAGAGAAAAGCTGAATTGCAGGAGTCAGACTTGGAGAATAGACTATATGGCCTTCAGGAATTTTCAGAGAAACCGAGCGTTCAGCACAATCAATCACAGCTGCATTTGCTGTCAACCAATCCATGCCCAAGATAACATCAATGTCAGAATTGCCCAGAATAATTAAGGAAGCCGGGAACGAAGAGCCACCAATCTCAATTTGATTGCCATGGCTGATATGAGCAGCCCTCATGTTTGACCCAGGAGATTGTACCACGAGACGATGCAATAGAGGACCCATAGCCAGATCATGCTTATGTGCAAACTTGTGAGAAACAAAAGAATGCAAAGCACCAGAATCAAACAAAACTGGTGCAGGGACTGAGTTAACGGGAAGCCTACCCATCACAACTCCAGGTGCATGCTCAGCTTGAGCGACGTTGACACAGTTGGCACGAGCAACAGTGGACCCGGGCTTGGTGTTGATGTTGAGAGCCCGAGGTGGAGGTGCACGAACCATAGAAGAACTTGATGCAGGCCTTGGAGGTGGTGGAGGAAGAGCTTTGTTGTTCATGGGACAACTCGAGTGTTGATGCCTAGTGTTTCCACAAGTGTAGCAAGCACCAGGTGGATGTGGAGCAGCATAGCCAGGGACTCCGCCAGGCGCTCTAGGGTAGTTGTGGTTGTAGCCCCTAGGAGCCGCGGTGAAGGAGTTTGGTGGCCTTGCCGCGTAGCTTGAAGGTCTTGGTGGAGCCGAGAGCGACGGTGGGGTGTTAGGAACCCACACACGGCGCTTAGAAGGAGCTGTCATAGCTGAAGAGCTTGCTGTGTCATGGCTGTGTTTCTTGGACTCCTCGAACACTTGCCTACTTGCTTCCTCCTGTAGAGCTGTATGTTGGAGTTCCAGAAAAGACCCCGGCCTTGCATGAGTGATTGCATATTTAATAGATGCATTGAGCCCTTGCCTGAATCTCTTTTGCTTCTTCTTGTCATCAGAGATCTCATCGCCACCATACCGAGAAAGATTCATGAAGTTTCTGATATAGGTATTGACATTGTCATTGCCCTGCTTGAGGTTGAGAAACACTTCCTTCATCCTTAACATGACAATTTCTGATAGATATTGCTCTTTGAAAGCCCCAGTGAACTGCTCCCAAGTAGGCTGAAAACTAGAGTGGTTTGCCTTCAGGTAATTCTCACACCACAGAGTTGCGTCTCCCTTCAGAAGGTGAGTGGCACATTTTACCCATTCTTGCTCAGGAACATGAGCAGTCATTAGCAACCTTGACATCTCACGATGCCAATCATCAGCATCTAGTGGCTGATCAAACACCTGAAAGTGGTGCAGGTTGAACTTCAGAAAACTCTTGATGTCTCCTCGCTTGGGAGGTGGAGGTAGCAGAACAAACTCGTTCCTCCTGACACTTTCTTCAAAACGCTGCTGGTTCTGCTGCATTGTTCCCAAGGCATTTGCAATACTTGCCAACGCAGTCCCCAGTTCAGGTGGTATGTCCTCCTCATTGCGGCGTGGTGGTGCCATCCTGTGATTGATATAAAACTCAAGTCAGTACCATAATGGAGAATAATAATAATCCAAAATAGTACCAAAATGGAATTAACCAAGATTAAAGGATACAAATCACTAGGATGATATTAAAATATCAACAAAGTTCAAAGCACCTAGAAGATATTAAGCATATCGCACACGACTACACAAGGAGTGTGGTACACAAAACTATCAAAGAAAAATTTTCCGCAAATTTCGGCATTAAAATACCACTATATGCGTAAAACCCTTAACGAATCAAGATTAGTAACTCTACCAATTCAATATACAAGAGTGAATGATAAAAGTAGTGGTATGGTCGCGACTCCATCCCGCACCCAAATCATTACTCCGCACATGAATAAGTTAAACATATATCTCAACTTCCTTCCTTCTTAAGATGAACCTAAAGATTAGCAACTACGGAAACAAACACACCTAACAAGATAGCGTCGGATAACAAAGATTAAGACATATCGCGTCGGTATACAACGAATCAGATAGATCGCGTCAGTTTACAAAACTTGTAGGTATGGAATGTACCAACAGTTGATAACCAAAAGGCAGATAGCGACAACAAGTTGGATGCAACAGATAGACAAGGAATTCACACACACACACACACACACACACTCACACAACCTATGGTACTACGGAACCAAAAATATTAGAAGACGTTACCAGAAAAGGATTGAATTTTAGAAGAGGATTGAAAACGTTACACTTCCTTACCAGAAAAGGGTGGGTGGGTGGGTAAGAAGAAAAATGGAAGCAGTCCTACTCTCGCGTTTTGATTTTCCCTAGTATACATAACTACCAAAAATATTTGCTAGACTGACAATGACCATTTGGCTGAGACCCTGAAGGGCGGGATGGCTCTGATACCAATTGTAACAACCTCGGACCCTACGCTCTAAGTTCAAGCCTGGATGGACCAGAAGTGGTTAAAATAGTACAGCGGGGGCCCAGGGGCCACCCACGTGTAGACCCGTCGGCCGTCCTAACCACTTCCAGAACAACATGACAAGAGCGAGCGGCGTAGGCAACATGCGAAGAGATCAAATACATACACAAGTGAGTATGTATGCAACCTACCTTACAACAGTTCTCAGAGCCATACCATCTAAAAGAAATAGAAATATTGCAATGCCATACAGCAAGATCCAAATATCCTAGATAGAGATAATAGTGTAGGATAGCTCCTCATACATGAATTAACAGAGTATAAAGCGGAAGCGGGAAACAAGATCCGAGTATGGACAAGAAGCAAATCGGCATAAGATGCCACATAAATAAGCACATCCCGCCCACAGATCTCGCGGATCCCCATCCCCGGAATCTCTACACCGAGTGATCGTTGCCAACATCATCTTTCTCCTCCACCCAGTATCCATCTTGCGAATACACATGTTCATCTGAATCAAACAATTTATCGTGTGAGACCCTAGGGGTACTCAGCAAGTCTTTATGCCTCTAAAGGGGACATAACCTGGGGTGACACGATTGCAGCAAAAGATAATAACTAACAAGTCTATAGATACTCGCTACCCATCCGCCTAACCAAAAATAGACGGATGTCCGTTAATTAGAAACAACAGTTATAACAGTATAAAGTAACAGATCCATCCCCTTTCTCGCTTACCAACGAGAAAGCGGACGAACAACCCATCCGTTGGAAGTTTTATTAACCATTCCAGGAGTATTGCACTATTTACTAGTCCGGTATTTAGTCCATTGATAGCGGTACTTTAGTTATACTTGTCTATGATCGAGAAACTGTGCTCCAAGTCATCCATAACCGCGGACACGGCTTTAAGAAATATTTACCCTGCAGGGGTGCACAAATAGCAACACACACACGATCGACCTTGGAAAAACCAAATCAAAACCCAACGAGGCTTTCACGACAAAGCATTTACAGGATTCATAAAATATTTCAGGGGGCCACCCCACTAAGCTACCCGCAACGAAGTTGGCCGGATCCAGAACGGACACAGGGTTTGTGTGGACGGCGGTAAACGACTAGGAACCCGAAAGTGTGACTGGGCTTGTCGATACAGCAAAAACGTGTCACGATCCAAAACAGTACAGGTGCTCCACGCACAATCTTAAATAAAGCAGTAAAACATGGCATAAGTATAGGATAGTAATAAAACCCCAAACTACTTGTGTCCCCAAGAAATAAAGTGTGAATCAAGCCCATGCAAAGGGGGATTCATAGAGTCTCCCGTATGTGGATAGTGTGAATAGTCAAGGAACATGAATCAAGTACTCGGGGTCCTACGGGACAGAAGTGAGCATGAAAAACCAAATAGCAGATATTGCTCACCGGTGCATCTTTCCTTAGTTATCCCATTACTACTCAGGTCAAGTTGTTTAGGTACCTCGTTATCCTTCAAACACTCACATACCCTACACATGCTGTTCTATGACTCGCATGGCTCAAACAACTCCTGTAGTAATGGCTCATGGGATGGAGGAACAAGCTCGGTGGGGTTTAAAAGTAAAGGCTATGCAGTACTTGGGAGTCAATTTAATGCAATCGCGACTCAATGATGCAAGAATAAGATAGAGGCAATAGGTACTATATGTATGCAATCATGTGGTAGTGCCTGCCTGGTAGCTCAGTTGAAGCGAGAGACGGATCTGGGTAGTACTCCTGGGAGTCCTGATATTTTCCCTGCTCGGCGTCTATTCAAAAGAAGAACCAAACAAACAAGGGCCAACATAAATAAAGTGCACAAGCATATAAATAAAATGCGTCAAGCAAACAAGCATGCCTTGATGAATGATGCACAATTTACATGGCAATAATGTAGCATGGCATGGGTGAGGTGTGGGGTATAAGAATAAAGCATTTTATTAAGTTTTAGTCATGTTTTTCTCCCATATAACTTGCTGTCCACTTAATATTTATATGATGCATGCTGCAATTCAGAACATGGAATGCATAAACAGAATGGGCTCGTCGCGCTGATCAATTTAGACATATTATTTGTCAAAATTGGAGTTATAGAATTAAACTTATTAATTAATTAAGAAAAGGTCATTTTATTGCAATTAAACAATTCCGAAAATTTAAATTAGTCAAACATTATTTTGGATGGCAGATTTGATATCCTCACATTTTTCTGATTCAAAAACATATATTATTTGTATTATTTGGATTTATTAATTAAAATTTATTATTTTTCTGGATTTAAAATCATTTAAACAAATTCTGAAAAAGATTTTTATTTTGAAAAAGTCGCTGGAACTTTTGTTATATAGGGACAGATAGCCGCAGTCATAGACGGGTGGACCCGACGTTGACGCATCGATGCGCTGGCGGTAAACAGCGCAACGGCTTTCTCACCGTGGCCGAAGCTAGCCACTGAGACAGATGAGTGGGACCAGCGTATCGCGGGACCACCACGCGTGTGCGCCAGCAGGGGCTGGACACGTGGGCGAGCCGGGTCCGCGCGGAGGGAAAAACGGCGGAGTCCGGGTGCTTTTTTGTAAAACGGCGCGGCGGCTGACCGGTGGGGCTCAGAGGACCGTGGGTGGAGGCGGGAAAAAGTCCAGGGGCTTATGCGCAAAACTCTCCGCGAGGCTGATGAAACTGAAGAAAAATGTCTAAGAAAAACAGCAGCTGGAGCCCATTTCGGAGGACGATGGCGACGAATCCAGCGACAATTTGGAGATGATGTAAAAATGAAAAATATAGATCACCCTTCGCTCTACAATGTTCGTGTACAAGGTTTCTCAAACGGAGGTCTACAGCGGTCGGGATCTTGCGAGGAACAGAGGCAGAAAAACACGTTCGTCGCGGACCGTTTTCGTCAGTGAACGCCTGAGCTGCAGTGATCTTGCGAGGGCGATTTCTTCCGCGTCTCTTAACCGATCTGACCGTTGCCTAGCTCGTTCGAAAGAGGGGAGGTTGATCTACGAGTTTGGTTCAAAGTGCAACGCGGCGGGCACTGTGGCGGTCGGGATTCGATGACGAACAAGAGGCTGCGGGGGGAGCGTCGCTGCTGCTGCTGCTAGGCGCGCTGTGCAGCTGCTGTGCGCGTGCGGCGTGGCATCGGCGCGTGCTGGCGAGCAGGGGGAAGCAAGACAGGGAAGAGAGGGAGGGGAAGCTCACCGAGAAGTGGTCGCGAGGTGGTGACGGCCGGGTTGGGCGAAGAGCAGGACAGAGACGAGGAGATGGTGTCCGCGGCGGCGGTGCGCGGCGACGGAGATGGTGGCGAGCACGCGAGCTGCTCCTCCTCACGTCCATGCTTGCAAGTACTCGAGCAGGGCTTGAGCAGGTCTAGGGCGAGGTTCACCGGCGATAGTCGGTGGCTCGTGGCGTTGTCGGCATGGGCATAGCGGCGGCGATGGGGTTTTGGCGATATGGGGTCGGGAGCTTCTTGTGGAGGAAGAAGGAGGTGGAAGGGAGAGATGCCGATCCAGATGGTGGAGGGGTAGCTGAGGGGATGAGGCTGGCAGGCTGCCTCTGCTTTTGCTTTATGCCGAGAGAGAGGGGAGCGAGCACGACAGCGACGAGGCAGGCGATCACGTGCTCCTCGAGGGAGGGAGAAAAACAGGCGAGTGAAGCTGGCTCAGTACCTCTCGGCTGATCGAGCCGTACCAAGAGAGGAGGAAATAGACTAGGAGGGAAGGGCCGGGGTGTGGACAGGTTGGTCCTGGGAGGAACGGCACCAGGGGAAAACCCTCTCGGTAGGATAGGTTTAGGAAAAGATAGAAAGAAGAGAAAGAGAGAGGGGTGTAGGGAATTAGGTCTAGCTTAGTGTTTTGGGTTAGATAGATAGAGAGAGATAGAGAGAGGGTTCGGCCAAGCTAGGAAAAAGAAAAGAGGGTTTAGATGTAGGTTTCTTTCTTTTCTTTATCGTTTGATTTTATTAGAATAGATCCATCCAAAAGCCATTTGAAAAACCACAAGAATTCAAAAGAAAGAAGAAGAGGGAAAATGCTTGGCTACATGTGCTATGCATGCATGTGTAATGTAGATTGTGAAAACACACTCGATCACACTAGCAATGGATTTGTGCAAGCATGCATGTACATTTGGAGCCTTCCGAAAGACCCAAGAAGAAGTTAAGGAGGTGTTCTCTCTTGCTTGGTTGAATGGCCCCATGAAAAAGTTCAAAACAAAACAAGATACTCACAAAACCCCAAAAAGATTCAAATGGAAGAGAGCAAGGGTGCAAGTGTTGCATGGGCCATGCAAAGGCAATCAATACATGCATCAAGTCATCTTTTGTGAAAAAAAAAATATCTAAAAGCATTTTAGCATGCATGCAAACCCACAATTCCAACAAAAAGTATTTATTGGAACCATTCCCTTACTACACATGGTTTATTTTGATTAAAAGCATGTATGAATTGAAGTGGCCATATTCAAACATGACCTTGGCTCAAAATAATACCATATGGTAGGTTGGAAAGAGCACTACTCACATTGCATGCAAGGTGGCTATGTGACTCCCATATCCACATTATGATAACTACATGGTAACAAGTATGGAAACATGTAGAAATAGAAGTGGATCCATCCCAACCTACATGAGCAGATAGAATAACCAAAGAAGGGCAAAAGCTCGCATATAGTTTGGATGGTGGAATTATAAGGTGGTGACAAATAAAAGTGGTGGAGTCAAGAAGAGATATGCCCCCACTCAACTTGGGCATGAAGCAATATATCAAGACGCAAATACAATATGTTAAGAAGAAAATACAATTAATAATGCATATGAGATAAGAACCAAAAGGAAAAGGATTTGATATGATGCTCAAATGCAAGGTGGCATGATGACATGAGCATGATATAATTATGATGCAACAATTATATGTTGGAAGTAGCATTTTATTATTAGACCATGTAGCATTACAACTGTTAGACAGATGGGATGCTACAACTATCATCACAAGCATCACAAGGTTTTATTAACTAGCTTTATTCTTTTTATTTGAGAAAAGTAATTTCTACTCGTTGAAAATAACTAAGATTTAATATTCTCCAATTAAAATATGGGATCATGTGGAAACATGCCATCACCACCTATTCTAACATATGGTAATGTGATTTAAAGGTTGGATTACATATTAATAAGTTTAAGTTTAATATTTAATGATTTAAAGTGACTAGAAATGCCTATATAGCATTATTTTGGTACTAGTCCAAAGTCACTGTATGCAAACCTTAATATTATTACGTATTCAGATAGGTATGGTTAAATGTGACTTTTGAGAGTTGGAATCAACTCAAAAGCTATTATGGTTGATTTAGAAAAATATTTGAATGTGCAAAAGCTTCTGTATTGTTATTTTTGCTAGGAGAGATCTGTAACTCTAAAAGATATAAATCCAACGGGCTTTGATAGATAATTTCAGTAGCTTTCCAGCAAAATTGGAATCACTCAATTTGGTTCTGTAAATCTTCCTGAATTGATTTTTAAACTAGGGGACAGAATTGATTCTAAATCTAAATAGAAAAACCTAATTTCAAATAAACGGGTCAGCGCTGGAAAATAAATGGGCCAGCCTAGTAACACTCAGCGGCACAGAGGGCTGCTGACAGGGGGTCCCGCAGGTCAGCGCCTCTTTAAACGCGAAGCGGTACGGGACGATATGGGCACTACTTTTAGAATATAGATCAACGGTCCTCATTTGTTGTCGACGACGGACTCGTCGCCAGCGAGACCGAACCCTAAACGGCCGGTGGGTGTCTACTGGGGACGTACCAGGGCTCCAGCTAGTACGGCGAGGCGGGCGATCGAACTGGATGGCGACGGCGGGCTCCGGCGGCAGGGGCTGAGGTGGACGAAATCGATGGGAGCTTCTCCTCCTCTGCAGCGTCTACCTCCGGTGCAATTCCGGCGAACGACAGCTCGAGCGGCTCTGGTGAGAGAGGGGAAATGTTCTGTGGAGAGCGGGGAGTGTGAGAGTGTGAGGAATTCGGGCTGGGGTGGCTTGCTTATATAGGCGCGACATGGGGACCGACGGGTGTGGGATGGCGTCTCCGGCGAGGGAGGTACAGAGGGCTACCAGCGTGGCCGAGGTAGGCGGACGGTGGGCGGTCTGCTGGCGGTCAGCTATGGCGCAATGGCCTGGCTAGGGGCGGTGGCATGTGGTCGGGGGCTTCACGCGCTCTGGGAGACAGAGGCAGTGCTCGACGGTGATCATGGCAACAGTGGGTCGCGCGGCGGTGCATGACCGTGTCTGGCGGGGTGTGGGTGTCGAGGCGGAGTGGCATGCGTGATATGGTGTCGCGGCGCGGTCTGCTGCGTACTGGTGGCGATCGCGCTCTAGCGTGTGCTGTGCATGGTGCAAAGAGAAAGGGCGGCATGGTGCTGAGGTGGTCCAAGGCCTGGCTGGGCTTGGGAAAGGGGCAGTGAGGTTCGGCGGGGTTAGGTAGAGCTTGAGGGAACGCTGGAATGGCGCGGCTTGGTCTCTGGCGTGCTGCCCGCGTTCGGCCGGTGGTGAGAATACTTGGGAGGCGCGGCACTGGCGCTGCGATGAAGGGGGAGTGCTGGTCTGGGCTTGGTTAGATGATAGGGGGACAGGGGAGTGCAGAGAGGGTCTAGAGGGGAACAAGGGCTTAACTAGCAACAGTATTAGTTAGGCCACTTTTTATCTATCTGCCAGGTGTTCGACACAATGGCCGCATGAAGAATATATTTGAATTTTTGGGAGATTTTTGGTGGAGTGATTCATCTTATGCTTAAGCATCTAGGTTTGCTTGAGATTTTAAAATGGAGTTCATTTGAGTGGTTTTTGAATTAGTGTGATCTTGATACATACACTAGATTCAATTTTCAAATGTAATTTAAAATTAGAGTTTGAATGATTTTGGGAGATCACAAAGTGGGCCTTGGCACACCACTACCTGTACTATCAAGGGGTGCAAAGAAGCACAATTGTCTCTATTGGCATTTGAGACCTAGGAACACCCAAAGTGTCCTAGTTAGTTAAAACGGCACAAATGACCATATCCTTATTTTATTCTTTTTGATTTCTTTTTCTTTGGGATTTGTTTGGGAATGATCTAGATGATGTTTAATTCACCTTAGAATCATTTTACCACCAATGGATCACTCAAACAGGGCAATTCAAAACAACTCCTAATTTAAATGCACACACATATGAATGCTTAATTATTTTAAATGGAAAAGTTTTTGTTAACCCTAATTTGGGTAGATTTGGTCTTGATTAACTTTGGATTAAGTTTTTGGGATGTTATAGGAACCAAATTGAACTTCAGCACAGCTTATCACCCGCAAACAAATGGACAGACTGAAAGAGTCAACCAAATCCTAGAGGATATGTTGAGAGCTTGTGTGTTAGAGTATGGATCAAAATGGGAAGACTGCCTGCCTTTCGCATAATTCTCATACAACAATAGTTATCAAGCCACTTTGCAAATGGCCCCCTTTGAGTTCCTATACGGAAGAAAGTGGCGTACCCCTTTGAATTGGCCGCAGCCAGGAGAGACTCAAATTTTTGGACCCAACATTCTCCGAGAAGCTGAAGAGAAGGTGCACAAAGTCCGTGAGAACCTCAATACCACCCAATCCAGACAGAACAGTTATGCTGACAAGAGAAGGAGAGACCTGACTTTCAATGTCGGAGATTTTGTGTGTCTCAAGGTTTCGCCATTGAAGAGAACGCAATGCTTTAGTCTGAAAGGAAAGTTAGCCCCCAGATATATCGGGCCCTTCAAGATTCTGAATTGCCGAGGAGAAGTATCCTATCAAATGGAACTGCCAGAAGAGATGTCAGCCATCCACAATGTGTTCCATATCTCGTTACTTCGCAAATGCCTAGAAATGCCAGAGAAGACTGAAGTATTCAAGAACATCGATCACCGAGCTGTTGATATCAACAAGGACCTGACGTATCGTGAAGTGCCCATCTGTATCTTGGAAGAATCTTACAGAACCACCAGGACGAGGAGTATCAAATTTCTCAAGATCCAATGGAGCAACCATACTGAAGAAGAAGCCACTTGGGAGCGAGAAGATTACATTAGGGCTGAGTTCCCAGATCTCTTTAGTTCCTACTTTTCTTTCTTAAATCTTGGGACGAGATTTTGTTTAAGGGTGAAGGTTTGTAACATCCCAAAACTTTAATCCAAGTGATCAAGACCAAATCTACCTAATTTAGGGTTAACAAAAAAAACTTTTCCATTTAAAAATCTTTAAGCATTCATATGTGTGTGCATTTAAAATAGGAGTTGTTTCGAATTGCCATGTTTGAGTGATATATTGATTGTAAAATGATTCTAAGGTGAATGCCACATCATCTAGATCATTCCCAAGCAACATCCAAAGAAAAGGAAATCAAATGGAATTAATAAATGCAAATGGTCATTTGTGCCATTTTAATCCACTAGGTCACTTTGGGTGTTCCTAGAACTCAAAGTCCAGCAGAAACAGTTCTAACTCTTTGCACCCCTTGCTACTACAAGTAATGATCTACCAAGGCCCACTTTGAAATCTTACAAAGACATTTGAACTCTAAATTTAAATGACATTTGAAAATGGAATCAAGTGTAGGTGCATAGATCACACACTACAAGAACTGTGTTATTCTATGACCTTCTCATAGTGACCGTGGACAAAATCGTCATAGAGTTATGACGATTTTGCACCAGATGGTCAAAAGCCATTCTGAAGGTTCAAAATCTTACAAAATTATGACGGTTTTGCTCAGGACCGTCATAGTTTCATTAGCTCAAATTGTCATAACCTGACGGATATAGGCTACAACGTTATTTGAACCTCACTATGATGATTTAAAATCGTCATGAGGTCCAAATTAAGATAAATTAAAATTGATAGTCAGCCACGTCAGCAATTACGCCTATGTGTCGTGTCTATGTGTTAGTTTTTTACTACGTGTAATATCCGTGTGTTAATATTTGCTTATATGGCGCTGCTTACGTGTCATATATGTTAAATTATAATAGGAAGACCTACAGGGATTTGAACCGGCTACCTCCCCACCGAACCCGACAGACCATACCACTACACCAACCAATCTTTCTTATCATAATACTACAACGACCCATTATATCTATTCAATTGTCGCGCCTGGGCTGATTTCTGGCCTCGGTGGTAAGGGAGTTCGCTGTGATGGGCCTCTGCGAGGGAGTGGGTCGCGATGGGCCTCGGCGGGAGCGGCAGATTAGGGCCCGGCCAGATCTCCTTGTTCAGTTTTTTCGTTTTCTTAATTCTATTGTAGCTTTTTCATAGTAAGTCCAAAATAATTGTTTTTTGTTTCTATTTTTTTATAAAATTCAGTAGAACATCTTAGGGTATTAATTAGAAATAATTTGATTACTTAAAAATAGTGGATTTACTAATCCCACATTAGTCCATATTAGGGACAATATCATAATTCAAAATATGAGTTCGGAACTAGGGAGTGACTATTCTTGTTTATTGGTTGACTCTTACTAAAAACTTTCGGTGGATCTCTGAAGAAACATCATATTGTGAGTCTAAAAATAATTTTTTTAAAATTATGAGCATTATATCATATACTTTTAGTTCAAACCGGACTCACTTCCTACCGGTTCGGCAGGAATTTGTCTTTTTCACCAGGGGTGGACGAAAAGGTTTTAGATCTCTCGGTTAGGACAATGTCCATGTAAGGTGGTCTAATATTATTGAAAAATGCGGTGGTAGCATTGTGAATGAGAATTTTGGTTGTTGCTTCATAAAAACCCCCATTTTTTACGCTCGGAAAATGGAAAATGGATTTTTCGAGCGACGAAATAGAAAATTTCCTCCAGCAACATTGTTCGCCATCCCATGATGCACATGCGTGCACAATACGGGCATATTATTACAAACTATACCCTGATTCTAGCCATAACATTGGACATTTGACCCGAAAGTCATGAAACCTCGAACATGATAGGTCATTTTGTGAAGGTTTTTTTGAGACATACTCAATTTACCAAGTTTGGTATTTTTCCTTGCAATTATGTCACATAACATGACGCCACGCGAAGGACTTACATTGTTCGGACCGTTTATGAATTTTTTATGCCCATTTAAAACTATGGTCAAAATGGCAGGAGTGAAGGTTTTTAGCTAGGGGCTGGGCCTTGCAAAACTTTTGGTGGATCTCTGAATAAACATCATATTGTGAGTCTAAAAATGATTTTAAAAAAAGCATGATCTTTAGATCATGTACCTATAGTTCAAACCGGACCCACTTCCTACCGGTTTCGTAGGAATTTGTCTTTTTCACCAGGGGTGGAAGAAAAGTTTTGAGATTTCCCGGTTGGGACATTGTCCATGTAAGGTAGTCTATTATTTTTGAAAAATGCGGTGGTAGCATTGTGAATGAGCATTTTGGTGGCTGCTTCACAAAAACCCCCATTTTTTGCTCTCGGAAAATGGATTTTTCATGCGACGAAATAGAATATTTCCTCCTGCAACATTGTTTTCCATCCCATGATGCACATGCGTGCACAATACAGGCATATTATCACAAACTATGCCCTGATTCTAGCCATAATATTGGTCATTTGACCTGAAAGCCATGAAACCTCGAACATGATAGGTCATTTTGTGAAGGTTTTTTTGAGACATGCTCAATTTACCAAGTTTGGTATTTTTACTTGCAACTATGTCACATAACATGACGCCATGTGAAGGATTTACATTGTTCGGACCGTTTTTGATTTTTTTATGCCCATTTCAAACTATGGTCAAAACGGCGGGAGTGAAGGTTCTTAGCTAGGGGCTGGGCCTTGCAAAACTTTCGGTGGAGCTTTGAAGAAACATCATATTGTGTGTCTAAAAATTATTTTTGAAAAAAAATCATGAGCTTTAGATCATGTACCTGTTCAAACCGGACCCACTTCCTACCGGTTCGGTAGGAATTTGTCTTTTTCACCAGGGCTGGACGAAAAGGTTTGAGATTTCCTGGTTGGGACATTGTCCATGTAAGGTGGTCTAGTATTTTTGAAAAATCCGGTGGTAGCATTGTGAATGAGTATTTTGGTGGTTGCTTCACAAAAACCCTCGTTTTTTACGCTCGAAAATGGAAAATGGATTTTTCGTTCGACGAAATCGAAAATTTCCTCCTACAACATTGTTCGCCATACCATGATGCACATGCGTGCACAATACGGGCATATTATCACAAACTATGCCCTGATTCTAGCCGTAACATTGGTCATTTGACCCGAAAGCCATGAAACCTCGAACATGATAGGTCATTTTGTGAAGGTTTTTTTGAGACATACTCAATTCACCAAGTTTGGTATTTTTACTTGAAACTATGTCACATAACATAACGCTACGCGAAGGATTTACATTGTTCGGACCGTTTTTGAATTTTTTATGCCCGTTCCAAACTATGGTCAAAACGACGGGCATGAAGGTTCTTAGCTAGGGTCCGAGCCTCGCTAAATTTTCATTGGATCTCTAAAGAAACATCATATTACGAGTATAAAAATGATTTTTTCAAAAAATCATGAGCATCAGATCATGTACCTGTAGTTCAAACCGGACCCACTTCCTACTGATTCGGCAGTAATTTGTCTTTTTCGACAGGGGTGGACGGGAAGGTTTGAGATACCCTGGTAGGGAAATTGTCCATGTAAGGTTGTCTAGTATTTTTTTAAAATGGGATGGTAGCATTTTGAAACTTTCATTTGGTAGTTGCTTCACAAAACTCCCCGATTTTGGCACTCAAAAAATAGAAAATGGGTTTTCCATGCGACGAAAACTTCCTCCTGCAACATTGTTCGCCATCCCATGATGCACAGGCATGCACAATATGGGCAAATTAGCACAAACTATGTCACGATTATGGACATAACAATGGTCGTTTGGGCTGAAAGCCATGAAACCTCGAACATAATAGATCATTTCTAAGAAGGTTTTTCCGAGATGCAATCAATATACCGAGTTTTATATTTTTCCTTGCAACCATGTCAAAGAATATGACACCACGCGAAGGATTTACATTGTTCGGACTATTTTTGAATTTCTTATGCCCGTTTCAAAGTTTTCCTGTTTCAAACTTTGGTCAAAACGGCGGGCAAGAAGATAGGAGATGAGCCTCGCTAATTGCATTGGATCTCTAAAGAAACATCATATTGCGAGTAGAAAAATGATTTTAAAAAAAAAATCATGAGCATCGGATCATTTACCTGTAATTCAAACCGGACCCACTTCCTACCGATTCGGCAGGAATTTGTCTTTTTTGGCAGGGGTGGACGGAATAAAGGTTTGAGATACCCCGGTCTGGAAAAAGTCCATGTAAGGTGGTCTATTAATTTTTTTAAATGGGTTGGTACCATTTTTAGTTAGACCTTTCGTGGTTGCTTCACAAAGCACCGCGATTTTGACACTTGGAGAATGGAAATTGAGAGATGCGAGGACAGCCGTTGGATCATACTAGAATGGCTGGAAAAGATTGCAATCTGGGTGTTGACACGGATCGATGACATGGCGAGCCCGCACCTACCTAATCCACACGTGGACCCACTCCATCGTCTCATCCTGCACTGCATTTGGTCAACAACGAAACCCTCACAACTCACAGCATCTCTTCCCTCCCCTCGTCCCTCCTGCGCTTTCTTCCACCTTCGTCGCCGCCTAGATCCCGGCCAACTCCGGCAACTACCTGCCCCACCGACCATCTCTCTGGACACTGCCTCCTCCCCTCTCTCTGTTGCACCTCGTGGAATCATAACCCTGCACCTACAACAAAAACCCTAGTTCGGTATCTTGGCAATTCATAGAGGGGCAGGAGGTCCATGGTGATGGTGGCGACATTCATGCGTCAGTGGCGCTGGCGGAGATGGAGGCCGACGCGCAAAAGGAGCCTCGTGTCGGGCTTCTCCATCAGCTCGCATCCCACGGATCTGGCTGTCCTGGGCCCTCCATACCGCCATATTCGGCCACCCGCACACGTTAAGTTCTTCCCCATCCCCTTCTCTCCGAATCTCCATACCCCTATCTCCCTTTGACTCATGTCTTTGCACCATAGGTACGGCCATCAACGCATCGTTCATGACAAGAGCGTCGCTAGATCCCCTCGTCCCGGTCACACAGCCACCGGATCCACTTCTCCCTGATAAGGCCGCGCCAGATGCACTTCACCCCGACAACAATCCCGGTGTGTGGTTGCTGACAAGGCAGCCGCCAGATCCAGGTACGATAGCATCCTGCTCTCTTTGAATTCTTCATGGGGCAAAGCTTTACACTAGAACAATTGAAATCTGTCGATGTGGTATGGTTTAGTCTCGATGTATGCATGGTTGGTGCTCGATTTATTGTATCACGTTCTATGGAGGTGGTCTCAACTGACTTTAAGTTCTAATAAACAGTTATGTAGTTAAATGTGTTGTTCCAACTTGTCTTTAGGTTTCTGTCAAAAAAACTTGTCTTTAGGTTTAGGGTTTTGTTCTTGTAATCTTTATTCCTGTGTAGTTTTGATGCAATCTTGTTTAATAGACGATAAGTAGCAGATTTGATGATTGACATGGTATCATATTCTGTCCAATGGTGTCTTTTGACAAGTTTAGGCTTTCTTGATGATGTACATCTATTCATGTGGAGATGGTATTCTAGTGGACACTTGTAGTCACTTGTACTGAGTGTTTTTGTGGAGATGGTTGTCTCGTAGCTATAGGACCTTTGATCATGTTATGTACTTTTGGTAGATTGAGCCTTACACTATTGGGTAAATGGTATACTAAAGAGAATTAAGTACTATAGCAGCACTAATGATACACACTAATCAAGCATGTGGTTTGTATGCTTACTCCTATCTGGATCATGCAAAAATCCTTATTCTATTCTGCCAAATTTGATTGTGGTTCCCTTTGTGTGCTTGGACTAGTAGCTACTGGTGATTGCATCTTCATTAATGTCCAGCCAAATCTCAGTGGAATGTATGTGCCTTAGATGCTTGGTTCTGCTTTGTATGTGGCTACTGTATGTTATGATGCTTGGCTCTACTTGTGGTTACCTCAAGAGTGGATAAGATATTTATCCAGTGCAATCTTGGCAGTAATCCACACGTGTAAACTTGGGTAACTTAAATTGGAAAATGATGCTGACATGTTAACTTAATCACACATACTATCTGTGGTTTTACTGCTGATGTGTTAACTTAAGCACACCATGTTAACCATGTTAACTCAAGTTATATATATGATTTATACCTCAAGTTATTTATGTGGCATATCCCTTTTTCGCTACTGTATTTCAAACAGCCTGATTAATTTTTTGCTTTATTATCTTGAAGTGGATTGGTACTGTCATTGCCCTATACTAATATATCTTAATTCCACTAACACTGATCCTTGTGTATGGTCTATAGTTTGTTCATTCAATTGTTATCTCACAGTTATCCCTTTTCGTTGCATGATACATGTGTATCGAAGCATTATGAATGTTGGCGGGAGTGCATGGTGGACTTCTACACGACGAGTTCCTACAATGGCCTATGTAAATGATGAAAGTGACCAGATCTTCTTGACCTACAGCTGCCCATTGTGTAAGCCCTCATGCTTCAGGATCAAATCCTAGCTACTTCAACATCTATTCATTATTTTGTTTCTAGTTGTTGTGTTATTGTCAGAAGGTGTATACCCATGTCCCAATCAGAGAGTTGCTAGAGTAGTTAAATTAGATCACTAAATAAATAAGTAAGAGTCAATGATCCCATGATGTGCAAAGACAGTTGTAAAGAAGCTTTCTTGATTCTTTGCAATGTTTATTTTTGTATCTACTCTAGAATACTGACACTTTTTATTTACAAATTGGTTGCCAGGTTGATTTCATGTATTTTAGGTATGACTAATGTGGTTGTTCCTTGTTTACAGGAGCTCAAGAGCCAAGAAATCTGAAGTGAGTCAAATTGTTATCTGTCTCTTCTTGTAAAGTGAGCCGTGAAGAGTAGCCAGCAAATAGTAGTCACTTCTTATAATAGTTGGGCATAAATCTGTAATAGACTGTAAAGATTGTAATAGCCAGTTCTAAATAATTTCATCAGTTGTAAGATTGTTATTTGTCTCGAATATTGAATATGTATGTAATATCAAACTGGTGAATAAAACCAATGACTGAAACAAATATGCCTTTTTGGTTATCTGTTCACTGCTATGTGTCACGAATATTGACGAATGGAGCCAATTTGTGAGATTTACTTGACAGGTGGGACCTATTTGAGAAGTTGGACCAGGTCCTAAAATAAGGATGAATATAAATTTAAATGGACTGTAAATAGGCTATGGCCCATAATATAAAAAGGCTGTAATTTTTCGATTGGCCCATGTAGCAGATGAGTACTAGCAAGAAAAAAACACATGCTGAAATCTAGGCTTGGCCCATTTAAATGACTGACGTGGAGCGGCTGATTCTTCGCCACGTCGGATTAGCCACGCAGGATCCAACGTGGCATGACCAGTTGAGCCGTGACGATATCCGATCGTCATAATGTCTATGACAATCCAATATCGTCATAGACGGTTATGACGATTACACAAAAATCATTGTTATAGTTCATTTGCGACGCCTAGCTTTTGACGATCTCAAAATCGTCATAGAACCGTCATAAACAGACTATTATGACGATTCTATGACGAAAATAGAGGGGTCATATATAGCCAGATTTCTTGTAGTGACACCTTTTCAAAAACCACTCAAATGAATTCCCCTTGACCTTTCCAAGCAGACATATAATCTCAAGCTTATGTGGAGAACACTTAAAAAATTTGAATCCAAAATTCAAAACTTTTCTTCATGCGGCCATTCTGCCGATCACATGGCAGGCACTGAATCAACACAAGAGTAGCTTCACTGTTTCCACAGTGATCTTAGACCAATTTGGTCTCCACTTAATCCCATGTCCCCCTAGCATCTACCCCAGCCCAGACCAGCTCCCCCTTCACTGCTAGCAGCAGTTGCGCGCCGCCCAAATATGGTCGTCGCCGGCCATACGCGGGCAACGCACCACCGACCGCGCAGCGCCAAACTAGCACCACCTAACCCTACCGCACTCCCATGTCCACCTCACGATCACCGCCAGCCCCTGGACCACCCTAGGGCCGCGCCGCCCTTTCCTCTCTGCGTGCAGCCAGAGCATGCCAGAGCACGATCGCCGCCAGCACGCCACAAACAATGCCTCGACAACAAATCACGTGCACCGCTTCTCCTTGAACCCAACAACCCGCCAGACACGGCCGTGCACCGCCGCGCGACCCACAGTCGCCATGATCACCGTCGAGCACCGCCTCTGTCTACAAAAGCGCGTGAAGCCCCTAACCGTTAGGCACCGCCCTAGCCGCGTCATTGCGCCGTAGCTGACTGCCAGCAGACTGCCCACCGCCCGCCTACCTCGCCCATGCCGGTAGTCCCCTGTTTCACTATCACCGAAGAGCCGCGCCCATGCCTCACTGCCTACTCGTCGAGCCTATATAAGGAGGCCTCCCCCGGACCATCTCCTCACACCATCCCACTCCCCTCTCTCTACTGACCGTTTCCCCTCTCTCGCCGGAGCCGCTCGAGCCGCACATCACCGGAATTCCACCGGAGGCAGCCGCTGCAGAGGAGGAGAAGTTGCAGTCGATTTCATCCACCTCCGCCCCTGCCACGACTTTGCTTGAGCTCGCTGTCCCCGTCTAGTTCGTTCGCCTGCCTCACCGCACTAGCTGCATCCCTGGTACGTCCCAGTAGACCCCCACTGGCTATTTAGGGTTCGGTCTCGCCGGCGACAAGTCCGTCGTCGACGACGACCGTGGACCGTCGATCTGTGTTCTAATCGTGTGGCCTAGATCGCCCCGTACCGCTTCGGGTTTTATGTGCCGCTAACATGCGGAACCAGCCTGTCAGTCGCCCTCTGTGCCGCTGAGCGCTACTGGGCCGGCCCATTTAATTTCCCGCGTTGACCCAGTTAATTCAAATTAGGTTTTTCTATTTAGAATTAAAATCAATTATGTCCCTTAGTTAAAAAATCAATTCAAAGAGGTTTACAAATCCAAATGGAGTGATTCCAATTTTGTTAGAAAGGAAATGAAAATCTCTATCCAAGCCCGTTGGATTTAAATCATTTACAGTTAGGGATATCGCCTAGTAAAAATAACAAGACAGAAGCATTTGCACCTTCAAACATTTTTCTAAAATCAACCATAATAGCTTTTGAGTTGATGCCAACTCTCAAAAATCAGATTTAACCATACCTATCTGAATATGAAATAATATTAAGGTTAGCATGCAGTGACTTTGGACTAGTACCAAAATAATGCTATATAGGCATTTCTAGTCACTTTAAATCATTAAATATTCAACTTAAACTTATTAAAATGTGATCCAACATTTAAATAACATTCCAATATGTTAGAATATGTGGTGATGACATGTGTCCACATGATCCCATATTTTAATTGGAGAATATTAAATCTTAGTTAACTTCAATGAGTAGAAATTACTTTTCTCAAATAAAAAAAGGAAGGTAGTTAATTAAACCTTGTGGTTCTTGTGATGATAATAGATCATCAAATGGTGCCTTAGGGTGCTAAGTAGACTAGTTAAGCTTTGCTTGGTGATTTTGTATCCCGTATGTATTTATAAATGATAGTACCGACCAAGCTTTTGCGGAGGAGGAGTTCTACCAAGAGGAGGAGGAAGAAAACTTCAACCACTACACTACACAAGGCAAGCCTAGCACTTCAAGTAAACTGAGCAAGCTACTATTGGCAAGCTAAACCTTGCAAGCTAGATAACCTAAGGAAATGCATTAGGCATGCTATGGTTATACCCTTTGACTTTTACCTACCTCGTGTTTTTTATTTATAAGCTTTAGCTTCTTTACTTTACCAAAGTCCTTTACTTGTTTGAAGGTAGCATAAAAAGTATAAAACTTGACCTATCTAGATAAAATTAGATGTCATTCTATGGCATGAGATTGATATTACCATCCCACCTTAGTGAACAGTCTTAACTTAGTAGTTTAGAGCTAAACTAAAACTTGATTCACTTCAGATGGGAATACTTGGTGAAAATGAATTGTGAAAGCCTTGGAATGATGACTCATTCTATTGAGATGTTTTGACATGTCTTGAGAAACACAAATGGTTTATGATGATGAAAATGTTGAGGCATGAGCCTTAACCCTTTTTACACAACTGATGGTTGGGTTCGGATGCGATACCATTCCAATTTTACCGTACAACCATAATACCTAAATTGGGTAAGGCTTAGCCAGAAGTTTATATGCATTAGTATTAGTTCCCTCGCGGGAGAGGTTTGCGCTAAGGCTACCTCTCAATGTTGTCCACCTATGCAGTGCCCAAGATGACAAATGGTCATGGTTGGGAGGCCATGCTCATAGGAGAGGTGCTTATACTAGGGTGTGTAAAGGAAGGGTTATTTTTGATTATCTGCATACTAAGTATGATGATTCAGGGTTATCCTTGACAGATGTATCGAATCTTGTGGTGAAAGTGTACCAGCTCTACAGAGTGTCAAAGTATTCGAATAGCCGCGTCCGCGGTTATGGACAGTTGGAGTGGTCATACTATTCCATTGTCAAATGTTTTCAAAATGACTTATGAAATGAATGATGAACCCTGACTTGACCACAACAGGGTTGTGACTATGACACTAGATTCCCAACTTAATTGATTCTAGAAATTTATTTTATCTTCCTTAGTTTCTGAACTCAGCTTAGGTTTCAAACTTAACTTTACAAATAAACCTAGAGTTAGCATTTCCCACTAGCACTACCTTACTTGTTAGTGATACTTTGCGAGTACTTAAAGAGTACTCATGGCTTTTGTCATTGGCTATTACTATGACCAGACTATGAAGGAGACTACCAAGATGAAGGACAGCAGGACGGCTATGATAACTAGGACTATCTTCCATCGTCATCATTGCCTGTGCCCCTGAAGATGGAACCCACTTCTACACTTATTATTTATTCCGCTGCTTGTTGTATTAAGACTAGATCATGAGATCCTTTATTCGTGTAAGACCTTATTATGGTTTGTAATGGATGATGTATTGTGATATCCAATCTGTTATGTCTCGCAAAAATGGTAATTCACAGTCCCAGGATTAGTATTAGTTCCCTCGCGGTGCGGTCTGCTGCGTGCTGGCGGTGATCGCACTCTGGCGTGCGCTGCGCATGGCGTAGAGAGAAAGGGCGGCACAGTGCTGAGGTGGTCCAGGGCCTAGCTGGGCTTGGGGAAGGGGCAATGAGGTGCGGTTGGGTTCGGCGGAGCTAGAGGGCACGCTGGAATGGCACGGCTTGGTCTCTCGCGTGCTGCCCGCGTTCGGCCAGCGGTAACCATACTTGGGCGGCGCGGCACTAGCGCTGCGATGAAGGGGGGTGCTGGTCTAGGCTTGGTTAGATGCTAGGGGGCAGGGGAGTGCAGAGAGGGTCCAGAGGTGAACAAGGTCTTAACTAGCAATAGTATTAGTTAGGCCACTTTTTATCTGCCTCCCAGGTGTTCAACACAATGGCCACATGAAGAAATTATTTGAATTTTTGGGAGATTTTTGGTGGAGTGATTCATCTTATGGTTAAGCATCTAGGTTTGCTTGGGATTTTAAAATGGAGTTCATTTGAGTGGGTTTTGAATTAGTGTGATCTTGATACAGACACTAGATTCAATTTTCAGATGTCATTTAAAATTAGATTTGAATGATTTTGGGAGATCACAAAGTGGTCCTTGGCATATCACTACTTGTACTAGCAAGGGGTGCAAAGAACCACAATTGTCTCTATTGGAATTTGAGTCCTAGGAACACCCAAAGTGTCCTAGTTAGTTAAAATGGCACAAATGACCATTTCCTTATTTTATTCTTTTTGATTTCTTTTCTTTTGGATTTGTTTGGGAATGATCTAGATGATATTTAATTCACCTTAGAATCATTTTATAACCAATGGATCACTCAAACATGGCAATTCAAAACAACTCCTAATTTAAATGCAAACACATATGAATGCTTAATTATTTTAAATGGAAAAGTTTTTGTTAACCCTAATTTGGGTAGATTTGATCTTGATTAACTTTGGATTAAGTTTTTGGGATGTTACAAACCTCCCCCCTTAAACAAAATCTCGTCTCGAGATTTACTGAAGAAAACTAGGAACTAAAGAGATCTGGGAACTCCGTCCTAATGTAATCTTCTCGCTCCCAAGTGGCTTTTTCTTCGGTATGGTTGCTCCATTGAATCTTGAGAAATTTGATACTCCGGGTCCTGGTGGTTCTGTAAGCTTCTTCCAAGATACGGATGGGCACTTCACGATACGTCAGATCCTTGTTGATATCAACAGCTCGGTGATCGATGTTCTTGAAAACTTCGGTCTTCTCTGGCACTTCTAGGCATTTCCGAAGTAACGAGATATGGAACACATTGTGGATGGCTGACATCTCCTCGTGCAGTTCCAGTTGATACGATACTTCTCCTCAGCAATTCGGAATCTTGAAGGGTTCGATATATCTGGGGGCTAACTTTCCTTTCAGACGAAAACGTTGCATTCCTTTCAATGGCGAAACCTTGAGATACACAAAATCTCCGACATTGAAAGCCAGGTCTCTCCTTCTCTTGTCAGCATAACTCTTCTGTCTGGATTGGGCGGTCTTGAGGTGCTCACGTACTTTGTGAACCTTTTCTTCGGCTTCTCAGAGAATGTCGGGTCCAAAAATCTGACTCTCTCCTACTTGGGACCAATTCAAAGGGGTACGACACTTTCTTTCGTATAGGAACTCAAATGGGGCCATTTGCAAACTGGCTTGATAACTGTTGTTGTATGAGAATTCTGCGAAAGCCAAACATTCTTCCCATTTTGATCCGTACTCCAAAACACAAGCTCTCAACATATCTTCTAAGATCTAGCTGACTCTTTCAGTCTGTCCACCAGTTTGTGGGTGATAAGCTATGCTGAAGTTCAACTTGGTTCCTAATCCTTCTTGGACTTTCTGCCAAAATCTCGAGGTAAATTGGGTTCCTCGATCTGATACTATGGTCTTGGGGGTTCCATGCAGACTAACAATTCTAGCAATGTACAACTCTGCTAGCTTCGAACTCTGATAGGTAGTTTTGACAGGTATAAAGTGAGCTACCTTGTATAGTCTATCAATGATGACCCAGATTGAGTCATTTCCCCTACTAGAAGGAGGCAAACCGGTTATAAAGTCCATTGCGACGGAATACCATTTCCATTCCAGAATCTGCAATGGTTGCAATAGTCCTGCGGGTCTTTGATGCTCTGCTCTGACTCTTTGAAAGATGTCACACTTGGCGATGTAGCTTCCGATTTCTCTCTTCATCTTGTGCCACCAAAATTGCTCTTTCAAATCTTGATACATCTTTGTTCCTCCGGGGTGGATAGAATAAAGAGCATCATGAGCTTCCTGCATGATAACTTGCTTCAGCTCCGAATCTGCAGGCACACAGATATGGCCTTTGTACCAAAAAACTCCTTCTTCGTCTTCGGTGAATCCAGATACCTTTCGTGTACCAATACGACGTTCGATTCCGTTGATACTTTCATTTTCCTTCTAGGCTTCCTTGATTTGGCTAGTCAAAGTGGGTTGAAGTTCAATGCTAGCTAGAAATCCTTTGCTAACTAGCTCAGTTATAAACTTCTCCAACTCCTCATACAAACTTGGTTGCTTCTCCTTGATCATGGTGTTTAGCCTACACAGAAATCTACTAAGAGCATCCGCTACCACATTGGCTTTGCCGGGGTGATAGTGAATGTCAAGGTCATAATCCTTGATTAACTTTATCCATCTCCTTTGCCTCATATTCAGATCCTTCTGAGTGAAAATATACTTCAAGCTCTTGTGATTTGAGTAAATCTCACAGCGATTTCCCATAAGATAATGATGCCATGTCTTCAATGCCAAGACTACGGCTGCTAATTCCAGATCATGGGTCGGATAGTTCTGCTCATGCTGCTTCAGTTGTCGAGACAGATAAGCAATGACTTTGCCTTCTTTCATCAATACACATCCGAGGCCAATCTTGGATGCATCACAATATACATCAAACGACTTCTTGATATCTGGCATGATCAATATTGGGGCTGAAATCAATCTCTTCTTCAGTTGTTGGAAACTGGCTTCAAATTTGTCGGTCCATTCAAACTTCTTGTCCTTCTTCAACAATTGGGTCATAGGTCTGGCGATGCTCGAGAATCCTTCTACGAACTTGCGGTAATATCCCGCTAATCCGAGAAATGCATGGACTTGGGTTTGAGTGGTTGGGGCTTCCCATTCTTCGACATCTTTAATTTTGGCGGGATCAACAGAGACTCCTCCGGCAGACACAATATGTCCTAGGAATCCTACTTCTTTCAGCCAAAACTCACATTTGCTGAACTTGGCATATAACCGATGCTCTCTCAGGGTTTCCAGGATGATTTCAGATGTTGCTCATGCTCTTCTTCCGACTTGGAGTAGATAAGGATATCGTCGATAAACACAACGGCAAACTTATCTACGAAATTCATAAATATCTTATTAATGAGATTCATGAAATAAGCAGGGGCATTGGTTAATCCAAAAGACATAACCATATACTCGTGTAAACCATAACGAGTAGTAAAGGCGGTCTTCGGAATATCCGTTGCACGAATCTTAAGTTGGTGATAACCAGTCCTAAGATCAATATTTGAGAACAATTGGGCACCAGTCAACTGATCAAATAGATCCTCTATCTTTGGCAAAGGGTACTTTTTTTGATGGTGACGTCATTCAGTTTTCTATAATCGGTGCACAAACGGTTGCCTCCATCTTTCTTGTCGATAAATAACACTGGTGCTCTCCATGGCGATGCGCTTGGTTGAATCAAGCATGTTGATAACATAGCATCCAACTTCTTCTTCAACTCTACTAACTCTGAGGGATTCATGCTATAGGGGCTCTAGATTATTGGTCCAGTTCCGGGGATTAGTTCAATAATGAACTCAATATCTCTATCCGGGGGCATACCAGGCAATTCATCTAGGAATACGTCGGGGTATTCACAGACTACTCTGACTTGGTCTATGGTGGGTAGGGCTAGACTCTTGTTGCACTTGAATTGACGGGGTAAGGTTTCAGATATATGCTCTACTGCTACTCCAGAGCTACTGGTCATGGTGATGGCTTTCTTAGCACAGTCTATCAGTCATTTATGCTTTGACATCCAATCCATTCCTAGTACTACTTCCAATCCTTTGGTTCCAAGTACTATTAGATTAGCATAAAAATCTATCCCATGTATTCTGATAGGCACAACTTTGCAAATGTTTCTAGCTTTTGTAGTTGAACCGGGAATTTGAACTATCATGACATGCTTCAAATTGGTTGGGTGAATCTTACTAGTGTATGCGAATTCTTCGGTGACAAATGAGTGCGATGCTCCAGAATCAAACAACACTCTTGCTAAAACTGAGTTGACAGAAAACATACCCAACACTACATTTGGCGCTTCTTGGGCTTCTTCGGTGTTCATGTGGAAGAGATGGCCGTTGCGGTTGTGAGGGTTCCCTGGGGCAAATCTTCTTCCTGGTTGAACATGACGCTGTTGTTGAGCTAGGGCATTCACATTGGCAGTGGCAGCAGTCTTCTTGGGGCACTCATTGGAATAGTGACCCTTCACTCAACACTCGAAACAAGTGATCTAAGACTTGTCTTTAGCTGCGACACGCACATCATTGCTTCTAGTTCTGGGTGCAGTGTTGTTGTTGTTGTTGTTCTTGGGAGGTGCACGGTTGAAATTGCTGGTGTTGCTGGGGTTATTGTTGTTTCCTCCGGACTTCACATTGCCTCCGCTACAGTTGGGGTAGCTTGGGCGAGACATTGGGGGTCGGTTGTTCCTCGGTGCATACCCTGCAGACGGGTTGGGACGGTACTTCTTGTGACTGTTGGATCCAGCTTGGTGCATCATACGATGTTTGTGGTTGTCGTTTGCCTGGTTAATCTTCCCTTCCATCTGAATGGCAAAGTTGACTAGCTCTTCGAGATCCTCGAAGAGGATGTTGACGAGGACAGTCTGCATCTCATCATGTAGTCCGTTCAGGAATCACTCCTTCTTCTTGGCCTCCGTGTTAATCTCATCAGGTGCATACTTGGCTAGGGACAATAATCTGTCACGATACTCTACTACAGTCATTCTTCCTTGCTTCAGCTCTCTAAATTCATCCCTCATTCTGGTGACTAGAGCCTGCGGCACATGGGTGCGGCTGAACTTGATTTTGAAGCCTTCCCATGTCATCACTTGACCATGGTTCATCATGCGGATGCTATTCCACCAGGCTCTTGCATCTCCTGCCAAGTAGTGGGTGGCAAAGCGAACTTTCTCATTGTCATCAACTCTGGCAACTTCCAAATTGTTCTCCATTGTCTGGAACCAGTCATCAGCATCTCCTGGGTTCTCCGAAGTGCTAAAGATTGGGGGATTGGTATTCTAGAAGTTTTTCAGCTTGGATCCTTGATGATCCTGATTTCCATGCCCTTGGTTGTTTTGGGCCATCTGGGCAATCTGCTGCAGTGTTGCTAAGTTGGCATGGCGCTCTACCCTGCTTACTTCACGGTCTGCAACCAGCATTTGCATAATCTGCAGCATTGGGTCCTGCGATGAGCTACTCCCTTTGGGTTTTCCACGAGTCATCTGAAGATTGAGATAGATAGAGGGGTAAGAGGGAAAGTTCTAAGGTTCATGGTTTTGGTTTCAAAGCTAAAACTTTGAGTTTGACTCGGGTTTTGCAACTAACTTCTTTTCATTCATTCAAACAAGCACACGATGAAAACACACACACACACCACAACAACAACAAGGGAAAACAGATGGTTTTAAGAACCATTCTTCAAGCTACAATACAATGGGACCGATACTCCTCACTCTACAATAGTGCTCTAGTGCATCTACTCATCATCGATGAAGTCGGAGTCATCATCGTCGGTGTGGAAGTCCATGGCACCCACCTCCAGAAAGTCATCATCATTGCTGAGGTAAGAGTCTATATATCCCTAGATGTCTTCACCTTCCTCTTGTTCTTCCTTTGCTGCAAGTTGAGCTTCTTGCTCCTTGATAGTATTCTCGAGGTCGGCCACCTTCTTGCGAAGACTGTCAATGGTGCGATCCTTCTTTTCGCACTGGCGGCGAAGAGAGTGACGGTCCTTGACAAGCAGTGACAAAGTCTAGGTCTTCTGGGCGGCAATGGCAAGGTTGTGGTTGGCGAACTCCCTAGCATTGTCCAATTCCTTCTGGCGGTCGTACATCAGGAAGTCAAGGTTCTCCACTTGATGCTTCAACTCCGGGTGACTTGGCATCTCCATTGGCATTCCCATGAAGTCACGCCTTGCATAGTGAACAAAGCGGGTTCCTTGGATTTGGTTGACACTCAGGGCACACAGACGTGCGAGAGCTTCATGCATTGCCCTGGCTAATCCATCTAGCCAGTTGTTCTCTCTTACGGAGAACCAGATTCTCCCGGACGTTGGTGCTTCTATACTTCCTCGCAGATCAGCGGTGAGTAGCCATTGTAAGTCTCCTCCTGGGGGCCCAGGAAGATGAGCTCCAAGAAACTCCAGATGTGGGCGTCCCAAGTACTCCGATAGTGCATCAAGATCCCTCTCGAAGATTAGCTGGCCTCCGTTGCCCAACTGGTAGAACTTTCTGAACTGTGTCTCCATCTATAAGAATTAAGGATGTGGAAGTTAGTGAAGTGATCAAGGGTGTCAAATTTTATGTAGTAATGTAAGAATTGGAGGAACATGAATTTTTGAGAGAGAAAGAATTCCCAAGGGTAAGAGAGGAAATAGTTTTACAAAAATACTCACTTTGGTTTTGAAGGTAAGTTTTTGTTGGTACGTCCATTCTAACTAGGGTCTCCTATGGTCAGGATGGCTCTGATACCAACTTGTCAACACCCGGATTTTTAATCCCAGATGCCTATTATGCCATACATCGCAATCCCAGGATTACCATTTTTGCGAGACATAACAGATTGGATATCACAGTACATCATCCATTACAAACCATAATAAGGTTTACACGAATAAAGGATCTCATGATCCAGTCGTAATACAACAAGCAGTGGAATAAATAATAACGGTAGCGGTGGGGTCCATCTTCAAGGGCATAGGCAATGCTGACGATGGAAGATAGTCCTAGTTATCATAGCCGTCCTACTGTCCTTCATCTTGGTAGTCTCCTTCATAGTCTGCCCATAGTAATAGCTAGGGACAAAAGCCATGAGTACTCTTTAAGTACTCGCAAACTATCACTAACAAGTAAGGTAGTGCTAGTGGGAAATGCTAACTCTAGGTTTATTTGTAAAGTTAAGTTTGAAACCTAAGCTGAGTTCAGAAACAAAGAAAGATAAAATAAAGTTCTAGAATCACTTCAGTTGGGAAGCTAGTATCATAGTCACAACCCTGTTCTGGTCAAGTCAAGATTCATCATTCATATCATAAGTAATTTTGAAAACATCTGACAACGGAACAGTATAGCCACTCCAACTGTCCATCACCGCGGACGCGGCTATTCGAATAGTTTGACACTCTGCAGAGGTGGTACACTTTTACCAAAAGATTCGATACATCTGTCAGGGATAACCCTGGATCATCATACTTAGTATGCAGATAATCAAACATAACCTTTCCTTTACACACCCTAGTATAAGCACCTCTCCTATGAGCATGGCCTCCCAACCATGACCATCTGTCATCTTGGGCACTGCATAGGTGGACAATATTGAGAGGTAGCCTCACCTCAAACCTCTCCCGCGAGGGAACTAATACTAATGCATATAAACTTCCAGCAAAGCCTTACCCAATTCAGGTATGGTGGTTGTACGGTAAAATTGGAATGGTATCACATCCGAACCCAACCATCAGTTTTGTAAAGGGGTTAAGGCTCATGCCTCAACATTTTCATCATCATAAACCATTTGTGTTTCTCAACACATGTCAAAACATCTCAATAGCATGACTCATCATTCCAAGGTTTTCATAATTCATTTTCACCAAGTATTCCCATCTAAAGTGACTCAAGTTCTAGTTTAGCTCTAAACTACTAAGTTAAGAGTGTTCACTAATATGGGATGCTAAGATCAATCTCATGCCATAGACTGACATCTAAATCTCACTTTGATAGGTCAAGTTTTATACTTTTTATGCTACCTTGAAAACAATAAGGGACTTTGGTAAACTAAGGAAAGTAAAGCATGGAAATAAAACTTGGGGTAGGTAATATTCGAAGTGGTATAACCCAAAGCATGCCTAATGCATCTTTCTTAGGTTATCTAACTTTCTAGGGTTAGCTTGCATTGTTAATGATGGCTTGCCTTGTGTAGTGCAGTGGTTGAAGTTTTCTTCCTCCTCCTCTTGGTAGAACTCCTCCTCCTCGAAAGCTTGGTCGGTACTATCGTCCATAAATACATACGGGATACACAATCACCAAACAATACTTAACTAGTCTACTTAGCACACTAAGTCACACATTTGGTGATCTACTATCATCACAACAATCACAAGGTTTTATTAACTAGCTTCATTCTTTTTATTTGAGAAAAGTAATTTCTACTCATTGAAAATAACTAAGATTTAATATTCTCCAATTAAAATATGGGATCATGTGGACACATGTCATCACCACATATTTTAACATATGGGAATGTGATTTAAAGGTTGGATCACATTTTAATGAGTTTAAGTTTAATATTTAATGATTTAAAGTGACTAGAAATGCCTATATAGCATTATTTTGGTACTAGTCCAAAGTCACTGTATGTAAACCTTAATATTATTACTTATTCAGATAGGTATGGTTAAATGTGATTTTTTAGAGTTGGAATCAACTCAAAGGCTATTAGGTTGATTTTAGAAAAAATGTTTGAATGTGTAAAAGCTTCTATCTTGTTATTTTTACTAGGCGAGATCTCTAACTCTAAAAGATTTAAATCCAACACGCTTGGATAGATAATTTCAGTAGCTTTCTAACAAAATTGGAATCACTCAATTTGGTTTAGTAAATCTTCCTGAATTGTTTTTTAAACTAGGTGACAGAATTAATTCTAAATCTAAATAGAAAAACCTAATTTGAAATAAATGGGTCAGCGCGGGAAAATAAATGGGCCAGCCGAGTAACGCTCAGCGGCGCAGAGGGCTGCTGACAGGAGGTCCCGCAGGTCAGCAGCTCTTTAAACGCGAAGCGGTATGGGACGATCTGGGCGCTACGTTTAGAATATAGATCAACGGTCCACAGTCGTCGTTGAGGACGGACTCGTCGCCGGCAAGACCGAACCCTAAACGGTTGGTGGGGGTCTACTGGGGACGTACCAGGGCTCCAGCTAGTGCGGCGAGGCGGGCGATCGAACTGGACAGCGATGGCGAGCTCAGGCGAAGTCACGGCAAGGGCTGAGGTGGACGAAATCAACGGGAGCTTCTCCTTCTCTACAGCGGCTACCTCCGGTGCAATTCCAGCAAACGGCGGCTCGAGCGGCTCTAGCGAGAGAGGGGAAATGGTCTGTGGAGAGAGGGGAGTGTGAGAGTGTGAGGAATTCGTGCTGGGGTGGCTTGCTTATATAGGCGCGATGAGGGGACCGACGGCTGGCGTCTCCGGCGAGGGTGGTACAGAGGGCTACCGGCGTGGGCGAGGTAGGCGGACGGTGGGTTGTCTGCTGGCGGTCAGCTATGGCGCAATGGCGCGGCTAGGGGCGGTGGCATGTGGTCGGGGGCTTCATGCGCTCTAGGAGACGGTGATCATGGTGACTGTGGGTCGCGCGGTGGTGCCCGGTCGTGTCTGGCGGGGTGTGGGTGTCGAGGTGGAGCGGCGTGTGTGATAAGGTGTCGCGGCGCGGTCTGCTGCGTGCTGGCGACGATCGTGCTCTAGCGTGCGTTGTGCATGGGGCAGAGAGAAAGGGCGGCACGGTGCTGAGGTGGTTCAGGGCCTGGCTGGGCTTGGGGAAGGGGCAGTGAGGTGCGGTAGGGTTGGGCAGAGCTAGAGGGCATGCTGGAATGGCGCGGCTTGGTCTCTAGCGTGCTGCCCGCGTTCGGGCAGCGGTGACCATACTTGGGCGGCGCGGCATTGGTGCTGCGGTGAAGGGGGAGTGCTGGTCTGGTCTTGGTTAGATGCTAGGGGGACATGGGAGTGTAGAGAGGGTCTAGAGGGGAACAAGGGCTTAACTAGCAATAATATTAGTTAGGCCACTTTTTATCTGCCTACCAGGTGTTCGACATAATGTCCGCATGAAGAAAATATTTGAATTTTTGGGAGATTTTTGGTGGACTGATTCATCTTATGCTTAAGCATCTAGGTTTGCTTGGGATTTTAAAATGGAGTTCATTTGAGTGGATTGTGAATTAGTGTGATCTTGATACATACACTAGATTCAATTTTGAAATGTCATTTAAAATTAGAGTTTGAATGATTTTGGGAGATCACAAAGAGTTTGAATTTGAGTGCCGCCCTTTCCTCTCTGCATTCAGCAAGAGCACGCTAGAGCGCAATCGCCGCCATCACACCACAGACCGTGCCTCAACACCAAATCACATACGCCGCTTCGCCTTGAACCCAGAAACCCGCCAGACACGGCCGTGCACCGCCGCGCGACCCACAGTCACCATGATCACCGTCGAGCACCGCCTCTGTCTCCTAGAGCGCGTGAAGACCTCGACTGTTAGGCACCACCCTAGCCACGCCATTGCGCCGTAGCTGACCACCAGCAGACCGCCCACCGTCCGCCTACCTCGCCCATGCCGTTAGCCCCATGTTTCACCGTCACCGACGAGCCGCGCCCATGCCTCACTGCCCACTCGTCGAGCCTATATAAGGAGGCCTCCCCTGCACCATCTCTTCACACCATCCTACTCCCCTCTCTCCACTGACCATTTCCCCTCTCTCACCGGAGCTTCCCGAGCAACACATCGCCGGAATTCCACCGGAGGCAGCCGCTGCAAAGGAGGAGAAGTTGCAGTCGATTTCGTCCACCTCAGCCCCTGCCGCGACTTCGCCTGAGCTCGCCGTCGCAGTCCAGTTCGTTCGCCCGCCTCGCCGCACTAGCTGGAGCTCTAGTATGTCCCCAGTAGACCCCCACCAGCCGTTTAAGGTTCGGTCTCGCCGGCAATAAGTCCGTCGTCGACGACGACCGTGGACCGTCGATCTATGTTCTAATCGTGTGGCCCAGATCGCCCCGTACTGCTTCGGGTTTTATGTGCCGCTACCATGCGGGACCAGCCTATCAGTCACCCTCTGTGCCACTAAGCGTTACTGGGCCGGCCCATTTAATTTCCCACGCTGACCCAATTAATTGAAATTAGGTTTTTTATTTAGAATTAAAATCAATTCCGTCCCTTAGTTCAAAAATTAATTCAAAGAGTTTTACAAATCCAAATGGAGTGATTCGAATTTTGTTAGAAAGGTAATAAAAATATCTATCCAAGACCGTTGGATTTAAATCATTTAGAGTTAGGGATCTCTCCTATTAAAAATAACAAGACAGAAGCATTTGCACCTTCAAACATTTTTCTAAAATCAACCATAATAGATTTTGAGTTGATTCAAACTCTCAAAAATCACATTTAACCATACCTATCTTAATATGTAATAATATTAAGGTTTGAATGCGGTAACTTTGGACTAGTTCCAAAATAATGCTATATAGGCATATCTAGTCACTCTAAATCATTAAACTCAACTTAAACTCATTAAAATGTGATCCAACATTTAAATCACATTCCCATATGTTAGAATATGTGGTGATGACATGTGTCCACATGATCCCATATTTTAATTGGAGAATATTAAATCTTAGTTAATTTCAATGAGTAGAAATTACTTTTCTTAAATCAAAAGAAGGAAGCTAGTTAATTAAACCTTGTGGTGCTTGTGACGATAATAGATCATCAAATGGTGACTTAGTGTGCTAAATAGACTAGTTAAGCTTTGTTTGTACTTATAGACGATAGTACGGACCAAGCTTTCGAGGAGGAGGAGTTCTACCAAGAGGAGGAGGAAGAAAACTTCAACAACTGCACTACACAAGGCAAGCCTAGCACTTCAAGTAAACTGAGCAAGCTACTATTGGCAAGCTAAACCTTGCAAGCTAGATAACCTAAGCAAATGCATTAGGCATGCTTTGGTTATACCCTTTGACTTTTACCTACCCCAAGTTTTTTATTTACAAGCTTTACTTTCTTTACTTTACCAAAGTCCTTTACTTGTTTGAAGGTAGCATAAAAAGTATAAAACTTGACCTATCTAGATAAACTTAGATTTCATTCTATGGCATGAGATTGACATTAGTATCCCACCTTAGTGAACACTCTTAACTTAGTAGTTTAGAGCTAAACTAAAACTTGAGTCACTTTAGATGGGAATACTTGGTGAAAATCAATTGTGAAAACCTTGGAATGATGAGTCATTCTATTGAGATGTTTTGAAATGTGTTGAGAAACACAAATGGTTTGTGATGATGAAAATGTTGAGGCATGAGCCTTAACCTTTTTTACAAAATTGATGGTTGGGTTCGGATGCGATACCATTCCAATTTTACCTTACACCCACAATACCTGAATTGGGTAAGGCTTAGCCGGAAGTTTATATGCATTAGTATTATTTCCCTCGCAGGAGAGGTTTGAGCTGAGGCTACCTCTCAATGTTGTCCACCTATGAAGTGCCCAAGATGACAGATGGTCATGGTTGGGAGGCCATGCTCATAGGAGAGGTGCTTATACTAGGGTGTGTAAAGGAAAGGTTATGTTTGATTATCTGCATACTAAGTATGATGATTTAGGGTTATCCCTGACAGATGTATCAAATCTTGTGGTAAAAGTGTAGCACCTCTGCAGAGTGTCAAACTATTTGAATAGCCGCGTCCGCGGTTATGGTCAGTTGGAGTGGCCATACTATTCCGTTGTCAGATGTTTTCAAAATGACTTATGAAATGAATGATGAACCTTGACTTGACCACAACAGGGTTGTGACTATGACACTAGCTTACCAACTTAAGTGATTCTAGAACTTTATTTTATGTTTCTTTGTTTCTGAACTCAGCTTAGGTTTCAAACTTAACTTTACAAATAAACCTAGAGTTAGCATTTCCCACTAGAACTACCTTACTTGTTAGTTATAGTGTGCGAGTACTTAAAGAGTACTCATGGCTTTTGTCCCTGGCTATACTATGGCCAGACTATGAAGGAGACTACCAAGATGAAGGACAGCAGGACGGCTATGATAAGTATGACTATCTTCCATCGTCAACATTGCCTGTGCCCCTGAAGATGGACCCCACCGCTACGCTTATTATTTATTCCGCTGCTTGTTGTATTAAGACTGGATCATGAGATCCTTTATTCGTGTAATACCTTATTATGGTTTGTAATGGATGATGTACTGTGATATCCAATCTATTATGTCTCGCAAGAATGGTAATCCTAGATTGCGATGTATTGCATAACAGGCATCTGGTATTAAAAATCCGAGTGTTAACATAAGATCACCCCCTCGTACCCATGAGGAAGCATCCTTAAGCACACGTTGATCTGCCAAGTTTTACGATTAGGTTAATATTCTCTATGATCTTCACGTCCATTCCCAAGTCGTCCATAACCATGGACACGGCTTTTCGAAAAGATTTAACCCTGTAGGGGTGTACAACTTTACCCACATGTACCAACCAACTCTTAATGCCACTAGTAATAGCCATCTTCCTTGGAAGGCTGACAGAGGATGGTTGGACACGACCTTTACCTTGCTTTTGCAGAGACCATGAGTCACGCCCTAAGGATGGTTCCACCGTAACGGGTCAAATCCCAAAGTCGGTCCCTAGAGATGTGGGAGAGGTTGGTTTACCCAGAGGAACCGCCTCCCCAACCCCGGCCACACTTACCTACCTGTATGAATGCACCTCCTTCACCGCCTTTGAGAACAACCAGAATGCATATGTCGATGGAATGCCTGAACTATGTGACTCATGGAATCTACTAGGTAAGTTAGTTACTCGTGAGGTTTTCTAGGCCACGTGTGGCTGTACGCTCTTCTTGGTTTAAGAGGCTAGAACTTGGGTCCTAGTAGTGGCGAGCATGGGACTGCAAAAACCACATCCCACCGTGGCCTCCCATACACACCTTAGCATGTTTAACCTTTACCACTAATCTCAACTCACTTTGTTCTCCTGTCATACTAGATTTTCTGCACCTGGTACATCATATGGATGAACCAGAACTAACAGCTAAGAATGGATAAGCAAGACACATATAAGCTCTAGAAGTGCACACAAGCCAAACCTAGTTATGCTAGGAGCAGTGGATCGGGTAATATAAGCTCAAGGGAGTAATACACCAGATAGTGTACTCTATCTATCGATAAAAGACCATAGTATAATCATATGCATCATGGAAAGAATGAAATACTTTCAAAACAATAGGATTCGTTTATGTGTGGGGCTATGCTTGCCTTTGCCTATTGATACCCAGATATAGATCTTCGGAAGCCTTGTACTTGAATTTATTATAGTTGGTCAAGTATTGGTTGTCGATATTCGATGGTGTTGATCTCGGTCTTCAATCTTGATCTCGATATCGTATTCTACCGGAAAGAACTAAACACCAGAAAGAAAGGGAAACAACAATCAACACATGGCGTCGATGCAATGCTCAAGCAAGGATGATGATATGAAAAGTTTAATAGCATTGAAATGAGACCCTAAAGCATGCTTGACCATTTTAAACAGGGTCGCAAACCCTAGAATAGGGGAAGCCCGGGAACACCTATGAGGGGTTGATTTTGTTCTCTAATTAAACTTGTAATTAAAGTTGTTGAACAATGCATGATTATGAGTCTATTGTAAAGATCTCATTTTTCAAATATTTTGATATATTATTTGTATTTTTTTGAGTAATATGAATTAGTTATTGAATTTCTAGTATTTAATCAATTTCTAAAACAAAAAGGGAAAACCTTTTTACACCAGGGCGTACCCTAGCCAGTGAGGCTGACAGGAGGCCCGGTACCACTTCGACATCCACGTACGCAGGGAGGGGCCCACCGCGGGTTTGAATGGGGCCTACCGCGCCCTAACGTCATGGTGACGTCGGCATGACGTCACGGCGGAGGTGCTCTCAGGTGAACAGCGGGGACGGTGACGCGGTGCTCGCGGGGCTGCGTGGACGCGCTCGTTCGAACCACGAGGACACGGTGATCCTAAATCTAGCGGCACCGCTACTAGATGGCCACCGGAGACGGCCGGCGATGAACTAGCGTGGCGGCGGATAGAGGACAATGTTAGGGGAATGCTACAGAGTGAGAGGAAGAGAGAGGAAGGGCGCCTGAGCTTCAGGTTCTCACCGTGATGCCAAAGGTGAGCTCGGAGAGGTAGGTGGTGGTCGGAATCAAGGACAAAGGTGGCGGCCGAAGTCGGGGAAGGAGGGTCTAATTGGGCAACTTGGAGCTCCCCATATTGCGCTGATTGGGGCGAAAGAACAAGAAGAACACAGTGGTTCTGGTGGCGCCCTCAGTTGGACGAGAGGAGCTCGGCAACAGCGAGACACCGACGACCTCTGGGGCTAGGGTTCGGGCTCTCACAGGCGAAAGAGGATATGGGAAAGGATGATAAGCTAAGCACGGCAAGGTCTCTCCATGGCGGCTACAGGGGTCTTGTAAGCATCGAGGAGGCGGCATTGGGGATCTTGGCGCGCGACGGCCGGCGGCGAGACGACACGCAGCTGCTTCCCTCCATCGGGAGGTTGACGATGACTTAAGGAAGGCAATGGCCAAGTACGGGCCCGTGTGGGCTGTGTTTAGGCCGGTAGTGGGTCACGGCAAAGGTTGCGCGGCTACTGCTACTGGAAGCACTAGGCGGCAGATAACAAGGTGAGGAGGTGGGCTGCGGCCTGGCTCAGGTCTAGCTTTGTTTTTTATTTGCAAATCCTTTTTCCAATTTTTATTCTATTTTCTCTTTTGTAACTTCAAATACAAAACAGTTTTGGGTATTTCAAAAATACCAAAGGCTTTATGAAATTATAATAAATATTGTGGGGCCCTATTAGTCCATTTGGGATCCACACATTTTTGAGTTTTCCAAAATATTCAAAACCTTTTGAATTGATTTTAGAGAGATGGGGAAAAATAGTTAGTGTTAGGGTTTTGCATTATTTCTTTTAGATGCACTTTAAGGAATGATGCTCATGAATGCACAAACAAAGCCCTAATTAGGGTTTGCTAAAACTGGGGTGTTACAGCTCTATCCCCCTTACGAGAATCTCGACTCGAGATTCCAAAGGTAGAAAGAGAGAGAAGGAAACTGGGTCACTTCTAAGGATAAGAGGGAAACACACTAACAACCCACAGATTATCTCATGGTCAACTCATGAAGGAGTGTTCAGAAACAAATCTAAGATGATGACATGAAACACATCTAGGTAACAGAAGGAACAAAAGGAGATGGTTTCAAGGTAACAGATAACTGGTCTTCATAAGGATTGATACCATGGAGTTTCAAAAGAGTTTTAAGCTTCTGAAAGGGAAAGCTTACAACAGGAAGAGCAAAACCAGAGACTACGAGAAATGAAACTCTACTAGATGGCTTAAGTAGATCTTCCAACAATACAAAAATATGGATAACCAAGCCGTTTGAACTATTTTTGATACAGAAGGATTACTCTTCGTTCAACAGAAGGCTAAGACAGAAAAGCGTTTTGTTGTGAGGACTCGTAAGAGTCACAAGGAATATGTAACAAGAGAAATTTTGATTACCAAAATCGTAGTCACTCTTCGAACATGTTAGAGAGATCGAACGAAATCTTTTATTCATCCAGGACTATCAAAATCTTTGCCAAAGATCATGATATCACTTTACACCAACGAGATGAAGAGGTAAGAAGATTTCTAATGACACGAGGAAAAAGAAACTTCATTCTCAGACTTCAATTACTTGGCATAACAAATGCTTGCCATCATGAAAGGGTCTGGAGGATCGACCGAGAGACATTTAGTAACACTACTTTAAATGTTCTCCTTGATGTTCGAGTTACCAGACATCAAGTAAATGTAGGACTTCGGATACAAAGGAAACCATAAGCGCAACTCCTATATTAAATCATAGAAGAAGCCTCATGAGTAGTGGTTGTTACTTATTAAAACAAGAGAATGTGACAATAGGCCTTCTGACTAATTGTGTCAACCGTTACATCAATCTTGCTGGATTTACAAATAGACCTGTGTCAAAACCTTGGAGAACACCAACCATCACCTATGCTTGAGATTCAGATCTGGTTAAGTGGAATGATACTACATACTCAGCAAGTCCAAATAGAAAGTGTGCAACATTTACCACAAAGATAAAGTCACTAGATTCTCAAGACATGGACTACAGTGTCAAGCTCCAATAGACTGAGCTAAATTGCTAGACTATGTATTAGCAACTTGTCGGAGGACAACTGCTCATACATCAAGTTCTTGCAACAAAATACAACTGTGTCCTTAAGATACGGAGTTAACTCTACTCGGATCCATGGCAACATCTTTCGACAATTGCTTGTGAATCAGAGAAGGTTACTTCTAACATCCAGAACACATTCTTCGAGATGACTCAAAGAAGGTTCTCAAAAAATTACCATCATTAGTGCCAAAGGTTCCATATGAATCTAGTCTAGTTTGGAGAAAATAAGGATGTTATCGATGGGCTCAACAACAAACTTATCGAATACTCCAAGAAGATGGACTCATATGTTGTATGAACAAGACAACAATATTGGTGAGACCATAGGACAAGAAGATGTACTCAAGTAAAATATCACGAGTAGCAACATCATCAAGATAGTCCTTGGAACTGAGTTTGATTTGACGATAACCCAAATAAAATCAAAGGTGGGGGAAGATAACATATCCACGAAGGAAATACTATCTTTCGTCAGCACAAACGGAACTAGACATCCCTTTAAGATGAACCAAGTCGGATAGAATTTTGTCTTACAACTCTCCAAGTTGATGTTTAAGCTCAACCAACTACTTCAGGAATATCCAGCATGGATCCTTGAAGAAGAAACAGTTCAGAGAACTTGCTTGCTCAAGAACTTGACTTCACGGTCATGTGGCAACATGGAGATACTTCTAGAAAGGCGTCTAGAATATCATGAACCACCGATATGTCACTTAGTTCAAGAGGAAACTTGCTTGGTAAGGAAAGAAGACATAATCTCAGAGTTTTGGCACAAGCCTAACTCTTTGACTGAGGAGAGTGTACCAGAATAACGGACTGGGTAGCACAATCATCCTTTTCTTACTGATAGAGTTAAACAATCATGCTAAGAATGACACAACTGTCCTTGTTGAGGTCCAAAGCATTCGTAATTGCTAACAATCATAGATGACCATATTATTACGCACACGCATCATTCTTCGAGCGCGAAAGATCGAAGGAAGAGTGAGTAAGTATGTGTAAGAGTATTACTTCATTAAGGGGTCATGGGACTCAACACGACCTCTTAATATATAAGAGTGTGATACTTAAGGTAGAACATATCAGAAGCTAATCATGCCTCTTGATATACGGACTACAACACTTTGACCTGGTCCTAGAAATGACAAGGTACTGGAGTTTGTTTCTCCTGACATCCCGAAATGGTTTGTCATGACGGACCACAAGAGTATCTTGCATCGAAAGGCACCAATGCACAATACCACTTGGCTACCAACTGATAGACAGAGGTTGGAAACAACAAGGGGGAAAAGGAGCATGCTCAGGATAGAATCCCAAGATGTAGATGCATAAGTCAACAATCTTCCGAAGACCGATGCAGGAAAGGGAGGTGTGGCAGAGTCACGGTTACAGATGCGAGACTCACGAGGAGTACTCTTGTCGTGATCTATTTGGTTCCATTGAAGAACATCTGCCATAGCTAGTGGTAGGGGAAGTACTTAACTATCGAAATTTAATCGCGACAATAACCACAAGCTTGAAGGCTAGAATTGTAGTACCATCCATCCTAAGGTAATGTGTGAACATTAACGACAAGGGACAATGGAATGGATCTTGGGTTAAAGATCAACTTCATGTACACGATTCATAACACAGAATCCAGCAAAATCCGGGATCTTCAGTTCAAGTCCAAGGGTTAAAACCCGAGAAACAAGTAACTACTACTTGAGTGACACAGAGTACACTGCAAGATAGCAATCGCGAGGTAGCTTCCAAGAGAAAAAAGAACTTCTGAAGTGCCCAAACCATAAAAAGGAGGCACACGAGGCAAAAGGAAACATTGAAGCCTAGAACAAAACACTATGGATCCTACAATATAATATTGTGGGACCATAAGGTAGCGAGATCATGAGCGAAAGGAATCTCTTAGATGAAGTAGAGCAAAGGGAACACAAAGAACACAACACACACAACTCTAGAGAACTCAACACTAGGTCAACTGGTTGAGGAACGACATGCCCAGAAGGCACCTAAGCTTTGAAAGAATAGAAGAGATATCAAAATTTTTCCGAAATCAACACAAGATAAGATGACCAAGAGTTAGAGCGAAACTGGACAAGGAGAAAAAGAAGCATACCAGAGTTTTTGCAAATACTTTTTATCTTTGAAATAGTTTTCACAAGCACTAGACTCAACATCGACCAATATCAAGGTTTTCCTACGGTCGGTACTGCTCACTAATACCAAAAACTATGAAACCCCCGGGATCAGGGCTAAACAAATCCAGACCTTAGCCTGACATAAGCTTAACCGAGAGATCGAGGATATCTAGTGAGAAATCGGTAACACAACAGAACCCCTGTGACACCAAAATTATTACAGCAAGATCATAACTGAGCGAAGAACCAAAATATTACAAGCAGGGGTCACTGACCACAAACATCAAACAACGGAAATAAATTATGCTTTTAAGTATAGCAAACTTAACAAATGGCCTAAGAGGCCTGAAGCATAACGATGATGTCCCATCCCATAGATTCCAGGGTGACGGCTGGGAAACCCAAGCTACTCATCGATGTCAATGTCGTACCAAACTCGTCTATAGGGCAGCACTTACTCTGCTACAAAAATATCAACAAAGCAATGGTGAGTACAGGGTGTACTCCACTAGACTTATGGTTGGTGGGGTTATTTTGCATAAAGCCATCTTTGTTTATAAAACAAGAGGGAGAAGAAGCTCGTCTAATCAGAATATTTTAAAAGCGGATAAGAGAGCAACATCTCCAAAGAATTGATCATCATCTTGATATCCACCAAAGTAATCCTCATCTCACAACTAGGATCACCCCCTTGTACCCATGAGGAAGCATCCTTAAGCACATGTTGATCTGCCAAGTTTTACGATTAGGTTAATATTCTCTATGATCTTCACATCCGTTCCCAAGTCGTCCATAACCGTGGACATGTCTTTTCGAAAAGATTTGACCCTGCAGGGGTGTACAACTTTACCCACATGTACGAACCGACTCTTAGTGACACTAGTAATATCCCTCTTCCTTAGAAGGTCGGGAGAGGGTGGTTGGACACGACCTTTACCTTGCTTTCCCCGAGACCATGAGTTACGCCCTAAGGATGGTTCCACCGTAACGGGTCAAATTCTGAAGTCGGTCCCTAGAGATGTGGGCAAGGATGGTTTACCCAGAGGAACCGCCTTCCCAACACCGGCCACGCTTACCTACCTGTATGAATGCACCCTCTTCACCACCTTCGAGAACAACCAGAATGCATATGTCGAATGGAACGCCCAAACTATGTGACTCATGGAATCTACTAGGAAAGTTAGTTACTCATGAGGTTTTCCAGGCCCCGTGTGGCTATACACTCTTCTTGGTTCAAGAGGCTAGAACTCGGGTCCTAGTAGTGGTGAGCATGGGACTGCAAAAACCACATCCCACCGTGGCCTCCCATACAAGCCTTAGCATGTTTACCCTTTACCACTAATCTCAACTTATCTTGTTCTCCTGTCATACGAGATTCTCTGCACCTGGTACATCATATGGATGAACCAGAACTGACAACTAAGCATGGTAAGAAAGACACAAATAAGCTCTAGCAGCGCACACAAGCCAAACCTAGTTATGCTAGGAGTAGTGGATCAGGTAATATAAGCTCAAGGGAGTAATGCAACAGATAGGATACTCTATCTATGGATAAAAGACCATAGTAGAATCGTATGCATCATGGCAAGAATGAAATACTTTCAAAAGAATAGGATTATATTATGTGTGGGGATATGCTTGCCTTTGCCTGTTGATACCCCGATATAGATCTTAGGAAGCCTTGTACTTGACTTGATTACAGTTGGTCAAGTATTGTTCGTCGATATTCGATGGTGTTGATCTCAGTCTTCAATCTCGATCTCGATATCGTATTCTACCAGAAAGAACTAAACACCGGAAAGAAAGGGACACAACAATAAATACATGGCATCGATGCAATGCTCAAGCAATGATGATGATATGACAAGTTTAATAGCATTGAAATGAGACCCTAAAGCATGCTTGACCATTTTTAACAGGGTCCGAGGGTCGCAAACCCTAGAACATGGGAAACCCCAGAACACCCGTGAGGGGTTGATTTTGTTCTCTAATTAAACTTGTAATTAAAGTTGTTGAACAATGCATGATTATGAGTCTATTTTAAAGATCTCATTTTTCTGAATATTTTGATATATTATTTGTATTTTTCTGAGTAAATATGAATTAGTTATTGAATTTCTAAAACAAAAAGGGAAAACCTTTTTACACCGGGGCGTACCCTAGCCACTGAGGCTGGCAGGAGGCCCGGTGCCACTTCAACATCCAAGTATGCAGGGAGGGGCCCACCTCCGGTTTGACTGGGGCTGACCCGCGCCCTGACGTCATGGTGACGTCGGCATGACTTCACTGCGGAGGTGCTCTCAGGTGGACGGCAGGGACAACGACGCGGTTCTTGCGGGGCTGTGTGGACGCGCTTGTTCGAACCACGAGGACGTGGTGAGCCTAAATCTAGCGGCACCACTACTAGATGGCCACCAGAGACGGCCGGCGATGAACTAGCACAGCGGTGGACAGAGGACAACATCGGGGGAACGCTATAGAGTGAGAGGAAGAGAGAGGAATGGCGCATGAGCTTCAGGGTCTCACCATGATGCCGATGGTGAGCTCAGTGAGGCAGGTGGTGGTCGGAATCAAGGACGAAGGCGGCGGACAGAGTTAGGGAAGGAGGGTCTAATTGGGGCAACTAGTAGCTCCCCGTCTTGCGCTTATTGGGGCGAAAGAATAAGAAGAACACATCGGTTCCATTGGCACCCTTAGTTGGACGAGAGGAGCTCGGCAATGGCAAGACACCGACGACCTCTGGGGCTAGGGTTCTGGCTCTCACATGCGAAAGAGGATAAGGGAAAGGAGGAGAAGCTAAGCACGGCAAGGGCTCTCCGTGGTGACTACAGGGGTCTTGTAGGCATCGGGGAGGCAGCAGCGAGGATCTTGGCGCGCAATGGCCGGCGGTGAGACGACACGCAGCTCCTTCCCTCCATCGGGAGGTTGACGATGACTAAAGGAAGGCAACAGACAGGTACGGGCCCGTGTGGGCTGGATTTGGGCCTATAGTGGGTCGCGGCAAAGGTTGCACGGCTGCTGCTACTAGAAGCACCGGGCGGCAAAGAGTGGGGTGAGGAGGTGGGCTGCGGCCTGGCTCAGGTCTAGCTTTGTTTTTTTATTTGCAAAACCTTTTTCCAATTTGTTATCTGTTTTATCTTTTGTAACTTCAAATACAAAATTGTCTTGGGTATTTCAAAAATACCAAAGGATTTATGAAATTATAGCAAATATTGTGGGGCCCTATTAGTCCATATGGGATCCACATGTTTTTGAGTTTTCAAAAATATTCAAAACCTTTTGAATTGCTTTTAGAGAGAAAGGGAAAAATAGCTAGGGTTAGGGTTTTGCATTATTTCTTTTATATGCACTTTTAAGGAAGGATGCTCATGAATGCACAAACAAAGCCTTAATTAGGGGTAGCTAAAACTGGGGTGTTACAACCTAGGCCTAAGGTACTTGGTATTTTTTCTACTAGGAAGTTCTATGATGATTTTTTCCATCTGTTTTTTCCATCTACTAGAAGTTCTATACAAAAGGCACATATTTTTATGAATCTGAGAAGAATCTGGGTGATTTTTCATATGCTGGTTTTATCTGCTACAAGTTCCATACATGGAAAAATCTGACAGTTACAAGATGGAAGCTCCATACACAAAAAATCTGGGAAGAGGATAGTAGGGAAGATCCAAGCTACAAAGGATGACAGGGGAATTCATGCAAACTGTAACTTATTTTTTGTCAATGTAACTTGTTTACAGGGGTGGGTTGGGGACAAAAGACAACTTATAGGTGAATTTTGCAGATAGTCTCTGTCGACGATTTTTTCCTGGGGATGGAAGTTACAGGGGGAGGGGATCGGGGATTTCAGGGGAGGAGAAAGGATAATATGGAAGAAGTTTCTCAAGTTCTTCTCTTCTCCTCTCAGGCTTGTTTACTTCCAGATTTTTTTACACTTTTGTGTTTTTCAATGGCGATGGAGGTAGGGCTAAAAGAAAATAGGGATCTGAGATCCGCAAGGGGGAGGGGCTATAAGACGGCGTTACCAGGGAAGTGCCCTTGGTTATCGCGTAGGACTCGGGATTTCCGGTACTTGTTCTTGCGCATGAAAACAGGGAGTCCGAGGTGAGCTGGAACTTTCTATAATCTGCATGTCGGAGCGACCTAGGCGTAAGGTAAATCCAGGTCGACCTAGATGTAGTGAGGTCCAACATTTAAATGACATAAAGTTTTCCATGGCAACAAAATAGAATGCAGTCACAGTCAATCCTTAGCACGAACAAGAGAGAAATTACAATGATTTAACTTGTGAAATAAGATTGCAAACAAATATGAAAAGTGCCATAAAATTTGTCACGATCTATAGAGAAGGCAGTTACTGTACTAACATTTGGACGAACAAGATAGAAATTACAATGGTATACCTCGTGAACTTATAGAGCAGGGAATGCAAACCCATATGTGAAATGACGTAAAATGCCATGAACTACATAATAGAAGGTAGATACTACCGCTACAGACATTATAATTGAGAAACTTGAATTTATAGAGCAGGGAATGCAGATAACCATGTTAACTGCCTTAAAACTTGCCATGTAATACTACATCTAATCCAAAGTAAATAAGGCGTATAATTTTTTCGCAAGTCAATCGATGCAAAATTCGACCAAGTTTGTAGAACATACCAGGAACATCTACTATGCCAAACCAACGCCATTCGATACATCAGGGCATATATTTTCATAGACGCAAATGCCACAAATTGACCCTTAATATATTTTTCTATGAGCTTGGTCAATGTTGTCATTGTTTGACTTTTAAAAAGTATAGGCCTTCTTTCATGGAACGGATGTACTCCATCTGTTTCAAAATATAAGATGTTTTAGTTTTGTGAAATAAGTGTATCGAGACCACTTTTAGTGTGTAGGTTCATGTAGGTTTGGAGTAAACCTAAACACTAAATGGTGTGTAGATACACTCCTTTCACAAAGCTAAAACATCTTATATTTTGAAATGGAGGGAGTAGTACATAGTAGGCGGCAGCTACTATCGGTGCTTAATTAAAACAAATAATAATGGCATAACTTGCAGACGGAATGCAAAACCAAAAAGTTCAATGACATAAAATTTGTGATGAATTACATAAGAGAAGGTAGTTACTATGGTTGCTTAGTACAACCAGATTGAAATTAAAATAGCATAAATTCTGAACTTGTAGATCAGGGAATGTTAGCCTACAAGTTCAGTGGCTTAAAACTACCAATGAACTCCAAAATTACATGTAGTTAGTATTGTAGCAACGGACAAAGAAAATGCACATTATGATGACATAACTTGCGAACTTGTAGAACAAGCAGGAAGATTTAGATGTTCAGTGAATTAACATTTGCCATGAACTGCATAATACCAATGAACTCTAATGATTCAGTTTTATACTACCAAAATTGTTTATATATATTAAGAGTAATTGTTGGTTAAAGAAAAAACACGCAGAACTAGGACGCCTTATACCTTGAAACAGAAGGAGTAGTTTAATGTCTGGATTTAACATAGACTACACCAAATTTATGAAGGGAGAGTGGGATATCAATTAAGCCAGTATTGAGGTTGGAATTTACCACCAATACAGAAATGCAATTCACTGTTGCAGGCTTATACCTGCTATATTGAAACGAACAAGCGGATCTGGTTTACCTAGGTCACAGCATCGTCTACGCATGTACAGCATCTTTGTGGGTCACGTCAAGGACGCCGAGGGTGCCCTGTGATGGTGCGTGTCACCTAAATTTTTTTTTATCACTTACCTACTCGAAGACGAGTAGGAGTTAAGCTTGGGGATGATGATACGTTCAAACGTATCTATAATTTTTGATGTTCCATGCTTGTTTTATATCAACTATCTTATGTTTTGTCCACACTTTGGAGTACTTTTACACATTTTCTAGAACTAACCTATTAACAAGATGCCACAGTGCTAGTTGCCTGTTTTCTTCTATTTTTGGTTCTAGAAAAGTCAGAAAATGAATATTCTCGGAATTGGATCGGACAAAAGCCAAAGTCAATATTTTACCGGAAGACACATGGAGTCCAAAGGAGAGACGAAGGGGGGCCACAGGGTGGCCACACTACCCCTTGGCGCGGGCAGCCCTAGGCCGCGGCAGGGCATGGTGTGGGCCCCCTAGCCAACCACCGACCTTGCCTCTTCGCCTATTAAAAGCCTCTTGATGAGAAAACCCTAAGAAATCCAACATCCACCCACGAATTTGCAGCCACCAAAGCCACATTTTTGCCTCTCCCATAGATCCCATATCCATGGGAGAGGGCTCCCATTAAGCCATGAAGGAAGGGGGCTAAGGGGCGGTGCTCCCCTGTGATACCGGCGGCGGGGAAGTGCCCCCAGAGCCATCTCCATCGATCTCCACAACCATCTCTATCTCCATTGCTGATTCCCATGATGATGAGGGAGTAGTTCTTCCTCGAGGCTAAGGGCTCTACCGATAGCTATGTGTTCATCTCTCTCTATGCATGATCATATTTTGATCATGAGCTTTGTAATCAAGTAGATCTACCTTGCTACTCAAGTGCTTTAATAGATCTCTTCTCTCCCCATGTGTGTGAAAGTGACAACGTGTACACCGTGGTGGCACTTAGGCTAGAGACTACAAATACTTGTTTTGAGTTATATTTGGAGTTGGATGTTTCTATGAAATTGTGGTGTTTGTTGGAACCATCTAGAGCTCAAGGTAACAGTGTGGGGTTATCTAGATGGGGAAAGTGAACTTTGAGGAGTGTTGTTATAGCCCTACCATGGATTAGAGTGTCGAACCAGAGAGTAGTTAAGAGTAGGATCATCAAGAGAATATATTTATATGAGAGTGTTCACTAGTGAAAGTATGATCCCTAGGCCTTGTTTCTAAGCATTGAAACACCGTTTGCAACTAGATATATTGAAACAACGAATGAGGGATGAATTCAGAGAGTTGAAGCAAGGCAGAATGATTGTGGTCGAGTACCGTGACAGATTCCTATCGCTTGCAAGGTATGCCCCTGATGAGATCAACACGGAGGCCAAGAACAAGGAGAGATTCCTGAACGGACTGCATGACAAGATGTAGACTGTCCTCGTCAACATCCGCTTTGAGGATCTCGAAGATCTAGTCGACTCTGCCATTCAGATGGAAGGGAAGATTAATCAGGCAAACAACAACCACAAACATCGTATGATGCAGCAATCTGGATCCAACAGGCACCAGAAGTACCATCCCAACCCCTCACCAGGATATGCACCCAGAAACAACCGACCCCCAATGTCTCGCCCAAGTTACCCCAACCGTAGCGGAGGCAATGTGAAGTCCGGAGGAAACAACAACAACTCCGGCAACACTAACAATTTCAACCGTGCCCCTCCCAAGAGTAACCACAACAACAACAACACTGCACCCAGAACTGGAAGCAATGTTGTGCCTGTAGCAGCAAAATACAAGTCCCAGATAACTTGTTTTGAGTGTGGAGTGAAGGGTCACTATTCCAATGAGTGTCCCAAGAAGACTGCCGCCACTACCAATGTGAATGCCCCAGCTCAACAGCAACGTCGTGTTCAACCAGGGAGAATGTTTGCCCGAGGGAACCCTCACAACCGCAATGGCCGTCTCTTCCACATGAACGCAGAGGAAGCCCAAGAAGCGCCAGACGTAGTGTTGGGTATGTTTTCTGTCAACTCAGTTTTAGCAAGGGTATTGTTTGATTCGGGAGCATCGCATTCATTTGGCACCGAAGAATTTGCATGCACTAGTAAGATTCACCCAACCAACTTGAACCATGTCATGATAGTCCAAATCCCCGGTTCAACTACAAAAGCTAGAAAAATTTGCAAAGTTGTGCCTATCAGGATACATGGGATAGATTTTTATGCCAACCTAATCGTACTCGAAACCAAAGGATTGGTAGTAGTACTAGGTATGGACTGGATGTCAAGGCATAAAGGAATGATAGACTATGCTAAGAAAGCCATCACCATGACTAGTAGCTCTGGAGTCAAAGTAGAGCATATATCTGAAACCTTACCTCGTCAATTCAAGTGCAACAAGAGTCTAGCCTTACCCACCATAGACCAAGTCAGAGTAGTCTGTGAATACCCCGATGTATTCCTAGATGAATTGTCAGGTATGCCCCCGGATAGGGATATTGAGTTCATTATCGAACTAATCCCCAGAACCGAACCCATAGCCTAGAGACCCTATAGCATGAACCCATTAGAGTTAGTAGAGTTGAAGACGCAGTTGGATGCCATGTTAGCAACATGATTGATTCAACCAAGTACATCGCCATGGAGATCACCAGTGTTATTCGTCGACAAGAAAGATGGAGGCAACCGTTTGTGCACAGATTACAGAAAACTGAATGACGTCACCATCAAGAACAAGTACCCCTTGCCAAAGATAGAGGATCCATTTGATTAGTTGACTGGTGCCCAGGTATTCTCAAAGATTGGTCTTAGGACTGGTTATTACCAACTTAAGATTCATGCAACGGATATTGCGAAGACTGCCTTTACTACTCGCTATGGTTTATACGAGTATACGGTTATGTCTTTTGGATTAACCAATGCCCCTGATTATTTCATGAATCTCATGAATAAGATCTTTATGAATTTCCTGGATAAGTTCGCCGTTGTGTTTATCGACGATATCCTTATCTACTCCAAGTCAGAAAAAGAGCATGAGCAACATCTGAGAATCATTCTAGAAACCCTGAGAGAGCATCGGCTGTATGCCAAGTTCAGCAAATGTGAGTTTTGGCTGAAAGAAGTAGGATTTCTAGGACATATTGTGTCTGTCGGAGGAGTCTCTATTGATCCCGCCAAGATCAAAGATGTCGAAGAATGGGAAGCCCCAACCACTCAAACCCAAGTCCGTGCATTTCTCGGATTAGCAGGATATTACCGCAAGTTCGTCGAAGGATTCTCGAGCATAGCCAGACCCATGACCCAATTGTTGAAGAAGGACAAGAAGTTTGAATGGACTGACAAGTGTGAAGCCAGTTTCCAGGAACTGAAGAAGATATTGATATCAGCCCCAATTTTGATTATGACAGATATCAAGAAGCCGTTTGATGTACATTGTGATGCATCCAAGATTGGTCTCGGATGTGTATTGATGCAAGAAGGCAAAGTTATCGCATATCTGTCTCAACAACTGAAGCAGCATGAGCAGAACTATACGACTCATGATCTTGAATTAGCAGCCGTAGTTTTGGCATTGAAGACATGGTGTCATTATCTTATGGGTAATCGCTGTGAGATTTACTCAGATCACAAGAGCTTGAAGTATATTTTCACTCAGAAGGAGCTGAATATGAGGCAAAGTAGATGGATAGAGTTAATCAAGGATTATGACCTTGTCATTCACTATCACCCCAGCAAAGCCAATGTGGTAGCGGATGCTCTTAGCAGATTGTCTTGTAGGCTAAACACCATGATCAAGGAGAAGTAGCCAAGTTTGTATGAGGAGTTGGCGCAGTTTAGAACTGAGCTAGTTAGCAAAGGATTCTTAGCTAGCATTGAACTTCAACCCACTTTGATTACCCAAATCAAGGAAGCCAGGAAGGGAAATGAAAGTATCGACGGAATCAAACGTCGTATTGGTGTAGGAAAGGTACCTAGATTCACTAAAGACGAAGGAGTTATGTGGTACAAAGGCCGTATCTGTGTGCCAGCAGGTTCGAAGCTGAAGCAAGTTATCATGCAGGAAGCTCATGATACTCTTTATTCTATCCACCCCGGAGGAACGAAGATGTATCAAGATTTGAAAGAGCAATTTTGGTGGCACAAGATGAAGAGAGAAATCGGAAGCTACATCGCCAAGTGTGACATCTGTCAAAGAGTCAAAGCAAAGCATCACAGACCCGCAGGACTGTTGCAACCATTGCAGATTCCGGAATGGAAATGGGATTCCGTGGGAATGGACTTTATCACCGTTTTACCTACTTCTAGTAGGGGAAATGACTCAATCTAGGTCATCGTAGATAGACTATCCAAGGTAGCTCATTTTATACCTGTCAAGACAACCTACCAGAGCTGCATATTGCTAGAATTGTTAGTCTGCATGGAACCCCCAAGACCATAGTATCACATTGAGGAACCCAATTTACCTCGAGATTTTGGCAGAAAGTCCAAGAGGGATTAGGAACCAAGTTGAATTTCAGCACCGCTTATCACCCACAAAATGATGGACAGACTGATAGAGTCAACCAAATCTTAGAAGATATGTTGAGAGTTTGTGTGTGGAATACGGATCAAATGGGAAGACTACCTGCCTTTCGCAGAATTCTCATATAACAACATTTATAAAGCTAGTTTGCAAATGGCACCATTTGAATTCCTATACAGAAGAAAGTGTCGCACCCCCTTGAATTGGTCTCAAGTAGGAGAGAGTCGAATCTTTGGACCCGACATTCTCCGAGAAGCCGAATAAAAGGTTCACAAAGTCCGTGAGCACCTTAAGACCACCCAATCCAGACAGAAGAGTTATGCTAACAAGAGAAGGAGAGACCTGACTTTCAATGTCGGAGATTTTGTATATCTCAAGGTTTCGCCATTGAAGGGAACGCAACGCATTAGTCTGAAAGGAAAGTTAGCCCCTAGATATATCAGACCATTCAAGATTCCGAACCATCGAGGAGAAGTATCGTATCAACTGGAACTGCCTAAGGAGATGTCAGCCATCCACAATGTGTTCCATATCTCGTTACTTCGCAAATGCCTGGAAGTGCCGGAGAAGACAGAAGTTTTCAAGAACGTCGATCATCGAGCCGTTGAGATCAACAATGACCTGACATATCGTGAAGTGCCCATCCGTATCTTAGAGGAAGCTTACGGAACCACCAGAACCAGGAGTATCAAATTTCTCAAGATTCAGTGGAGCAACCATACCGAAGAGAAAGCCACTTGGGAGCGAGAAGATTACATTAGGACAAAGTTCCCAGCTCTCTTTAGTTCCTAGTTTTCTTTCGTAAATCTCGGGACGAGATTTTTTTTAAGGGGGGAAGGTTTGTAACATCGCAAAACTCTAATCCAAGTGATCGAGATCCAAATCATCAAATTTAGAGTTAACAAAAACTTTTCCATTTAAAAATATTAGAGCATTCATATGTTGTGCATTTAATTTAGGAGTTGATTTTAATTGCCTTGATTAAGTGATCCATTGATTGTAAAATGATTCTTAGGTGAATTAAACATCATCTAGATCATTGTTGATGTACCAACGCCCACTTTGTGATCTACCAAAAACTTTCAAACACTAATTTTAAATGGCATTTGAAAATTGAATCTAGTGTAGGTATCAAGATCACACTTATTCAAAAACCACTGAAATGAATTCCATTTTCAAAACCCAAGAACACATAGAAGCTCAAGCATAAGATACAACACTCCACCAAAATTCAGCCGAAAATTCAAATGTTTTGTTCTTGCGGCCATTTGATCGAACAGGTTGCAGACAGAATCAAACTGACCTAACTTATACTATTTTTGATCGATTTTTGTCAAACCATTTGAACCCTAGTAGATGCCCTTGTCTCCCCAGACCCAACCCAGCCATCAAGAAGCTACCCCTTAGCCATTTGCAGCAGTGCCGCGCCACCTGAGCACCATGCTCGCCGGTCAAGCATGGATAGCTCGCAGCCGATCGCCCCTCTCTCTCTCGCCATGTCTAGAAGCTAGACCAGTCCACACCACCGCCCTCTGTCCCCTCCCCGAGCAGCACCGAGCCGTGGACCACTCGCAGAGCGCCGCGCCCAGGACGTCTGCACCATGCCGAGCACGTGCCAGAGCGTCGTGCCCGACAAGCATGCACACGCCGCGCCTCGACTGCAGCCCGCGCTCACCGCTTCGCCACGACCCCAGGAACCGCTCGGACATGCCCGTTCGCCGCCGCTTGACCCGCAGCCCCCGTGTGCCGCGTCGAACACCGCCTCTGCCGCTCAGAGCACCAGCTTCCCCCCTACCAAATGCCACCCTCCCTAGCCGCGCATTTAACTCATAAAGCACCTCCAGGAGGCAGGCCACCGTCCCCTACCTCCAGCCACGACGATAGCTCGCTGTACAGCCCTCGCCGGAGTTGCCAGCCCATCCCGTTCGGTCGCTTTGTCGACCTATAAAAGGAGGCCACCCCAGCACAAACTCCTCACACCATCTCACTCTCCTCTCTCCACTGATCCTTCCACCCCATCCCCGGAGCAAGGCGGGCCGCTGTTCGCAGGAATTTTGCCGGAGCTTGCCGCAGTGGAGGAGGAGAGGCGCCGTTGATTGCAACCACCCCAGGAGCCGCCGCGACCATGCCTAGAACCGCCGTCGTCCACCAGCTCGATCGCCCCCATCGCCACGTCTAGCTGGAGCCCTGCTAAGCCACCCAGACCCCCACCGAGCCGCTAGGGTTAGCTCTCGCCGGCGACCTGTTCGCCGGGGACGATGATCCTCAGCCGTTGATCCCCCTTTTAATCGTAACGCTGAGAGTGCCCCATACCGCTTCGCGTTTGATGTGCCGCTGACCTGCGGGACCCCCCCTGTCAGTTGTCACCCGTGCCGTGGAGCGCCACTGGTCCTGGACATTAGTTTTCCCGCACGACCCAGTTAGTTCAAATATGGATTTTTCTATTTGAGTTTGAACTCACTCCTGTCCTTTAGTTTAAAAATCAATTCCAAAAGATCTATTGAACCAAATTGAATGATTCAAATTTTGTTAGAAAGCCTCTAAAAAGATCTATCCAAGCCTGTTGGATTTAATTCATTTAGAGTTAGAGATTTTTCCTAGTAAAAATAACAAGACAGAGGCAATTGCACATTCAAACATTTTTATAAAATTAACCATAATAGCTTTGGAGTTGATTTCAACTCTCAAAAATCACATTTCACCATACCTATCTGAATATGTAATAATATTAAGCTTTACATGCAGTGACTTTGGACTAGTACCAAAATAATGCTATATAGGCATTTCTAGTCACTTTAAATCATTAGTTAATAAACTTAAACTTAATTAAATGTGATCCAACCTTTAAATCACTTTCCCATATGTTAGAATAGGTGGTGATGACATGTGTCCATATGATCCCATATTTTAATTGGAGAAGATTAAATCTTAGTTAATTTCAATGAGTAGAAATTACTTTTCTCAAATAAAAAGAATAAAACTAGTTAATTAAACCTTGTGATACTTGTGATGATATTAGATCATCAAATGTGTGCCTTAGAGTGCTAAGTAGACTAGTTAAGCTTTGTTAGGTGATTGTGTACTCCGTACGTATTTATAGACGATAGTACCGACCAAGCTTTCGAGGAGGAGGAGTTCTACCAAGAAGAAGAGGAAGAAAACTTCAACCACTGCACCAACCAAGGCAAGCTATTGTTAGCAAGCTAGAATTAACCTAGATAACTTAAGCAAGATGCATTAGGCATGCTTTGGTTATAGCACTTTGACTAGTATCTACTCCGAGTTTACTTTCAAGCTTTTACTTTCTTTACTTTACCAAAGTCCTTTACTTGTTTTGAAGGTAGCATAAAAAGTATAAAACTTGACCTACCTAGATAACTTTAGATGTCATTCTATGGCATGAGATTGATGTTAGCCTCCCACCTTAGTGAACACTCTTAACTTAGTAGCTTAGATCTACATCAAAACTTGAGTCACATTAGATGGGAACACTTGGTAAAAATGAATTATGAAAACCTTGGAATGATGAGTCATTCTATTGAGATGTTTTGACATGTGTTGAGAAACACAAATGGTTTATGATGATGAAAATGTTGAGGCATGAGCCTTAGCCATTTTACAAAAACTGATGGTTGGATTCGGATGCGATACCATTCCAATTTTATCGTACAACCACAATACCTAAATTGGGTAAGGCTTAGCCGGAAATTTATATGCATTAGTATTAGTACCCTCGCGGGAGAGGTTTGAGATGAGGCTACCTCTCAATGTTGTCCACCTATGCAGTGCCCAAGATGACAGATGGTCATGGTTGGGAGTCCATGCTCATAGGAGAGGTGCTTATACTAGGGTGTGTAAAGGAAAGGTTATGTTTGATTATCTGCATAGTAAGTATGATGATTCAAGGTTATCCCTGACAGATGTATGGAATCTTGTGGTGAAAGTGTACCACCTCTGCAGAGTGTCAAACTATTCGATTAGCCGCGTCCGCGGTTATGGACAGTTGGAGCGGCCATACTGTTTCGTTGTCAGATGTTTTCAAAATGACTTATGAAATGAATGATGAATCTTGACCTGACCACAATAGGGTTGTGACTATGACACTAGCTTCCCAACTTAAGTGATTTTAGAACTTTATTTTATCTTTCTTTGTTTCATAACTCAGCTTAGGTTTCAAACTTAACTTCATAATTAAACTTAGCGTTAGCATTACCTACTAGTACTATCTTACTTGTTAGTGGTAGTTTGCGAGTACTTAAAGAGTATTCATGGCTTTTGTCCCTGGCTATTACTATGGCTAGACTATGAAGGAGACTAGCAAGATGACGGCCAGCAGGACGGCTATGATAACGAGGACTATCTTCCTTCGTCAGCATTGCCTGTGCCCCTGAAGATGGACACCACCGCAACGCTTATTATTTATTCCGCTGCTTGTTGTATTAAGACTGGATCATGAGATCATTTATTTGTGTAAGACCTTATTTATGGTTTGTAATGGATGATGTACTGTGATATCCAATATGTTATGTCTCGCAAAAATGGTAATCCTGGGATTCCGATGTATGACATAACAGGCATCTGGGATTAAAAATCCAGGTGTTGACACCGGTAAACCCCATCCAGGAAACAATGAAGAATCTCAAGCCGGTACAAGACAAAAACTACAAGACAAAAGCTACAAGACAAAAGAAAGAGATAAAGTCTATACAACAACAATCATTTCAAACTTGACCAAGTGCGCACGCAAGAACTTCTCCACGAGGCGAAGTCCTAACGTGCTCGAGGAATAGTGTCGGGGGGATGACCCCCGGGTAGGCCAAGACGGAACTAACCAACCGACTCTAGGGAGCTCTTGTCGTCTGCACCCAGAACAAGGAGCCATAGGCGGGTGGAATCCTCCACTCTGTCCGCACCCAAGTTTCCCCAGCTGGCCCGTCTAGCCGGGTGGCTAGAAGAACCGGCTGGGAGGCCGCTCCTAGCCGGCCGCCTCGGATCAGCTGGCCATAGTACGGTGGGGATGATGCTCCTTGCTGAGCGCACCTCTGACTGGACAGGCTGGTTAGCCCGGTCGGCGCTACTGGACAACTGTGCCAAAGCTGGAGGCTGATGACGAAAGCAAGGGCTGACGAGTAAAGCTCTGGCTGACGGATAAAGAGCCGGCTGACGAATAAAGAGCCGCTTGACGAGTAAAGCAAGGATGCCAGACACTGTGGCGCTGTCCTCCCCTGTACTGGATGCTTGACTAGACCCGAGCCTACCATTTAGCCCTGCCCAGCCGGCCCACTTTGTAAAGCCCAAATCAAAATAGTAAACCCTAGAACCCATCTTGTAAACTGCCTCCTCAACCAGTATATAAGGGGGGGTAGTGCTAGGCTTCTAGGTAGAAAATTACAAGTTAGAAGTTCTCTAGATTGGACAATTTGAGTAGTTCCTCTTCTTCTTCTAGCAAGTAGTAGCCAGGAAAACAACTCAAGGATCATCTGTACTGGGTGTTCGCCCCTTGATAGTAGATCCTTCAAGGAGTAGGAGCTTTACCTCGCCAAAAGGGATCCAAACCTGGGTACATCGCTGTGTTTGTAGTATTTGTGCCAAACCCGTTGCGAGTAGCCACCGATAGCATCCTGATTGTCCCCTTTCTTTCCATCCCCGATGGTACTGTTGTGTTCCACCACGACAAATATAAACCACCACAGACCCAAAAAATGTGTCTAGTGGCTTGTGTATCCGGTGGTCTAAACTTTAGACATCCTCCAAACTAGCTATTCATTGTCCATATTTGGAAAACCGAGCCACCATGTATAAAGCAAAGTTGGTCGCTCGTGAGCTCGCTCCCACGCCAAATCAGAGTATTTGTTGTACTGAATTGCTATGTATATTGACTATTTGTGTGCAGATGGACATATAGACTATCAAATTTAGAGTATCCACTAGAAAACTAAAGTCATGTAAAAAGGAATATTTCTACACCAATATCTATGTGAAGATGTAGACTACCAAATGTAGACAAGCCACTAAAGATGCTCTAAGAGACTACCAAATTTAGACAAGCCATTAGAGATCAAGGAAAAGAATACTAGGGTGCTATTTAATTTAGCGTGGCTTTTCTCCAGACGATATGAAAGTTATAGCATGCTATTAACGCACTATTTTACAAAACAACGTTTTTTCAAAATTAAAAAATATAACAGGTATATCATAAATATAAAGGATTTCAGCATCTAATGAATTTCCTAGAGTAATACTTGCACAGGCATAATCAATTCTGGTACTATCCTAGTTGGAGGAGAACCGATAGGGCTGAATCTAGGTACAACGCCGAATACTTAAAGAGTACTCATGGCTTCGTCCCTGGCTATTCCCGTGGCCAGACTATGAGGAGGACTACCAGGATGATCGACAACAGGAGGTCTACGACAACTAGGATCATCTCCCATGATCAAGATTGCATGTGACCCTGAAGATGGAGACCACTACTACGTTTATTACTCCGCTGCTCTGATTGTATTAAGACTGGATCATGAGATCCTTTATTTGTAAGACCTTATTATGGTTTGTAATGGATGATGTACTGTGATATCAATCTGTTATGTCTCGCAAAAATGGTAATCCTGGGATTGCGAGGTATGGCATAATAGGCATCTGGGATTAAAAATCCAGGTGTTGACATACCTAATTTATTGAAAGTATCTCAATTTTTGATCTATAAATGCATGATACCTGCTTGGTTAGTGTTTATGGATTGAGGGTTTGGTTTTTTAGGGTTTATTAGGGTTTAGGGTTTAGAGAATTTTCTATAATGCTCAAAATTTATGCTTATATTCGTCGAATAGAATGGCGTTTCCAATTAAACTAAAGTATATCAAATTTTGATCTATAAGTGCATGCTACATGCTTGGTATGGGTTTAGGGTTTTAGGGGTTTAGGGTTTCGGTAATTTTCAATAATGTTCAAGATTTATGCTTATATTCGTGGAACAGAATGGCGTTACATCAATTTATTGAAAGTATCTGAAATTTTGAACTATAAGTGCATGGTACCTGGTTGGTTGTGACACCCCCGTGATTAGGGCTAGAAAAATCCCAGACCTCTGTCTGATATATGCCTAACCTAAATATCAGAAGAATACAGAGAAAGAATCGGTAACATTATAGTGACCCTGCGACACAAAAGTTATTACAGCAAGCCCATAATTGGTCAAAGAACCAAATTATTACAAATAGAGGTCACTGACCACAAACATCAAACAATGGAAGGCAAATTATGCTATTAAGTATAACAAACTTAACCAATGGCCAAAGAGGCCTGAAACATAATGATGACGTCCCAATCCATAGATTCCAGGCTGTCGACCAAGAACCCCAAGCTACTCATCGATGTCGATGCTGTAAAGAACTCATCTTCTATGGTAACACTTACCTGCTGCAAAAGTATCAACAAAGCAAGTCTGAGTACAAAGTGTATTCCGCAAGACTTATAGCTGGTTAGGTTATTTTGCATAAAGCTAACTTTCTTTGTAAAAGAGAGAGGAGAAGCTCGACTAGTGGAACCTTTTAAAACGGGGTAAGAGAAAAAAATATCACTAGCATTGATCTTCTTTTGATATGCAACAAATCTTTATCAGCTGAACCTACCAACTAGGATCACCCCTCGATCCCTGAGGAAGCATCTTCAAGCACACCTCACTTCTCTTGTCAAGTTTCACGATTAGGTTATTCTTTTCTATGATGTTTGAATCCATTCCCAAGTCATCCATAACCATCGACACGGCTTTTTGAAAATATTATTACCCTGTAGGGGTGCATAACATTACCCACACGTACCAACTGATTCTTTGTGCCAATTAACACTAGCCTTCTTCATTGGAAGGCCGGCAGAGAGTGGTTGACCACAACCTTTACCTTGCTTGCACCGAGACCATGAGTCACACCCTAAGGAGATGCCGCCATAACGGGTCAAGTCCCGAAGCCGGTCCATAGATATGTGAACGGGGTTTGAGATTACGGAGGTCGTGCCTCTCCCATTCCCTGCCACGCTTACCTACCTGTATGAATTCACCTCCTTCATCGCCTTTGAGAACAACTAGAATGCATATGTCAAATGGAATGCCCGAACTATGTGACTCATGGAATCTACTAGGTAAGTTAGTTGGTCAAGGTGGTTTCCAGGCCCCGTGTGGCTGTATGCTCATCTTGGTTAAATAGGAAAGAACTCAGGTCCTAGTTGTGGCAAGTATGGGACTGCAAAAACCACAACCCTCTATGGCCTCCCATATAAGCCTTAGCATGTTTAACTCACATCTCTGATCATACCACGTCATCCTATCCAACTAGGTTCATTGAAAACTCTGATTCATCAGCCGGATGGATCAGCAGTAACAACTAAGCATGGCTAAGCACAACGGATATAGTAGCTCTAGTGAATCACATAAGCCAAACCCTAGTTATGCTAGGAGTAGTGGATCAGGGAGTATAGGCTACAAAGGAAACATGCATCAAATAGGATTGCTCTATGTATTGAAGAAAGACTTTAGAATCGTATTCACATGGAAAGAATTGAAATACTTTGAAAGCATAGGATTATATCATGTGTGAGACTATGCTTTCTTGTGCCTGTTGACACTCACATATAGAACTTCAGGTTTATCTTCTTGGCATCATTCATACATAATCTTCGATAGTTTCGATCTTGGTCTTCAGTATTGGACTCTATCTTGTTGCTCACATTAACTCCTAGGTCTACCAAGAAGAAGCAGAAACACCGGAAAGGAAAGCAATAATCAACACATGGCATCGATGCAATGCTCAAACAAGAATGATGATATGACAAGTTAAAGTGTATTGAAATGAACCCTAGTACATGATTGGTCATTTTAAACAGGGTGTGAGGGTTACAAACCCTAATTTGGAGAAACCCTAGATGCATATGAGAGGGTTATTTTGTCCTTCTAATTAAAATTTTCTTGTAAGTGGCTTAACGATGCATGATTATGATTCTATTGTGTACATCTAATTTTTATGAACATTTTGATATATTATACATATTTTCTGACTTATAAATAATTACTTATAGATTTTATAAGATTTATAAGGTCGACGCCGGCGGTCGTAGGACTCGGGAAGATGATCATCTCACAATTGATTGCAAGCGCCCAGAGTAGATTCGACGGGGTAGGAAGTTGGTGGATAGGAGAGGAAGCTCAAGGTGGCATTAGCTGAAGCAGGGGAGGTCGATGATGACTGTGAGGGGTCGGTCCTGCGTTGGCTAGGGTTCAGTTTCGAGTGGGGAACAGGAGAGAGAGCACCAGGGGAGAATCAAGATGAGGACAAAAGAGGGCCAGAGGCAGGTCTTATCCTCGACCAGGACGTGGCACGGCGGCGGGCATCGCGGCGTGGCCGGCGTCATTGGGCGGCAGAGGCGGCGACAACCAGCTACTTCACTTTAGCAAGGAAGACGAGGAACGGAGGGGCCAAAGGGGTATTTGGCCTGGTGGGCCGAGGTGGGCTGGCTGCTGGGTAGCTAGCAGCTTCTCTGAGCTGTAGGGAGAGAAGGGAAAATGGAGGAGGCGAGCTGGGCTAGGCCTGGTTCGACTCTGGCTTTTTTTTGTAAAACCTTTTTATTTTCTATTTTCTCAAATTCTCTTTATATTTTCAATTTCAAATATGTTTTGAATATTTCCAAAATACCAGAACTGGTGTAATTATATTAAAATACTATAGGGCCCTTATAAACAATTTGGGCTCCACTATTTTGGTGATTTCGAAATTTGGAAATCATTTGAATGTATTTCAAATAGGAGAGAAAATAGGGTTTAGGGTTTTCTTCTTTATCTTAATGCATTGTTTATCAATTCATGGTATGCATGCTATGCTCATGATGCACAAAACCGAGCCCTAATTACTATTAATAGAACTAGGGGTGATACATTGGTTAGGGTTTATAGGTGGAGAGTTTAGGGTTTCGGGGTTTTACGGTTTAGTTTTATGGGTTGTTCAGTGTTTAGGGTTTAGCGAATTTTCAATAATTCTTAAGATTTATACTTATATTCGTCGAATAGAATGGCATTAGCTGATTTAATGAAAGTATCTCAAATATTGATCTATGAGTGCATGACACCTGGTTGGTTATGGTTTATGGCTGAGGGTTTAGGGCTTTAGGGTTTAGGGATTAGGTTTTAGGGGATGTTTAGGGTTTAGGGATTTTTTTGATAATGCTAAGGATTTTTGCTTATATTCATCAAACAGAATGGCGTTACCCAATTTAATAAAAGTATATCAAATTTTGATCTATAAGTGCATGCTACGTGCTTGGTCATGGTATAGGGTTTATGGTTTTAGGGTTTAGGGGTTTAGGATTTGTGTTTTAGGGGTTTAGGGTTTCGGGAATTTTCAATAAATGTCCAACCTTTATGCTTATATTCGTGGATTAGAATGGTGTTAGCTAATTTAACGAAAGAATCTCAAATTTTGATCTATAAGTGCATGATACGTACTTGATTTAGAGTCTATGGTTCAGGATTCAGTGAATTATCAATAATATGTTCAAACTTTATGGTTAAATTCGTGGAATATAATGGTGTTACTGCAATTTAATAAATATATCTCAAAATTTGATCTACAAGTCAATGGTACCCTGCTTGGTCATATTTTCTGTTAAATACAATTGAAGGTACCCAAGTACTAAAACACGGGAGAAACACCAACAGTTTTGTAAGATTTAGGCGCTATTTGGTTGTGTTCTAATTCTGGCTTGTGATTTTTGGCTTATAAAGCTAGGAACGTGTTTTGGCTTATTATTTTATTTTTACTCTGACATAGTTGAATGATGGTATAATCCAAAATCCAAAATATAAAGTGGCTTATAAAACAAACCTAATCACGATAGATAAGCTTAACCAAACAACCCCTCAACTTCTTGATATGAATGTTAATGCAGCCAAATTTGGGACCTTTGAATAAAAAAATATATGAATTGAAGCAATTGATACGTCCATTTTGCATCACTATTCCATATCATAATTCACTTTTATTCATTGATATTTTTCATATTAAGATATAATACTTATGTTATTTCATCTGTTTTTGCATGGTTGATGACTTTTGGAGCATGGACTGCTGGCGCGGGCCACCCTGGGTCACGCCACCCCCTGGCACGGGGCACCCTGGGTCGCGCCACCAGTTGGTGTGGATGCCCTGGCCCACCTCTGGCTCTCCCCTCTGGCGTATATATTCCTCCAAAAACCCTAAGACTCGGGGAGCGGCCATAGAAAGATTCCGCCGCCTCTGTGGGGCGGAAAACACCAAGAGAGAAAGATCTCTCCGCCTCCATCAACACCACCATCAAGCTGGACTTCATCGGGATCATCATCATCATCATCACCATCTCCATATTGCTGTAACAATTGGGTTGAATCTTGCATAATTTTTAGGGGAAACTTTCCCGGTGTTGATTACTCTTTGTAGTTGATTCTATTGAGTGAACCATTGAATTATTGTTTATGTTCAGATGTTATACATCATTATTCCATCTCTGATCATGATCCATATGAGGTCTTGTGAGTAGTTCGTTTTGTTCTTTAGGACATGGGAGAAGTCTTGTTGTTTAGTGGAATTGTGTTGAGAAAGATTTAATAGTTTGATATTTAAGTTGTGGTGTACTTCTTCTACTGGTGTCATGTGAACGTCGACTACAAGACACTTCACCTATATGGGCCTAGGGGAATGCATTGTGTATTTGGCTACTAATCGTAGGGTTTGCCGGAGTGACAGAAACCTGAACCCCCGTTAGGAAACCATTGCACAAGGGACATAAGGGTCTTAGAGTTTAAAGCTGTGGTTAGGTTTCTACCTTAATTACTTTCTTGTACTTACGGATGTTTGCAAGGGGTATAATCAGTCCTAGGAAGGTCGGTACATTAGCACAGGTTCACCCACACAACACTTAGCAAGCTAAAGAAGATTAATCAACTATATGAAGTGAAAGCACTTGATAGAATTCCCATGTGTCCTCGAGAACGTTTGGTCATCTTAAGTAATACAACCGTCTCATCCTTTGCTGCATAAAGGATTGGGCCACTTGCTGCATTTGTTCTTATTGTCTTTTATTTACTCGTACTTTATTTACTTGCATTATCAAAACCCCCCTAAAAATCCGTTTGCTAAGTATTTGTAGAGAATTCCTGATCCACACCACTAGCCAGCACCTTCTGCTCCTCATTGGGTTCGACACTCTTACTTATCGAAAATACTGCGATACACCCCCTATACTTGTGGGTCATCAAGACTATTTTCTGGCACCGTTGCCGGGGAGTGAAGCGCTATTGGAGAGTGGAACTGGTAAAGGAAACTTCTACTGTGAGTATTGTTTATTTCTGTTAGTTGCTTTATTTTCGTTATGGATAATTCGCTGAGTTTCTTATTTGGTAATTCTACTACCACTGCTAAGGTAGTAGATGAACCACCACCTGTTGAGATTGATGCTTTTAAAATACCTACAAGAATTATTGATCGTGTTCTGGATAACTACTATTTTGGGGATGGAACTGTCCATCCCGGTGATCATTTACTCTTTATACACAAATTATGCGGGTTGTTCAAGTGTGCAGGTATTACTACAAATTAAGTTAAGAAGAAGTTATTCTCATTATCACTGAAAGGAAGAGCTGAGGAATGGTATAAGCTGCTGAAGAATGGTCAAGCTCTGGAATGGGAGGAAATAGTGCCTCTCTTTTATTCAAAGTTTTATCCTCCTAGTGAGATTCATAAAGATCGGAATCAAATATACAACTTTTGGCCTCTTGATGGAGAGAGTACAACTCAAGCTTGGGGGAGATTGAAGTTACTAATGCTCAAATGTCCCATTCATGAGCTCCCTAACAATATTATTATCAATAACTTTCATGCAAGGCTCCCTCTACATGACAAGGATTTATTGGATGCTTCTTGTGCTGGATCATTCACTCGCATGGAAGAAGAAGCTAAATGGGATCTTCTGGACCGTATTCAAGGCAATGCTGAAGCTTTGGAGAATGACAAAGGTAGAAAGTCAGGTATAAATTATGAGTATGAATGCATTGAATCTTTTATGGGAACTAATGACTTTCAAAATATTAAAAATGCTTATGGTCTAGACTCTCAAGTTGTTGCTTTTTATTTTAAGGCTTTTGCTTCCTATATTGAAGTGCCTAAAAAGAAGTGGAATAAGTATCATGAACCTTATAAAGATATTGCTAAGAGTATTCCTACAAGAAATACTGAAATTTATACTGCTAATCATGTTTTACCTAAACCTTATATTGAGAAAATACCTTTCCTAGTTAAGATAAAGGAACATTCTATGATAGCTAGTATGGTTGATGAAAGTATAAGCAAAGATGTTGAATCTGATAAACAAATGGTTTATGAACCTATAATAGCAAATGTGAAAGACTTTGTTACTAAATATGTAGAAAAGAGACACACTATCCTTTGTAAGGATACCTCTAATATTGTCTCACAAAGTAGTGTTATGAGAGCTAGTATTTCTGTGTTTTCTGTTAGAATAAGCGATCATTGTCACGATGGTCCTTGTGATAGTTATATTGTTAAGTTTATGAGAGAGGGAAAAGTGTTCTTATGCATCTCAATAATATCAAGTTTCCTCGTTTTATACTAAAAGTTTTTATGTTGCACTTCTTTTGCCTTCTTATGCTAGTGGTTTCTGGTTTCAACAACTTGTTTGTTTACAAAATTCCCTTGCATAGGAAGTGGGTTAGACTTAAACGTGTGTATTTTTGCTTCTTAATGCTCCCTTTCAACTCAATTCATATTCCTATGTGAGCACCCTCAAAATTATCATGCCCATCTTAATGGCTATAAAGAAAGTGCTTTTTGGGAGACAACCCAATTTATTTTTGCTTTCTTGTTTTTTTCTTTGAGTCTTGGAAGTTATTACTTCGGTAATAACCTCTCCTTATCCTTTTTTTGGTTTTTGTGTCAAGATCAACCTCTAATGAGAGAGAAGTAAGGTTTGGGGAAGTTGCTGTCCCGAAACAGATTTTTGTGCTTCACCGTCAAAATTTGTGAGCGATCTGTAATTGTTTGTTCTTCTTCCCCATGTTGTTATTTAACTTTCGTTAGTTTTGCACTTTTTGATTTGAGCAATAGAAGATTTTCGAAAAAATTGATCTTTACCTGCTGGTCTATTTTGACAGATTTTGCCACTTTTGCATTTGCTTCTTTAATCGATTTCCTTTTTGAATTCTTTTTGGGTTTTCGAAAGGATTTGCTACAGTAGCTTATGTTTTGATGGTTTTAAGTTGAAATTGACCTCAAAAGGTTTTATCACTTCACTTATACTAATGTTGATAATGAGAACTGTGTGAAGTTTTGTGTGAAAGAAATTTCCAGGTAATGGAGATAATGGTGTAATAAGGAAGTGAAAGGTTTTATGACTCAAGTAATAAGATTATGAAGATGAAGATATTGATGTTATTCAAGTAATGACTCCGGAAGAATCTACTGGATACCAAATTCACAGACCTACATAGTCCGCTTTCAAATAGGTAACAGTTCTGGTAAGAAAAGTTCCGCGAAAATACTATACAACTATATTTTTGCAGTTTTTAGTCAACAAGGAAAGGTACGAAGCGAAAGAGGGACGGAAACGGAGCCAGGGTGGCTCACACCACCCTGTGGCGCGGGCCCACCCCTGGCCGTGCCACCAGGTGGTGAGGCCACCTCGAACTCCGTCTCCGACTCGTTTTCTCCCAGTACCTTCCTTTTGTTGTGAAACTTCGTAATATATAATCCCCTGGATCTCCCAAGGTTCGTATATCGTGTTTTCGTCGTGTTTTCGTTTCGATCTGTTTCTACCAGGAACTATCTTTGAAAGCTTAGAAGCACAATGGTGTCTGCCAAGGATAAAGGAAAGGAGCCTATGGAGGAAGATCTCCAAGACCCCGGGAAGGAGAAGGAGATCAAGAGTGAAGGTGAAGAGGAGATAAAGCAAGGCCAACATCCGCACACTGGCACTACCATTGCAAGCATTGGAGTGTTGGAAAGATCTGTCAGGGTCAGGAGGACTGCGCAGATGTCGACCGGGGGGAAAACTGCGCGTCACTGTTTAGCTCCACGATCACTTCCTCCACGCACCAAGAATCATTTCCATACGCATCAGCACCAGAATATGCCCAAGGAGAAATGACCCTCCAATTGGGATTTGCCTCGTTCTAGCCATGTAGGGAAAGAAGACTCCAAGAAGGAGGAGTGGAAAAAGAATCACAAGAGCTAGGATCCACAATCTGACATGATCATGCACCACATCGAGCACAACTCGGAGTTGATTCGTACTCTCACCTTCGAGATTGAGGACTTCGGGAAACTGATCAAAGAGCTCATCGAGAGGATACCACCACCACCAAAGGAGTAATTCTTCATCAGGTTTGGCATCCCATTGGTTAGTTCCAAGCTTGGGGGAGTACCACGATATCACATCACTATCTCCTATCTTTTTACCTTTTTAGTAGAGTCATATCATGAATAGAGAAGTTATCATGTAGGATGGATTGCATTATGGAAGTGTCCCCTCTCTCGTTAGATATGTATCCCTTGGTGTGAGTTGCCATTATCGAATATTAATGAGAAGTTCTATCATTTACTCTTTTACATATCTTATATTAGTTTTCAATTCGTGCTTATATGATTGATATTGTTCTTGGTATTTTTATCACTTTGGGATCATTGAGTTAATTTAGTTGGTTTTGGCAAACCTGGCTCGGTCAGTAGCAACACTATTTTTGAGAGTCGAATGAAAAGATAAAAGTACTCTAAAGAAAAATATAATTTCATCATCTTTCTTTCTTGATTTGCTCATAAGTCTAGTATTCTCGAGTTAAGACCTTTTGTGCTTCCAAGGAAGATTGCATGTTTGTTTTTATCACTTGTATGTTTGTTTGTTTCCTTCAACTCTTATACTTTCTACCCAGCCTTGCGAGCCAAAAACTTGTACTGAGGGGAATACTTCTCGTGCATCCACTTCCTTAAGCCAAAAACCATGCCATTTGTGTCCACCATACCTACCTATTAGCATTATTTCTATTCCAAGTAAATTCTTGTTTTTATCTACCTTCCAAATTAAACTTGTTATGTGAAAATTAGTGATTAAAGCTCTCACGAACTTGATGGCACACTTTACTTTCTTGGACTTAATAAACTTGAACCATTGTGCTCACCTATGTTGCGTATATGCTTGCGCTTTGTAAGTTGAGAATTAGCAGAACCATGCTTTCATGGCGAACGCTTTCAACATTGCACTAGTACTTTGTACCTAGTTGATATCATCTTCTTTTGTCTATGTATGTCGTCGGTGTGAAATGAAAGGGAAGCTTGTAAGTCCATGGAGTTATGCATGTGTGTTAGAGAAACGCCTGGGCCGCTAGTCTAATCCATGCTGACATGGTAGAAACATGCAGCGTAACCATAATGAGCTGTCTATGAAGCATTCTTCTCATAAAGAAAAGAGTCTGATATTGAGAAAAAAGAGAAAAAAAAGATTATGAAAAGAGGAAAGAGAGAAAAAAGCACCATATTCCCATGGTAAATAAGAAGATTGCTGAGATGCTTGTTGTCTGCTTGCCTTGTCATTTTGATATGGGGATTCTTCCGTATCATCGGGCAAGGGGTACCCTATTGGCGGTTCTCTATGATACACATATGCTTACGATGACAAGAACTTACCGGTGACTAAACTTGAGTAGCATGAGGAGCGGCCCTCGAATTCAAGGGAAATGAGATTCTCAATTTACAACTTGTCAAGCATATCCTCATATTTGATCACTTTAACCTTAATCACCAAAAGATGCCTATGATAGGGGCAATGAGAGATGAAAGCTAATAAGTACCATAATTTTTGGGAGCTCTTTATGAAACTTGCAATCCCTGCTTCCCTCTGCGAAGGGCCTTTCTTTTACTTTGTAGTTGAGTCAGTAAACCTATTCCCTTCTATCTCAGCAAGTATTTTGAGTTATTGTGTTTCATTCATTCATATGACGATTTATTCAATCATGTTTCTTATGTTCCTTGTTTTGCACTTTGCTCTTATCTTGGTGTCTACTACTTTGAAAGCTATCATTGAAAATCAGTTATTTGTGAACTCCAGAAAATTATCAACTATTCTTCGACCAAGAGCTAAGTTTGCCATTACCAATTATGATTCACTTTATGTATCTTTATTGTGTTTCCTTTACTTATTGCAAGTTAAGATATATAATAGTGAGTTGTCCTCTATTATGATCTATGTATTGTTGAACGTGATGCTTCTTATCCGTATTCTTTTATCGACTCCTCACTCCATAAACCTGAGTTCATGTTTATTGAGCTCAATTTCGCTTGGGGACAAAGAAAGTCTAAGCTTGGGGGGAGTTGATACGTCCATTTTGCATCACTATTCTATATCATAATTCACTGTTATTCATTGATATATTTCATATTAAGAGATGATACTTTTGTTATTTCATCTGTTTTTGCATGGTTGATGAATTTTGGAGCATGGACCAATGCAGTCAGGATTCTGATGGAAAAGGTGCTGTTTGGAGGAAAAATTCACGAAGATCAGAAAATCCGAGAAAATATTCGGAAAATCCTATAGACGAAGGAAGCTAGAAAGAGTGGAGATAGGCCACAGGGGGCCCACACCACCCCTGGCGCGGGCCACCCTAGGGGCCGCGCCACTAGGTGGTGTGGCCGCCCTGGCCCACCTCTGGCTCTCCCCTCTGGCGTATATATTCCTCCCGAAACCCTAAGACTCGGGGAGCGACCAACAGATTTCTGTTGGGGGAATTCCTTCCCGGAGCGGGGAGATCGTCGCCATCAACACCACCATCAAGATAGACTTCATCAGGATCATCATCATCATCATCACCACCATCATCACCATCAACACCCTCATCACCATCTCCATATTGTTGTAACAATTGGGTTGAATCTTGCATAATTTTTAGGGGAAACTTTCCCGGTGTTGATTACTCTTTGTAGTTGATGCTATTGAGTGAACCATTGAATTATTATTTATGTTCAGATTTTTATACATCATTATTCCATCTCTGATCATGATCCATATGATGTCTTGTGAGTAGTATGTTTTGTTCTTGACGACATGGGAGAAGTCATGTTGTTTGTAGTGGAATTGTGTTTAGAAAGATTCAATAGTTTGATATTTAAGTTGTGGTGTACTACTTCTAGTGGTGTCATGTGAACGTCGACTACATGACACTTCACCTATATGGGCCTAGGGGAATGCATTGTGTATTTGGATACTAATCGTAGGGGTTGCCAGAGTGACAGAAACCTGAACCCCCGTTAGGAAACCATTGCATAAGGGACATAAGGGTCTTAGAGTTTAAAGCTATGGTTAGGTTTCTACCTTAATTAGTTATTGTACTTACATATGTTTGCAAGGGTATAATCACAAGTATGTATTAGTCCTATGAAGCTCGGTACATTAGCACAGGTTCACCCACACAACACTTAGCAAGCTAAAGAAGATTAATCAACTATATGAAGCGAAAGCACTTGACAGAATTCCCATGTGTCCTCGAGAACATTTGGTCATCTTAAGTAATACAATCGGCTCGTCCTTTTCTGCATAAAGGATTGGGCCACTTGTTGCATTTGTTCTTATTGTCTTTTATTTACTCGTACTTTATTTACTTGCATTATCGAAAAAACCCTAAAAATCCGTTTGCTAAGTATTTGCAGAGAATTCCTGATCCATACCACTAGCCAACACCTTCTGCTCCTCGTTGGGTTCGACACTCTTACTTATCGAAAATACTACGATACACCCCCTATACTTGTGGGTCATCAGCAATGTCATTCTTTCGTATAGTATTTTGTTATGTGACTTCCTAGTTTCCATGAAAAAGTATGCTAAAACTTGACAACTTTCGAAGAAACCCGTTTCACAATATGGCGTAGCATGTATGAACATTCATGGCTTTCAAATGAGATGACCAAGGTCATGGTAATATGTTTGCCATTGTTTAGGATAACATGTCCATGTTTGGTAGATCGGTGCATAACTGCATATTGGCATTTCAAACAATGTTTACAAAAAAGGCTGAATCCAAATTTAAAGTTATTTTAAATTGTCCAAGTGACAACAATGGCTTGCATTGTGAAGCAACTAAAAAGACTATATGTGGTTCAAAATCTTACTACACCAATTTTATCACAAAGTATAATAAATTTGATGGATAATGCCCAAGTTTCATGAATTTTCAATCTTCCGAGCCAGGTTCGATGATTTTAACGATTTTATCTCGGTTTAGCAAAAAATATTCAAATTTTGAACAACAAGCGATAGGAATCTCTACTTCCTATAATTCTGGCTACCTGACATGTGAGTCACTTGTCCTTGGTGATGACAAGTATGCCATGAGGGTCCTCGAGGCGTGTGGAAAAGAGGGGTGTGAGTCGTATGGGATTCCGGGACGGTGTGCACACAAGTTTACCCAGGTTCGAATCCACCGGCTTTGGATGGATCCTGCTCCTCCTAGCAATCCAGTAATACGGCAGAGCCGGAATATGGGTTAAAAGGGTTTCTATTGTGCGAGTTGAGATTGTAGACTATTGTCAGGGTGCCCTAAAGGATCTCCCTAGGACGGCTTATATAGATATCCAGCCTAGGGTTTACAGGAGAGATATATTCGGCTACGTCGGTAACACTATGGGCCAATGTCGGTAAGTCTTCTGGGCCTTCCCGTAGCCGGATTGGACTTTGTTCTTCTCTCTGACTGGGCCGCCCGTGAAGCAAAGCTCTAACCCGAAGTGGGCCACCCAGGTCAGTGAGGTACACTGAGGATACCCGGAAAGTATATCCCCAACAGCAGCCCCCGGAGGCCTCCAAGATTCAAAGTCGGATTCATCATCGTCTAGCTTGATCTTCGGCTTGCAGAATCTTGAAGGGTTCCTGAAACTTCACAAGAATAGATACGATCCGGGTCTCAAAAATGAGTCGGACCTATAAATACATTATTCTGATTTCTAGTTTGAAATTCAAACTAAGCCGGAACTTAGTCTTTGACGTCATCTGACACCAGTCATGGTCAAGTCACGTCACTGACAGACATTTCCTATCAGCACGATCGTTGGTGGGTCCACCTTTCACGGAACTGAGGCGCCGTTTTATTGCGCGCGTGGAGATTGAGGCGGCGTAATCATCGCGTGGGGGATTCCCAATTCTTTCCATGACGCGTGGCATATTTACTGTAGTATTTGCACGAATATTGGCGCAGCTGGTGGTTATAAGGGGTGAGGATTTCTTTTCATCATCTTCTTCACCTATTCCCAGCGCCGTTTCCTTCTCCCTACTTCTCCCATGCGCAAAGAGCTCCCTTGCCCTCAAAACTTCCCAGCGCCGCCCATCCAAGGTCACCGGTGCACCGGAAAAATGGCTTACACATCATCCTCCGGCGCTGCAGCGACGGCAGCGGTGGCGGAAAAGGAGAGCAATCGCGGGGTTTGGATCCCATGCGTCCTCGACGACGACAAGCTCTGCAGCGTAGAAGAAGAAGAAGTGCTCCTCCGCGTCGGCGATTGGCGGAACAGCCTCGACGAAGCCATCCCCAACCCTCGCAAGGGCGAGCAAGTTCACTTCGGCACTCACCTGGACAGAGGTCTTTCCTTTCCTCCCTCAGATTTCTTTTCTGAGGTTATAGATCATTATGGGGTTTAACTCCACCATCTCCCCCTGAACTCCATCTTAGAGATGAGTGCTTACGCATCTTTGTGTGAGGGGTATCTCGGCATTATGTCGATTCTCACTCTTTTCCGATACTATTTTCATGTCCGAAGAAATTCCATCACCGCCGTTAATCCTTATATTACCGGTACGATTAGTTTTTCGGTTAGTCGTGAGCGCGTCTATCCTCGGATCTTAGCTAGTGAGTCGGTCAAACAATGGCCGGCTACCTTTTTCTATCATAAGGATATTCTCGCTCCCGGCAAAGCTACTGCTTTGCCATCTTTCGTCGATGGAGCTGCCACGCCCCAAGCATCTTGGGACGAGGTCGCTCCGACTCTCACTGACGATCTACTTCTCACCAAGAGGCGGATCGAATATATGATAAAGCACAAGGGCCTGAGAGGGTTCGACTTGGTCCAGTGCTGGGTATCACGCCGGATCTAGCCTCTCCAACACCATGGTGACCGACTGATGCATTCCATCATGAAGTCGAAAAAAGACTCCCTCTGCATCAGCCCCAAAGCCTACAAGGACAAAGATTACATATGCCAAATCAAATGGCTGATAAGGGAGTGGATCGAGAAGATGATTCCGGAGGTATCCCTGGACATGCATACAGTAGAATATCCCGTTGTGCTGGTAAGCTTTAGCAACAACCATATTTATGTGCTCATATTTAAGTTATTTCGCAACACTGAGATATTATCGTCTTTTCAGCTTGCCGACCTCCCCGAGTCGGAATTGGCTCCTATCGAGGGATATCCTCCTGAGTTTTCTCGGGAAGAGGAATTGGTCCCACCACCGGACGTTGTTCCTAGGAAGCGCAAACCTCCAATAGTGCCTATCGGCACAAATGAAGTGCCAGTTGTGAAGAGGTAACTTTCCTCACAACATCCGCCTTTGTACCTCATTTATGATTTCTTCCGAGATGTAATGTTCTTTGTTCTATTACCTTCTCAGAGCTAAATAGCTCATCAAGGACAAGGAGAAGGGAGCTACTTCTAAGCCCCTGTGTCAGTCGAAGTGAACTTTGTCTGCTCCTGTCGTGGCTCCTCCGACTCCTACCCCTCGGCCTTTTGCAGCGCCGGAGATTACTCCATCTCTGACCGTTGCAGAAGATCCGGTTCCTTCAGCAGAGCCAGCGATCCTCGAGTCGCAGACTAATGTCACCATGGGTGACTCAGGTTTTGATAAGGGTGAACCCTCTTCGGGTAATGATCCCTCGGCAGAAGTTTTCACCGACAACCTACTGAGCAATCCGGGACTCACCAAGTTTGGCTTATCTCAGAAATCTGTGGAGGAGATCCAACGGTTGGCCAAGGAATGCCTTGAAAGCCGGACCATTTCTGCCGAAGAAGAAGCACAAGAAGCAGAGGACATCAAGAACTCTGGCCTTCTTGAACAAGTCTGTCTTCGAGACGAGAAGTTGAGGACCGGCGAACTTCTAGCTGCGCCAGTTGTCCCCTTAACCCTCGCCGAGAAGGTTACCATACGAAGTGAATGCGAGGTTGAACAAGCTCGCTCTTGAACAATATGTAAGTCGGAATTTCAACTCACATTTTTCTTTATGTTACTTTATATCATATCCTCTAGCCCCCAAGTATGAAGTTGGATAAATAATCCGGGTTTATGCTTTACTAGGATGCCAAAGAATGAACTAGTGTAGCCCCCAAGGCTCGTGCTGATATTAGTATAAATATTAGCCCGAGTCTTTAGTAGACTTCTGACTTTGGGTATTCTGACTTACAGAAAGTATATTCCTATAACCAGGATTTGTTGAAGAATGTTAGCAACAAGCGGAAAGAGATCAAAGCTCTCCGGCTTGAAAATGCACAATTGAAAGTTTCCAAGGATGAGGCTGAAGGTAAACATTCCGAAACTCAAACCTTGTCTTGTGTTTTCATAGTTGAATTTATATTTAACTATCGTTCTTTTGACTTACAACACTGGTAAAATAGTCCTGCGCTATGATCGAAGAGGCCGAGAATCTTAAGACCTTGGTGGTGGAGAACAAGGAACTTCGCCAAGAGCTGGATAAGCTCAAGGCAGATCATCAGAAGAGCATTGCTCAAATTCTCGAATCCACCACCATGGCCACCGATGAGCATGATCGCAAGATTGCGTCTCAGGAAAAGAAAATCTCGGATCTCAACAATGACTTGGTCAGAGGAGGGATATCGTTGATGCACTCTGAGCTAAGCTCTAGAGCCTTTGCGAGGAGAAGACCAGAGTCGACGATGTCATCATTGGTACGTTTCCCTTTCTCTGACTTATATGCATCTTCTGACTCTTTAGAGTCCGAGTTTGTTTTACTTATACTAACCATTTTGCATTATATGCATAGGTCCTCTAAACTTACTGGACTCCACCTCTGCTAAGTCTCGCACCAGCCGTCTTACAAAAGTCAGCGATCTTCTCCATGACTTCCGCCAATCCATCGAGGATATTGGCGAAGCTCTCAAGGTTCCGGATATGCATAGCATGTCCGATTTTCAGGTGCGGGACAAGGCCAAGGAGATGCCGCAGCTCATCCAGGACTGGAACATGTCCTACGCGCATACTGTTGCGCATAACGCTCTCACCATAGTTATGAGCCACCATGGAAACATGGAGATATGGCAAGTAACCAGAGGGTACTACAAGGTGGACAAAGACGGACAGGAGCAAGACATTAAGGCCATCATGGACTCCTGCGCTGGATATGGGTGCCACGCAGCTCACTTGACCAGCTACGACACTCCCTTCTTCACTCACGTGGACACGCCGCCTCCGCCTTCGAAGAAATGGCTGAAGTTTCCGACGATGATCAAACCACATCGGATTTGAACATCTCGGATCGTTATCAAGGTGCGGCTGATGTATCTAGCGAGCCGGCAGCTCCTACCTCTCTTTCTGCATCATAGAATATCATAGGAACAATATGTTATTCTGAAACAATTTGGGTCTATAAATAAGTAGTGTGATACTTTTGCTAGTGCTAAGTTTTTATCTATTTAGCACTTTTGACTTAGATATTTATGTGCCTAAAATGTTTGCATAAGCACTTGTGTTTTTTGTCTACACTTATCGTTTATCTGGCTTTCCGCCTCATCCCGTTCGTGAGCCGGCAAACCTTTAGGACGGAAACTTTGTCGAGCAACAGAGCTCAATTGCTAAACCAGTTTAAACTCGGAAACAAAGTCGGCTTCCAGTACCAACAATTCACTACTCGAAAAATGCCCGCATCCAGCAATCAGACAAATAACCAAAGTATAGACTAGAAAATTTAGACTTATACCCGAAGATAGCATTTTTTAGAATCGGAAATCTAAACCAGAACAAACATGAGCATAAAGTACTTTCAAGTATTCTAGGATTTTTGACTTGTGACGTGATCATTCAGAAATAAGATGGTAAAAACTTCTCAGAAAAAATTTGAGGCAACCAATACTTTTATTTCTCATTGAACATGTACATATATATGATTACAAAGAAAGATAAACTAAGAATAAAAGGGACGTAGCTGATCAATATCCCACGGTCTGTCTAATTCTTCCAGATTTGTACTGCCTCCAGCTCTCTTTCTCTTCTTAGTAGCAGGTCTTTCCTTGACTGGCCGCATATCAGTTAGGTAGTATGAACCATGGTGCATTACTCAACTAACCAGAAAAGGCCCTTCCCATACTGGGGAAATTTGTGCTTTCTTTGTTGCACAAGCCGCAGAACCAAACGCCCTTATTGAAAGATCAGTTTCTGACTCTCTGGCTATGATACTTGCGTAACTTATATTGATAGGATGTTGATCTCATTTCAGCAACGACGTGAACTTCTTTGACTAAGTCGAGATCATTTTGTTGAGAAATCTCGACATCCTCTTCGATATACGCGACAACTCTAGGAGAATTATGAACCAAATCACTAGGAAGAACTGCTTCAGCACCATAGACCAAGAAGAAAGTTGTGTATCCCGTTGACCTGTTCGGAGTTGTTCGTAAGCTCCAAATTACAGAGGGTAATTCCTCTACCCAAGACCCCGCAGCACGTCTAATTGGTGCTTCGAGTCTTGGTTTTAAGCCTTATAAGATTAAACCATTTGCCCTTTCGACTTGTCCATTAGCCTACGGATGTGCGATTGACGCAATGTCAAGCCGGATACTTTGTTCATTGCAAAATTCGACAAGTTCTTCCATAGATAAATTACTCCCATTGTCCGTGATAATGCTATGCGGATAACCATACCAGATTATGACATCCTCGACAAATCTTCTGGTTGTTGCTCCATCACAACTCGTGACAGGTTTGGCCTCAATCCATTTGGTGAACTTATCCACCATCACTAAGAGGTGTGTAAATCCACTTGGATCCCGTTTAAACGGTCCTACCATATCAAGCCCCCAAACCGCGAAAGGCCATGTTATAGGTATTGTTCACAGCTGATCAGCCGGAACATGATCTTGTTTGGCATATTTTTGGCAGCCTTTGCAAGTCTTGACCAGCCGTTCGGCATCTTCTTTGGATGTAAGCCAGAAAAAACCGTGTCGAAAAGCTTTTGCCACTAAATATTTGGCTGCAGCATGGTGACCACACTCGACTTCGTGGATCTCTCTTAAGATTTCCACTCCTTCTTCCGGAGATGCACAGCGCTAAAAAAACCCAGATACATTCCTCTTGTAAAGCTCACCACTAATTATAGTGTAGGATTTTGCTCGTCGGACAATCTGTCGGCTCAGAACTTCGTCTTCGGGTAATTTTCCATCTACCAAGTAATCAAGGTAGGGTTGAGTCCAGTTGGGAATTACAGCCATAACTGATACTAAAGGTGAGTCGGATTTGGTTGCATATTCCTCGTCTACTCCCTTTATGGAGGGAACTTTGAGGTGCTATAAAAAAGCGTCATTCCGGACCTCTTTCCGCGCAGAGCCTATCCGAGATAATGCATCTGCTTCCTCATTTTCTGCTTGAGGGATGTGTTGAACCTCAAACCCTTCAAAGGATTTAGATAGATCATCCACGACAGCTTTATATGATGCCATGTGCTTATTTGCATTACAAATATCCAACACTTATTGAGCAACAAGATCCGAATCTCCGTAACACATCAATCGTCAGATGCCGATATCCTTAGCAATCCGGATTCCATGAAACAGTGCTTCATAATCGGCAATGTTATTTGTCGCTATGAAGTGGATCTGCAGCATGTATAGAAGTTTATCTCCTTGGGGTGATTTGAGCACCACGCCAGCCTTCGAGCCCCAGCGAGCCTTAGACCCGTCAAAATATAGGGTTCAATATTCCGAATCAGGGAGGACCATATTCTCCTTTGTCTCCATCCAATCAGCAACAAAGTCAGCAAGGATTTGGGATTTGATTGTTGTCCGAGGTTTATACTCAATATCGAAAGCTGAAAGCTCTATGCCCCATTTTGCGACGCATCCTGTAGCATCGCTGTTGTTGCTTATATCTCTCATGGGAGTTGTGCTCACCATGGTAATTGGATGTTCCTGAAAATAGTGCCGTAACTTACAAGATGCGAAGAACACACCATAAGCCAGCTTTTGATAGTGCAGATACTGTTGTTTTGATTCAGTTAGAACCTCGCTGAGATAGTAAGTCGAACGCTGCACCAGGTGTTCTTGATTTTCCTCTGGTCTCTCCACTACCATGACGACACTGACGACCCTGTTTGTCACAACGAGATAGAGCAACATCGGTTCTCTTGGTTCCGGTGCTGCAAGGATAGGAGCAGACGAGACTACTTCTTTCAAGTCTTGTAGTGCAGCCTCAGCTTCATCAGTCCAAACGAATTTCTTGGTCTTTTTCAGGAGCTTGTAAAGTGGTGCGGCTCTTTCTCCGAGCCAGCTTACAAACCGACTGACTGCAGCAATGCAACCAGTTAGTCTTTGAACGTCCTTTAGGCGAGTTGGCCTGGAAATGTTGAGTATATGCTCGACCTTGTCTCGGTTCACCTCTATGCCCCTTTGAGACACGATGAAACCTAACAATTTTCCGGCTAGGATTCCAAAGAAACATTTTTTCGGGTTGAGCATTATGTTGTACTTTCTTAAATTTGCGAATGTTTCCTCCAAGTCGGAAATTAATGTTTCCTTCTTTTTTGGGCATCACCGCAATATCATCCACATATGCATGTACATTGCGTCCGATTTGATCGTGGAGGCAACGCTGCATAGTGCGCTGGTACGTAGCTCCTGCATTCTTCAGCCTAAAGGGCATCGTTACAAAACAGAAGGTTCCGAAGGGGGTTATGAATGAAGTTTTGATTTTATCTGATTCCTTCATTTGAATTTGGTGATAACCGGGATATGCGTCGAGAAAACAGAGGAGTTGCAAGCCTGCCGTAGAATCAATAACCTGAACAATTCTAGGAAGAGTGAATGGATCTTTGGGACAAGCCTTGTTCAAGGCAGTATAATCAACACACATCCTTAAATCAGTGGTGTCATTTTTAGGGACTATTACAGGGTTGGCCGACCAATCAGTATGGATGACCTCTTCTATGAATCCGGCTAACTCGAGCCGAGCTAGTTCCTTAGCTATTGCCTTACGCTTTACATCGCCAAAATGTCGTAGGGACTGTTTGACGGGTGTAGCGTTCGGATTTACATTTAAAGAGTGCTCGACAAGTTCCCTAGGTACTCCGGTCATGTCAGATGGCTGCCATGCAAAGTTATCTTGATTTGCTTGGAGAAACTTGACGAGCGTGCTTTCCTATGCGCTATCTAGGCCTACGCCTATCTGGGTCACATTGGAGGGGTCATCATCCTTCAACGGCGTATTCTTCGTCTCTTCCAATGCCTTAAACTCCGGATTCGGATTTGTCACCTCCTTCTTTGTTGCGGGCATCTCGGACGGGTCGATGGTCTTCTTGATTTCCTGGTACTCCTAGGCGTGCAGCATGGCTTCAGCAAAGGCGACATTTCCATCCTCGCACTCTCGCGCTTTCTTTGGGTCTCCCCTGATGGTGATCACGCCGTTGGGACCAGGAATTTTCATCATATTGTAAATGTAAGAAGGACGAGCCATGAAATCCCTATAATCCGGACGTCCAAATATAGCATGGTACGCGCTCTTGAACGGGACCACTTCGAAAGAAAGTGCTTCCGTTCGATAGTTCTTTGGAGTTCCAAAAGTAACATCCAAAGTGATCTCTCCCAAGGAATTTGCTTGTCTTCCTGGGACAAGTCCGTGAAATATCACACAGCTGTGATTCAACTGGGTCTTCGAGATTCGCATCTGGCATAGCGTTTTTACATATAGAATATTTATGCTGCTACCACCTTCCATGAGGGTCTTGGAGAAACCATAGCCGTCATTAAGTGGATTGACGAATAAGGCGTATTTTCCTCGCCTGTGCAACTTAGGCGGATGATCAGCACTGTCAAAGGTGATTACAACTTCCGACCAGTCTAGGTACCGAGGGACAGCCGGAACTATCGTGTTGAGCTCATGCAAAACAGCTTTCTTGACCTTAGCGGGTTGAGATCCGAGGAAGGTGACATAGGTGTCTTTCTTTGTGGGAAAGGTTTTCTTTCCCTCCGGCTTGGGATTTGAAGCATCAGCTTCCTCCATGTGGGAATCTTCGTTGGTCTCTTTATCTTTTTCGGGATTCTTCTTTCCCTTCTTCCGCTTAGCCCTATAGCCAGCGGTGTCATCTTTCTTGATGTCATCATTGAAACGACACTCGGCGTTTGTGTGAGACGAGCCCCCATTGGCGTCGAGGTGATGCACACATGGGTTATTGGCAATGTCGGCCCAAGAGTAGGTTTTACTAGGTTGCTGGTCTCCTCTACCTTGAACTCTTGATGTCCCATGACCGCGTCCGCGGCCACCACCACGTCCTCCTCATCCTCTAGACCCAAAAGTAGCAGTAACTCTTGCTTCCGAGGTGTTCTTGCGCTTCTGAGCTTGTTGATTTGGTTGTTTTGCCAACTATGGCACAGCTAGGGCGTTAAGCAATCCCTCTGTGTCGTCGTCAGCATCTGCTTACTTGCTCGCTGTTTCTATCATCTCTCCCAAATCAGTGACTTTGTCACACTTCAAGCGATGATGTAGTAAACCTATTGCGAGCCCAGCAATGAAAGCTTCAATCGCAGTTTGGTCATTTACTCCTTCACAAGACTTCTTGGTGTCGATCCATCGTCCGAGATAATCTCGGCAAGTTTCTCCGGGTTTCTGGGTGCAATGCTGTAGGTCTCCTACCGTACAGGGCCTCCGATATGTCCCCTCGAAATTCCGGAAGGACGCACTTTGCATGTCATACCAATTGTGGATGGTGTTCTCCGGAAGTTCATTGAGCCCTGATCGCGCCGACTTTCTCAACATGAGTGGGAGATATTGGGTTGCAACCAAGTTATTTCCTTCTTTGGCGATGCAGCAAGCCTGGAAAAAATCCTGGAGCCAAGTATCTGGCCAAGCTATACCGTCGTAGGCCTGAATGTGTCTTGAGATAGCGAATCCTTCCGGGAATTTTATGGCTCTTATGCATGGTCCAAAGCATTTTGGGCCCACGTATATATCATCATTTTCATAGCGTCGTGCCTCTATGTTGGAGTTAATCCGGTGTCGCACATCACTTGGAGACAAAGATTGTCTTCTCGAGTGACGGCTATGGTTGCGGTGCCTTGGGGCAGGACTTCGGCTTGTACCACCACCTCCTCCGCCACGACATCCTCCTTGGCCTCCTTGAGAGCCGTTATGATGGCTGCTTGGTGGAGATGATGGGGAAGCTGGATTGTTTCTGGCTGCTCGTCGGCCTCCGTCTGGAGCATCGTTATTCCGGTTCCGGGGAGGGTCTTCATTGCGACGAGCCCCCTGCCGGCTTGTCTCAGCATGGTTTCCGTCGTTTCTTCATCCGTCACTCCCACCATGATGGGGCTCAGCCGGACGGTTTGTAGGTCTAGGAGGTGGCATTCTTTGACGGTCCTCCTCCCGACGTTTCTCTTTGTCTTCTCCCCTACGATCGTTCGACTCTTGTCTTGGAGGGTTTCTCAGATACAGTGCAACGATTGCTTCTTGCTCGGCAGCTGGAGCGACATTGCACCAGTCATGTGCAGTTCTGTGATGCTGTGCTGAAGATCCGGTTCTTGAGTAGTTGTCTTCCTGGCAGTTGGAACGGTAATGTTGTTCCGGAACACGCTGGGGCCTTATATCATTCCAGGCCATGTCCGTGCGACATTGGTCAGATTTCGAGACCAGTTTTCCGCTTCCGGATTTCGCGGCCCTTTGCTGTTCTAGACCCTTGGTGAGTAGCTTAATGCCCAATCAAACCTGTTGTGGGCCTGGATTGTTCGATAGGATATCTCGAGCTGCAACAGTGTTCTATACCGGTATTGGATACACCAGATCTCCTTTGCTGTCGAGACGAGGCATCCCTGGGTATCCTTCAAAGAGGACCTTGTGCACTTCCGGGAATTGATCGTCACGTGTGTGACGCTTCTAGGTCTTCTGATGTTGCCGAGAGGTGTACTTCTCCGCAGTTCCCATGCGTTTCTTTTCCTCCTCGATGTTTTTGGCTTCATCTAGGAGTACTTGACGACGCGCTTCTAGAGCCTGAGCCCTTTCATCCAATTCTTCAGTAGTAAGCTCTACAGCTGTAGGGATAGTTGTGGTTAATGCAACATCAATGAGTTTACGCGCACCTTCAGTGATCACGTGTCCATCCACCGATTCTTCTTTTGGCTCGTCTAGGATAAGTGCTCCATCTGAGTCTTCTTCGTATTCCTCGGCAATCATTTCCTCTGCCAGAAGGTCTTTTGTCGGGGTCTTGTTCTTCTTGTTCTTCTTCTTTGCCTTCTTGGCAGCACCGGTAGCAAAGACAGCTTTGGGCCCGTTTCCCGGATTTGAACTTTGATCGGTACGTTCGGCCATTTGGTTCTCGGGATCATCTCTGAGATCCATGTTGTCCTGCACTTTGGGAGAGTTTTCTTTAGATCCTTCGTCCATGTCTTCTCCTTCTGCAGTAGCTGTGGAGTTAAGCTCCTCTTCATATTCCGCGCAGAACTTCCGGAAGTCTGCCGATGTCATGGAGTCATCCGAAGATGCTGGTAATTCGACGTTTGTTCTGATAGCCTCCAGCACAGAGTCGGTGTTGTCTCTAGCATTGTCAGAGCCGGATCCGGAACCAACATATCCGACGAAGTGTGACGCATGCGTCCTGAGATAGTTGTGGCTCTCGCGATTGTCTTCCTCGAAACACCTGATGGTCTCGAGAATATCGTCCATGCTTGCGTCTTGCATCAGAGCCGGAACCAAGGTTGTTTTCTTGCTCTTCCTGGATTTCGACCTCCACAGGTGGGTCGATCTGGGATTCGACCTTGCTAGGTAGATCTAGTCGAGATCCGACTTGTACTGCGAGATCTACCTTAGGTTCAGCTTTCTCTACTATCTCCGCAACTGGTGCGGGCTGGGTGGGATTAGGGTTTTCTGAGATCCAGAACTCTGCCGCCTCCGCAGACAAAGGGGACCCAGAAATTTCTTCTGCCTCTATCATCACCGCTGGGGTAGGTGGGACAGGTTCAGCAAAACTGATGTAAACATCGATCTCGCTGAAATACATGATGGTGTAGGTGGTCACGGCCTTCCTAGCCGGAATCCAAGCCTCGTCGAGAACGATGAGCGGGACGTCACTGGCGTAGAGGATGCGACCAACGACGATAGTCTCACCAATTCCAATTCTTGCAGATTCCGCTCGGAATGTAGATCCGAAGCTCACATGCCCCATGGTGGGCGCCAACTGTCGTCGGTTTGATGACAAGTACGCCATGAGGGGGTCCTCGAGGCATGTGCAAGAGAGGGGTGTGAGTCATACGGGATTTCGAGACGGTGAGCACACAAGTTTACCCAGGTTTGAATCCACCAACTTTGGATGGATCCTACTCCTGCTAGCAATCTAGTAATACGACAGAGCCGGAATATGGGTTACAAGGGTTTCGCCTGTGCGAGTTGAGATTGTAGACTATTTTGAGGGTGCCCTAAAGGATCTCCCTAGGACAACTTATATAGATATCTGGCCTAGGGTTTACAGGAGATATCTATCCGGCTACGACTAAGAGTCGGTTACAGAGTACATCTTCAACTACAAGTAACACTATGGGCCTATGTCGGTAAGTCTTCTCAGACTTCCCATAGCCGGATTGGACTCTGTTCTTCTCTCTGACTGGGCCGCCCATGAAGGAAAGCTCTAACCGGAAGTGCGCCACCCTAGTCAGTGAGGTACGCTGAGGATACCCGGAAAGTATATCCCCAACATCACTTGCATGGTCGGTCCAAAAAGTTACTTTATGTTTGAGTGGGCAGGTAGTTAAATATTGAAGAAGGGAAGGGAAACTTCGATGGGGTGATGTACTTGGAAGATGAGCGCAAATTTACCACCTATATCCCTCTGTTATTGCAGTGCTCCTCATATTCTTGTTTTTGGAGCAGGAATAGAAGAGGAATTTTGCATTTGCAAAAAGAGGTGAAGCATATTTGAATTGATGCGCGGGATATTTTAATTGATGGGTGCGATATTTGGGCGTCGTACCAAATTTTTGAGGTCGAAGCTTCTAGCGTATGCTACTCTGGCGTGGGACCACTCAGATGTGCTGTCACCATCTAGACCAACACACTAGCGAGAGTTTGTTTCCAGCATTCAAATGAGTTTTTAGGCATTTGCTGAAATTTTCGAACAATTCAAGGCTTTCAAGAAGATGACCATCGTCCAAAAAAGGTGACCAAGGTCATGGAAATAGTTTATGATGACGTGTCCACATTTGGTAGATCGGTGCATCTTAGCAAATCAACCAATATGTCTGGTTCCAAATTTGAAGTTTGTTTTCGAATTTCCAAGTAACAACAATGTGTTTTGTTGTGGAGAAACTACAAAGATGATGGCTCAAAATGCATCGCCCCCCATTTTTCACACAATGTATAACGCCCTTTCAAGCTTCCAGGCTAAATTTGTGCAATACAATAATTTTTGGGACTGGATGTTTGAATGGATGGGAGCGATATTTCGGCGCTCTGCCTAAATATTGAAGTTGAAGCTTCTAAGGTAAGCTACTCCCACTTGGGATGTTGTCCCCGTCAGATAGACCCACATGCATGTATGTTATCCAGCATTTAATGAGTCTATAGACATCTGCCAAAATTAACGAACAATAACTCAAGGCTTCCAAACAAGAGGAGCAGGGATAGAAGCGGAATTATGAATTTTAAAAAAAGATGAAGTATGTCTGAATAGATGCGCGAGATATTTGAATGGATGCGTGCGATGTTTGGGCGTAGTACCAAAATTTTGAGGTCGAAGCTTCTAACATACACTGCTCCGATGTGGGGCCGCTCAGATGCGCTATTACCCTCTAGACCCGCATGCAAATGAGAGTTGCTTTCCAACATTTAAATGAGTTTCTAGGCATTTTCTGAAATGATCGAACAATTATAAGCTTTCAAAAGATGACCATTGTCCAAAAAAACGTGACCAAGGGCATGTCCATAATTTATGATGATGTGTCCACATTTGGTATATCGGTGCATCTTGGCAAATCAACCAATATGTCTGGTTCCAAATTTGAAGTTTATTTTCGAATTTCCAAATTTGGCCCCTTTTCTAAATAATTAGGGATGAAATTAAATATATGTTGAAATAAAGCCATTCGTTCGTAAAGTGCAATGCTATGTGCATTAGTTTCCATGGTAAAACATAAACTTGTATTTTGCCAACTTTTGGATCAATTTTGATATATGGTAACTGGCAGGTGGGCCACGTATATGGTGGTGCCCAAAGCAGGGTAGGTCAGAATTTCCAAAGTTATACCTCCCCACACCTTCGTGCTGTGTAATAACTTCCACCCTCCACCGCCTATACCCTCACCCCCTTGCCCACAAAATAGACGTGATCACGACCGCTCCTCATCACCATCGTGCGCAAAGAATATTTCCCTACCCGTTGATCTTCTTGAGACACACCGGTGGGCATGTCGATCCCATGGTAGTCCTTCTATCTCTATCCTCGATCTGGTTGGTTATTGCCCCTTCACCCAATCTGCCTCCTCAAATACATAGTTTAATTTGTCCTGAGTCTGCATATTCACAGTTAATTATGCGCTCGATCTGTTTTCTTAAATACCTTTGGCGATTTTTGCTATCAATAGGCATATATAGTTTTTGTACTCCATCTATAAGTTTCATGCTTTTCTTTTTATAAGAACCAACCTTGTATGTCATAACTAACAAGATGGGCAGATTTTGGATAAAGATTGCTCCATTAGGCACTGCTAAACATATCCTTAGTGTTCTACGATTTATGGAGTTTGTTAGAGCTCATTGTGACAACTCAAAAGTACATTGCACCTGCCGGTCGTGTGTGAATCGTAGGATCCTGCCTCAAAGTATAGTGGAAGGTCATATTTTTATATTTGGGATGCTAAGAACATATGTTAGATGGGTATTTCATGGTGAACTATATGATCCTCCATATGAACTGGGGGAAGCACTTCTTTATCATCAAGATCAAGTAGGGGAAGCAGATGTTGATCAAATAGATCAATAACAGAGGCAGCTCCTGAGCATCTAGATCAACTTGGAGAAGAGGAGGAGAGAAAAAGCGCAAGTTGCATGAAATGGGTTTCATTTCTAGTACTATCGCTATGCCAGATGACAAGGTATATCTATAGAACATCAAATGTTCAGGTTATATGTCTTTGATGTTTCTCTATAAACATATATGTTCATCTACTAATCACAAAAGAAGACAACCGAAGAGGACTTTGATGGTAATGACGATGACCTATTAATTGATGATCCTACACCTAAGGATGTGCATTAGGTACACTACTTATGGATGGAGTTGATGCAGGGCTGCTGATCATCAGGGGTGTACTTTTGGTGCCGTCGGGATACTCTCATGACCACTAGCCCAGCTTCAAAACTCTTGGGGTGTAGAGCTATCCCATGATTGGTTCACTACCGTCGTAGTACTGTAATATGGAGCTACCTTATGATTTCTAGGCCTTTGTTAGCAGAACTGTAATTGGAAACTATCACGTATATTAGTATATATATATGTGTGTATTTGTTCGTGTTTCTAGTCTAAAATCTGAGCTTATGCTTTTATCGGTTCCTAAACGGTTTTTGAGGCCCCAACGTTGGTGCCCTATGTTGCAACTACCGCTATCTTGTCGTGTGCTAGCCCTTCCCCTCCCTCAATGCTCCCTGAGCCGAATCAGCAAAAGGATATATATAAGCTAGGGTCAATTTGATTCGAAGAGGGGCAATTTTCTCGGTCCTTGGAGATGAACCTGGGAGAACTAGTAGTACCAAGAGAAGGAGGAGGTTGGCTCAGTCAATTATCTCACCCCCTTATGTGGGACCCACTTTAACTCACTCCTGACTTGGGTCCATCTTGAAATAGTTGTAGGCCACCACGTGATAGTTGGGATCAAAATTTCGGGAATCTCTCTCGGCAAAATGTTCCCGCCACTTCCAAATAAAAATACTTACTGTAGAAAAAGTGTACTATCCAGCCCTACTACTACTAGTACTACTACTCCCCTTCCCATGCCTTTCTATCGATGACAAGACAAGAAACCACCACTAGCTAGATCCCATCCAGCAAGCAACTGTTGGAACTGGTGCAACCTCCGATTGGGGAGTTCTTGCTGAAATAGGTGGGTGTATTTGCTCACCTCAAAATCCGTCTTTGTTTAATTTGCTTCAGATTGGGCCATTGGGGGTACTATTAGTACTAGTAGTAGTATTCGATATGTTTTGATTGTGGAGTTCTTGCTTATTGCTCACCTCGGAATCATGTAATCAGGATATTTTCCCTCTGCTCTAATCGATTGGGTTATTTGGGTGGTGGTGGGGGGTTTGGGTGGGGAGGGGGTACTGATTTCATATGGATTTGGGATCAGGGCATGGTCACCGATGTTCTTATTGGGGCATTTGGTCGGGTTCGATTTCGGTGTTCTTCACATCTATAAGCTTTAGTTGCTACTCGTAATGTGAAGTGGATTTTGCGTCAGATTATATATGGAGAACTATGGGTCAATGGAGCGCACGGCCACTACGGATAGGGATGGTCCCATCAGTTTCCTTAAAAGTTGCCTAAAAAGGTAATGTAGAAGTATATTCGTTGCATTCTTCCATTCTTTCCAATGCTGAAAGTGGTTGGCTGCAACCTGGATGTATCCCTATGCTAAAAGTTGTCTCTGTCTGCATCTTGTTTTTGTGGAAGCCTTTGTGACACCATATCTTCTTTATTTACTATATCACGATGGTACATACATGTGAACGTGCGGTGCTCCAGGTGCGGCAAACATGATGGTACCCCCACATGTTGCAGGATCCGGCTAGTGCCACTACTCACCAAACAAACGCAAGGCCACTGACCAGCTGGGAGGGCCCAACTTAAAGAGAAAGGTATGTTTCTTAATACCCTTATTACCGTGGTGCAGTCTGATTTAATTATTACCTTCTTGGTGTCATGCATGCTTATCAGATGTTAAGAAACATATGTGTGATTTTATTAATTCTGGCACTATGTCTAGGTGAATCTAGATCTGGATTTGTATCATTGTCTCATACCGTCAGTATATGACTACTATGTACTATATTGAACTATTGAGCTCTGTTGCTATTTATGCAGATTGAAGGTGCTGCTGCGGAGGCTGAGGCTGCTGTAGATGCTAGTAGATTGTTGATTCCCACACCAAAAGCAGACATCGTCTACACGACGAGGAAGCGCCAACACAGTACCCAGGTGGGCAGTGACCTCTCAAAGAAGTGGGTATAATTTTGAAATCCACAATTTCACATGTTATGATTTTTTGTGTTATTGTTACAGCTAGTACTATATCTTTACACTCATCAGAAGTTCACAAAAATCTAATCAGTTTGCTTTATATGCAATGGTTTTGTCTTATATTATTAGATTTACTTGCTCTTTACATAATTTAACCTTTCCACTAAATTTCAATCAGTACCACGCACCAGCTGCTCAGCCCTTTCGGCTACCGTCCTCTTGTCAAGCTTGTGGATTGAAAGGGGGGCCCTGTATGCCCTTCCAAAGGTAGAGGGAAGAAAAATGGTGCATGGCCACCCTTCACAAGGGATACCCATGGTATCAGGTATGGATTCCACGTGGTTTAGACCGACTTGATGTATGATCTTGTATCTCACTTTTTTTCCTGTCGCCTTACTTCTGTATGAATTTTGTCATGAAGGTTGTCCCTTGTGTTGCTCGCCCCATTATAAACAAGATGTTCAGAAAAGAGAAGTTTCTAACTCCATATAGCGAGGGACCTAAAGGCATGCGGTAACTATATGATGTGGATGTCTCCTAGACGATGTCCACCACCTATTTGGGTGGTCGGGGTTGGTCCAAGTATGTCCGTGAGAATGGTCTGAAGCAGGGGTGATGACCACAAGTATAGGGTGTGTATCGCAGTATTTTCGACGGAAGTGAAACCCAATTTATTGATTCGACACAAGGGGAGCCAAAGAATATTTATAAGCCTTAACAACTGAGTTGTCAATTCAGCTGCACCTAGAAACGATCTTTCTCACAACAGTTTATTAGTAGCAACATTTTTGTAATAGCAATAGCAAAGTAACAGCAGTAGTAAAAGTAAAGACAGTAGTAACAATAGACGTAAACAGTAGGATTAAAGCGCGGTAGGCATAGGGATGGATGGACGGGCGTTGCATGGACAAGACAATTCACATAGCAATCAAGACATAGGGCATATGCAGATAAATAAGATAAAGCATCCAAGTACTAAATAATCATAGGCATGTGTTCCATATATAGTCATACATGCTCGCAATGAGAACTTGCCCAACATCTTTTGTCCTGCCAGCCCGTTTGTAGGGGGGCCTCAAGGGAACTATTGGCAATTAAGGTGCTCCTTTTAATAAAGCACCGGAGCAAAGCATTAACACTCGGTGAACAAATGGGATCCTCACATCAAAGCCATAACCTCCGGTTATCCCGATTGTTGTCACTTCGGGGCCTTTGGTTTCGGACAATAACGTGTGTATACAACTTGCAAGTAAGATCATAAACAATACCATCATAATGAATCAATAACATGTTCAGATCTGAAATCATGGCACTCGGGCCCTAGTGACAAGCACTAAGCATAACAAGTTGCAACAAAGTCAAAAATCACTAATAATAGATACTAGGCACCATGCCCTAACAATCTGATGCCATTACATGAACGGTCTCATCCAATCCCTACCATCCGCATAGCCTACATTTGGGGATTACTCACTCATAGATGGGGGAAACATGGATGATCGATGGAGAAGCGATGGTGGCGGTGATGGCCATGATCTCCTCCAATTCCCCGTCCTGGCAGGGTGTCAGAACGGAGTTTCTGGTGTTGATTTGCAGAATCTGGTGGTAGCCGCGAAGCGGAACTCTTTCTGGAAGAACGTCGAACCCCCCTCGGTTTTTATGTCAAGGGGCATCTTATAGGCGAAGAGGGAGGTCAAGGGGGTAGCCGAGGCGGCCACTCCACCCTGGAGAGGCCAGGTGGTGTGGGACCCTCGTGGCCCTCCTCCGTTTCGTCTTCTGGCTCCATGAGTCTTCTGGTGAAATAGGATATTTGGCATATTTTTTGGTATTTTTCCTAATAGTTGATTTTCTGCACAAAAACTAGACACCAAGGTAATTCTGCTAAAAACACTGTCAGTCCGCGTTAGTTGTATCCAAATCACACAAGTTTAGAGGAGAAAGAATAGCAAAAGTGTTCGAGAAAGTAGATATGTTTTGGACGTATCAACTCCCCAAAGCTTAGCTTATTGCTTGTCCTCAAGCAATTCAGTTGAAAACTGAGTGCAATAAAAGAAACTTTCATGAACACATTTGCTTCATATGATGTATATATTCTCAGCATATGATCAAGTACTTAGACAACTCATAATAAGGAGTATGTAAATAAGGCTACTCAATAGTCATTACAAGCTATGAAGAGATTCCAACTCAAAAATAATAAGTAGCATGAAACATAAACATAAGCTACATTGCAATGCTCATAAAAAGGTATGATAGAGTGGTATCTCGCTTGCCTTTGATTGTCAATGCCAAGGCACCTCTGAAGTTTAAGTGAAGACTAGAAGTAAAGATATCAAAGATACAAGCATCAAAGTTATGACACAATTAATCAAGTTTTGAAACAAGAACATTACACTAAGAATGACAACTATGCTCTCAAGAAAGTGCTTATATAATAAGTGGTGACTCAACAAGGAAGTGAAAGGGTTTTGAAAGGTTTGAAAGGCTTCCAAATGCTGAAAGTATGGTACTCATTAGCTTTGAGCTCTCATTGCCCCTATCATAAGCATCTTAAAATGGTTAAGGTGAAAGTGAGGTCCAATACGAGTTATATTCTTGACAGACCATAAACTGGAAATCTCATGTCCCTTGAGTACGAGGGCCGCTCCTCATGCTACTCAACTTTAGTTACCGGTAAGTTCTTGTCATAGTAAATACATGTGTATCATAGGGAACCGCCAACGGGGTACCCCTTTCCCGATGATACGGAAGAATCCCCATATCAAAATGACAAGGCAAGCAGACAACGAGCATCTCAGCATTCTTCTTATTTACCATGGGAAAATGGTGCTTTTTTCTCTTTCCTCTTTTCTCATATCTTTCCTTTTTTCTTTTTATCAATAACTATCTTTTTTATAAGAAGAATGCTTCATAGACAGCTCATTATGGTTACACTGCAGGTTTCCACCATGATTAGGCATGGATTAGACCAGCGGCCCAGGTGTTTCTCTAACAGATATACATAACTCCATGGACTTAGAAGCTCCCCTTTTATTTCATGCTGATGACATCTGTAAACAAAAGAGCATGATATCAACTGGGTATATGTTTACAGGTGTTGAAAGCGTTCCCCGTAACAGCATGGCTCTGCTAATCCCTAGCCTATAATTTGCAAGCATATAACTTTCATGGATAGTCACAATAGTTCAGGTTTATTAGGTGCAAGAAATAAAGTCTGACATCAAGTTCGTGAGAGCTTTACTAACTAACTTTCTCATAATAAGCAAACATTTTATTCGGAAGAAAACAAAGCATAATAAATATGCAAGGAGTAGCAATGATGCTAATAGGTAGATATGGTGGACTCTTTTGGCAATATTGGTTTTGGGGAGTTGGATGGACGAGTAAAGCTTATACTCAACACAAGTGAGGTCTAGCAATAGAGAGAGGGCAACAAATGAGAGAGAAACAACTGTCATAATAATGCTTGCAACAAAACATGACTAATTATGGCATGAAAGTGATTCAAGAACCCTAAGGAAAAATAATTCATTAAGGCTTAACTGATTGTTTCAGTCATATGCATGTGTGAGCATGTGCCAGGTCAATTCAAGTGAAACTTTCAGAGGAGGATACCATAGTGTCATACCAAGTTATGAATAGAACATTGCAAGCAAACATTCATATGACATGCTACAAACTATTAGCAAGCTGGAGCTAATCATAAGAAAGCAAGAACTACTAAGCATCCATAAATAACATACACCTTACATGAATGTATTAGGCATGCACACAATGGTGAGTATATGTACAAAAATGAAAACAAACAGAGTTCGTTACCAGCCTCTTACCACACCTCAAGTTGTCATTAATCTTCATTATTGCCCTTCACTTGTGTGGCTTGAATAATAACATGAAACCAAACTCCACTCAGGACTGTTGAACTCTGCAACGAACTTCACAAAACCAAATAAGAACAAAAAATATTTTTAGGTTTTCGATTTTTAAAGGCAAGAACCAAAAGAGAGAACAAGCAAAGCGAAATATTTTTGGGTTTTTCGAATAATCAAAACAAGGATAAAAGAAGAAAGGAAAACCAAGGCAAAAATAAAAAGAAGCAAACAAAGAGAAACAACGAATATATTTTTGGTCTTTTTGTGTTTTGGAAAGGAGAAACAAAGCAAGAACGAAAAATCAAAAGAAAGAGAAACATGGATATACAAAGTGCCGACTGAAAATGATAAGTAGATGAGTGTGGTGTCGGTGTACCTCCCCCCGAGCTTAGGCTTTTGGCCTTAGTGGGTGTCAATCCCAAGCTGGCCAAGATGAAGTGTCCCAGTAATATGGCGAAGAGGTACCTTCGTCCTGATACGAACTCGAGGATGCCCCAGTGTAATGCGCAGAGTGGTCCTAAGAGGGCACGTCTTCCTGGTGCTGCCTGTGGAAACCCAGCAAGCGGAGTTGCTCGTCCACCTCCTCCTTGGAATGTGACCATGGCCTCCTGTGAATACTGAACAAAGTGGATCGTGCAAAGGAATTTATCTCTTGTCTCCGTCAGTAAACAACATCATGTATACTAGATTCTGGGTAATAGAGTTAGTAGTAACAACATGATGAGTTTTCATAGCAGCAAGATTCCCGCGCTGAGCAGCGCGATCATCGTCATTTGTCACACTTCGGTAGAGTTCTAGCAAATCAGCGGGTCGACCTTGAATCTTCTTCACTGTCCTAGTCATGCCTATGCCTATAATGCTGCAAATTCTCTCCAATGGCATGGTAATAGGCAGATTATAAATTTTGAATGAAACAGTGGACTAATAAGGGGTGTTAGTGAAAGTGAAACTCTCAACGAAAGTTTTGCTGAGCGCAGCATATTGCTCACTCTCATCCTCCATGTAAGTAGTCAGCCCAACCCTCTGAACGAGGAGTAAGAACTCGTCGAGGATCCCTACAGCTTGCAAAAAGGTAAAACAAGGGAAAGTAGATGGGTGAGCATCTCCCTCATCTCCTTCATTGCCAAAGCATGGTGCAATAAGATCTTCATTATATGACGGCCTAAATTTAGAGGCCGATCTTTAGGGCCTTGCCCTCCTAGGAGTGTGTCTCTCCCAAATATCTCTCCAAAAGTGTGGTTGTTCATCTTCTTCTATTCTGAAATTTTAGACAACCATCATATAAGTGATTGCAAGGTGATTACATAATGAAATGAACTACTAATAGGGACTTGTAAGAGGCCTAAACATGCATGAAAACAATTTCTCTAGCATTGAACAAGCTTACAAGCTCACATAACCTATCACCTACAGCTGCAAAATACTCAAGACATATACCACTAAACACAAATCTACTTGGACAAGCGGAGGAGTCACATACCGGAGAACAAATGCTCAAAATTTCAGCAGCAAAGATGGGCTGAGCAAGGAGATCGAAAAATCATGGGAAAAAACAGCAAGAACGCGATTTCGAGCAAACAACTGATGTTTTCTCGGGAGAGAGAAAGAGGTGGCAAGTGAGAGAGTGAGTGGAGGGCCAGGGGTGGCCCACACTATGGCTAGGCGCGCCCCTGGAGTGGTCGCGCCACCAGGTGGTATGCCTGCCTGGTGGGCCCCCCTTGTACTCCCCTGGCACTTCTCTACCCTTTTTTTCACGTAAAAATTTAATATAAATTTTCTGGAATTTTTCGAGACATTTATTTTTGAGCAATTTTCAGGCATTGATGAATGATTTTTCTGCAGAAAAGTAATATGGGAATGATGCACAAATAAAACAAAGCTAAAACTTCAGAAGGTCTAAGACACTCTAATATGCAAGCAGCTAGCAATAGAAAAGTAAACTAAGCGAAAGCAAAAACTAAAATGGATAAAATAAAAGTAAGCAAAGATAATCATAGTGCAAACATTTTTTTGTTCATTAAAATCCTTTTGTTAACAAGGTTGATCAGGTCTTGTTACCAAAACAATTTTATATGTGTAGTCCACTAAATGATTATGTTACCTCAACCTTGATAGCAATGGTCCCAACCATAATAGTTTCATATTTTTCTCGTGGTAACGGACAATATATTAATCCAACTTGGATGGCCTCAACATGTTCAATTGAATTTAAACCATAAGTCCTATCAATCTTCTTGGGGAAATACACAGTATGCTCCTTGTCATTAACATTAAAAGTCACATGTGGAGCCCCCGGATTAATCCTCCGAGAATCCCTGTTATGCATACACCACGATCCCATGATCAGTTAGTCGTGGCACATAACCGACAAGTATCAACATAAACATCCATTACTTAAGAGGATACATGTCATACCTTACATGCCATTATAGCTACATCAATAATCATCAGCGGACTTCATCAAGCGCAGAGCCCAAGCCATGCCTTAACCTACAGGCAGCTGACTGGGAGAACATCCTAGCTCGCATACTCATCAACTTCACCTTCTTCTTGATATCTGACCAAGTTAATAGCAAGGTACAATGCCAGTGAGTACTTTGAATGTACTCGCAAACCACCTTAAGATAAAAGTAATAACAACAACAAGATATGGAGTATGGCTGTGGTAGTAGGAGGGCTCCTAGAGAGGTTCTTTTCTCAGATAGCTTCCCTCGTAGATATAGCATCTACATATCTTTGTTGAAAACTTTTGTAAAACATTTTGGAAACCTTTTTGCAAAGTTTTAGGGAATCACTAGGATTGGGTCACCCATTTTCTTCGTCCTTCCGGTCATCACATGACCAAACTCCGTTCCTTCCTTTCCGACCATCCCATTGTCAAAATAGATATCCTTTCCGACCATCCCATGGTCAAATCATTTCCAAAGCCATTGCTTTCTGAAATCCTTTTTGAAAACAAAACCAGCACCACTCTACATCAACCTTCCCAACTGTCCATGACCGCAAACATGGCTATTCGAATAGATTTACACTTTGCATAGGTTGTACACTTTACCCACACCATCCGGGTACCCTACCCTGATCTACACTAATTGTGGGTCGAGTAACTGATCAAGACTCTCTGGATGCCCACTCCAATATAAGTGCCTACCCTATGACAGTTATTCCCCTCAACACTAGGACACCCTAAATAGTTCCCAAGCTAACCAAAGCGCTTTTTGCACTGCACAAAGTGTGTGCTTTCATTGAGGGGCTCATAGTAACGCGTGGAGGCCCGTAGACCCTTCGTTCCTTCTCTAGGTCGATGTCTCACATGGACCTTTACCGGAGAAGGCCCACCCTCCAGGATTTTTAAATCCCCTATAGTAGTTGTAGGCAGCTTGTACCAGAGTAAACAAACATCAAGCCCAGCCCTGTCCCATTCCAAAGTAATGTGGTTGCACGGGTTAATTGTTCTAGCAAAACTGCAAAGAACCGGGTGCGTTTTCGTAATCCTTTTTCCTCCATCTTTCCTTCAGCATTTTGTAAAACAAAAACCTTTTTATTTTCTCAAACTTCTCTTGGTAGGTAAAGCCTCACCATAGTTTTGCCATAAACATTTTTGTAACACTTTTTCGCGGGTCGTCACATCCTCTAGTTTTTCTTCGGCTAAAACAGGGACTCCAACTGGGTATGGTGTTATACACCAACTATCATACTAGGGACCAGTAGGTGTCATCAAGGGGGTTGTACTTAATAGTAAAAAGTGTAATGGTTTGGATGAGCCAATCCACTACCAGATACAGATCATCATAGTATAAAAGAATGTAGTGTCATAAAAAGTTGGTAAAACATGCATAAGTAAAACAGTAGGACAATGCTTATGAGCAAGAAGGTGGCTTGCCTAACATCAGCAGTATGGTAATATATGTCCTTGGATTTCTTCTTTAGATAACCAAGAATACCAATGCCAATAATAATAATAAGACCTCTTCTTCTCATCGTCAAAACAATCGCAACTATCGTCGTCCGGGAGCACACATGCAAACAAGCAAGAGCACAATCAACACAAGTCATACAAGCATCATTACAATATAGCAAAGAAAAATTCAACACACTATTCACTTCTGTAGGTTTTGATAGATTAATATCATAGCATATGGAAATGCTTTAATTGCCTTTGTGGATTTGCCTTTCTAGATTTGTTTGTCAAATACCACCTGAGGAAGGGGTTTTGACTACGGCTTGGGTCTGTATGACATCAATGCATAAAAATGATATCAACAGGTAGGTATTGAAATAACAAGGCCAACAAAAGTGGTTTCATGATTTTATCACTTTTCTTTATTTAGATATGATTATTTTAGTGAAATAACCTCTAGTTTAGGTGGATAAATCACCATAAATGATCTGGAGCTCAAATAAAGTTGTCCGCAGAGGTTTTGGTAGCCTTTGGTGTTTAAGATTTTTGAGAGTTGGATTCATCTAAAAATATTTACCAGAATGCCCTTGGAAAATTCCCAAAGTTAATTGTGGAAGATTTTTGACTTTTTCACCAAATTAAATATACAGGGTCTATTGATATGAAACCAAGGAAAAATGTTAGGAATTTCTAATACCTTTCTGTAGAAATTGAATTCACCCTTTTTGGAGTTGTAAAACTCCTGCATTGATTTTTCTACAAGAACAACCCTAGACAGATATATTTAAAACACCAAAAATCAACAGAGGCTCCAAAAATATTGATATCCTAGGTTTTGGTAGATATTGACGTTCCTCATCTAAGGGATTTTGAATTAGGTCCAAAAAATTTGTGTTTTGGCCTAGGGAAATTCTTAAAGTCATAATAGGCCTAAATTTGTTATTTTCTTTACCGGCAAAATGTAGCTTAACATGGGACGAGATAAATATTCTCTAATATCTAAAACAAATACCTTTCATAGGGACATGGTTTGACTCCATTTGAGTATGCGGATCTACCTGAGGGATTTAAGGAGTGTTTTAAGTACTTTCTAGAAATTGATTTAATATATTTAATATATACATATTCTGAGCTAACCAGGGTTACTGGGTGTTAGGGAAAACATACATGTACTTAGAATTTTTTTAGATGTGGGCATATTGGGTTGATTTCCATTTGGAAAATGATTTAAAACAGAGGGCAACTATTAGATCTAGAAATATAGGAAAAAGGAAAAGAAAAAGGAGGGGCGTCGCGGGCAAGATCTGGAGGGAAAGTGGCTGGATTTGCGCTTTAGATAGCCCACTAGCGTGTCACAGCGGGCGGGAAGGATTCGAATCCTGACGAACTGGCCCCATCGGTCAGTGGGAGGGGCAGCCGAAGGGGTATGGGGCTCGCTAGCCGTCAAATCTAGATACGATCTACGGCCACGAGGTCGTCTTCTCCGCTAGGGCAGGGGCTGCCGCGAGAAATCCTAGGGAGGATCTGGCGGAGCGTGGGAAGGAAAACCGGGGGTTCGCCGGCAGCCAGGGAGAGGTGGGGTCGATGCGGCATGTCAAGGTGACTCCGGAGATGGGCGGGAAGATCTGGTTCTATGGGGGGAGTCCGTTCGCGGTTGTCGACAGAGGAGGGCTCGTCGGAGCTCCGCCGCGGCGTTGATAGGAGTTACACAGGGAAGAGATGAAGGCAGGGTTAGCCTCAGAAAATCCTAGGGATATCAGGGCAGTCGCATGCAGAAGGAGGGGAGCATGAGAGACGGAACTACACTCGTTTTTTGACGGTGGCCGAGAGGTGTTCTCCCTCTTCTCCCGGCCAGGACTGAGCGGTGGAGGGGGAGTGGCGTTCGTGGGCGTGTAAGGAAAGGGAGGGTGAGTAAATGAGGCAGAGGGGGAGGTGTTGGACGACCTATGTCTTTATCTCGGTTGGGGTGGGTATTGGATGGACTTGGTCCATTTGGACATGGTGGGGGTGGTGTAGAGCGCAGGTTGGTGGAGAGGGACGGTGGAGGGCGAGGTGATGGGTTATGGACCAGAGGAGGGGCGGTGTATCCGCCCCACGAGCCTTGGGTGCTCCACCCTTTTTACCTCGGGTGAAAGAAAAGAGGGGAGGGGGAGAGCTAGGGTGGCTCTCAGTGGTGCAGAGGGGAGGTAGGTGGGGTCAGGGACACGACTAGAGGGAGATGTGAGGCGTGTTGCAGCTGCAATGGCTCTAAGATCAAGATTTAAATTTCCTAGGACAAGTCTCTCTCACACACTTCCAAAGGCAAGAAACAAGGGAGAGGTGAGTGCTACAGTAGAGAGTCGACCAGATATGATGTAGTGGTGTTGTGGTGATCAAGGGTGGTGGTTTGGTGAGGGTTTGAGGGAGTATTAACCCAATGTTGTTAATTATCAAAGATTTAACATTTTTGATGCTTATGAAGCAACTCTTGAAGTTTGATCTTGGAAGGGTAGGGTAATGGTACAGGTACATGTATATGGTCAAGGTAAACCTCTATGAATTGTTTGGGATTTATTGGATGAATTTTGATCCTCTTTATGTCAAGTATTCAAATAGAGCGGAAAAGGTTTTTAGCATTAGATTGGATATTTTTGAATTGGACAAGAATGGATTTTGGATTGATATGATCCCAAATATGAATGCACACATTGGAGTTTTTTCCCAAGATTTATTGGAGAATAAAAGTATTTAAAATAATTATTATGCCAACTCTGCCATTTAAGAAAATGGGCAAAAAGAAATAATAAAGCTCTTCAAAAATGTTTAGTTTTTAAGTGGGAATATAGGGTATGCTAATTAGACTTCAAATGTGATCTAAGTTGGAGAGGTGTTTTGGCAAAAACCAAACTTTCCTTTATGGAAGGAGTTTTGAGGTTTTGGCTAATTACAAGAATTTAATTTTTTTGGGCCAAAATTACTTATGGATAATATTGGGTAAATCTTTATATCCAAGTTAGATGATGTCCACCTGCTGTATCAATCATTTCAAACCTTTGGTTTTGAGGATTTAACTTGATTTGGAAGGAAAACAAGGGATAAAGGATCTTGGGCACTATTACTTTTATACCATCAAAACATGGTTTGATCTTGGAGCTCAGAGCTCACCATGGGACATGGGATAGATGGATGGATATACCAAGTGATGTAGATCACCATGGTACAAAATTTTGAGGTTTATACAGATTTATACTTCCTAGGATTGATACCAAACTTTGAATAAATTAATGGTGCCATAGCAGATTATCAAGTAGCCTTCAAAACCATGTGGGTTCTAGAGGCACAAGAATCCAATTGAAACAAGTGAAGTAGTGATTGATACACCTTCATGATTATAGTACAACCATGCAAGTAGTTGGTCCAAAGAGTTTGGCATTAAGGTGTGATCTTCTTTCAAATTAGGCATGTTGATAAGATTGGCAGAGAAGATTATTTTCTTGCCTGCAAAACCATCAAGAACAATTGGGTTGGAGGATGATCTAGCCAAGGGCAAGAGTGTAGCTTGGTAGTCCTAATGATGGTTTCCAATATGGTTCAAGTTCATTGCCAAAAATGCACAAGGGTTGGAAATGAGGGAGACTCAAAGATGAGACATTGATAGTAGTTTTCCAGACTTAACCATTTCTGGCAGATCTAGAGTTTTTGACTAGAACATAAGAGAGGATGATTTGGAGATGATGCATGGTTCCAAAGCATCATCAAGTGGATGATGCTGAAGGGTAGATTGAGTAGAATAGATTCTTGCTTGATATTGGTCTTCATTGACTTGGAACCTTCTAGATTAGATCTCTTCAAAATTGATTTGGTTAAGGGTTTTAGATGATCACCAAGTGGTTGGAGATCAGATCCATCTTGTATTCTTGCTTAGGGTTTGGTGACCTTAAAGTATCTTGATCGTAGAGGATGAGCTCCTAGAGTAGCTCATGCCACTTCTTAAGCAAGCAAGTTAAACAGCAGATCAAGGCAATTCATCTTCTAAGCAAATAAATCTACTACTATGGATACCATCAAGCCTAGCTTGAGGTAGATATGGGTATTTTGAAATGTTGGAGTTGAATAAGGTGAGAGTCCTTGGTATTTCTACCAGGAGTAGCATTCAAAGGCTTTATAACCAGGTTTTGGAAAACCTAGAGGTCGGAGTAGTTGAATTTTTGTCTTGAAAACATAAGGAGAGTATATTATATAGCTCTCCATAGTTTGATCAATAGAAGCTAATAAAATAGTTTGGGTTGCAAGGGCATCTTGGCTCAAGTTTTGAAATGGCAGAACATTTGAGAATATGAAACATAAGCCAAGACAGTTTTTGTTAAATAGCTTTTGTCAACTAAGGTTAAGGTAAGGAGTCTATCATCTGTTGCATATTCAGAGGCATAAGCACAGACAAGCAATCAAGCAACACTGCAGCAATCAATAAGAAAAAGTTTTTGTTCCCCCTGATTTTTGCATTCTGGACAACTAATCAGGGTTGCTGAAATTGGGATGTTATAGACCTTTCCCCCTTAAAAGAATCTCATCCCGAGATTCGGGAGAGTAAGGTTAGGGTATTTAGAGTCAAGATTTAGTATTATGTGTTTCAAGCGTACTAACTTACGGCTTCATATTTGAATAGGGTCATTGCTTCGGTAGAGCTAAACTTCAATCTTCCTGGATGTATGGAGCGTTGAGCAGACTTTAGTCCTGGTGGTGATGGAGGATCTTCCTTCTGTAAGGATTTATGGCATTTTTCTTAAGGGCTTATCGTATCCTAGTTCACTATTTTGGGTCTAACTCCTGAGGTTGCTTCTGACAGATGGTTAGTCTATTTTTGTGGGAAAGACGCGGGTCTTTCCCCCTTAGGGTTAAACTAGGGTAGCTCGGGAATACGTCATTCCTTCTTTCTTAGAGTCGTCGGATGATGCTTTTAAGACTGTCGCCAACCTTCTGTCCGGATTTGAAGCCTTCAGATAACATCCGCAAACTAGGTGTTATGAGGCTTATGTATTACTTTTATTCGTACTTACACTATCAGAGTAGTTGAATTAGCGGATTGTCCAAATGGTTTAGAACTAACGGGGTTAGTGAATTTGTGGTCCTTTAGGCTGATCTTCAGCTGAAGTACCAGAGGGGCTTCGTAAATCCTCAGTGATTTCCTCATCTGATGACTCGGAAATTGATGCTTGGCCAAAGACATCAGATCTGGTACTTTTTCTGGACTATCTTTTCGTAGACAGTCTTCGGGATTTGAGTTGGAAAGACGCAGTCTTTCCACCTTAGAGATTCACTGAGGTCTTTCGAGAATGGTGCAGATCTTCCGCCTTGAAGTGTTGGCGTGATGGTAAAGAGGGTTGTATTTTTGTGGGTCTTGAGTTAAGGTCTTCGAGTGACGTCCTAATGCTCAAACCTGGTCAGGACAGTTTCCTAACTAAGGTTAATGGAGTTAGTTCTAGGCAGGTTAGCAGTTAACGATGCTTCTTACTAGTCTTTAGTCAAAGTAGAGACATCCAGCTTCGGGGGAGTTGTCTTCACACATCCGGGTCTTTAGGATTTAGAGTTATTCTAGCTTCTGGGGAGGAACTTCCCGTTGATTTGCGTGGGGTTGACTAAAATAGTTAGTCTCCTGAGGTGGTTGGAACCTCTAATATACCAAAGGTTAGTAGAGTCAGGTCTTCACTTCTTGCCTTTGTTCGCCGGTCTAGTGGCTTCTTGTGGATGATGCGGATCCTTTGATGGTAGACTTCCAGCTTCAAGGGAATTCTTGCAATGGTTGGGAGATGAATGTTGGTGCTTAGTATTGATGACAAGTCTTAAGAAGCGAGTTTGATGAGGTATGCCATCCTGCTGGGGAGTAGTCTTCGAGTGATTCTTACTTGAGAAGGTCGGACTTCTAGTTCTAGCGATGCTTTGCCTCTCATAAACTCCCGATGTTAGTCTGGGTTTTCGTTAGCAGCAACAACTAGGGGTTCCTAAGTTACTAGGTGTTGTGTTGATCCTTAAAATACGTTTGACTTGGTCAATCAAGGAAGAACATACAAATAAGTTGAATAGAGCGAGGGGGTCACAATGTCCTTCGCAAACAACACTCATCAAGCAACACATCATGAATTTAGGCAAGCAAACACGGTCTACTATAGAGACCAAGGGGTTAACTACTGTCGATATAGGGGAATCCTATCTTAGGACTAGTAATCCTAAATGTCGTGCTATGGGGGTCTGGGTCACTATCTTGCATATGAAGCCTTTGTCGAGTCATTAAACGCTTCTCGATAGTGTAGTACTTGATTTCTTTTGTTTACGAGGATTCTGCTGGTAAGGCGATCTTGTAGTCTCCTTGTGTTTGCTAGTAGTTGCTTCTTGTCATCTCTTCCGCAACATCTTCACCGGGTTCTAGGTCCTAGTTATTTGAAATACGTAGGTTTGGAATTTGGACGAGGGATAGAGGAAACCATTTTTGAAATAATTTAGACTAGAATAAGATAAGAGGTAGAATCTTTCGAAAGGCTTTGAGGAACTAGTTTTCGAAAGCTAGTGTTTCCAAAAATAGTTTTCCTCTCTAACGACCATGCTAACTAAGGTTCTCCTACAGTTAGGATGGCTCTGATACCAAGTCTATGGGGCCCCGGATTAATCCTCCGAGAATCCCTGTCATACATACACCATGATCCCATGATCAGTTAGTCGTGGCACATAACCGACAAGTATCAAAGTAAACATCCATTACTTAAGCGGATACATGTCATACCTTACATCACATTATGGCTACATCAATAATCATCAGCGGACTTCATCAAGCACAGAGCCCAAGCCATGCCTTAACCTACTGGCAGCTAACTGGAAGAACGACCTAACTCGCATGGTCATCAACTTCACCTTCTTCTTGATATCTGACCAAGTTAATAGCCAGGGACAATGCCAGTGACTACTTTGAATGTACTCGCAAACCACCTTAAGATAAAAGTAATAACAACAACATGATATGCAGTATCGCTGTGGTAGTAGGAGGGCTACAAGAGAGGTTCTTTTCACAGATAACTTCTCTTGGAGATATAGCATCTACATGTCTTTGTTGACAACTTTTGTAAAACATTTTGGAAACCTTTTTGCAAAGTTTTAGGGAATCACTAGGAATGGGTCACCCATTTTCTTCGTCCTTCCGGTCATCACATGACCAAACTCCGTTCCTTCCTTTCTGACCATCCCATTGTCAAAACAGATATCCTTTCCAACCATCCCATGGTCAAAAGATTTCCAAAGCCATTGCTTTCCGAAATCCTTTTTGAAAACAAAACCAGCACCGCTCTACAGCAACCTTCCCAACCGTCCATGACCACGGACACGGCTATTCGAATATATTTACACTCTGCAGAGGTTGTACACTTTACCCACACCATCCGGGTACCCTACCCTGATCTACACCGATCGTGGGTCGAGTAACTGATCAAGACTCTCCGGATGCCCACTCCAATATAAGTGTCTACCCTATGAGAGTTATTCCTCTCAACACCGGGATTCCCTAAATAGTTCCCAAGCCAACCGGAGTGCTTTTTGCACTACACAAAGTGTGCGCTTTCAATGAAGGGATCATAGTAACGCGTGGAGGCCCGTAGACCTTTCGTTCCTTCTCTAGGTCGATGTCTCACGTGGACCTTTACAAGAGAAGGCCCACCCTCCAGGATTTTTAAATCCCCTGTAGTAGTTGTAGGCAGCTTATACCAGAGTAAACAAACATCAAGCCCAGCCCTGTCCCATTCCAGAGTAATGTGGTTGCACGGGTTAATTATTCTAGCAAAACTGCAAAGAACTGGGTGTGTTTTCGTAATCCTTTTTCCTCCATCTACCCTTCAGCATTTTGTAAAACAAAAACCTTTTTTATTTTCTCAAACTTCTCTTGGTAGGTCAAACCTCACCAAGGTTTTTCCATAAACATTTTTGTAACACTTTTTCGCGGGTCTTCCCATCCTCTAGTTTTTCTTCGGCTAAAACGGGGATTCCAACGGGGTATGGTGTTATACACCAACTATCATATTAGGGACCAGTAGGTGTCATCAAGGGGGTTGTACTTAATAGTACAAAGTGTAATGGTTTGGAGGAGCCAATCCACTACCAGATACAGATCATAATAGTATAAAACAATGCAGTTTCATAAAAAGTAGGTAAAACATGCATAATTAAAACAGTAGGACAACGCTTATGAGCAAGAAGGTGGCTTTCCTGAGATCAGCAGTCTAGCAATATATGTCACTGGACTTCTTCTTTATATAACCAAGAATACCAATGCCAATATTAATAATAAGATCTCTTCTTCTCATCGTCAAAACAATCGCAACTATCGTCGTCCGGGAGCACACATGCAAACAAGCAAGAGCACAATCAACACAAGAAAAAGAAGCATCATTACAATACATCAAACAAAAATTCAACACACTATTCACTTCAGTAGGTTTTTGATAGATTAATATCATAGCACATGGAAATGCTTTAATTGCCTTTGTGGATTTGCCTTTGTGGATTTGTTTGTCAAATACCACCTAAGGAAGGGGTTTTGACTAAGGCTTGGGTCTATATGATATCAATGTATAAAAATTATATCAACAGGTAGGTATTGAAATAAAAAGGCCTACAAAAGTGGTTTCATGATTTTATCACTTTTCTTTATTTAGATATGATTATTTTAGTGAAATAACCTCTAGTTTAGGTGAATAAATCACCAGAAAAGATCTGGAGCTCAAATAAAGTTGTCCTTAGAGGTTTTGGTATCCTTTGGTGTTTAAGAGTTTTGAGAGTTGGATTCATCTAAAAATATTTAACAGAATACCCTTGGGAAATTCCCAAATTCAATTCTGCAAGCTTTTTGTCTTTTTCACCAAATTTAATATACAAGGTCTATTTATATGAAACCAAGGAAACATGTTAGGTATTTCTAATACCTTTCTGTAGAAATTGAATTCACCCTTTTCCGATTTGCAAAACTCCTGTAGTGATTTTTCTACAAGAACAACCCTAGACAAATATATTTAAATCACCAAAAATGAACAGAGGCTCCAAAAATAATGATATCCTAGGTTTTGGTAGATATTGACGTTCCTCATCTAAGAGATTTTGAATTAGGTCGAAACAATTTGTGGTTTGGCCTGGGGAAATTCTTAAAGTCATAATAGGCCTAAATTTGTTATTTTCCTTACAGGCAAAATGTAGCTTAACATGGGACGAGATAAATATTCTCTAATATCCAAAACAAATACCTTTCATAGGGACTTGGATTTACTCCATTTGGATATGGGAATCTACCTGAGGGATTTAAGGAGTGTTTTAAGTATTTTCTGGAAATTGATTTAATATATTTAATATATACATATTCTGAGCTAACCAAAGGTTACTGGGTGTTAGGGAAAACATACATGTACTTAGAAAAAAATTAGATCTAGGCATATTGGGTTGATTTCCATTTTCTAAATGATTTAAAACAGGGGGCAATTATTAGATCTGGAAATACAGGAAAAAGGAAAAGAAAAAGGGGGCGTCGCGGGCCAGATCTGGAGGGAAATGGGTCGGATTTGTGCTACAGCTGGCCCACTAGCGTCTCACAGCGGGAGGGAAGCATTTGAATCCTGAAGAGCTGGCCCGGCCGGTCAGTGGGAGGGGCGGCCTAAGGGGTATGGTGGCTCGGTGGCCGTTAGATCTAGAGACGATCTACGACCACGAGGTCGTCTTCTCCGCTGGGGTAGGGGCTGTCACGGGGAGGCTTACCAGGGGTTTTCCGATGGCCAGGGAGCGGTGGGGTCGATGCGGCGCGTCAAGGAGACTCTAGAGATGGGTGGGAAGATCTGGTTCTGTGGCGGGAGTCTGTTTGCGGTTGTCAGCAGAGGAGGGCTCGTCGGAGCTCCGCCGTGGCTTCGAGAGGTGCTACACTAGGAAGAGATGAAGGCGGGGTTAGCCTTAGAAAATCCTAGGGATATCAGGGCAGTCCCATGCAGAAGGAGGAGAGCAGGAGAGAGGGAACTACACTCGTTTCTGGACAGTGGCCGAGAGGTGTTCTCCCTCTTATCCCGGCTATGACTAAGCGGTGGAGGAGGAATGGCGTCCAGGGGTGTGTAAGCAAAGGGAGGGTGAGTAAATGACGCAGAGGGGGAGGTGTTGGGCGACATGTGTCTTTATCTCGGTTGGGGTCAGTATTGGATGGACTTGGTCCATTTGGACATGGTGGGGGTGGTGTAGAGCGTAGGTTGTTGGAGAGGGACGTTAGAGGGCGAGGTGATGGGTCAGGGACTAGAGGAGGGGCGGTGTCTCTTCCCCACGAGCCTTGGGTGCTCCACCCTTTTTACCTCGGGTGAGGGCTAGGGAGAGCTAGGGTGGCTCTCAGTGGTGCAGAGGGGTGGTAGGTGGGGTCAGGGACATGACTAGAGGGAGATGTGAGGCGTGCTGTAGCTGCAATGGCTTTAAGATCAAGATTTAAATTTCCTAGGACAAGTCTCTCTCACACACTTCCAAAGGCAAGAAACAAGGGAGATGTGAGTGCTACAGTAGAGAGTCGACCAGAGATGATGTAGTGGTGCTGTGGTGATCAAGGGTGGTGGTTTGGTGAGGTTTGAGGGAGTGTTAACCCAATGTTGTTGTTTATCAAAGATTTGCCATTTTTGATGCTTATGAACCAACTCTTGAAGTTTGATCTTGGAAGGGTAGGGTAATGGTACAGGTAGATGGATATAGTCAAGGTAAACCTCTATGAATCTTTTGGGATTTATTGGATGAATTTTGATCCTCTTTATGTCAAGTATCCAAATAGAGCAGAAAAGGTTTTTAACATTAGATTGGATATTTTTTAATTGGAGATTAAAAGTATTTAAAATAATTATTATGCTATCTCTGCCATTTAAGAAAATGGGAAAAAAGAAATAATAAAGTTCTTCAAAAATATTTAGTTTTGAAGTGGGAAGATAGGGTATGCTAATTAGACTTCAAATGTGATCTAAGTTGGAGAGGTGTTTTGGCAAAAACCAAACTTTCCTTTATGGAAGGAGTTTTGTAGTTTTGGCTAATTAGAAGAATTTAATTGTTTTGGGCCAAAATTACTTATGGATAATATTTGGTTAATCTTTATATCCAAGTTAGATGATGTCCACCTACTGTATCAATCATTTCCAACCTTTGGTTTTGAGGATTTAACTTGATTTGGAAGGAAAACAAGGGATAAAGGATCTTGGGCACTATTACTTTTATACCATCAAAACATGGTTTGATCTTGGAGCTCAGAGCTCACCATGGGACATGGGATAGATGGATGGATATACCAAGTGATGTAGATCACCATGGTACAAAATCTTGAGGTTTATACAGATTTATACTTCCTAGGATTGATACCAAACTTTGAATAAATTAATGGTGCCATAGTAGATTATCAAGTAGCCTTCAAAACCATGTGGGTTCTAGAGGCACAAGAATCCAATTGAAACAAGTGAAGTAGTGATTGATACACCTTCATGATTATAGTACAACCATGCAAGTAGTTGGTCCAAAGAGTTTGGCATTAAGGTGTGATCTTCTTTCAAATTAGGCATGTTGATAAGATTGGCAGAGAAGATTATTTTCTTGCCTGCAAAACCATCAAGAACAATTGGGTTGGAGGATGATCTAGCCAAGGGCAAGAGTGTAGCTTGGTAGTCCTTATGATGGTTTCCAATATGGTTCAAGTTCATTGCCAAAAATGCACAAGGGTTGGAAATGAGGGAGACTCAAAGATGAGACATTGATAGTAGTTTTCCAGACTTAACCATTTGTGGTAGATCTAGAGTTTTTGACTAGAACATAAGAGAGGATGATTTGGAGATGATGCACGGTTCCAAAGCATCATCAAGTGGATGATGCTGAAGGGTAGATTGAGTAGAATAGATTCTTGCTTGATATTGGTCTTCATTGACTTGGAACCTTCTAGATTAGATCTCTTCAAAATTGATTTGGTTAAGGGTTTTAGATGATCACCAAGTGGTTGGAGATCAGATCCATCTTGTATTCTTGCTTAGGGTTTGGTGACCTTAAAGTATCTTGATCGTAGAGGATGAGCTCCTAGAGTAGCTCATGCCACTTCTTAAGCAAGCAAGTTAAACAGCAGATCAAGGCAATTCATCTTCTAAGCAAATAAATCTACTACTATGGATACCATCAAGCCTAGCTTGAGGTAGATATGGGTATTTTGAAATGTTGGAGTTGAATAAGGTGAGAGTCCTTGGTATTTCTACCAGGAGTAGCATTCAAAGGCTTTATAACCAGGTTTTGGAAAACCTAGAGGTTGGAGTAGTTGAAGTTTTGTCTTGAAAACATAAGGAGATTATATTATATAGCTCTCCATAGTTTGATCAATAGAAGCTAATAGAATAGTTTGGGTTCAAGGGCATCTTGGCTCATGTTTTGAAATGCCAAAACTTTTGAGAATATGAAACATAAGCCAATAAAGTGTTTGTTAAATAGCTTTTGTCAACTAAGGTTGAGGTAAGGAGTCGGTCATCTATTGCACATTCAGAGGCATAAGCACAAACAAGCAATCAAGCAACACTGCATCAATCAACAATAAAAAGTTATTTTTCCACCTGATTTTTGCATTCTAGACAACTAATCAGGGTTGCTGAAATTGGGATGTTACATCACGTTTCCTTGATTACAATTAATAACAGCTCCTTCAGTATTAAGAAAAGGTCTCCCAAGAATAATAGACATAGTGTCATCTTCGGGCATTTCAAGCACAACAAAGTCAGTTATTATCAAGCAATTATGAGGAACTTGAACAGGTACATCCTCACATATACCAACAGGAATAGTAGTTGATTTATCAGCCATTTGCAAGGATATATTAGTTGGTATTAGTTTTTCCAATTGAAGTCTCTTGTAGAGAGAGAAAGGGATAACACTAACTCCTTCTCCCAAATCACACAAAGCAATTCTAACATAACTATTTTTAATAGAGCAAGGAATAGTTGGAATCCCTTGGTCTCCAAGTATCTTTGGGACCTTACCATTAAAGGAATAATTAACAAGCAAAGTAGAAATTTCTTCATTAGGGATCTTCCTTTTATTAGAGACAATATCCTTCATATACTTTGAATAAGGAGGCAATTTAATAGCATCAGTCAAAGGAATTTACAAAAATAGAGGTTTCATCCACTAACAAAACTTATTATAGTGTTCATCTTCCTTTGACTTGTGTTTCTTATCAGGGAAGGCATAGGTTTTTGTACCCAAGGCTCTCTTTCACTACCATGTTTCTTAGCAACAAAATCTTCTTTAGTGTATTTAGTATTCTTAGTGTGCCTTTCAGGTTCTTCTTCGACTTTTTTTTATTTGGAGCATCATTTTCCTCATTCCCACTTTCAGTTTCAGCATTAGAGACAGATATACTGTTGGGATCTATAGCAGGTTCAGGAGATTCTACAATATGTTTACGTTTCTTTTTTCTTTTCTTAGGAGAAGTGCCATTATTTTCAATTTGTTGAGAATCCTGCACAATTCTTTTAGGATGCCCCTCGGGATATAGAGGATCCTGAGTGGCAGCACCACTTCTAGTTCTAATTTCATAAGCATGTTTTTCTTTAGCAACATTAATTAGCAAGTCTTTTTGTACTTTAATAAGCTGATCAATTGAGTTTGAACCATTTGGAAGTGTTTAACAAGCATTTTAACATCATTAGAGGTTCTTTCCACAATATCTTTTAACTCAATAATAGCTCTAGAGTTTTCCATTAGATGATTTTGCACCCTTTTATTAAAATTATCTTGCTTAACAATAAAAATATCAAATTCTTCTAAGCATTGATCAGGAGGTTTAGAATAAGGAATATCACCTTCATCAAAGTGTTGGAGAGAGTGTACCTCAATAGTGGATGAGTGGGAGATGGGCTTACATTATTCTTCTATAGGAGGTAAATTCTTCACGTGTTCAACTTTAATACCTTTCTCCTTAAGACATTTCTTAGCTTCCTTCATCACTTCGTCATTTAGTTCAATAACTCCCCTCTTCTTTGATGTTGGTATAGGCGCATGCACAGTTAACTCAAGTGTAGTTATCTCAGGTATAGTTGGCTTAGGAGGAGTCCAATCTTCATAATTCTTACTAATTTTAGCCATTAATTCCTCAGCTTCCTTAGGAGTCCTATTCCTGAAAACACAATCAACACAACTATCCAGGTATGTCCTAGAGCCTTCAGTTAGTCGATTATAATATATATATCAAGAAGCTCATTTTTAGGTAATGAACATCTAGCCTGTGCATGGATCAAAGCACAAAACCTTGCCCATGATTCAGGCAATATCTCTTTTTCTCCCTGTTTAAAATCAAAAAGTTCCTGCAAAATAGCATGTCTAGCTCTAGGAGGGAAATATTACTGAAGGAAGGTACTAATCAAGCAATCAGGGCTATCAATAGATCCAGGAGGTAAATTATTAAACCAAGTTTTAGCTTCTCCTTTCAGTGAAAAAGGGAAAAATTTAGCAACAAAGTAGGTGCGCATATTAATAGCATCATAAAACAGGCCACTCATGGTTCAAAGCTCAGTCATATGTGCTATAGCACTTTCATTCTTATTCCCACAAAAAGGTTCTTTCTCAACAATAGTAATGTAAGATAGATCAAGAGAGAAATACTAATCCTTATCTTTAATGTTTATGGGAGATGCAGCAAACTTAGCATTAGGAGACAATTTGGGTTTTATAGTACGCCTCTCAAGGAGACTCTTAATAGCACTCCTATCATGGGTGTTTTTCCATTCTTTAATAAATTCATCGGTCATCTCTATATAACCGTCTTCAATACCATAACACTCTATAGACTTAGGTGAACTAATAGATGTAGCAGTGTCTTCATTAGGAGTTTCAGTATTCCCAACTATAGTTCTAGCAATCGTAGCATCTAGGAAAGGACTTAATGAACCACTTTTATCAAGCACAGTAGAAGCAACATCATAAGTATCAAAAGATTCAGATTCAGCAATAGTAGTAGTGTGTGTAGCATGTGTATGTGGTGGTGTAAGGAGCTTAGTCATTACAGATGGTGAATCAAGAGCAACATAGGTGTTCAGAACTGTACCTCTCCTTGTAGTGGATGGTAAAATAGGGACCTTGCCATCACGAGACTTACCCATGATGGATGAATGGTAGCGAACAATAGTGATTCCAAGTCAACTTGATAAATAGAGTTATGCTCCCCGGCAACGGTGCCAGAAAATAGTCTTGATGACCCACAAGTATAGGGGGTGTATCACAGTATTTTCAACGGAAGTGAAACCCAATTTATTGGTTCGACACAAGGGGAGCCAAACAATATTTATAAGCCTTAACAACTGAGTTGTCAATTTAGTTGCACCTGGAAACACTCTTGCTCACAGTAGTTTATCAGCAGCAACAGTTTTGTAATAGCAATAGCAAAGTAACAGCAGTAGTAAAAGTAAAGATAGTAGTAACAATAGCAGTAAACAGTATGATTAAAGCGTGGTAGGCATATGGATGGATGGACGGGCGTTTCATGGACAAGACAATTCACATAGCAATCAAGACATAGGGCATTTGCAGATAAATAAGATAAAGCATTCAAGTACTAAATAATCATAGGCATGTGTTCCATATATAATCATACGTGCTCACAATGAGAACTTGCACAACATATTTTGTCCTGCCAGCCCGTTTGCAGCGGGCCTCAAGGGAACTACTGGCAATTAAGGTGCTCCTTTTAATAAAGCACCGGCGCAAAGCTTTAACACTCTGTGAACACATGTGATCCTCACATCAAAGCCATTCCCTCCATTTATCCCGATTGCTGTCACTTCAGGGCCTTTGGTTCCGGACAATAACGTGTGTATACAACTTGCAGGTAAGACCATAAACATTACTATCATAATGAATCAATAACATGTTTAGATCTGAAATCACAAAAAGCACTAATAATAGATACTACGCACCATGCCCTAACAATCTGATGCCATTACATGAACGAACTCATCCAATCCCTACCATCCCCATAGCCTACAGCGGGGGATTACTCACTAATAGATGGGGGAAACATGGACGATCGATGGAGAAGTGATGGTGGCGATGATGGCGATGATCTCCTCCAATTCCCCGTCCTGGCAGGGTGCCAGAACGGAGTTTCTGGTGTTGCTTTCCGGAATCTGGTGGTAACGGCAAAGCGGAACTCTTTCTGGAAGAACGTCGAACCCCCTCGGTTTTTAGGTCAAGGGGCATATTATAGGGAAAGAGGGAGGCCGAGGGGGTAGCCGAGGCGGCCACACCACCCCCTAGCACGGCCAGGCCTGGCCCACGTGGCTAGGTGGTGTGGGCCCCTCGTGGCCCTCCTCCGTCTTGTCTTCTGGCTCTGTGAGTCTTCTGGTGAAATAGGATTTTTGGCATATTTTCTGGGATTTTTCCTCATAGTTGATTATATGCACAAAACCTAGACACCAAGGTAATTCTGCTGAAAACAGCGTCATTATGTGTAGTTGTATCCAAATCACACAAGTTTAGAGGAGAAACAATAGCAAAAGTGTTCGGGAAAGTAGATACGTTTTGGACGTATCAAGGGGGGCGAGGTAACATTCGATTTTAACAAGCCTAGGCAGATACTTGCACTCCATCGTGCACATGTTGACCTAAGGACCAAGAACATAGGTAATACTAATTAATTTGTTTATGTACTCATCACAACTTCTAATGATTTTCTTGCGACTAACTGTTCTGCACCATTGTCTTTACTCATCATATGAACCTGACCACTTCTGTAGTTCGCTTCCCCTTATGTACCCTGAGAAGGGTGCTAGCATCAAGGTGCTAGCACCGACACTGGCCCTAGTTCCGGCAACGACGCCTGTTGACCTTAGTAGGAGAAAGAATAGAGGTAGTAACTTAATTCGCTTGTATAGTCTCATCTCTGTCTAGGAGTAACTGTTGTATAAGAAACCATTTTGCATGTACACATCTCATATGCCTCTCTGACCACTCCTGTAGTCCCCTTACCTACCCCCAGAAGGTAACCAGCATCAAGCTGCTGGCACCCGCATCGGCAGTAGCCCTAATTCCTGCTCCAGCACCTATTGACATAAGGATAAAGAATGGAGGTAGTAACTTAATTTGCTTGTATACTCATCATATCCTCTGATCACTGTCTTGTGAGTAACTGTTGTATAAGAGACCATTTTGCTTGTACACATCTCATCTGCCTCTACCATCCCTACAGTCAGCTTAGCTACCCTTCAGAAGGAATATAGCATCAAGCTGTTGGCGCCGGCACTAGTTCTGGTCCTTCTGGCTCTGATACCAGCCCCTCTACAATTAGTGGCACCATCTCCTGCACCAGCACCAGCTACCGCACCCGCCCCAGCATAGGCACCAGCACCGGCACAAGCTCCTTCACACCCTGCGCAGTGCCTTGTCAAACCATATCCTACACTTGTGTCATGAAAAGGTCACACCGGATTATGTTTGTGAGTATATGGCGGCAGATAAACGTCTCTGAATGTCTTCTCAAGTTTCACATGATTCGGTGCATTGCTCTTAATAATTATGTGTCTGTCTCTTGCTTTGACTCAGAAATTTCCTAAGAGTGCCACAAAGCAACCCTAGGCCAGATGAAAGGGCACAATAGTGTTCACGATGCAGAGAGAAGGAGTGCAAATCGAGGGACGCTATTCCATTAACTCGACTGCTGGGCGCTTAGCAGCTACTTCTAGGTGGATGAATTTCTGGAAAGTAGCCAAACTTACCATTGGAAGAATGGTCAAGGTCGATGTACCTGGCTTCCCTGAATGTCGCATGTTGTTCATGAAGTTTCTAGTTGTCTAGCTCTTTGTTCGCATGCTATTGTAATTAGTTATGTGGTTGTATTATCTCCACTGATCATATATGGGTGGTAAAACTGTGATAACCTTTTGCTAGATTGGAGCTATGAGTTGTACGTACTGGTATGGTATATCTGTATCTATATGACAGATCCCTATATGACCAAATACTATAACAATGATTGTGTTCTAGTGATCTAGTGTGTTTGGAGAAAAGGGAAAACTGATCGTGTGACATGGTTTTTAGAGCTTAAACAAGAACTTGGTCTCTCTGAACTGCTATTGAATTAGTGTTTGTATTGCTGAATCAGTCACTTTGAAATAATTCTGAATTGGTCAAGTGCTACTGAATATTAACTAAGAATCTGTCGATATTTTTTATGTCTTATTTCCCATACTCCTTAATCTTTCAAATGCTACTGAATTTCTTAAAAGTTATGTCATTGCTGTTGGCTTCTTGCTCTTGAGCTTTTACCTGTGTGTCATCCGAACTGTTGGATGTGTTTTGGGCAGAGATTAGAGGGTAAAGATATACAGCATGTTTTCACCAAGTGAAGTCATTGGATACTAGCCCTGTTTTGGTGCACATAATGTGTGTTTTTTAGTTATTTTTACATGGATATCTGTCAAAGGAATTATCGCTTTTTCCTCCCTCGGTGAGGTCTGTGTTTGAATTCGGCAAGCCACAACCGAGTGAAATTTGAGATATGAGTCCATTGACCATAGCCCAAAAGCTTTTTAATTTGGCCTTTTTGGCATTTCCCCCACCTCTAAAAAAACTCTGCCTACCCATATTTTTAAGAAACTAACCCATTATGTGGCTTTTTATAAATTGAGATTCCAGTAGCACTGCCCTTTTATTTTAAGAGACATAAACATGGATACACAAAATATTTTTAAGAAGACTAATACATAAGTTATAGGTACTATAAAGATTTTAATGATTCATCCAATTTCTTTTGCATAGTGGCAACTCATACGATTTATATTTGTTGAGGTTTTGAGTTTGAATCATGTGTGCTTGACATATATTTATTTCGGTTTATTTTTTCCATGTAGCGATACTGTTTTACAGAGAGGATGACACCGCAGGCCCACCAGCCTGCAACGTCCCTCGAGTTTAATGGGATGGTTTGAAAAAATGAAGTTAAGTACTTGTACAGAGAGGCTAGCATCAGGGACCCACAAGCCAAAACATACCAAGGAGCATGTGGGCCCCAGCAGCAGTACCACAAGCAGCTGCGGCATCGAACAATGATTCCAAGGTTAAAACAGCAGACGCAGCCAAAAAACTCCATCATACAAACGTTTCATTTACAGAGAGACTGGCATGAGGGACCCACTAGCGAGACCTTATATAAGGGCTACATCGAGCAACATTGCCAAGTTCGAAACAGGGAGGCTCGAGCGAGGAAATAGTCCAGCATGGACACTTTTGTTCTAATGAGAGGGACATGTGGACTATTTTTTTAAAGAAAGACATGGTGGACTGTTGAGCATAACCCAGATAAATTTGAGAAAGGATCCCATGGATCCTAGTCTATGTAGTATAGTCCATGTAGAGCAGCCCATGTAGATAGATAAGCTCTTATTAATTCAGACTTTTGGGCATTTCCCCCACCTCTTAAAATAAAAACCTCTTCCTACCCATGTTTGAAACTGCTCCATTATGTGGCATTTTATAAATTGAGATGCTTGCCATTTTATATTTTAATAAAATAGATACACGTAGACACACAAAATACATTTTAGAAGACTGATACGTAAGTTGTAATACTAATACATGTTTAATGATTTAATTTCTATAAATATCTTTGGTGTAGTGGAAACGCACTCAGTTTACGTCTATTTGATTTGATTTGAAGGTCTTTAGTTCGAATCCCCAATGTGTACATATTTATATATATTTTGGGTTTACATTTTTTGAGAAAGGGTTTACATTTAAATATCACATTACGGAAAGGCTGACATCACAGACCCACCAGCTTGCAGCATCCCTCGAGTTTAATGGTCAGGTTTGAAAAAAAGATAAATACTTGTACAGAGAGGCTGTCATCAGGGATCCACCAACCATAACATACAAGGATGCATCGGGGACCCACAAACCGGAATATACCAGAGAGGCTGACATGGGGGCCTCAGCAGCAACACCATACATGGCTACCACATCAAGCAATGTTGCTAAGGTCAAAACAGCGAACGCGGCTGAAAAAAGTCCGTCATACGCAGGTTTATTTACAAAGATAGCGATATGTGGGACCCAATAGCGTGACCTTATATAGGTGCTGCCTCGAGCAACATTGCCAAGTTCGAAACAAATAGGCGCGAGCGAGAAAAAAGTCCAGCATGCACACGTTTCTTCTAATGAGAGGCTCACACGAGGGACCCAGCAACCTGAAAAAAGGCTGATGCATCGAGAAACACTATCAAGTTCTAAACAAGGAGGCATGACCGAGGGTAAAAATTCCATCATACACAGGTTTGTTCTAATGATTAAATGACATGTGGGGCCCAACAACGTGATTAAATGGTAGATACAATGAGCAACGCTATCAAGTTCGGAACACAAAAGGGCGACCGAGAGAAAAATTCTATCATACACACGTTTCTTCTAATGAGAGGATGACATGTGGGTTCCAGAAGTTTGATTAAATGGTAGATGCATCGAGCAGCGCTATCAAGTTCGGGACAGGGTAGCTCAAGCGAAGAAAAAAATCCATCATACACACGATTCTTGTAATGTGAGGCTGACATGGGGGACCCAACAGCGTGACTAAATGGCAGATAGATCAAGCAACGTTATCGAGTTCGAACAAGGGAGGCGCAACCGAAAAGTATGGTCCTCTAGAGACACTGACATCCGGGACCCACACGCCTCAAAATACTTCGGCCAGTCAACATCGCGCGTGAAAAAGAAAATCTTGCTTTTGCCATGCGCTCGCCAAGCTTCCTGCATGTTTTTAGCAGTTCCGTCATAGTAGAGGGGCGCGAAACTGAGAAAAAAAGTTTTCCATCGGCCACGGTCGAGCTGAGAATTTCATCGCGGAAGACGCTCCTTCTACGACGACCGTCAGGCCAAGTCGTTGAAGAAGGAAACATTTCTTGTAGTGATATACTATATATTAGTGGTAAGATAAGAAAAGAAAGACTATCAATAATATATCTTCTCGATGCTAAAATGGAAAAGAAGATCCAACGGCTAGCAATTTTGGGATTCACGAGTCTTGATCCAACGGTTAATATTCCAGGTTATTCCTACACTATATAGTGGTAAGATAAGATAACAAAGAATATCAATAGTATATCTTCTAGATGATGGAATGGAAAAGAGGATCCAACAGCTAGCATCAATGTTAGGATTCACGGGTCATGCTTCAACAGTTAATATTTGAAGTTATCCATACACTATATATAATAGTGGTAAGATAAGAAAAGAAAGACTATGTATCAATAGTGTATCTTCTCGATGCTAAAATGGAAACAAAGATCCAACGGCTGGCAATGTTGGGATTTGCGAGTCTTTATCCAGTCAATATTCAAAGTTATTCGTACACTATATAGTGGTAAGATAATTAAGATACCAAATACTATCAATACTATCATTCTTCTAGATGCTAGAATGGAAAAGAAGATCCAATGGCTGACGATTTTGGGATTCCCGAGTATTGATCCAACGCTCAATGAATAACTTTGAAGATTGAGCATTGGATCAAGACTTGTGAATCCAACGTTGTATGTCGTTGGATCTTCTTTTCCATTGTAGCATCTAAAAGATATTATTGATAGTATTTAGCACAATGGACACTATGCATAAACCTCAAAACAAACTATCTTCTCCATCATTCTAGAATCTTCTCCCTTGTTTCTCTAGACCATGTTACCAAAAATTTCAAGTAATATTAGTTATAGATAATCAATGTTGACTTCTACATGATACAAATACAAGAATCAGATATACCCATACTTTATAGATGTCGATCAAATTATATAGTCTTACTACTATATAGTGTATGAATAACTTTGAACTTTGACAGTTGCATCAAGACTCGCAAACCCAAACAATGCAAACTATTGGACCTTCATTTATATCATAGCGCATATATAATGTCCATAGCTCTAAAGACTATCATTGAAGTATTGTATATGCATGCTAGAATGGATACAAGATCCAAGGTTTGCAATGTTGGGATTTGTCAGTCTTAATCCAAATGTCAAAGTTCAAAATTATTTGTACACTATATACAGTACTAGTAAGATTATATAATAGGTAAATCTCAAAAAATTAGAAATTTGATAGGCATCTATAAAGTATGAGTGTATATTTGGTTCTTGTACTTTGTATATCATGTAGAAGTCAACGATTATTAGCTATCTGATACTTAAAAATTCTGGTAACATAGTCTAGAGAAATAAGGGAGAAGATTCTAGAACGATGGAGAAGTGTGTTTTGAGGTTTGTGCATAGCATTCATTGTGCTGAAGACTATCAATAGAATCTTCTAGATGCTAGAATGGAAAGGAAGATCCACCAGCAGGAAATGTTGGGATTCGTGAGTCTTGATCCAACTGTCAATATTCAAAGTTGTTCGTACACTATATAGTGGTAAGATAAGATAAGAAAGACTAACAATAGTATCTTCAAGATGGTAGAATGGAAAAGAAGATCCAACGGCTATCAATGTTGGGATTCACGAACCTTGATTGATCCAAACGTCACGATAAGGTCCTCTTGCCTCCATATGAAAGTAACAAGATACAACTGACTTCTCTGTCCCATTCCAAATCTCATGGTTAACGCGTAATATACGGTCCTAGAATCACTGATTTCATGGGTTATTAATCCTATGGTGTCTTATGCACCTGGAACCCTAAGTTCCATTGCTCATCTTTATCATCACTTAGGATGATAACTATATCTTATTTTATTAAAGAAGATAATATTTTCTTCCTCCAAATCATAGGTGTCAACATCCGGATTTTTAATCCCAGATGCTTGTTATGCCATACATCGCAATCCCAGGATTACCATTTTTGCGAGACATAACAGATTAGATATCACAGTACATCATCCATTACAAACCATAATAAGGTCTTACACGAATAAAGGATCTCATGATCCAGTCTTAATACAACAAGCAGCGGAATAAATAATAAGCGTAGCAGTGGGGTGCATCTTCAGGGTCACAAGCACTGCTGATGATGGAAGATAGTCCTAGTTATCATAGCCGTCCTACTGTCCTTCCTCTTGGTAGTCTCCTTCATAGTCTGGCCACGGGAATAGCCTGGGACAAAAGCCATGAGTACTCTTTAAGTACTCGCAAACTACCACTAACAAGTAAGATAGATCTAGTAGGATTGCTAACTCTAAGTTCATTTGTAAAGTGAAGTTTGAAACCTAAGCTGAGTTCAGAAGAAAAGAAAGATAAAATAAAGTTTGAAATCACCTAAGTGGGAACTCAATTGTCATAGTCACAACTCCGTTGTGGTCAAGTCATGTCACAATTCATTTCATAAGTTGTTTTGAAAACATCTGACAACGGAACAGTATGGCCACTTCAACTGTCCATAACCGTGGACGTGGCTATTCGAATAGTTTGACACTCTGCAGAGGTGGTACACTTTCACCACAAGATTCGATACATCTATTAGGGATAACCCTGCATCATCGTACTTAGTATGCAGATAATCAAACATAACCTTTCCTTTACACACCCTAGTATAAGCACCTCTCCTATGAGCTTGGCCTCCCAGCCATGACCATCTATCATCCTGGGCACTTCATAGGTGGATAACATTGAGAGGTAGCCTCAGCTCAAACCTCTTCCGCGAGGGAACTAATACTGATGTATATAAACTTCCGGCTAAGCGTTACCCAATTTAGGTATTGTGGTTGTACGGTAAAATTGGAATGGTATCGCATCCGAACCCAACCATCAGTTTTGTAAAAGGGCTAAGGCTCATGCCTCAACATTTTCATCCTCATAAACCATTTGTGCTTCTCAACACCTGTCAAAACATCACAATAGAATGACTCATCATTCCAAGGTTTTCACAAGTCATTTTCACCAAGTACTCCCATCTAAATTTAATCAAGTTTTGGTTTAGCTCTAAACTACTAAGTTAAGAGTGTTCACTAATGTGGAATGCTAATCTCAATCTCATGCCATAGAATGACATCTAAGTCTAACTAGATAGGTCAAGTTCTATACTTTTTATGCTACCTCTAAACAAGTAAAGGACTTTGGTAAAGTAAAGAAGGTAAAGCTTGGAAATAAAACTTGGGGTAGGTAATAGTCAAAGTGGTATAAGCAAAGCATGCCTAATGCATCTTGCTTAGGTTATCTTTCTTAATTCTAGATTGCTAACGATAGCTTGCCTTGGTTGGTGCAGTGGTTGAAGTTTTCTTCCTCCTCCTCTTGGTAGAACTCCTCCTCCTCGAAAGCTTGGTTGGTACTATCGTCTATAAATACATACGGGATACACGATCACCAAACAATAATTAACTAGTCTACTTAGAATACTAAGGCACACATTTGATGATCTATTATCATCACAAGCATCACAAGGTTCAATTAACTAGCTTCATTCTTTTTATTTGAGAAAAGTAATTTCTACTCAATGAAAATAACTAAGATTTAATATTCTCCAATTAAATATGGGATCATGTGGACACATGTCATCACCACATATTCTAACATATGGGAATGTGATTTAAAGGTTGGATCATATTTTAATAAGTTTAAGTTTAATATTTAATGATTTAAAGTGACTAGAAATGCCTATATAGCATTATTTTGGTACTAGTCCAAAGTCACTGCATGAAAACCTTAATATTATTGCATATTCAGATAGGTATGGTTAAATATGATTTTTGAGAGTTGGAATCAACTTAAAATCTATTACGGTTGAATTTATAAAAATGTTTGAATGTGCAAATGCTTCTGTCTTGTTATTTTTACTTGGAGAGATCTCTAAATATAAATGATTTAATTCCAACGGGCTTGGATAGAAATTTAAATTATCTTTCCAACAAAATTTCAATCACTCAATTTGGATTTGTAAAACTCCCTGAATTGATTTTGAACTAAGGGACAGAATTGATTTTAAGTCTAAATAGAAAAAACCTAATTTGAATTACTGGGCCAGCGCGGGAAACTAAATGGGCCGGCCCGTGTAAATTCCACGGCGCTAAGAGCTGCTGACAGGGGGTCCTTCCTGTTAGTGACTCATAACACGCGAAGCGGTACGGGGCAATAATAACCACACGATTAGAACACGATCTAACGGTCCACGGTCGTCGTCGTCGACGGACTCGTCACCGGCGAGACTGAACCCTAAGCGGTCGGTGGGGGTCTACTGGGGACGTACCAGGGCTCCATCTAGTATGGTGAGGCGGGCAAACGAATTGGAAGATGACGGCGGACTCAGGCGAGGTCGCGACAGGGGCTGAGGTGGATGAAATCGACTGCAACTTCTCCTCCTCTACAGCGGCTGCCTCTGGTGGAATTCCGGCGATGGGCTGCTCGAGCGGCTCCGACGAGAGAGGGGAAGCGATTAGTGGAGAGAGGGGAACTGGGTGGTGTGAAGAAATGGTGCTGGGGAGGCTCCCTTATATAGGGTCGATGAGGGGACCGACAGGTGTGGGTGGAGCTCGTCGGTGAAAGCGATACAGAGGGCTACCGGCATGGGCGAGGTAGGCGGACGATGGGCGGTCTGCTGGCGGTCCTCTATGGCATAATGGCGACGCTAGGGGCGGTGCCTAACGGTCGGGAGCTTCCCGCGCTCTGAGGGACAGAGGTGGTGCTCGACGGTGCTCCTGGCGACTATGGGTCAGGCGGCGGTGCACGGCCGTGTCAGGCGGGTTGAGGGGGTCGAGGCGGAGCAGCGTGCGTGGTTTTGTGTGGAGGCGCGGTTTGTGGCGTGTTGGCGGCGATGGCGCTCTGGTGTGCGTTGCGCATGGCGTAGAGACAAAGGGCGGCGCTACTCTAGGATGGTCCAGTGGCTAGCATTGATCGAGGGGTGGACCGTGGGCGGCGGTGAGGTCATGCCATACTTCCTGGAGCGGCGGAGTGGGGCTGGTGCTCTGCTGCGGCTTGTGCACCTTTGGCCGGCGAGCATGGCCTCGGGGTGGCGGTGCCCTGGCGCTAGGGGCTACGGTATGGGGTGGTTTTGGTCTGGTTGGGCCTAAGGGAGACCAAGGTGATCAATGTGCATCAAATGGCTGGACAAGATCTTCTCCAAAATAGTGTTAGTTAGGCCATAATGATTCTGCTCACAAGCTGTTCGATCAAATGTGCGCATGAACAAAATATTTGAATTTTTGAAAGATGTTTGGTGGAGTGGTGTATCTTATGCTTAAGCATCTAGGTTTGCTTGGGATTTTAAAATGGAGTCCATTTGGTTGGTTTTTGAAATAGTGAGATCTTGATACCTACACTAGATTCAATTTTCAAATGTCATTTTAAATTGGTGTTTGAATGTTTTGGGGAGATCACAAAGTGGGCCTTGGCACATCACAACTTGTACTAGCAAGGGGTGCAAATATCCAAAATTATCTCGGTTTGAAATTGAGTGCTAGGAATAGCCAAAGTGGACTAGGTGATTAAAATGGCAAAAGTGACCATTTCCATAATTTATTATTTTTTATTTATTTTTCTTGTGGATTTGCTTGGAGATGATCTAGATGATGTGTAATTCACCTTAGAATCATTTTACAACCAAAAGATCACTCAATGATGGCAATTCAAATCAACTCCTATTTAAATGCACACACATATGAATGATTAAGTATTTTTAAATGGAAAAGTTTTTTGTTAACCCTAAATTAGGTAGATTTGATCTTGATCACTTGGATTAAAGTTTTGGGATGTTACAATAGGTGATAACGCACAATTTGCAATATTTTGATAAAGACTCCTCAATAGGACATGAGCAAGTTATGAACTTTCCTTGTGACTGCAAGGTAGTGAAGTCGGATGCTTCCACCTAACCTTGAGCTCTGGTTTCTACACAGAACCATTATTGCCCCATAAGGACAATATTTAAAGAAGCAATATGCAATGCATAGTAATGTCATGCAATGATTTATTATATGCTTCTTTGCATCTTTTACCCTCTGAGTAAAAGTTTACTATTTTCTCTAATATTATTCTAAGAGTTAACATTTATTTAATTTTTATTAACTTTTTATATATTTTTCTGAAATTTCTTTAAAGAAATAAGATTAATTTTTATCACTCCAAATTTACTTTTCAAAAATACAAACTAGTATTTTTTTATAGTAATATATTCATTTAAGATCTTAAAAATGAATTTTATTCAATTTTAAGTGTTTCATCTATTTTTATAAAATTCAAAAGTAATTGGCAAAATTATTAATGGAGCTAATTTTTTTGTTACCAAAAATTCTATTGATTATTTTACTCAATAGAGAATATTTTTGTGAGTACATAGATATATTATTTACATATTTCAGATTTTTATTTTATTTCTTAGAGTCATTTAATCCTAGCCGTATTTTGATCATTTAGCAATTTAATTGGATGTTTCTATTTTTTAACTAGACCTGGCCCGTTGGGTTGGCCTAGCCCTGACCCAGCCCATCTGGGCTGGTCAACCCTTATCCGTGAAGGGTACTAGACCATATCGGCCCAGTACGCACTCCACCCATCTCTCACCCCCCTCATGTTCTTCCTTGATCTATTGCGGCGTGGTGTCGCCGACGCCATTGCTGCTCGATTGCCGCCGCCCTGGACCTCCCCGGCCGCCGTCGTGGTGTATGGTGAGATTATGGACCCTTCTCCTTCGCCTGGTCCACTTCGATTTGGCTCTGGGCCCTTCTTCGGCGAGGCTAGCTCCGCTCCGAACCCTAGGGTTTGGGGTGCCGCCAGGAATGCCTTCGTCGCCGCTCCAGTGGTGCTGTGGGGTCTTCCTGTATGGCTGTGGTGGTGTTGTCCGTACGCAAATGATATTGTGGCCGCCGCCTCGGCTCGGTGCGGGTTGCAGCGCCCTTCGGGTGCTCCACGTGCTGTCGTGCGCTCGTCGGCCCCTCTACTTCCTCTTCTAATCTATAGCGAGGACCACGGGTGAGTTGCTTTCTCTCCCTCTCCGAATCTCTTGTTTACCTTGCTACTCTCTGAGTGTTGGTCATGTATGAACCCTAATTACCTCCTTTTACGATGCTAGGGTTCATCCCTCTATGTTAGGGTTCATCCCTTGATGTCATGTTTGTCTAAGGAGGTTCTTGCTGAATCTAGTTCTGAATGACTCACTGTTATAATGTGATGTTCATTATTGATATTGGTTTCTGTCTGTAGTCTGTTAACTGAACTTTACTTACTACTCTGTATGATAGCTATGATCTGATTGAGATTAGATCTCTCGCTCCTGTTGATATACTTTGGTATGAAAGAATTGTAGTTGGATATTTAATCCAATTAATCTCTGATACTTGCCTATTACAAGATTCAGATAAATCAAATATGATTCCTAATTGTTATGTTAGGAAAATGATTAGATGTTCTATTGCAATATTGGATTATGGAACCCCTGGTATAAAGCACTTGGTTAAGATAAGCTCTTGTGATACCCTCAATTGAGTGGCACACAGGCTTTATCTCAGTACTGGCCGTTTTCATTTATGCTATATTGTACCTGGGAGTTGCAGATCCTCCTATTGAATAGATTAGCCTATGATGTTGGTCTGAGGCAAAACTACAGGAAGGTAGCTATATTTACCTTCTACTTTACCTCTTTGATGATTTGTGATGGCTAGGCTATTATAAGAAGATTGAGGTGGATCCTTTCTATTTAAGATAGGGATTTAAGATATGTCATTTCTGAGGTGCTACCATCCATAGGATGTGCCTATAAATGTTTATCCAACCATGCCTGTGTATCTAGTTATGAAACTAGAGATTTCTCTCCAAGATCAGTGATGCAAAAGCTGAGATCTTGGTAGTGGGTGGTAAAGTTTTATCATTTGCTTTTTATCTTTCTTCTAGGATTGATATACACCTCACTTGGGTGTTTTCTGAGAAGATCAAATAAAACAACACATGCTCCATTGAATCTACGATAACTTGATCATGTGATGGTTTTATTTGTACTCACCAGATTACTTGATGGCTAATGAGATTGTGGTGTTGCTTGCTGACTTGATCTAGCTCTGCACCTCCTGGTGCTGCTGCTATGATTTTGTGCTTGGCGTTGCTATCCACCTGCTCCACCCCCTCCTTATGTTACCATTTCGTGATGAACTGGTGGTTGATTGGTAATCTGGTTGATGGTTTTTGTAAGCTCAATAAGCTCTAAGTGTGTGCTTGAGAAGGAGAAATGAGTTCCTGTACTATACTTCGACTGGTGCTCTGTATGGGTGCTTGTACTGCTGCTGTTGGCTTGACAGCACACTCCATGCAGTTTGGTGACTAAGTTGTGTGTCTATGTGAGCTGTGCATGTGGATCAGCTCAAGTAACTTGGATGTTATTATTACCTGTTTACTGGTTGATAGCCTGGTGAAACTTACTTCTATCCACTTAGCTTCTACTGTAGTCTCTGACTATTTACTAAAAGAACAGATACTTCACCATTGGTGAAACTTGCCCCTTTATATACTCAATGCTGTAATATGAATAGTGCATTTCACTGTTCACCACTGAGAGTAAAATTATCTAACTAACTCCTTATTTTCCTCCTAGTTGTTTATCTTATTTATAGGAACAAGATCTGTACATACAAGATTTAGTATAGGAGTAGATAGGTAGTATAGGTTTTAATTGTAACCTTCTTTGTATTCTTTTTGTAAAAGATCTTGTAAAGATATTATTACAAGTTAATAAAGTTTAATTTCTGTTCTTAGTAATCTTATACTTTTGATGTATTTATCACCAGTTGTAACCTTATTATGAAATAAAGAAATAAGAATTTATTTCTTATTTAATTTTCCTTGCCTTTAATCCTTATTGATTACTATTTCTATCCTATAATCAAACAATGTTAATAAGGTTTTCTTTCGGATAACCCTTCAATATTAATAACTTCTAATATTCAAATATTTTCAAATTGATTTGAATTTCAAATTTGAATTCAAAGTAATTTCCCCAAAATCTTAATACTGCCTAATGGTCATGTCAAATTCATAGCAATCACTAACAAGAACTATTCCTACCTCCAGTTAGCGAAAGAAACTCTGATCACTTTAGTGGTTGGCTTGGCGAAAAAATTACCCTGATTTTACAGATGCATGCATGCACAAACTTATATTCCTATTTCTACCCTTCATTGGATCCTAATGCTGGGATGTTACAGACATCCCCCCTTAAATGAAACTTCGTCCCGAAGTTTACAGATGGGTACCTGAATAATTCTGGATATGATTCCCTCAAGTCATCTTCTTTGTCATAGGTGGCTTTTCGCTCTAGGTGATGTTCCCACTGTACCTTGCACTATTTGAGTGCCCTGTTTCTCAACCTTTTCCAGTTTTCCTCTAGAATCTTATAGGGTTTCTCGACATAAGTCAAATCTGCTTGTAGCTCAATCTCTTGATGTGTGATAGCATCATCGGGAATTTTAAGCCATTTCCGAAGTTGTGAAACATGGAACACATTGTGAACCTGAGCTAACCTCTTTGGTAACTCCAGAGCATAAGCTATTGTTCTTTTCTGACTTAATATCTTGAATGGTCCAATGTATCTTGGACTTAATTTACCTTTGACTCCGAATCTCTTCACTCCCTTCATCGGACTTACTTTGAGATATACCATATCTCCTACTTCTGGATGCCATGATCTATGACTTTCATCAGCATAACTCTTTTGTCGACTCTGAGCTATCTTCAACTGATCTCTAATGATATCAATGATATCTTGTCTTTCCTTGATATACTCTAGTGCAAATTCCTTGCTACTACCAGGTTCATACCAGCATATAGGTGATCTACACCTTCTTCCATATAGTACTTGATACGGTGCTGCCTTCAGACTACTCTGATAGTTATTGTTGTAGGAAAATTCTGCCAATGGAAGAGGATCTTCCGATGAACCTTCAAAATCTAATGCACAAGCTCTAAGCATGTCTTCCAAGATTTGATTGGTCCTCTATGTCTGGCCTCCAGTTTCTGGATGATAAGCTGTGCTAAAATCCAACTTTGAACCCAGTGTTGCATGTAATTGTTTCCAAAATGCTGATGTAAACACAAATCCTCTATCAGACACAATTTTCTTGGGTACCCCGTGCTTACTCACAATCTCTTTGACATAAATTTCCACTAATTTCTCAGCATTATCCTTTTGGTTCACTAGAATAAAATGTGCACTTTTTGTGAGTCTATCCACAGTTACCCATATCATATCTTTTCGCCTTGGTGCCATGGGTAGTCCTGTGATAAAATCCATACCAATTTCTTCCCACTTCCATTCTGGAATTTCCAAAGGTTGTAATGGTCCTGCAGGACTTTGATGTTCTGCTTTTACCCTTTGATAAGTATGGCATTCCGATACATATTTGGCAATATCTCTTTTAATATTATTCCACCAGAACAACTCTTTTAAATCCATGTACATCTATGTACTAGCCAGATGTATGGAATATGGTGTTTCATGGGCTTCTTAAAGTATTACTTCTCGAATATCTGACACATCGGGTACACAAAGGCGGTTTTGAAACCATAAAGATCCTTAATCTCCTAAGTGAAAAACTGATGTTTGACCTTGAGAGATTCTTTGAATTTCTTCACTAATAGAAGGATCTTCACCTTGATGTCTATAAATTTCATGCTGCCGATCACTACTCTGTTCTTAAATTACTCGCATGGTAGCTAATCCTCCAAGAACTGTTGTACTTATAAATTGTATTTCCATCCTTTCCAAATCCATCTGTAGTTCTTTCAGCAGTTCTCTATTCAAAGGTTGTATATCTGTGCTTTTCCGACTTAAAGCATCTGCCACAACATTTGCTTTGCCAGGGGTATAATTGATTGCTAGGTCATAATATTAAATCAACTATAGCCACCGCTTCTGCCTCATATTCAATTCCTTTTGAGTCAAGAAATATTTGAGACTTTTGTGGTCAGTATATAACTCACATCTGGCCCCATAGAGAAATGTCTCCATCCTTTTAAAGCAAAGACTACTGCTGCTAATTCTAAATCATGGGTTGGATAGTTCACTTCATGTGGTTTCAATTTCCAAGATCCATAAGCAATTACATTACGATCTTGCATAAGCACACAACCTAATCCTTCCTTGGATGCATCACAGTATACTTTGTAATCTTTTCCTGGTTCTGGAATTGCTAGGATTGGTGATGTAGTTAATCTGATTTTCAACTCCTGAAAAGTTGCTTCGCACTTATCATCCCATATGAAAGGTGTATTCTTTCTTAATAATTTGCTCATTGGTCGAGCTATCTTTGAAAAACCTTCTATGAATCTCCGATAATAACCGGCCGTACCTAAAACCCTAGGATTTGCTTCACATTGGTTGGTGCCTTCCAATCTAGTACTGATTGAACTTTGGACGGATTTACAGCAATTCCATCCTTACTGATCACATGACCAAGAAACTCTACTTTGTCCAACCGAAATTCACACTTACTGAACTTTGCATAAAGCATATGTTCTCTTAAGATTTTTAATGCTACTCTCAAATGTTCTGCATGCTCTTCTGTATCTTTGGAGTATATCAGAATATCATCAATGAATACTATGATGAACTTGTCTAAGTAAGGCATGAAGATTTTGTTCATCAAATTCATGAATATTGTTGGTGCATTAGTCAGACCAAAAGGTACGACTAAATACTCATGATGTCCATACCTTGATACAAATGCTGTTTTAGGAACATCTTCAGGTTTAATTTTTAATTTATGGTATCCTGATCTTAGATCAATCTTGGAGAATACTCCAGCTCCCTTGACTTGGTCAAACAGATCATGTATCCTTGGTAATGGATACTTGTTCTTGATAGTGACATTGTTGAGGTTTCTATAATCCCCACACATTCTCCGTCCACCATCTCGTTTATCCACGAAGATCACCGGAGTTCCCCACGGAGATACACTTTCCTGTATGAATCCTTTCTAGGCTAGTTCATCAATTTGCTCCTTAAGCTCTTTTAATTCCTTTGGCCCCATCTTATATGGTGCTTGAACTATTGGTGTTGTACCAGGTATCAGGTCAATAGTGAACTCTATTTCCCGATCAGGTGGCATTCCTGGTAACTCTGCTGGAAAAACATCTTGAAACTCCTTCACCACCGGAATATCTTCCAATTTGACCTCCTTCATTGAGTTCAACTGCAGATCTACCATGATATGACTATGTTTTTCTGCCTGATAGACTATCCTTCTTCCACTTGGAGACTTGGTTGAAATGTATTTCTCTTCACAATTGATCCGAGCTTCATAATCTGTCATCCAATCCATTCCCAGCACTACTGCTATAATGGGATCACATAAAGATCCGCATAATAGGTTTGACCACATATGGAAATGACTTGGTTTACTTTAATGTTTCTTACTACCACGATCCCTCGAGCGGTGACTACGGTCATAGGTTTTTCTAACGGTGCCCTTCTAATCCCGAATTTATCACAAAATTATTCAAATATGAAAGAAGTAGTTACACAAGTGTCAAATAAAACTTTTCCGGGATTTGTGAGAATATTGAGCGTACCTATCACCGCCTGATTTGAGTTACCCACCTCCTCCAAGGTTGCGCAATTCAGCTTTCCAGTAGGTCTACCTCTCTTGCCATTATTATTTTTGGCATAGCTTCCCCCTTGGTTAGGCTGTCCACCTCCTCCTACACTTGCTTGTCCTCCACCTTTTGTGGGCCAACCACTAGGTGGTTTCTTTGGGCAATCAGGCTTAATATGACCCTTTTGTCCACATCCAAAACAAATTATCACTGGTTTCTGACAATCCTTGCTGATATGTCCCAGAAGTTTGCAATTATGACATGACATTCCTTCTAGGATTGAATTTCCCTCCAGTGTTGTTGCTACTCCTATTATTGTTGTTGTAGGGTCTGTTTCTAGGTTGAAACTCCAAATTAGTTTTGGGTTTACTTGCCTGAATCCTCTTCGTTTCCTTCTTCTCTTCCTACGGTCCTCTTGGACATTTTTGTAATCATCTTCAAAGGTTATAGCTGCATCAAGTAACTGTTGGAAAGTTTGAGTGTTGGCAAGCCTCAACTGCATTTTCACAAATGGATTTAGTCCACGCATGAACCTCTTCTTCCTTCTCGCCTCCGTGCTAACTTCTTCAGTAGCATAACGAGATAAATCACTAAACTCCCGAATATACTTCATGACACTGGAGTATCCTTGTTGTAGTTCTTCAAACTCCCTACATTTTAACTCTATGATACTCTCTGAAACATGGTATTCACGGAATCTTTGTTTGAACTCCTCCCAATTGTACTCTCTGACTGGAGGTTGCATAGCTAGCTGACTCTCCCACCATGACGCTACTGGTCCGGTCAATAGATGTGTTGCATACCTCAACTTTTCTTCCTCATTGCATCCTACAGTTCTCAACTTTCTTTCGGTATCTGTTAACCAGTCCTCTGCATCCATTGGTTCAGGAGCGGATGCGAAAGGTAAAGGCCTGGTATCCTGGAAATCTAAAAGACTAACACCATGTCCTTGAGGTGCCCTCTGTTGTCCCACTCGGTCTACCAAACCCTCCATGAATTTGTTCTGGGACTCGTGCATCATTTGCATGTACTGCATAAAGTTCTGCTCCATCAATGGCCTCATAGGTGGTTGTGGTGGTGGTAAATTCGCTTGCATTCTAGTATCTTCATTTGCTTTTTCTTTGGCTTCACGCTCCATGTGTTGCCTCTCAATTTTGTTTTCTACACCCATTTCCATACCACCCTAGTTGTGTAACATAAAGCGATTACTCATAATTACATCATGCATATGTCTTCTGAGCTCAACTTCATGCACAGAACTAGTCACACAATGGAAAATAAGATCCAAATAAGAACCAAATATGCATTACACACATATTATACATTACAAATAATATAGTTTATACAACATAATTACAAGCCCTTACTAATTAAGCATTACAAGCTCATGTGGTACTATCCCACTTATTTATTTACATCAAGTTCTCCGACTCTAACTCTCGTATCCTACAGAGATACTCCTAGTCAAAGTCACATTCCCATAAATTGCGTCGTTCATCATACATACCCGAAGTACAATCATGATGACGTGAAGTACGACGCACCATCTGTGGAATGACTTGCCTCTTCGACGGACGATATTCAGTATCAAAAGTCTCTGGATTTGACACATCATTCAGCTGAAGTGTATCTATACCTTCCAACTCATCTGAAGTATCTACCTAATCATCCTCATCACTTTCTTCTTCATCCATCTCCTCCATCCCGATTCTAGAGGAATCAACAGAATATTCCCCTTCCGATGCCCCCCAAGTACTCTGCTGGGTATGATAGTCCTCAGCTAAGATTGCAGAGTGCATGTTATCTAGAGTAGGATAATTTTCTAGTGACTCGAACGCCCTTTCTTTAGGATCTTCCTCCTCGGACTCTACATCCTCCACATGGACATCTCTTTCATCAAAGGAATAAGATCTTACGCCCATGCGACTAGGTTCCCGATATCTCCAACTGAATCTTCCACAAGAATAGGATTCTCGGTAGATCCATCCATTCATCCGTACCTCCATCCTTCAGGATTCCCAATAGGTAATTCTGAGTCCTCAGTTCCCCAAGAACTCTATGGTACTAGATGACTAGTGCCCTCACCAGGATATCTAATGGGTTCTGGTATCGGTGAGTAAGGATATTGTGTAAAAGATGCTGGATCTATAGGTATATCCTTAAAAACTGGGTTAACCCTATCCACTACTTCATTCTCCAGTTTAGATGCTAACTTCTCCCTTCTTTCAGGATTCTTTAAATCCTCTAACATATCAACCTGATCTTCTACAATAACCTGATGTGTCTTATACAAAGACCCGACCATCAGTTGATATAGATCCATAAACTTAGAAGCTAGTTTTGGATGCTTCCTTACTAAAGTAAGATGATCCGGTTCCAGTTCCTCGTCTATAGAGTCATGAGGAATCACAGAATATGTGCTTCCAGCTAACTCTTCTGCCTTGTGCTCCAAAACATTGGCTATCGCCTCCACAATAGCAACATGATATGCTGCTAGGTGACTTCTACCTTCCCCCATAGGTAAATTGTGATATAAACCAATCTTCTTTGGTAGTTGGATGCTAACACGATATTTGGCTAACATTCGTACATCATGGTATGTCATGGTACTGACTGGAATATTAGTTGTGCAACCAAACACTCTCAGAAGTTATCGAAGTTGTTCAGTTAAAGCCCCCTGATAGTCATCGAGAGTCTCTTCTTTTCCTTGCCAAAGTCTGTTTTGGAAACTTTGGTGCCATTTCCACTGTATAGAAATAAATATAATTAGTATCCATTAATTATAATGATGCATCATAATAACGAATAATCGCACTAAAAATATAACGAAATATTCGCAATTGAATATTCATCATATAATCTAGAGAACTCTTTACCGTTGCTCCTAGACTCCTACAGTTATTTCCCTTTACTAGGTTTCCAACCTAAGGTCAAAGCAATTGCTCTGATAAACAGCTGCGGTGACCCAGCATACCACTTCATGTGTAGTACACTATAGTCGTTGACATGACATTCACATAACACCATTCCGTAAATATCACATCCCTCAGAAACATTGCGGGTCCGTATTACAAACATACACACTTCATTATTACAAACCAAGAGTTCCCAAACTTCCGGGATTATGAAATTACAAACCAAACTTAAGTAGTTTCAGCGGAAGATATAAAATCCAAACTCATACTTCGAATTGAGCTCAACAACTTATTGTATATAGTTCCTGTTGCTCGGCTCAATTGAGTTACTAATAACTAAAGCAACTACTTAGACTCGTTGCCCTCCACTCCATAGCATATCTCGTAGTCCACCCCTTCAACTCCTCTGGACAGGTCCGGTTCGTCGTAGCAGACATCCTCTTGTCCATCGGCTATGTACATCGAAGTGTCTTCTGGATTCGCAGAGTCTAAGCAGAGGTTCAAAGGAAAGAGTGAGTAACAGCGTTACCCAGTAAGTTCATTATATGCAAGGTGGGAAGTTTGATGCTCTATATACCACCTCGGACAACGTGTCATTGGTACTATGCAATTTTTTATAAACATTTCTTCAAAGATTGATGTTATTATTAAAAAACTATGCCCATTAGCCTTCACAGGTGGACCAGAACTTCATGGAGTTCCTTTCCTGCCACGTTCGTACCTCCTTCCCGGAACAGGGAGTAACATGTCACAATTCTTACACTCTGAAAAGGTGCGTTGCTTTACCCATGAGAGGCCAACTCCTTGTTGCACAACCGGGCGTACTCTTCCTGTCCACAATTCCATGATGTGGGGCCCAGTAGGTGATCCAAGCCAATCACTGCCCTGTCCGTGACCCCATATGTCTGCATGATCCTCTGGGGTTGACTACACCTCCGTTAAGCCTCCAACTAGGGCAAGCTATAACCCTGGTGAGTTCTCGAAGACTCTATGAGTTGGTGATGCCCCTGGCAAGCTCCCTAAAAGGTCCGACTATACCTCCAGCAGCCACTCATAAAAAATCTAGATACCAAAATCGTGGGGCCTAAGGGTGCCCGGCCATATGTTGGATCCATACCAGGAATCCCAACGTCACGATAAGGTCATCTTGCCTCCATATGAAAGGAAGAAGATACAGCTGACTTCTCTGTCCCATTCCAAATCTCATGGTTAACGCGTAATATACGACACTAGAATCACTAATGTCATGGGTTATTAATCCTATGGTGTCTTATGCACCTGGAACCCTAAGTTCCATTGCTCATCTTGATCATCACTTTGGATGATAACTATATCTTATTTTATTAAAGAAGATAATATTTTCTTCCTCCAAATCATAGGTGATAACACACAATTTGCAATATCTTTGATAAAGACTCTTCAAAGGACATGAGAAGTTATGAACTTGCATTGTGACTGCAAGGGAGTGAAGTCGGATGCTTCCACCTGACCTTGAGCTCTAGTTTCTACAAAGAACCATCATTGCCCAATAAGGACAATATTTAAAGAAACAATATATAATGCATAGTAATGTCATACAATGATTTATTATTTGCTTATTTGCATGTTTTACCCTCTGAGTAAAAGTTTACTATTTTCTCTAATATTATTCTAAGAGTTAAAATTTATTTAATTTTTATTACTTTTTTAAATATTTTCTTAAATTTCTTTAAAGAAATAAGATTTATTTTTATCACTCCAAATTTACTTTTCAAAAATACAAACTAGTATTTTTCTATAGTAATATATTCATTTAAGATCTTAAAACTGAATTTTATTCAATTTTAAGTGTTTCATCTATTTTTAGAAAATTCAAAAGTAATTGGCAAAATTATTGATGGAGCTAATTTTTTGTTACCAAAATTCTATTGATTATTTTTACTCAATAGAGAATATTTTTGTGAGTTCATAGATATATTATTTACATTTTTCTGATTTTTATTTTATTTCTTAGAGCCATTTAATCCTAGGGGTATTTTGGTCATTTAGCAATTTAATTGGATGTTTCTTTTTTTTAAACTGGACCTGGCCCGTTGGGCTGGACCAGCCCTGACCCGGCCCATCTGGGTTGCTCAACCCTTACCCATGAAGGGTACTGGACCATACCGGCCCAGTACGCACTCCACCCATCTCTCGCCCCCCTCGTCTTCTTCCTCGATCTATTGCGGCGCGGTGACACCGACGTCATTGCCGCTCGATTGCCGCCGCCCTGGACCTCCCCGGCCGCCGCCGTGGTGTATGGTGAGATTATGGACCCTTCTCCTTTGCCTGGTCCACTTCGATTTGGCTCTGGGCCCTTCTTCAGCGAGGCTGGCTCCGCTCCGAACCCTAGGGTTTGGGGTGCCGCCAGGAATGCCTTCGTCGCCGCTCCAGTGGTGCTGTGGGGTCTTCCTGTATGGCTGTGGTGGTGTTGTCCATCCGCAAATGATATTGTGGCCGCCGCCTCGGCTCGGTGCGGGTTGCAGCGCCCTTCGGGTGCTCCACGTGCTGCCGTGCGCTCGTCGGCCCCTCTACTTCCTCTTCTAATCTATAGCGAGGACCACGGGTGAGTTGCTTTCTCTCCCTCTCCGAATCTCTTGTTTACCTTGCAACTCTCTGAGTGTTGGTCATGTATGAACCCTAATTACCTCCTTTCATGATGCTAGGGTTCATCCCTCTATGTTAGGGTTCATCCCTTGATGTCATGTTTGTCTAAGGAGGTTCTTGCTGAATCTAGTTGTGAATCACTCACTGTTATACTGTGTTGTTCATTATTGATAGTGGTTTCTGTCTGTAGTCTGTTAACTTAACATTACTTACTACTCTGTATGATAGCTATGATCTGACTGAGATTAGATCTCTAGCTCCTGTTGATATACTTTGGTATGAAAGAGTTGTAGTTGGACATTTAATCCAATTACTCTCTGATACTTGCCTATTACAAGATTCAGATAAATCAAATATGATTCCTAATTGTTATGTTAGGAAAATGATTAGATGTTCTGTTGCAATATTGGATTATAGAATCCCTGGTAGAAAGCACTTGGTTAAGATAAGGTCTTGTGATACCCTCAATTGAGTGGCACACAGGCTTTATCTCAGTACTGGATGTTTTATATTTATTATCTACTATACATGGGTGTTGCAGATCCTCCTATTGAATAGATTAGCCTATGATGTTGGTCTGAGGCAAAACCATAGGAAAGTAGCTATATTTACTTTTTACTTTACCTCTTTGATGATCTGTGATGGCTAGGCTGTTATAAGAAGATTGAGGTGGATCCTTTCTATTTAAGATAGGGATTTAAGATATGTTATTTCTGAAGTGTTACTATCCATAGGATGTGCCTAGAAATGTTTATCCAAGCATGCCTATGTATCTAGTTATGAAACTAGAGATTTATCTCCAAGATCAGTGATGCAAAAGCTAAGATCTTGGTAGTGGGTGGGGTAAAGTTTTATACACCTCACTTGGGTGTTTTTCTGAGAAGATCAAATAAAACAACACATGCTCCATTGAATCTATGATAACTTGATCATGTGATGGTTTTATTTGTACTCACCAGATTACTTGATGGCTGATGAGATTGTGGTGCTGCTTGCTGACTTGACCTAGCTCTGCACCTCCTGGTGTTGCTGCTATGATTCTTTGCCTGGCCTTGCTATCCACCTGCTCCACCCCCTCCTTATGTTACCCTTTGGTGATGAACTGGTGGTTGATTGGTAATTTGGCTGATGGTTTTGGCAAGATCAATAAGCTCTGAGTGTGTGCTTAAGAAGGATAAATGAGTTCCTGTACTATACTTCGACTGGTGCTCTGTGTGGGTGCTTGTACTGCTACTATTGGCTTGACAGCACCCTCCATGCAGTTTGGTGACTAAGTTGTGTTTCTGTGTGAGCTGTGCATGTGGATCAGGTCAAGTAACTTGGGCTTTTACTATTACATGGTTACTGGTTGATAGCCTGGTGAAACTTACTTCTATCCACTTGGCTTCTACTGTAGTCTCTGACTATTTACTGAAAGAACAGATACTTCACCATTGGTGAAACTTGCCCCTTTATTTACTCAATGATGTAATATGAACAGTGCATTTCACTGTTCACCATTGAGAGTAAAATTATCTAACTAACCCCTTATTTTCCTCCTGGTTGTTTATCTTATTTGCAGGAACAAGATCTGGACATACAAGATTTAGTATAGGAGTAGGTTGGTAGTATAGGTTTTAATTGTAACCTTCTTTGTATTCTTTTTGTAAAAGATCTTATAAAGATATTATTACAAGTTAATAAAGTTTAATTTATGTTCTTAGTAATCTTATACTTTTGATGTATTTATCACCAGTTGTAACCTTATTATGAATAAAGAAATAAGAATTAATTTCTTATTTAATTTTCCTTGCCTTTAATCCTTATTATTGATTACTATTTCTATCCTATAATCAAACAATGTTAATAAGGTTTTCTTTTGGAAAACCTTTCAATATTAATAACTTCTAATATTCAAATATTTTCAAATTGATTTGAATTTCAAATTTGAATTCAAAGTAATTTCCCCAAAATCTTAATACTGCCTAAAGGTCATGTCAAATTCATAGCAATCACTAACAAGAACTATTCCTACCTCCAGTTAGAGAAAGAAACTCTAATCCCTTTAGTGTTTTGTTTGGCAAAAAATTTATCCTGATTTTACAGATGCATGCATGCACAAACTTATATTCCTATTTCTACCCTTTGTTGGATCCTAATGCTAGGATGTTACAGTGGCATTCTTTGTCGGTCCTCCTCCCGACGTTTCTCTTTGTCTTCTTCCTTGCGATCATTCGACTTTCACCGGGGAGGATTCCTCGGATACAGTGCAGCAATTGCCTCTTGCTCAGCAGCTGGAGCGACGTTGGGCCAGTCACGAGCAGTTCCGTGATGCTGCCCTGAAGATCAGGTTCTTGAGTAGTTGTCTTCCCAACGGTCGAAATGGTAATGCTGTTCCGAAGCATGTTGGGGTCTTATATCTTTCCAGGCCGGATCCATGCGACATTGGTCGGATTGGGAGACCAGTTTTTCCGCTACCGGATTTCGCGGCCCTTTGCTATTCCAGACCCTTGGTGAGTAGCTTAATGCCCAATCGAACCTGTTTTGGGCCTGGATTATTTGACAGGATATCCCGAGCTGCAACAGTGTTTTGCACCGGTGTCGGATACACCAGATCTTCTTTGATGTCGAGTCGAGGCATCCCTGGGTCTCCTTCAAAGAGAACCTTATGTACTTTCGGACACTCATCGTCATGCGTGTGATGTTTCTAGGTCTTCTGATGCTGCCGAGAGATGTACTTCTCCATAGTTGCCACACGTTTCTTTTCTTCCTCGATGTTTTTGGCTTCATCCAGGAGTACTTGGCGACGCTCTTCTAGGGCTTGGGCCCTTTCATTCAACTCTTCAGCAGTAAGTTCTGCAGCTGTAGGGATAGGTGTGGGTAATGTCGCATCGATGAGTTTACGCGCACCTTCAGTGATCACATGTCCATCCACCGACACTTCTTTAGGCTCGTCTAGGATAAGTGCTCCATCCGACTCTTCCTCATATTCCTCGGCAGTCACTTCCTCTGCCAGAAGATCTTTTTCCAGGGTCTTGTTCTGTTTGTTCTTCTTCTTTGCCTTCTTGGCAGCGCCGGTAGCAAAGACGGCTTTGGGCCTGTTTCCCGGAGTCAAGCTCTGATCGGTACTTTCGCCATTTGGTCCTCAGGATTATCTCCGAGATCCATGTTGTCCTGCGTTTTAGGAGAGTTTTCTCTGGATCCTACGTCCATGTCTTCTCCTTCCACTACAGCTATGGAGTTAAGCTCCTCTTCATATTCTGCGGAGAACTTCTGAAAATCTGTCGATGTCATGGAATCATCCGAAGATGCCGGTAAGTCGACACTTGTTCCGATTGCCTCCAGCACCGAGTCTTCATTGTCTCCAGCATCGGTAGAGCCGGATCTATATCCAACGTATCCAACAAACTGCGATGTGCGCCTCCTGAGATGGCTATGGTCTTCATGGTAGGCTTCGTCGAAACGCCTGATGGTCTCGAGGATTGCATCCATGCTTGAGTTTTGCATCATCATGCGCCTCAACGTATATCTCAGGAAAGGCATGTATGTTCCGGCGTCATCAGAGCCGGAACCAGAGTTATCTTCTTGCTCTTCCTGGATTTCAACCTTCGCAGGTGGGTAGATCTGGGATTCGACCTCGCTAGGGAGATTCTCTCTAGATCCGACTTGTACTGCGAGATCTGCCTCAGGTTCAGCTTTCTCCACTATCTCCACAACTAGTGTGGGCTAGGTGGGATTAGGGTTTTCTGAGATCTGGAACTCTGTCGCCTCCGCGGACAAAGGGGACGCTGAAACTTCTTATGCCTCTATCATCACCGTTGGGGTGGGTGGGACAGGTTTAGCAAAACCGATGTAAATATCGATCTCACCAAAAGACATGATGGTGTAGGTGGTCACGGCTTCCCTAGCCGGAATCCAAGTCTCACCGAGAACGATGAGAGGGACGTCACTGATGTAGAGGATGCGACCGATGACGATAGTCTCGCTGATTCCAATTCTTGTAGATTCCGCTCGCAATGCAGATCCGAAGCTCACTTGCCCCACGGTGGGCGCCAACTGTCGTCGGATTGATGACAGGTACACCATGAGGGGGTCCTCGAGGCGTGTGGAAGAGAGGGGTGTGAGTCGTACGGGATTCCGGGACGGTGAGCACACAAGTTTACCCAGGTTTGAATCCACCGGCTTTGGATGGATCCTACTCCTGCTAGCAATATAGTAATATGGCAGTGCCGGAATATGGGTTACAAGGGTTTCACCTGTGCGAGTTGAGATTGTAGACTATTGTGAGTGTGCCCTAAAGGCTCTCCCTAGGACGGCTTATATAGATATCCGGCCTAGGGTTTACAGGAGAGATCTACCTGGCTACGACTAAGAGTCGGTTACAGAGTACATCTTGAACTACAAGTAACACTATGGGCCTATGTCGGTAAGTCTAGCCGGACTAGACTCCGTCTCTTCTCCCTGACTGGGCCGCCCGTGAAGCAAAGCTCTAACCCGAAGTGGGCCACCCTGATCAGTGAGGTACAGTGAGGATACCCGGAAAGTATATCCCCAACACACACTATATATAATAGTTGTAAGATAAGAAAAGAAAGACTATCAATAGTATCTTCTCGATGCTAAAATGGAAATGAAGATCCAATGTCTCACAATGTTGGGATTCGAGTCTTGATCCAACGGTCAACATTCAAAGTTATTCGTACACTATATACAATGCTAAGAAAAAAAATGAGAAACATGTATTTTGATACCTTTGAATACAAAAAAAAAATCTCTGGCTTCTTCACAATGTGTATTGGCCTATGGTGTACGAACATTCCTGGTTTTGACCCGAACAGCCAAGGTCATGACCATATCAACATTGTGTATTGGCCTACGGCTAATCTCTCGAGAAGGAGCCAAACTATAAAGTTTTCCTTTTAGGGTGCTTTGTGCTAAATGTATGGACCTCGATGTAATAATTTTCCTTCTTTAGGTCCTTGATGGTGAAAATGTACTCCCACCGACCGTGTAAAATGTTTATCTAAAAGTAAATGGTGAAATTTAAACGAAATTAAGCTTAGTTGTCAATGGGTATGAACATTCTTGGATTTCAAGCCGAACGACCAAGGTAAGGCCATATCAACATCATAATTTATGTTGATGATCCCATGTTAGAGAACTTGCATGGCAACAGATCTAGCCATGTTTTCAAAACAATCAAAGAGGAAGTAGTATTAAGAGTTTGGCTCAAATCAGGTGATCTCTTGAGAATGAGCTGAACCAGATTTTTTTCTGTTAGGGTCCTTTATGCTAATTTTATATGGACCTTGATGTAATTTTTACTTTTTTGAGGTCCCTGATGTAAAATGTACTCCGATCGACCGTGTAAAGTTCTAACCTAAAAGTAAGTGGTGAAATTTAAATGAATTTAAGCTTAGTTGTCAATGAGTATTAACCATTCTTGCATTTCAAGATGAACGACGAAGGTCAAGGCCATGTCTACATCATACTTTATGCTGATGATCCTATATCCAAGAATTTGCATGCTGACAAATTTGGCCATATTTTGAAAACAACCGAAGATGAAGTAGTATGAAGAGTATGGCTCGATCAGCTACTCTCTTGAGAAGGAGCTGAACCCGACTATTTTCCTTGCTTAATTTTAGTGTCCTTTGTGATAAATGTATGGACCTCGATGTAATTTCCCCCTTTTGTTAGGTCTAAAAGTGTAAGTGGTGAAATTTAGATGATTTTAAGCTTACTTGTCAATAAGTATGAGTATTCTTCGGTTTCAAGCCAAATGACCAAGGTCAAGGCCATATCAACATTATACTTTGTGCTGATAATCCCATGTTAGAGAATTTGCAGGGCAACATATTTGGCCATGTTTTGAAACCAATCGAAGAGGAAGTAGTATTAAGAGTTTGCCTCAAATCAGCTGATCTCTCGAGAATGAGCCAAACCAGATTTTTTTCTTTTAGGGTCATTTATGCTAAATGTATATGGACCTCGATATAATTTTTTCTTTTTGAGGTCCGTGATGTAAAATATACTTCGGTCGACCGTGTAAAGTTCTAACCTAAAAGTATTGTGGTGAAATTTAAACGAATTTAAGCTTAGTTGTCAATGAGTATGAAGCATTATTCGTGTATTTTAAGATGAACCACCAAGGTCAAGGCCATATCTACATCATACTTTATGTTGATGATCCCATATCCAAGAATTTGCATGCCGACAAATTTGGCAATATTTTGAACACAATCTAAGATGAAGTAGTATGAAGAGGAGTATGGCTCGATCGGCTTCTCTCTCAAGAAGGAGTCGAACCCGACTATTTTCCTTGCTTAATTTTAGGGTCCTTTGTGCTCAATGTATGGACCTCGATGTAATTTCCCCCCTTTTAGGTCTAAAAGTGTAAGCGGTGAAATTTAGATGATTTTAAGCTTACTTATCAACAAGTATGAACATTCTTGGATTTCAAGCCGAACTACCAAGGTCAAGGCCATATCAACAGCATACTTTATATGATGATGATGATCCCATGTCAGAGAATTCTTATGGCAATAGATCTAGCCATGTTTTAAAAACAATCGAAGATGAAGTAGCATCAAGAGTTTGGCTCAGATCAATTGATCTCTCGAGAAGGAGCCGAACAAGAAAATTTTCCTTTTAGGGTCCTTAATGCTAAATGTATGGACCTTGATGTATTTTTTGCTTTTTTGAGCTCCCTAATTTAAAATGTACTCTGATCGATCATGTACAGTTCTAACCTCCTAAAGTAAGTGGTGAAATTTCAACGAATTCAAGCTTAGTTGTCAACGAGTATGAACCATTCTTGTATTTCAAAACGAACGACCAAGGTCAAGGCCATATCTACATCATACTTTATGATGATGATCCTATATCCAAGAATTTGCATGCCGACAAATTTGGCCATATTTTGATAACAATTGAAGATGAAGTAGTATGAAGAGTGTGGCTCGATCAGCTACTCTCTCGAGAAGGAGCCGAACCCGACTGTTTTGTTTGCTTGTTTTTAGGGTTCTTTGTGCTAAATGTATGGACCTCGATATAAAATTTCCCCTTGTTAGGTCCTTGTTGTAAAATGTACTCCCACCGACCGTGTAAAATTCTAACCTAAAAGTAAGTGGTGAAATTTAAACGAATTTCAGCTTATAGTTGTCAACGAGTATGAACATCATTGGATTTCAAGCCGAACAGCCAAAAGGTCAAGGCCATATCTCTGTATCAGACTTTATGCTGATGATCCCATATCCAAGAATTTGCATGCCGACAAATTTGGCCATATTTTGAAAACAATCGGAGATGAAGTAGTATGAAGAGTGTGGCTCGATCAGCTACTCTCTCGAGAAGGAGCCGAACCTGATTGTTTTCTTTGCTCAATTTTGGGGTCATTTGTGCTAAATGTGTGGACCTCGATGTAATTTTCCCTTTTTTAGGTCCTTGATGTAGAATGTACTCCCACTGACCGTGTAAAATGCTAACCTAAAAGTAAGTGGTGAATTTCAACGAATTTAAGCATAGTTGTCAACGAGTATGAAAAAATCTTGGATTTCAAGCCGAACGACCAAAAGGTCAAGGCCATATCTCTACATCAGACTTTATGCTGATGATCCCATATCCAAGAATTTGCTTGCTAACAAATTTGGCCATATTTTGAAAACAATCAAAGATAAAGTAGTATGAAAAGTGTAGCTCGATCAGCTACTCTCTCGAGAAGGAGTCGAACCCGACTATTTTCTTTGCTCAATTTTATGGTCATTTGTGCTAAATTTGTGGACCTCGATGTAATTTTCCTTTTTTCGGTCCTTGATGTAGAATGTACTCCCACTGACCGTGTAAAATGCTAACCTAAAAGTAAGTGGTGAATTTCAACGAATTTAAGCATAGTTGTCAACGAGTATGAAAAATTCTTGGATTTCAAGGCGAACGACCACAAAGTCAAGGCCATATCTCTACATCATACTTTATGTTGATGATCCCATATCCAAGAATTTGCATGCCAAAAAAATTGGCCATATTTTGAAAATAATCGAAGATGAAGTAGTATGAAGAGTGTGGCTCGATCAACTACTCTCTCGAGAAGGAGTCGAACCCGACTGTTTTCTTAGCTCAATTTTAGGGTCCTTTGTGCTAAATGTGTGGACCATGATGTAATTTTCCCTTTTTTTAGGTCCTTGATGTAGAATGTACTCCCACCGACCGTGTAAAATGCTAACCTAAAATAAGTGGTGAAATTTCAACAAATTTAAGCATAGTTGTCAACGAGTATGAAAAAATCTTGGATTTAAAGGTGAACGACCACAAGGTCAAGGCCATATCTCTACATCAGACTTTATGGTCATGATCCCATATCCAAGAATTTACATGCCGACAAATTTGGCCATCTTTTGAAAACAATCGAAGATGAAGTAGCATGAAGAGTGTGGCTCGATCAGCTACTCTCTCGAGAAGGAACCGAACCTGACTGTTTTTTTGCTCAATTTTAGGGTCCTTTGTGTTAAATGTGTGGACCTCGATGTAATTTTCTGTTTTTTTAGGTCCTTGATGTAGAATGTACTCCCACCGACCGTGTAAAATGCTAACCTAAAAGTAAGTGGTGAAATTTCAATGAATTTAAGCATAGTTGTCAACGAGTATGAAAAAATCTTGGATTTCAAGGAGAAAGACCACAAGGTCAAGGCCATATCTCTACACCAGACTTTTTTCTCATGATCCCATATCCAAGAATTTACATGCCGACAAATTTGGCCATATTTTGAGAACAATCGACCATATTAAAAACAAAAAATAATCAATTTCAATTTTCCAAGTGATAGAAATTTATTTTCTGAAAAGCAAGTAAGAAGAATTTATTTCCTTTTTCTGTTAAAAAAATAATGAGCGAGAAGAGACTATGAGCATAGAGGAGGCAGCGAGATAGCTGCGAAGAGGAGGTTTTGAAGGCGGTGTGATGTCAGAGCAAAGCTGGGATGGGTTCCTGACACGAGGTACAGGGTATAGTGAGTAGAGTAAATTTCTAGACCACAATATATATGCACACAAAAAATGTGTTTTCTCTCTCCTTCACTCCCCCATCACCACCCCCACACCCCGGTCAGCTGATCTCTCCCTCGTCCACAACGTGGCGCTGCGCACGCGCATCGACCAACAACCTGCCATTGGTGGATCCGTTTCTTTGTCGGTGGCTCCGTGTCTTTGTCTGCCGTGTTTGTCAGCTGCGTTGGTGGGAACCATTTTGGTCCTTACAATAGAGTAGCAATTCAAACTTTCCCAGTTTTGAAATTTTCACTTCCTTCACAAATATCCGGGGGGAAGGATATTCAATAGATCTTCATTCGCAGTACTACTACTAGTACTACAGGGTATAGTGAGTAGTACCAAAAGAAACTTTTTTTGACGAGTAGTACCAGAAGAAACTCCATACAACCATTAACTTCATATAGAACTCGCTGCTAAACTAGTGAAGATCTGACGCCTCCTTGCACCTAGTCCGCGCCGCCAGCGGAAGCTCGTGACATTGGCACCAACGATAGCTCCAGTGACAGAGCCGGATCCTGACTCATCGGCACCTCCGGAGAAGGCGGCAGCACCTCCTGAGCCATCAGGGGCACCGCTGGAAAACGAGGTGGCACCTCCGGAGCCACCGGCAGCTCTAGGAGAACATTGTGGATGCAGTTGCCGTTGTTTGGGAACCGGTTCCAGTAGTTGGTGAAAATGTTGGAGCCGGTGAATACCACCATCTCGCAGCCGCAGTGGAAGGCCTGGCCGTAGAGGAGACAGGCATCCCTGAAGTTGACAAACTTGACCTACAGCGATTGTCGTAGATGTCATACATCTGGTACTTGTGGTCACCGTACCCAGCATTGAGGAAGGTGCACGCCAGCTGCCTATTTGTTCTCCACGGGGAGAAAGCCCAAACGCGTAGGGCATTGTCCTCCTGTCCGGCGATGTCGGGGTCTTTGCGCTCCGGTACGGCGGGCGGTAGCCGGAAGGTTGCCATGGATGACAGACGAGGTTGGAGATGGTTGCTGGAAGCAGGGGATTAGAGATGGTTTGGTGCAGGGAAGGGGAAGGGGAGAGATTAAATAGGAAGGAGGTGATCCAAGATTAATATGGCAGATTGACGAAGCGAGGGGACAATCAATGTCGCTGATGAAGTCGATGCGTGTGGAAAATATCGATGACGATGACTAGGGTAAGCGATTGGACGGAATGCTAACTCTATTTCCTGCATTTGATGGCCCAGTCATAATTTTGTGGTGCGTCCAAGGCAACCACGACCTCCCCAATCTGTTGTCCCTACGTGGATGACTGAGTTGATGGATGAAAACAAATTGATAATGATAAAGTGGTATGAAATGTGATTTAACACACATTAAGTTGTTTTAGCCAATATTCTTGTTAGAGAAAAAATGCATACATTAAGTCTATTAGTAATAACTATCTACCCATATTGAGAATACATCCTAGTGTGCTATTTGGGGTGGTGAAATGATGGTTCTAGAACATGTTGGAGTTTGATCTAGGTACTATTCAAAATGAATCCAGCTACTCTTAACCATTGGATCTAACAGCCCAACAGTTAGGATTGGTGCTATGGGTCCAATTCAAAACTGCTCCATTATAGTAGTAGAGAAAAGTACCACCACCCGATAGAATGGAAAAAATAAGATCCAATGGCTAGCATTCTTGTGATTCGCGAGTCTTGGTCCATAGGTTAATACTCAAAGTTATGCGTACATTATATAGTGGTAAGATAAGATAACAAAGACTATGAATAGTATCTTCTAGATGATGGAATGGATTAGAGGATCCAATAACTAGCAGCAATGTTGGGGTTCGCGCGTCATGAATCAGTGGTCAATGTTCAAAGTTGTCCGCACACTATATATAAAAAATAGTGGTAAGATAAGAAAAGAAACACTATCAATAGTATCTTCTCGATGCTAAAATGGAAATGAAGATCCAACATTTGACAATGTTGGGATTCGCATCTTGATCCAACGGTCAATATTCAAAGTTATTCGTACACTATATAGTGGTAAGAAAAAATTAGAAACATGTGTTTTGACACCTTTGAATACAAAAAATGCTATGGCTTCTTCACAATGTGTATTGGCCTACGGTGTATGTACATTCCTGGCTTTGACCCGAACAACCAAGGTCATACCATATTGACATCATATCTCTACTACTATAATGGAGCAGTTTTAATTTGAATTGGATCCATAGCACCAATCCTGACCGTTGGGCTGTTAGATCCAATGGCTCAGAGCAGCTCGATTCGTGTTGAATAGTACCTATAGCAAACTCTACCATGTTCAAGAACCATCATGTCACCACCCCCAAACTTTCATAGCACAGTAGGTTGTATTCTCAATATGTGTAGATATATTATTAATAGACTTAATGTATCCATTTTTTCTCTAACAAGACTATTGGTTAATAACAACTTAATGTTTGTTAAATCACATTTCATACAGTATATACATGTGTGGCACGTGCCTTTTACTAGTAGTGGTAAGATAAGAAAAGAAAGACTATCAATAGTATCTTCTCGATGCTAAAATGGAAATAATGAAGATCGAATGTCTGGCAATGTTGGGATTCGTGTCTTGATCCAACGGTCAATACTCAAAGTTATTCGTACACTATATAGTGCTAAGAAAAAAATAAGAAACATGTGTTTTGACCCCTTTGAATACAAAAAATGCTCTCGCTGCTTCACAATGTGTATTGGCCTAAGGTGTACGAACATTCCTGGTTTCGACCCGAATAGCCAAGGTCATGACCATATTGACATCATATATAGTTTATGATACAGTACCTGCATCGGGTAGATTCGTGCATCTTCTTCAACAAGATATGGTGAAAGTGAGAACTACGTTGTTTTGTTTTGTTAAGTAAGTACTAGTCTTACCATTACCACTATGTTAACACTATATGGTGTACAAAAAACTTTGAATATTAACTATTGGATCAAGACTCACGAATCCCAACATTTCCAACCGTTGGATCTTTTTTTCCATTCTAGCATCAAGAAGATTCTATTAATAATCTTCATCACAATGAAATACTATGCACAAACCTCAAAACAGACTTCTCCATCATTCTAGAATCTTCCCCCCGTTTCTATAGACCATGTTACCAAAAATTTCAAGCATTTGATTTTAGTGTCCTTTGTGCTAAATATATGGACTTGGATGTATTTTTTGTTTTTGAGGTCCTTGGTGTAACATGTACACACGCACTTGCCGTGTTAATTAATTGAAGAATCTCGCTCCCTCGAGACATACCTTAGTCAAAAAAAGTACCACCACTAGGGCTAGAATTCGAGCCGAGCCGAATCAGCTCGGCTCGACTCGCTAAAGCTTGTTCAACTAATGACCTAGCTTGGCTCGGCTCGTTTACAAAACCAGTTCATATTTGAAACTCAGCTCGACTCGGTTAACTCACGAGTAGCTCGTTTAGCACGTTATGAGTTACGAACAAGAGCACATATAAGAAAAACTAGTAATTATCCTACTAATTAAGAACTAGAATAAGGATAGTACTTTCATAATAACACGAAGGAAAGATCGAATGGAAAATATAGTAGTTCTACACCATTACATGTATAAGAAACATTTGTAGTATGGCACTCATCAGTGGAAAATTTCAAATTCTATATTCGAACGAGTTTAACGAGCTAAACGAGTAGCTCATTTAGCTTGGGTGAACAAACGAGTTCAAATCTAAAACTAGGCTCGACTTGTTAGACACCGAGTTCAAGCCGAGTTGAGCCAAGTCACGAGTTACACTCATTTAGCTTGCGAGTTTCAAGTTATAATTCTAGGCCTAACCACCACCCGATTTTTTGAAAAAGTGGGGACCATGTTTTCTTACAATTCCCTAGTCTTAGCACATTTCAAGATTCCCTAGCGAACCGTGCCCACTTAAATAACTTTATGTCGATTTAAAGAAATTATGTCAAACTTGAACTACAAGTAAGTGCGGTAGATTCCTCTTGAATTTTCCTAACACCGTCTAAAGGGACCCACGATGTCTATATATCAAGACTTAAGTTCCGAGACGGAGTACTAAACACTAATAGTACCTGCATCCAAGGCTCAAGGCCTATTTTTTTGAAAAGTCAAACTATGCAAAGTTTGACCAAGTTTGTAGAAAAATATATTAATATTTACAATATGAAATACATACCCTTTGATACATCATGAAACATATATTCACATGGTATCTACTAATATCATACAGTAGTTCTTGATATTTTTTTAGAAGTTTGGTCAAACTTTTCGTAGCTTCACTTATCAAAAAAAGCCATAGGCCCTATTTGGAACAAAGGAAAATCATAGGATTTTTGGAGGATATGATTCCTATAGGAAAAATTCCTATGAGTTTGTTTGCAACAAAGGAATAGGAATCTAAGATTCATTTGAAATTCCTATGGTATAGGCTATTTCATAGGAATTTTCTAGGAAAACTAACATGAGGTCTAACCTCATGTTTCATCTCCTTATGTCTACAATTCATGCGGTTTTCCTGTGTGACATCCAAATGACACCCTAAATTTTTCCTGTGGTGTTGATTCCTGTAGGAGGAGCATACATGATGCTATCTTAATTCCTGCATTTTTTCTATTCCTATGTTTTGCATTCCTGCATTCCAAACAGGGCCTTAAGCTTTGAGACGGACGTACTAGTGAGATGAGGGAAAAAACCAAAGAGCAAGAGGAGCTCGGAGAATAAAAGGGAGGCAGGGCGGGAGGGCAGCATGGCAGGGCACTTGAAGGCGGTGCGATGCCAGAGCAGAATTATGATGGGTTCCTGACATGAGGTACTATAGCCTTTATAGCGTACACACTCTAGTAAATTTTAGGACTTATGTGCACTCAAAACAAAACAATTTCTTTTTTTGCTCTCAGTCGCCGCCTCACCATCCATCTTAGCACTTCCTCGTACACAGCGGTGCGCATGTGTGTCTTGGTACGGCGGCTCAGCTGTGTCTCCGGCGTGTGCATTGGTGTACATAGGAAGGAACAGGGCATTGGCGACAAAAATTAGTAGAATTCAAACTTTCGATTTTTGCTCTTCCTTTCCAAGCATCAGGAATGAAGGTTATTCAAAGGATGACCATATAGATATCATATCTCTATCTGTACTATTACTAGAAAGTTGCACGTGCCTTGCACGTGAGACTCGGATAGTAGACGTATGACATATCATCACTATAAAAAATTATAATTGGTAAAGCACAATAAATTATAAATTTGATCAACATTTATAAATTATGGGTGTATCCTTGTACTTTGTATGTCATATAGAAGTCAAAAATTATTATCTACCTAACACATGAATTTTTCATAACATGGTCGAGAGCAAAAAGGAGAAGATTCCAGTATGATGGAGAAGTGTGTTTTGAGGTTTGTGCATAGCATTCATTATGCCGAAGACTACAAATAGAATCTTCTAGATGCTAGAATGGAAAATAAGATCCAATGGCTAGAAATGCTGGGATTCGCGAATCTTGATCCAATGATCAACAATCAAAGTTATCCGTACACTGTATAGTGGTAAGATAAGATAATGGAGTAGTTTTCAATTGGATCCTTAGCACCAATCCTGATTGTTGGGTTGTTAGATCCAATGGTTCAGAGTACCTGGATTCGTGTTGAATAGTACCTAGAGCAAACTCCACCATGTTCTAGAACCATCATGTCACCACCCCCAAAATATCATCGCATAGTAGGTTGTATTCTCTCTACTACTACAATGGAGCAGTTTTGAATTAGATCCATAGCACCAATCCTAACCGTTGGGCTGTTAGATCCAATGGTTTAGAGAAACTGTATTAGTGTTGAATAGTACCTAGAGCAAACTCCAACATGTTCTAGAACCATCATTTCACCACCCCCAAAATTTCATAGCACTGTAGGATGTATTCTCAATATGGGTAGATAGTTATCACTAATAGACTTAATGTATGCATTTTTCTCTAACAAGAATATTGGTTAATAACAACTTAATATTTGTTAAATCACATTTCATACAGTATATATGTGTGTGGCACGTCCCTTTTGATCAACCCGTGAGACTCGGATAATAGACGTCTGACATATCATCACTATATACAATTTTAATAGGTAAAGCATACAAAAATATAAATTTGATCGATATCTATAAAGTATGGGTGTATATTTGGTTCTTGTACTTTGTATATCATTAGAAGTCAACGATTATTATCTACCTAAAACTAGAAAATTCTGGTAACATGCTCTAGAGAAACGAGGGAGAAGATTCTAGAATGATGGAGAAGTGTGTTTTGAATTGTGTGCATACCATTCATTGTGAGGAAGACTATCAATAAAATCTTCTAGATTCTAGAATGGAAAAGAAGATCCAACAGCTGGAAATGTTGGGATTCACGAGTCTTGACCAACGGTCAATATTCAAAGTTATTCATACACTATATAGTTGTAATATAAGATAAGATATATATATGTAGAAAAACATCAAAACACACTTATCCATCATTCTAGAATCTTCTCGATTGTTTCCTAGACCATGGTTCTAAAATTTTCAATTATTAGTTAGGTAATAAACATTTATTTCTACATGATATAAAGTGCAAGAACCAAATATACACTCATACTTTAGAAACGACATGGATCAAATTCATAGATATTTCAAGATTTACCTATTACAATATTATATACTAATGACATGTCATGCTTCTGTATATTATGTGAGTTTCATGTGGAAGGCACGTGCAGCTTACTAGTACTACTACAAAGAGCATGGCTCAGCTCCGTGATAGAGGAGCAGGACCCGACTACTAATTTTAATTGCTTGATTATAGGGTCCTTTTTGTTAAATGGATGGACTTGGATGGAATTTTCACCTTTTTAAGATCCTTGGTGTAACATGTACACATGCACTAGCTGTGTTAATTATTGAAGCATCTCACTCCTTCGAGACATACCCCAGTCAAAAAAATAAAGTGCCACCGCCTAATTTTCAGAAAACGCGGAAATGTTTTGTTACAATTCCCTAGTCTTAGGACATTTCAAGCTTCGCTATATATTAGCTAACTACGCCCATGCACTCAAATAACTTAATATCGATTTAAAGAAAGTAGGTCAAATTTGAACTACAAGTAAGCGCGATAGATTCTTTCTTGAATTTGCAAGAGATCCAACAATTAGCAATGTTGGAATTTGTCAATCTATATCCAATAATCAATGTTCAAAGATATCCATGTTATATATCTTATTAGTATTTTGCACATGCCTTGCATGTGAGAATCAGATAGTAGAAGTATATGCCATATCATTTTTTCTCTACTACTATAAAGGAGCAGTTTTGAATTGGATCCATAGTACCAATCCTGACCGTTGGGCTGTTAGATCCAATGGTTTAGAGCAGGTGGATTCATGTTGAGTACTACCTAGAGAAAACCCCACCATGTTCTAGAGCCATCATGTCATCCCCCCCCCCAAAGAAATTTCATAGCATAGTAGGTTGTATTATCAATGTGTAGATAGTTATTATTAATAGACTTAATGTATGCATTTTTCTCAGACAAGACTATTGGTTTATAACAACTTAATGTTTGTTAATCACAATTCATACAGTATATACGTGTGTGGCACGTGCCTTCTACTAGTTTATATAAAATTATAATAGGTGAAGCCCAAAAATAATTATAATTCCGAGCTACGTCCATAAAGTACCGTTGGATCTTAATTCTATCCATTCTAGCATCTAGAAGATACTATTGATAGCCTTTAGCACACTAAAATATATGCACAAACCTCAAAACACACTTCTCAATAATTCTAGAATGTTCTTCGTCATTTCTCTAGAGCATGGCGAGTACTATTAGGTAGCTAATAGGTTGATTACTACTACTTCCTCCGAGCCATATTAGTTAACTTGGATTTGTCTAGATACAGATGTATCTAATACTAAACTATGTCTAGATACATCCATATCTAGACAAATCTGAGTCAAACTAATATGTGTCGGAGGGAGTACATGATACAAAGTATAAGAACCAAATATACAACGGATATTCTATGGATGTGGCTCAAAATTATAATTACTTTTTGAGCTTCACCTATTATTATAGTTTTTAGTAGTCCTAATTATCAGAGTTGGGCATGTGGGTTCAAATCCTTTGCATGCTAGAAAAGCGATTCTATGGTGCACGCTATCTAGCAGGGAGGGGAGAAATGTGGGTTCAAGTTGTTTCCTAAAACACAGTCTACGTGACGAGATGGTACAATAATGAGACAGGATGTGATAGCTTGCTAGACTAGCACTCTAGCTATAACTCCATGATGTCTACACACTTCTATTCTTGTAGACAATTGTTGGGCCTCCAAGTGCAGAGGTTTGTAGAACAGCAGCAAGTTTTCCATTAAATGGATCACTCAAGGTTTATCGAACTTAGGGAGGAAGTGGTCAAAGGTATCCCCTCTCAAGAAACCCTGCAATCAAGATACAAGAAGTATCTTGTGTCCCCAACACACCCAATACACTTGTCATGTGTATAGGTGTACTAGTTCGGCGAAGAGATAGTGAAATACAAGTGGTATAGATAATTATAAGTGGTAACAGTGCCAGAAAATAGCTTGCTGGCATGTGGTTGACGTGGGAAAAGACTAAAGGCAAACTGAAATAAAGATAGAAACAAGCAAACATGTAACAGATCTAATTGCAAACAGTGTTTCAATGCTTAGAAACAAGGCCTAGGGATCATACTTTCGCTAGTGAACACTCTCATATAAATATCTTCTCTTTATGATACTACTCTTAACTACTCTCTAGTTGGACACTCTAATCCATGGTAGGGCTATAACAACACACCTCAAAGTAAGCCTTTCCCATCTAGATAACCCCACACTGTCACCTTGAGTACTAGATGGTTCCAACAAACACCACAATTTCATAGAAACATCCAACTCCAAATATAACACATAACAAATATTTGTAATCTCTAGCCTAAGTGCCACCATGGTGTGCACGCTATCACTTTCACACACATGGGGAGAGCAGAGATCTATTAAAGCACTTGAGTAGCAAGGTAGATCTACTTGATTACAAAGATCATGTTCACAATATGATCATGCATAGAGTGAGAGATGAACACATAGCTACCGGTAGAACCCTTAGCCTCGAGAGAGAACTACTCCCTCATCTTCATGGGAATCAGCAATGGTGATGGATATGGTGGTGGAGATCGATTGAGATGGCTTCGGGGGCACTTTCCCCGTCCCGGTAGGGTGCCCGAACAGAGACTTTTTCCCGAATCTCCCCTTCGGTGGCGGCGGCGCTGCGGAACTTTTCATGGATTTCTGATTGACGATCTAGGATTTTTGCCTCGGGGGAGATATATAGGCGAAAGAGGCAAGGTCGATGGCCTGCCAGGGGGGCCACACCATGCCCTGGCGCGGCCAAGGGGAACCCGCGCCTAGGGGTGGTGTGGCCACCCTATGGCCCCTCTCCGACTCTCCTTCTGGCTCCGTGAGTCTTCCGGGAAAATATCAAATTTGGCTTTCGTCCCGTCCAATTCTGAGAATATTCATTTTTTGACTTCCTGAAACGAAAAACAGCAGAAAACAGGCAGTTGGCACTGTGGCTCTTGTTAACAGGTTAATCCAAGATCTCATATGAAAAGTACTCCAAAGTGTGGAGAAAACACAAGAAAGTAGATAAAACCAAGCATGGCACATCGAAAATTATAGATACATTTGCAATGTATCAACATCCCCAAGCTTAACTCCTACTCGTCCTCGAGTAGGTAAGTGATCAAAAGAAAAAATAATTTTTGAGGTGACATGCAGCATCATAAACTTGATCAAAGTATTTGTAAAGCATTCAAAGGTGGGATCATAGTACTTCAATCATAACATTAAAGACAAAGTTCTAGCAATAAGACAAAGAAACTATGTTGCAACATGAAAAGGCACAAACAAAAGATTCATGAATAATAATGCTTTGCAAGATGTTTGTTTGTTTCACATAAAGAAAATATAGCGTAATAGCATTCAGCTTGTCCCTCATAGAGTAGCAAACATAAATGCATAGGACACCTTCAAAATTCATAAGAGTGACTAGATACAAATAGTTTAAAACAAGCAATATCAAGGTATGCATCAATCAACAAGTCTTGGGACAATGCACATAGAACTAAGAATGGCCACTATGCTCTCAAAGTAGGTGCATAAAGATAGAAGGTGGAGACTCAATATATAAGTGGAAGAAAGGCCTTCATAGAAGGAAGTAGGGATTCAAGTTTCATAAAGAGATTCCAAAAATTATGGTACTTTTTAGCTTTTAGCTCGCATTGCCCCTATCATAAGCATCTTGAAGTGATTAAGGTTAAAGTGAACAAACTATGGAGTATATGCTTGACAAAGTATAAGTTGGAAATCTCATGTCCCTTAAATACGAGGGGCGCTCCTCATGCTACTCAAGTTCAGTCATCGGTAAGTTCTTGTCATCGTAAGTACATGTGTATCATAGAGAACCGCCAACGGGGTACTCCTTGCCCGATGATACGGAAGAATCCCCATATCAAAATGACAAGGCAAGTAGACAATGAGCATCTCAGCAATCTTCTTAATTACCATGGGGATATGGTGCTTTTTTCTCTCTTTCCTCTTTTCATAATCTCTTTTTTTCTCTTTTATTTTTCTCTTTTTTCTCAATATAGGACTCTTTTTTTATAAGAAGAATGCTTCGTAGACAGCTCATTATGGTTACGCTGTAGGTTTCCACCATGTCAGCATGGATTAGACCAGCGGCCCAGGCGTTTCTCTAACACATATACATAACTCCATGGACTTACAAGCTCCCCTTTCATTTCACACCGACGACATCCATAGACAAAAGAGCATGATATCAACTAGGTACAAAGTACCAGTGCAATGTTGAAAGCATTCCCCATGACAGCATGGTTCTGCTAATCCCTAACAAATAAGTGCAAGCATATACAACATAGACGACACAATGGTTCAAGTTTATTAAGGGCAAGAAAAGTAAAGTGTGCCATCAAGTTTGTGAGAGCTTTAATCACTAGTTTTCACATAACAAGTTTAATTCGGAAGGTAGATAAAAACATGAATATACTTGGAATAGCATAAGCTAATAGGTAGGTATGGTGGACTCTTTGGAATAACTTGGTTTAAGGAGTTGGATGCATGAGTGGAAGTCATACTTGGTTATGGAGGCTAGGAAAAGACTGGGAGCGACAAACTAAGAGAGCAATAATGGCCATAATCATGTAGAGCGACAAAACATCATTGATCAAAGAATGAAGTGATATTACAAGTTGAAAACTAAAGGATCATAAAGGCTATGTTGACTTGGGATAGTCATAACATGGTGTGAGCATGCGCCAAGTCAACCCAAATAAAGCATCAAAGGAGAATACCACAATACTATGCTTTAATATGCTAAAACAACGCATGATCCTTCCAAGGCACATTAAGCAACTCAATTGTTTATAACATGTCATGCTACAACAAAGAATACTAAGCATAAAGCCAAAACAATATCAAGCATGGCATGACAAAGCATAGGCCATAGTCAAAAACAAGCTCTCTTCACCACTTAAGCATGAGCTTTCCTACTCTTTTCCAATCCAAACCAAACTATTTGAAAACCAACGTATGAAAGAGGGGGTCCAACCAATTTATTCAGAAAACTAAGCAAACCAATTAAACTAAAAACCAAAACGAAAACGAAAAAGAAGACACTCCAAGAACAACACAACTGTGCAAGAAACAATAAAAATGAAGCGTTTGGAAGAAACCTGGGATTTTTATTGATGAAGAGGGGATACCTTGGGCATCCCCAAGCTTTGACGCTTGTACTTCTTGGATATTTCTTGGGGTGACATGTGTGGCATCCCCAAGATTGAACTTTAGTCCATTCTTCATCTCATTACTCATTCCTTTCATACACCTGAAATTTTTCTTTCATACAAAACTTCACACAATCTTTATTAGCAACATTAGTGCACTCAAGCTAATAAGTCTTTAGGTTCAGTTTCAACACCAATAAAACTTCCATTAAAACACAAGATATTGTAGCACTTCCCTCAAAAAGCTCAATTCCCCAAAGAGAACTCAAAAAGGAACCAACAAGAAGTAAATGCAAATAATGGCAGAAATCTGTCAAAATAGACCAGCAGGTAAAAAACAATTTTTTAGAAGACCTTCTGTTGCTCAAATCAAAAAGTGTTGAACTAGAGAAAGTTAGATAACAACCTGGGCCAGAAGCAAAAACATTCACGCCTCAAAAGAACGTACAGAGATTTTATGCGAATTTTTATGGTGAAGAACAGAAATCTTTTTCAGGACAACAATTATCCCAAGCATTACTTCTCTCTCATTAGAGGTTACTCTTGGCACAAAAAGCAAATAAAAAGGATAAGGAGCGGTTATTACAGAGGTAATAACTTCCAAGACTCAACTAAAACTTTTGGGTTATCTCCCAATAAGTACTTTTCTTTAACGCCTTTAAGTTAGGCTTGATAGTTTGAGAAGATGCTCACATAAGAAATATGAATTGAAGTAAACAGAGCATCAAGAAGAAAATTCAAAACACATTTAAGTCTAACCCACTTCCTATGCATAGGAATATTGTAAAGAAACAAGTCATGAAAACACAAAGCAACAAGCATAGTAAAGAAAAACAAGTGCAACTTCAAGACTTTCAACATAAAGAGGGGAAACTTAATATTATTGAGATGCATAAAACCATGTTTCCCTCTCTCATAATAACTTTCAGTAGCATCACAAATGAAATTAACAATATAACTATCACAAGAAACATTCTTATCATGAGCCACATGCATAAAATAATTAATACTCCCCACATAAACATAATCATTCTTATTAATTACAGTGGGAGTAAGTTCAACAAAATAGCTATCATTATTATTTTCATCACCATAATCATCAAATATAGGAGGCATATTGTAATCACAATTAATTTCCTCCTCAATAGTAGGTGGACTGAAAATATCATATTCATCATTGTAATCATCATAAATTGGAGGTATAGTATCATCATAAGCAATAGAATAGTTATCCTCCAAAGTGTGTTCAGTTGTAAACATATCATCATTGGAAGGATCATGGATAGCACTAATAGTATAGCAATTATTAATATCATCATTTTTAGAATTACCGAAGAGATTATTAATATCAAAAGTAGTGTGCTTTTCCCAATCATGATCACTACTATAGGTAATAGGCATAAGAACATCATTGAGTTCAGACTCATCAAAAACTATAATAGGAGAAACATGCTTAGGGGAAAATACTGTTTCCTCTCTCCTTTTACTCCTCCTTTTCTTCTTTTTCTTCTTCTCTTTAGGAGGGAGAGGCTTGAAAGGAAGCTTCTCCATATACCTTGGTCCATTGTTAGAGACAATAGAAGAAACTTTGGAGGATTCCTCCTTTTCATTAATAAGACCAAAAAACATATTAGTCATGTCATATTTTGGTAAGATCTCATCTTTTACAATATTTTGTATGTAAGTATTTGTGTGGAAATTATCAACACAATAAATATGACAACCATGCATGACACTATTCATATCAAAAGCACCCATATCTACCAAAGAGGTTTTTCTTGATAACTCTTCACACGCCAAAAATAATGTAAGTTCATCATGCTGATTAGGAGTGATCATGTCATCACAATGCAAACTTGCAGTACTCATTGGATTAGAAGGACTATTATTATGGCCTAAGCATTGAAAATTGAAATGACCCACTTCAAAGCAAAGTTCACAAATAAAAGGATAGAGGGCACAAACTTTTTTACCAAGATCATTTAGAGACCTATACCATGTTCTAGTTTTTTCATTCCTGTGGGTGATACAATATTCTTATTCAATTTGATTATTCTCACAAGGTCTACGTATTCCACAAAAATTAACATGCTTATAAGAAGTAGTACTTTCAAAGGTTTGAGCATGTTTATTGCTATCATTTATAACAATTTCATTTTCCATGCAAGTGTCTTTATAAGGCTCATGATAAATGTCCCATTTTTCTTTAGGAGCATTAATATGAGAAGCAAAGGTTATACAACAATCAACAAGAATTTGAGGATCAAGACCATATTTAGCACTAAGATCTTGAAAATCAATAGTTTCAGCAAAAGACGTAATGCAATCATACTCATAGTTTATACATGGTTCTTTACCTTTGTTGTTATCCCAATCTTTGGTATTGCTTTGAATTGTTTCAAGAAGATCCCACTTAGCTTTGACCTCCTTACTTGTGAAGGATCTCTCTAAACAAGTATCTATATAGTCCTTGTAATGTCCTGAAAGCGTTGCATAGAAATTATTAATAACAATATTACTAGGGAGCTCATGAATGGGACATTTGAGCATTAGTGACTTCAATCTCCCCCATGATTGGGCAATACTTTCTCCATCATGAGGATGAAAATTATAAATGTAATTCCTATCTTTATGAATTTCATGAGGAGGATAAAATTTAGAGTAAAAGAGAGATTCAAGTTCCTTCCACTCCAAATGATGAGGATCATTTAGTAGCTCATACCACTCCCTTGCTTTGCCCTTAAGTGAAATAGGGAATAGCTTCCTCTTAACTTGGTTCATTGAAATACCTGCACACTTGAACAACTCGCATAATTCATGTATAAGGAGTAAATGATCACCAGGACGGACAGTTCCATCTCCAAAATAGCAGTTATTCATAACACGTTCAACAATTTTTATAGGTATTTTAAAAGGGATGCTTTCAGTATGCGTATTTAAAATATCACCAGTATCATCAGAATTACCACATATGGGAGATAAAGTATCATCAGAGCAAATTTTCTTCTTTAAAGCTGGGGAACTAAAAGGATCATTTTCATAAAAACTAACTTCCCCAAGCTTAGACGTTTCCATAGCATTAATAACAAAGGTGTTCAAAATATTCACACTAATAACATTGCTATTAGCATGCAAAGAAAGTTCCATGGGTTTTTTAATTTTCTTTTCAGACAATTCAAGTTCTATCTTAGGAAAAATACTATAAAGCTCTCAATTTTTTTGTTGTTTTCCATTAAGCCTAACTAGTGAAAACAAGAAAAAAAAGACAAAATTGCAGAATCTAAAGGAAATAACTTCGAGCACTCACACCGGAGGATGTGAGTAGCTTTTACCTTACCTCCCCGGCAACGGCGCCAGAAAATAGCTTGATGTCTATGCACTTCTATTCTTGTGGACAGTTGTTGGGCCTCCAAGTGTAGAGGTTTGTAGAATAGCAACAAATTTTCCTTAGGTGGATCACCCAAGGTTTATCGAACTCAGGGAGGAAGTGGTCAAAGGTATCCCCTCTCAAGCAACCCTGCAATCAAGATACAAGAAGTCTCTTGTGTCCCCAACACACCCAATACATTTTTCAGGTGTATAGGTGCACTAGTACGGCGAAGAGATAGTGAAATACAAGTGATTTAGATAATTATAAGTGGTAACAGTGCCAAAAAATAGCTGGCTGGCGTGTGGTTGACGTGGGAAAAGACTAAAGGGAAACTGAAATAAAGATAGAAGCAAGCAAACATGTAATAGATCTAATTGCAAACGGTGTTTCAATGCTTAGAAAAAAGGCCTAGGGATCATACTTTCGCTAGTGAACACTCTCATATAAATATCTTCTCTTTATGATACTACTCTTAACTACTCTCCAGTTGGACACTCTAATCCATGGTAGGGCTATAACAGCACACCTCAAAGTAAGCCTTTCCCATCTAGATAACCCCACATTGTCACCTTGAGCACCAGATGGTTCCAACGAACACCACAATTTCATACAGACATCCAACTCCAAATATAACTCATAACAAGTATTTGTAAGCTCTAGCCTAAGTGCCACCATGTTGTGCACGCTGTCACTTTCACACACATGGGGAGAGCAGAGTTCTATTAAAGAACTTGAGTAGCAAGGTAGATCTACTTGATTACAAAGCTCATGATCACAATATGATCATGCATAGAGAGAGATGAACACATAGCTAGCGGTAGAACCCTTAGCCTCGAGAGAGAACTACTCCCTCATCATCATGGGAATCAGCAATGGTGATGGAGATGGTGGTGGAGATCGATTGAGATGGCTCCGAGGGCACTTCCCCGTCCCGGCAGGGTGCCGGAACAGAGACTTTCTGTCCCTCGAATCTCCCCTTCGGTGGCGGCGGCGCTGTGGAACTTTTCGTGGATTTCTGGTTGACGGTCTAGGGTTTTTTCCTCAGGGGAGATATATAGCCAAAAGAGGCAAGGTCGGTGGCCGACCAGGGGGGCCACACCATGCCCTGGAATGGCCTAGGGGGACCCGCGCCTAGGGGTCGTGTGGCCACCCTGTGGCCCCTTCCGACTCTCCTTCTGGCTCCGTGAGTCTTCCGAGAAAATATCAACTTTGGCTTTTGTCCCGTCCAATTCCGAGAATATTCATTTTCTGACTTCCCGAAACCAAAAACAGCAGAAAACAGGCAGCTGGCACTGTGGCTCTTGTTAATAGGTTAGTCCAAGAAATCATATGAAAAGTACTCCAAAGTGTGGACAAAACACAAGAAAGTAGATAAAACCAAGCATGGAACAACAAAAATTATAGATACATTTGCAATGTATCACTCCAGCGGGCGTCCTTGATCCACTGCAGAAGACCGATGAGAGAACACGCAAAATTAACACCCCTCGTTCAAAGAGCCTCTCATCTTCCCCATCTCCGGCGATCCACATCCGCTAACGCTGGCTAGCCGCATTTTGGATCCTCTCGAGCGCCACACTTCCTAAATTTTCCTAGCCATTTCTCGCCCGCTGCATCGGTTCTTGCAGGACTCCATCACTCTCCTCCAAGAAACCCCAACAATCATATTTGAATCCGCCCTCGCCCCCAGTCCATCCGGACGCAGTGGCGGATTCGATGCACAACATTCGGTACGGTGGCTGGAGCAAGGTCAGTGACGACGCCTTTAGAGAAATCGCTATACGTATGGACACTACCAGCGCCGTCCGGCTGGCCGCATGCTCCAAGGAGTTGCGCCGCCAAGTCATCAGTGGAAAAGGTAGTAGATGCCCCAATGTCGGCTACAGGACATTGGTCGCGTTCCACGACTTCCTCAACCACAGGATGGCGTGCCTGCCCGGCTCGTGCAACTACACTGAGCCTGGCTGCGAGTTCGCCTCCCCACCCACAGCGCTCCTCGCTCACCTCGAAAAAGCCCACTCAATTAAAGTGCAGAGTTTCCACTACGGTGAGGAACACAGGTACATCTCTCAGCCTTTGCTGGCACTTGGCTCATGGAGAGTAGAGACCGTGTTATCCAGGGACGATGGTACATTGTTCTCCGTGCAATTTGACATGCTCGACTATGGCCTCGCCGTATCCGTTCAGTGCGTCAGGTTGGCGGTGTACTTGTTTCCACGGTACGTGGTGGAGTTGCACTTTTATAAACCTTCAATGATTGGAGAGGACCTGGAGGAGTTCGCTGAAGATAGTCCTTTTTTTGAGCCGAAAGGCAGCGCGTCGCCGGCCTAAGTCAGGATTACTAAAGATTACCTTAATTTCTTGATTAAGAAACATGATAGATTCACACTGGATTACTCATTTTGCATCCACAATGTGGGAGATGGAAAATATGGCCATCATGATTCTTATGATGATTTGCCGTCAAGTTTGTTTAGATCAAACGTTGGAGATGATCTAGCATTTCCTTTGAAACATGGCTCTATATTTTTTTTGGGAGTGCCTAGATCTCAGGCGCTTGAGAACTTCTTATATGTATATTTAGCATGCTGCAATTTAGTCTGCCGATTCTTACTTCCTTTAGAAACCCAGGTCCATCTCTCAGCCGTTGTCAGCACCGCGCTCATCAAGACTAGAGAACATCGGATCTGGGGACGATGGTACAATGTTTGTTGTGCTATTTGACAAGCTCGAGTGGGGCAACATCATCGTATCCGTCGTGTGCGTCATGTTGGAAGGGTGCTCGTCGCCCTTGTACAATGTGCAGTTCACCGTCTATCACCCGTCACTAGAGGCTGGGTTTTGGGAGGGTGCAGTGCGCAATTCCTTCACTGTTGGGAGCAGGGTGGTGCATGGCACCATGCAGAAGGAAAAGCATTCCATGGTGGTGTACCTTCAAACTTCTTAGACCCAGGGCTTGTATTACTCAATGTGCATCCACCGCGAGGGAGAATTCCAAATTGACCATTCTACTACCTCAAATTTTGTTTATCCCACTCTCACTACATACCACGGACGTACGTGTACTAGAGATTGGATTTTGGATGCAGAGTAGTACTAGTATAGCACTAGTTCTTGTACTTCGGACTATTTTGTACTACTATATACGGGTAATGGTAGTACTTGTTTAGGCCAAGGACATGAGATGGTCTTGCTTTGCCTTTATTCTGTCGTCGCTATTACTGAAATATTTTGTTTAACTAATAGTGATGTATTGTTAATTGTTTAGATCAAGTGCAGCAGTTTGTTTTGCTTTTCTTTTGAAACTTAGCATTGTCACAATTATCTAGATGAGGCTTGGGCATTTTGGGTTGCATATGGAGGGTCACACATGCATTGTTACTTGATTGTCAGTTTTCCTTGCTCCAATGATCGAGTTTGTTTTTGGAGCTGGAACAAGAACTGATTCTCTCTGTACTACTATTGAATTTCAAGCAGGAAAGCTTTTGTGAAACGAGTTTATCTAGACCCTTTTTAGTGTGTAGTTCAGAGTGAACCCATATACTAAAAGGGGTCATACACTCGTTTCACAAAAGATAAAATATCTTATATTTGAAACGGACGGAGTACTACGTATGTTTTATCGAAGTCAGGTTACTCATATTTACTTTATCATATTTTTATTATAATATTTAGCATGATGCAATTTAGTCTGCTGAATCTTACTTCCTTTAGAAACTCTAGGTACATCTCTCAGCCGCTGTTGGCACCGCGCTCATCGAGAGTAGAGAAGATCGGATCAGGGGACGATGGTACGGTGTTTGCTCTGCTATTTGACAAGCGTGAGTCGGGCGACATCAGCGTATCCATCGTGTGCGTCAAGCCGGACGCATGCTCGTCGCCCTTGTACAATCTGCTAATCACTACCTATTACCCGACAGTAGAGCTAGGGTTTTGAACCCGTACAATCTGCAGTTCCTCCACGCCTGGAAGCTGGGAGGTGTCAGGCATCATCCCGGGGAAAAACATTCCTTTATGTTCTGCAGTGAACCATCTCATATTACCGGCCTGCATTACTCAATATGCATCAATCGCGGGGGAGAATCCTATGATCGAGCCTATTCGGAGAACAGGGCAAACTGATCATGCACAAAGGTTTTTTGAGATGGAACAAGAACTTATTATCTCTGTACTACTATTGAATTTCAAGCAGGAAAGCTACTGAATCTCTCAAATTTTCTATCGTTACTATTACTAAAGCATTTTGTGGAACTAATACTGATGTACTGGTACTTGTTTTTCTTTTGAAACATGGCCGTGTCACAATCTAGATGAGACTTGGGCATTTTGGGTTGCATACGGGGGTCACACAGGCATTGATGTGAGAACAAGGTACTCAAATCATACTTGATCGTCAGTTTTGCTTGCTCCAATGGTCGAGTGTGTTTGGTGAAAAGGACAAACTGATCGCGTAACAAGGTTTTTAGAGCTGAAACAAAAATTGGTTCTCCTTGTACTGCTATTGTATTTCATTGTCTGTATTGCTGAATCGGTCACTTTTGAAATGTTACTGAATTGGTCAAGTGCTCATGAATATAAACTGTGAATCTGTTGATAATTTTTCTACCTTATTCTGTACTGCTAAATTTTGACATGAATAGCTGCCAAAAAGAATTATCGCTTTCCCCCTCCCTCTTTGAGGTCTTTGTTTCAAATCCGGCCAAGCACATCACAATGCAATTTTTATTAACTAGGAGAAGAAATCTAGTAGCTCATTCGGCCCCTCTTTAGCCTAGAGCATTTTTATTAGGTCTTTTCGGGGTCAGGGGACTGCTGACCACAACCCAGTTAAATTTGAGAAAGGACCCCATGGAGCATAGCCAAGAACATATTAATTCGTCCTTTTAGGGGTCAGGGGACTGCTGAGCATAGCCCACTAAAATTTGAGAATGAAGCCCATGGAGCCTGCCCTATGGAGTATAACCCGCGTAGAGCAGCCTATGTTGAATAGCCAAACTCTTTTTAATTCGTCCTTTTCAGCATTGCCCCCCACCTCTCAAAATAAATAAAAACTCTACCTACCCATGTTTTTAAGAAAATACTCCATTATGTGGCATTTTATAAATTGAGATGCCAGGAGCGTTGCCCTTTTATATTTTAAAAGAGATAAACATAGACACCCAATATATTGTTAAGAAGACTAATACATAAATTGTAATATTAAAAACGTTTAATCATATTTATTCTATAAATATCTTGGTTGTAGTGGCAACACACTCAGTCTACGTTTATTTGATTTGAAGGTCTTTTGTTCGAACCGTATCTTAGATTTACATTTTTTTCTTCTAGCAATATCGCATTACGGAGAGGCTAACATCACGGACCCACCAGCATGCAGCGTCCCTGGAGTTTGTTTTGAGGGTGGGTTTGAAACAAAAGTTTGAATACTTGTACAGAGAGGCTTGCATCGGGGACCCACCAGACAAAACATACAAGGCTGCATCGGGGACCCACAAGCCAGAACATGCTAGAGAGGCTGACATAAGGGCCCCAGCAGTAAGACCATACATGCTGCCACGGTGAAAACAGCGAACGTGGCCGAAAAAAAAGTCCATCATACACATGTTGCACTTACAGAGAAGCTGACATGTCGGACCCAGCAAGCCCAAGCATAGCCCATTAAATTAGCCTATCAGCCCCAAGCATAGCCCAATACCTTCTAATTCGGCCTTTTCGTGGTCTTGTGGCTACTGACCATAGCCCATTCAACTTAGGAGTGAGCCCATGGAATATAAACCATGACGAACAGGGCATCCGCCTCGAGTTTAGCCCAGAATCTTTTTAATTTGGCCTTTAATGAGAATATTTTGTACTCTGAGGCTGACATCTGGGACCCAAAAAAACAGTCCAACATACACACGTTTCTTTCAAATAGAGGTTGTCAGCTGGGACCAAGGTGGTTGACATCTGAGACCCAGTAAGTTGCCAAGGTCAAAAGAGTGGACATGGCCAAAAAAGTCCAGCATACGCACGTTTCATTTATAGAGAGGGTGATATGTGGGACCCAGCAGCACGACCTTATACAGATGTTGCATCGAGCAATGTATCCAGTTCGAAACAGGGAGGCGCGAGCGAGAAAAAGTTCAGAATGTACACGTTTCTTTTAATGAGAGGCTGAAATGGGGGACCCAGTAGCGTGAGCAAACGGCAGATTCTTCGAGCAACGCTATCTAGTTCGGAACAGGGTAGCGCTAGAGAAGAAAAAAATTCTATCGTACTCACGATTCTTCTAATGTGAGGCTGACATAAGGGACCCACTAGCCTGAATAAACGACTGATGCAGAGAGCAAAGCTATCAAGTTCAGAACACGAAGGCGCTACAGAGGGTTAAAAAATCATCATACACACATTTCTTTTAATGAGAGGATGACATGTGGGGCCCAACATCGTGATTAAACAGTAGATGCATCGAATAGTGCTATCATGTTCGGAACAGGGTAGCGCGAGCCAAGGAAAAAAATCCATCATACACACGTTTCTTCTAATGAGAGGATGACATGTGGGGCTCAGGAGGTTGGTTAAACGGTAGATGCATCGAGCAGCGCTATCAACTCGGAATGGGGTAGCACCAGCGAAGGAAAAAATTCCATCATACACACGCTTCTTCTAATCAGAGGATGACATGTGGGTCCCAGGAGGTTGATTAGCTGGTTGATGCATCGAGCAGCGCTATCAACTTCGGAACAGGGTAGCGCGAGCTAAGAAAAAAATTCCATCATACACACAATTCTTCTAATGAGAGGCTAACATGTGGGACCTAGCAGCCTAACTAAACGGTACACGCCTCGAGCTACGTTATCGAGTTCAAATCAGGGAGGCACGACCGAAAAGTATGGTACGCTAGAGACACTGATGTCCGGGACCCACATGCCTCAAAAGACTTCGGCGAGTCAACACCGCGCGAGGAAAATAAAATATTGCTTCTGCCACGCGCCAGCCGAGCTTCCTCCATGTTTTTAGTAGATCAGTCATAGTAGAGGGCCACGAAATCGGAAAAAAAAACTTTTCCATCGGCCACGGCCGAGCCGAGAATTTCATCGTGGAAGATGCGCCTTCTACGACGACCGCCAGGCCAATTAGTTGTGAAAGGAAACTTTTCTTGTAGTGTATACGGCTGGAACAACTTGTTCCCGCTGTATAGGTAGTCTGTTGTCAAAAATATAGGAATTCCACCTGGCGGCGCAGCTATACGGCCATAACTATACGGCCGAGATTTTTCATCCCCGCCGTATTGTTGGTCGTTAAACTTTCTGTACCTAGAAAAGAAATTTTACGAAGGGATCGATATCTATACGACTGGAACTATACGGCCGGAATTTTTATTCCCGCCGTATAGTTGGTCGTTAAACCTTCAGTACCTGGGAAAGAAAAATTGTCGATTGCAAAGATATCTATATGACCGAACTATACGGCCGGAATTTGTATTCCCGCCGTATAGTTGGTCGTTAAACCTTTTGTAGCCATAAAAAATTTCCTTTTCTGCGAGAATTATTTCTTATTCTAGAACTTAGTGAAACGCCTTGTTTTTGACAAAAAAAATGACAGTAAAAATTGTCGACCAACAACAGCATGTATAAAGCAGGATTTTTAGCACTATCGAACTTCTTCTCCTCAACTGGAGCTTTCTAGCACTCTTTATTAAACATAAAACTTGAACTAAAACTTTAAAAAAACTTTACTCAAACTTTTATTTCACATGGGTTGCCTCCCATGCAGCACTCTTTTATGATCAATAGCTTGAACTTGATGCTGCTCACTTAGGCCAGATGAGTGGAACACCCACTCCAAAATAGTTGGCCTTCAAATTGATGGCCTCCTTTTCATCATGCTTGGCTTTCTTCTTCCTGGGAAATGAATAACAAAAGGATCCTGCGAAGGCAATTGAAGATTCACGTTCCCTTCGTGTAGATTAATCAAACCTTAATAGTTCTTAAGAATGGACAGCCTAATATAATAGGAGCAGTAGCTTCTTCAGGCATGTCAACAATAACAAAATCAATAAGAGCAGTACAGCCTTTAATGTATACTAAAGTGTTTTCTTTAATCCCTAGAGCTTGTTTGAGGGTAGAATCTACAAGATGTAATTTTAACTCGATGATTTCAAAACATCCAAGATTTAACTTATTAAAAAGACTCTTTGGAATTGTTGAAACGCTTGCACCTAGATCACAAAGTGCAGCTATCTTATTTGTCCCAATTTTAATCTTAATAGTAGGCTCAAATATATCATCAAGCTTAACAGGTAATTTTTCATCAATTTCCTTTTATTCTTCTTCAAGCTCACGTACCTCTATTGCTACCTGATTAACAAAGTGTTGATACATAGCTTCATCATTTCCTTCACTTACCGGAATCTTGATGTTGATCCTTTTTACAAGATCTTCAACGGTGTAACTTGGCGAAGGAGCATTACTATAATCAAGTTCTTCAGGCTCCTCCCTTTGTATTGTCATCATGTTGAGGTCTTCAACAGGATTGGGCTCGGCTTTACCTGCAAATTTAGCTAGAATGAGAGTTTAAGTCTCGGTTATCCTACCTAGCTGTGCCTCCACAATCCTTGTTCTTTCTTGGAGGTATGAATCATTATGAGCTATGAAGTCTATTTCTTCAATATTTGTTTCTGGGATAGCTCTTACCTAGGTTTCCTTACCTTTCACGGCTAATATGAGCTCATCTAGCTTAGCATTGAGTTCTTCATTTTCTTGTGGTGAGACGGAGTTCACCTTCTTTCGTGTTTGATCTATCCACATGCCACTGGGCATGGTTGTCTTGCATATTGTACAGCAGCTGCTTTGCTTCGGTAATATGTTTACCCATAAATGTTCCTCCAGCTACAGTATCAAGCATAGACTTAGATACTAGATTAAGAGCATTATAAAATAAATGGAGAATTAACCAATCTTCCATCCCATGACTGGGACAGTTTCTCATGCATTCATTCATCCTCTCTCATGCAAGCGCTAGTGGCTCATGCTCTTCCTATCTAAAACCAATAATATTAGATCTTAGTTGCATAGTCTTTGTAGATGGAAAAAGTTTAGTCATAAATAAAGAAGTACATTCCACCCATGATGTAATAGTATTTCTAGGCACAGATAGCAATCATTCTTTTGCTCTTCCTCTAAGAGATAAAGGAAATAAGCGCAATTTGACCGCATCAGGGTCAAAATCTTTTATACGCATCATATCACACATTTCAGTGAAAGTATTCAAGTGCATACCTGCGTCCTCAACAACAGAGCCTCCAAATTGATTCTGTTGAACCAAACTTAAATAATGGGGCTTAATTTCATAGTCATCAACAGCAATTGTTGGCTGAGTAATAGGAGTACGCAAATAATCATTGTTGGGAGTTGCAAACTCCCAAGCTTCTTTTCAGCCATATTTCCTATGTTTTTGGGTTTTCATAAACAAAGACTTATGATAATAAAAACAAGAATTTAAAGACTAACTAATTTTTTTGGTTTTTCCAATAAATACTATAGCAACCTAACAAAATTAAAAACAAGAATTAAATCTAGCAAGGTTCCTACTAACCTCACTAGGGTAGCTATTGCTTCCCCAGCAACGGCGCCAGAAAAAGGGTTGATACCTTCGATCCAGATTACGGATGTAGTATAGCTCTTTTTCCCTAGTAGACCTAGGTTTATCGAATCCTCGGGAAGCAGAAGCGTAGTGAATTTACTTTAACGGACCTTCGGGAGTTTTAGAATTCTTTTTGTGTTTTATCGAGCCAAGAGTTTGTTGTCTTTTGTTGTTGTCGATGATGGAGAGAGGGCCTAGGGCGTTTGGTTTCACCTGTAGCTGTACAAAACATCTTATGGGAATAAAATATAATAATAAAGTATGCGTGTAATTGTTAGAGCAAGATAAATTATATGTGGGTAGTGCATCCATAATTGCTATTGCCTCCGCAACCGCTTATAGCAATAACCTACTAGTATCATCCATAGACCTAATGATATGCATAGTGATGTCACTGTTAATCCTAAGTAAATCCCTCACATACAACCATACTACCCCTTCTGTCACTGGGGTTCCCAACCTGCAGAATAGTCATTACTCTACTCCCTATACCTGGCTCAATCCTCAGGGTCTTGGGTACCTGACAAGTCCTTAGATTGAGGCAAGTGAGGATACAATAATCATCATGCCATACGAACTAATACATGATCCCATCTATGATAAATAACATGCACCAAAAGCTACATGGCTAGGCCGACGCCCTTAGCCCAAGGAGAATTACTCACACATAGAGATGAGATCAACAATCATAAATTTGTAATGGAAATCATGAGATTGATAGCAAATAGTCTTACAATGTCGCCAATTTAAGATGAGATCTACTATTACAAGTGGTGGAATATGGCTATGGTGATGGAGAAGGGTTTGGAGATTAGATCTAAGTCTATTCCTCTGGCAGCTCTTCGGTGTTGTGGATGGAGTTCTGGGGGAGGCTGATGATCGAAAAAAAGCTCTCTTTTCTCGTTGCCCGAGGCCTCTTTATATATGGGTCCCTTCACGAAAGTTGTTCTGTTTGACCTAGCGGCGTTGATGGTAACTATACGATCGGAACTATATGGCTGGAATTTTATTCCCGCTGTATAGTTGGTCGTTAAAGCGTCTATCTCCACTTCACGACTCATGGTTTCTTCGGGTTGTTGGAAATCTCATATCTTTGACTATAATGTTGTGATTACCATCATCAAACATCATTATCTACGCAGGGAAAAATAGAAAGAAAGGATTGCATACCCATTTGATCATTAGGCATTAGTGGTAGGGTTTAGAGAGATATTTCATCAAAAATATGAATAATACCTAGTTTAAATATGGACATAGATGGCTGTATTTCACAGCCATCAGTAGCTTCGCCTTACCATCCTCAAACCAGTGGACAAGTGGAATTATCTAATATAGAAATCAAGGTCATACTCCAGAAGACTATGAATAGATCGAGAAAAGACTGGGCTTTGAAGCTTAATGATGCATTGTGGATGTATCACATAGCATTCAAGAACCCCATGGGAATGACACCATACAAAATGGTTTACGGTAAAAATTGTCACCTCCCACTAGAACTAGAGCATAAGGATCGGTGGGCTATCAAAACTATGAATTTTGACCTTAAAACTGCAGGTGAAAACCGTCTCTTAGATATTCATGATTTAGATGAGCTAAGGAATGAGGCTTATGAAAATGCTAGAATATTTAAAGAAAAGGTTAAAAATGGCATGACGAAAAGTTAGAAGGCAAGGGATTTAAAACCGGAGATAAAGTTTTGCTTTACAACTCTAGGCTTATGATTTTTGTAGGAAAGTTGAAATCCAGGTGGAAAGGTGATGGGTTCGTAGCATGGAAAACAAAAAAAATTCTACCGCAAGAATGAACAAAACCCAGATCTAATCTAGATAAAAGCCAAGATCTAATCTATTAGACATGTGCAACGAGATAGATCTGTACTAACCCTTGTAGACCCGAAAGCGTTACGAGATCGGATCTCGTGGTTGATGTAGTCGATCACTTGTTGATCTCAAGATCGAGTAGAAGATCCTTCTGGCGCCGCCTTCCGGCAGCGCTTCCGCAGTCGGTCACACGTGTGGAGTCAAAGCAGACCTTCCTCTCCCTGTTCCAGCGAGCAGCGGAGGTAGTAGATCTCTCCACGGAATCCCAGCAGCACGACGGCGTGGTGGTGGTGGTGGAGTAGAGAATTCTACAGGGCTTCGCCTAAGCCTGAGAAGAAGAAAGGAGGAGGAGAGAGGCGGCTAGGGCAAGAGTGGAGAGGGCCAAGGGGTGGCGCCTCCACCCCTCTATTTAAAGGAGGGAGGTGCCATGGGGAGGTGGAGTCCTTGTAGGACTCCCCTCTCCCTTGGCCGGCGGATCAAGGAGGTGGGGGGAGAGTCCTACTCCCCCACGAATCCTTGTCTTACCCCACAAGGATTCCTTGATCCTTTCTTGGTTTCAAGTAAACTCCAAGAAATCTTCCAGAACCTTCCGGAACATTCCGAAACCTTCTAGAATCCCCATACAAATACTCTGGAACATTTCCTAACTGAGAAAATGATCCCCAATATATGAATCTTATTCTCCGGACAATTCCAGAGCTCCTCGTGATGTCCCAGATCCAATCCGAGACTCCGAACAACATTCGGTCTCCAACGCACATTCCATATCTACTTAAAACAACTTCGAACCTTAAGTGTGTCACCCTACGGTTCGTGAATATGCAGACATGATGGAGACACCTCTCCGATCAATAACCATCAGTAGGATCTGGAGATCCATAACGGCTCCCACATACTCAACGATGACTTCATGATCGATAGAACCATTAACATACGAAACCAATTCCCTTTGTCACGCGATACTCTACTTATCCGAGGTTTGATCGTCGGTATCTCCATACCTAGTTCTACCTCGTTACTGATAAGTACTCTTTACTCGTTCCATGTTATGTCATCCCTTGTGACCCAGTCATATGCTTGCAAGCTAATTAGATGACATTCCACCGAGAGGGCCCAGAGCATATCTATTCGTCATATGGATGGACAAATCCCAATCATGGTCCATGCGCTTCAACACATACTTTCAGGATACCCAATGACACCTTTATGACCACCCAGTTACGAAGTGGTGTTTGATGTCATCAAAGTACCCATCCGGTGATGGTGATTAACATAACCTCATGGTCGAAGGATTAGGTTACTGTGTATTTTAAAGCTTATAGCAAACGAACTTAATGACTTGATCTTATGCTATGCTTACTACGGGTGTGTGTCCATCACATCATTCTCCTAATGATATGATCTTGTTATTAACAACATCCAATGTCCATGATCAGGAAACCATGATCCTCCATTAATCAACAAGCTAGTTTAACAAGAGGCTTACTAGGGACTCTTTTATGTTTAGAAAACACACAAGTATTAATGTTTCCGGTTAATACAATTATAGCATGGGACGTAAACATTTATCATAAACATAAAGATATAATAATAACCACTTTATTATTGCCTCTTGGGCATATCTCCAACAAAAGGACCATACGATGTTGAAGAAGCATATCCATCAGGAGCGATGAGACTGAAAAATACTACACCCTCTTCTTCATCATGGATTGGTAATGGCAGTGATTGAAGCATTATAGAGTTGGCGAAGTAAACACTATAGAATTGATATCTGTAATCCCAGCTGAAGAATACAACAAGCGGAGGCTAGGTAACGAAGTATAAATTACTGAAGGTTTGCATCTTTGGAAACCTTTTTGGATGATTCTATCTTTTGCTTTGAACTCGTCTAGTTTTCCTGGTTAATATGAATGTTTTTTTGACTTGGTACGGGCGGACCGTATGGGTGGACACGCCCGTACCACTGGTCGTTAACCATTCGCAGAACTAGTTCTGATTCATTTCAATACAGTACGACCAGATAGTACAGGCTGACGCGCCCGTACCGATGGTCATCACTAGTACTGGTTTCCTCATGTTAAATCTATTCATACAAAAAAACAATTCGATGTCAGTAAGGAGTCCATACGGGAGCGCGGTACGGGTGGAGCCCACCCGTACTACAGCTCGCGACCGACTCTGACCCCTTTAATTTCCAATTTGCACTTTTTCTTCTTTCTCGCTCTTTTCCCTCCTATTTTAGATGTAGAACTTCTTCCTGTCTTTTTACAATGAAACCTTAGATCTCATTTGATTACTCGAGGTTTGTGCAGCCTATTCATATCAAGGAGATCTGGGTCAAGAAGGAGCGCACCACTGAAGGACGAGTCAAGAAGGAGGGATCCGAAGGGGATACTTCGTCTTCCTCTAACCGCAAGCCCTCACATGTGGTTCCACTTACCAATCGGGGAGATATGTTCCCGCAGAAATTGGAGATGCTTAGGCACATGGAACAAGGAAGAAAGAAAGAAGAATCTCCACTCAACCCCTACTAGTAGAACCTTCATGGATCCTCTCTTAAATCACCTCCAAAGACCTCCTCCAAGGAAAAGGGAGACCATGATGAGATTCGAGAGAAGATCAAGAACCTTGAAAATATTTCTAAGGCTTGTCTTGAGACCATTGAGGAAGGGGTTGACTCTTACTGGATGATGGGCAAAGATCTCAAAAAGAAGGTCGATGACATCGATGGTAGAGTACAACTCCTTACCAAGATCATTATGGAGATGGCATATGGTAGAAGGACTTTAAACAAACTAATCAAGGAGTTGCGTGTTGGCATCATAGAGATGTATGCGTGATTCACGTGTATTGCTCAAGCCTGCAACCTCAAGGCAGATGAAGAAGAGGAAGACGATGACTTCGTTACTCCCAAAAAGGAGTAAGTAATCACAAGGAATTATTTGATCCACCCGGCTTGATTCCAAGATTGGGGGTATCTGAGAGAACCTTCTAATCTATCTTACAGTTTTAGCATGTTTACTTTTCCGCATGCATGGTTGAGTTTAAATTTCCGAATTTGCATTAGTTGCATCAACTTCGAGTTCCCTTTGTTCAAGAGAAGAATTATATCTGTTGAGTTATGAGACTTTATGATATGTTTGATTCATGATTATTATATTAGATGATTGAACTAGGTTGAGTGTTATGATACTTGTAAAACTGTCATAATTTTAGGGATTTCCACACCTATAGAAGTATTGATTAAGTTATGAGAAGAAGACTTATGGTAGCACATTATGATTAAGAGTTTTCAAAAACCATTAAAGTAGTGACCTTGATCAAATAGCTTGCTGAAAATAAGAAGAGAAAAAGGGAGCGAGGAAAAATATAGATATGCAAGTATCAAGAAAGAAAAAAGAAATCAACTATCAAAAGAATCAAGCATATAAAAAAGAGAGAGAAAGAAGAAAAGAAGAAAAGAATCAACTATCAAAAGAATCAACTACCTCGGGCTGAGTATTCATGAATCTTCACTATTAAACTTAGAGCTACAAATCTCTAAACTCCGTGATTATAAGATATGTTGAATCACTAGTATCTTCTTATAATTTCATTAATACTAGAAAAAGGTGTGGAAGCCTCTAAGTTATTTAATGTGTAAGGGTATGGTAATACCCCCGACATATCTCTACATCCGATGTTCTACTTCTATTTCAATTTTTGCCTCATTTATTGTACTGTCTCGTGTCTCATGAACATGATGATCTTGTCCATAAGCCACCATCTTGCTCGGGGACGAGCAAGAGCCTAGCTTGGGGGAGTTGATGCGTCCAAAGTTGAAGCATATTTACCTCTTGTTTTTGCATAAATAGAGTAGGTATTTTTGTATTTCACCGCGCCTACGCACGCTATTTCGTTCTTGTTTCAACAGGATCCCAAATCATGGAGTCATATATGAACATATCAATTAGAGCTGTCATATTGTGTAATTACATGATATTTCTAAGTGATAAAAGTCATTTTATGAATTTACCTTCGCAACTGGAAGAATAACAAACAAGGAGGAGACATCAGTACCGATAACGACCACTGGTACGGGCGGAGCCCGCTCGTACTGTCCGCCCGTACCAAGCACCAGCGGGACCGCCTCGTCAAATAGTTTCTCTTGGCAAAGACGAGAGGGAGATCCGACTTTCACAGCCACCAGAAACCACGAAACACCACATCTGAGAGAGATCTGAAGGAGGAACTTGCCTGGGGTAAAATCTCAGCTGCTTCGCGGATCATCGGAGGACAACGCATCATCCCCTTCATCATCAGCCGCTGCATCTTCATCACCACCATTACTCCATCGTTCATCTAATAGAGCTCTTTGTAATTCTAGATCCAATTGTGGTTTGCATTAGATCTACCTCCTACTTTAATCCATTCATTTGATTATGATGATGTTGTTGATTGCTTCCATGAGTGAGTAGTTCCTTTGTTCTTGGGAAGATGGAGAAACCCTAGCACCACTATGAACTTGTAATAAAGATAATCTATTCTTGTGTCCATATGACTTGCTTGTTTATGATATAATTATGACTTGTGTTTGATTTCTCGCTTTAGATGATATGTGAAGTTAACCACATATCATTTGCCTTTGGGACTAAAGAGAGAAAGAAACCATTTGGACGTGTTGTGGAAGCATACCCGGAGTGCCCCGTGATAGATTGGCGTCGGCTCGTAACCCACACGGTCAAAGGGGGATTAAGAGGGACTCCCTAAGATAACTACGATATCCATGGGGAAACCCTTAATTGCGGTGGCCTGTATGGGTGATTGCTCTCAGGCATTGCAGTGGTTATTTAGAAGTGACCTCACACCTGGCTCAACAAAGTGGCTTCCTACGAGCCTTGTCGTGAACATCTTATTACGGGGCTCTCTCCACACATATCATGACACAAGAAGTATGTTATCTTGATTACATATAATAATAGTACTATGCTAGCAGTGTATCCTACATCCTCGAGAATGTTTTAGCCCTATTGAGTTCAACCACAATTTCATACAATCTTGTTACTTGTTTTCTTTTACTTGTTTTAATTACTTTTCTGCAAATAACCATAAACAATTCAAATGCCCTTTACTTGAGATCAAAGACAACTTACAAGTATTCTTTGGTAAATAGTAATGAGGGGCATAGATACGTTAACCAATAGCTCTATGTGGGTTGGATATCTTTACTTTGAAAGTAGCTACAATTGGTCTGTGCACTTGCAGTCATCACTATCTAAAGGGAAAAGTGAGGTATGGAATTCATTATACCGGGTATCCAAGAGTACTTGAATGATATAGTGATTCAAATTGGATATCAGATGCTGATGAGATAAAGTCACAAGTTGATATATATTCACTCTTGGTGGTGGCGCTGTTTCATGGCAGTCTTGCAAGCAGACCATCTTAACAAGGTCAACTATGGAAGAAGAACTCACAGCATTAGATATTACGACTGTCGAAGCAGAATGGCTTCGTGAACTCTTCATAGATTTTCCTATGGTTGAAAAACCAATACCGGTAATCCTTATGAACTGTGACAACCAAACTGTGATTGTCAAAGTGAACAGTTCTAAGGAGAATATGAAGAGTTCAAGACATGTCAAGAGAAGACTGAAATCTGTCAAAAAGCTGAGAAACTCCAGAGTTATAGCACTGGATTATGTCCAAATTGCTAAGAATCTGGCAGATCCTTTTACGAACGGATTATCAAGAAATTTGATAGAAAATGCATCGAGTGAGATGGGTTTGAGGCCCACGTGAGTTGTCAAGGGGGTAACCCAACCTATGTGATCGGAGATCCCGTGAATTAGGACCTGGGAAAATAAACCAAAACAACTGAGTTGAGAGAAACTTTTAATACTCCCACTCCACTATAGATGCAATTCTCTCATAGCAAATTGTAAGGAAGGCTGATTAAGTCTTAATGTGTTATGTCTGTCTCCTTGGGAGAAAAAATGTTGTCCTACAGAGCGATCTTGAAAGAACACACCTATATGAGCTACACTGCTGGTCACAGTGTATGAGATTTGGGTGAATCTCTAGGAAGCTCATGAAAGGCCGAGGAGTATGACTTATAAGCGAAACCCGAGGGGTAGCCTATGGCAGCCAAGTACCGGTAACGACATTGAGTGAAACTTGCTGCACAAGACTGATAATTCAAGGCCTAGTCCATTTGTTGGGGATATACTTTCCTGGTATCCTCACTATGCCTCACTAACCAGGGTGGCCCACTTCGGGTTAGAGCTTTGCTTCATGGGGGGCCCAGTCAGGGAGAAGAGATGGAGTCTAGTCCGGCTACGGGAAGGCCCAGAAGACTTACCGACATAGGCATGTAGTGTTACTTGTAGTTCAAGGTGTACTCTGTAACCGACTCTTAGTCGTTGCCAGATAGGTCTCTCCTGTAAACCCTAGGACAGATATCTATATAAGCCGTCCTAGGGACCACCCTTTAGGGCACCCCACAATAGCCTACAATCTCAACTCGCACAGGTGAAACCCTTGTAACCCATATTCTGGCTCTGCCATATTACTGGATAGCTAGCAGGAGTAGGATCCATCCAAAGCCGGTGGATTCGAACCTAGGTAAACTTGTGTGTTCACCGTCCCAGAACACCGTACGTCTCACATCCCTCTCTTCTGCACGCCCCGAGGACCCACTCATGGTGTACTTGTCATCAATCCGACGATAGTTGGTGCCCACCGTGGGACAAGTGAGCTTCAGATCTGCGTTCCGAGCAGAATCTGCAAGAATCGGAATTGGTGAGACAATCCTCGTCAGTTAGTCCTCTACGCCATTGTAGCACCCTCAAATCGGCCCTATGCAAGTTTTAGCCCTTTCGGCCAAACCCGCATAGAAACGATTCAAGGACGCCCACCCGGCACTTTCGAGCGGGTGGAAAACGAAGTAATACCATTACACAACAGTCCTCGATGGGACCCACAGAATAGATATTTATACAACACGACTCCACGAGTCAAGAATACAGATATACAATACAAAGATCCAATTCACCTTGAAATCAATAGGGCGTCCGACTATGGACAAGATGCAAATGGGGCTAAGAGCCCTGAAGAATAACTAATGGCGTCCATAACCCTGCCCAGGCCAAGCCGAAAGGGTAACCCTGCTAACGACGTCGATCTCAAACCTGCTAAAACAAAAGGGGTGCCGACAAAGGGCAAAGGAAAAAGAGGAGCGTCAGTACTGAGGCCAGTACATGGCGAGGCTAGAATTCGGTGGCTCTCGCCTACATAGGTATGGTGGGCTGCAGCGGCAGTGCAGCGGCACTAAACAACCTATAGAGACTCGATACAACTGGCGGTTATCAGAGAGGGATAAGAAAGACCTATTCGGATCCAACCTGAAGCTAACACCAAACAAACCCATCCTGGTATTTCCCCCTCGAGACCAAAAGAGGAAGTCGGACCAAGGACCTCACACAGTTGGCAATTTTACTCATCCCGTTATAGTTGGAGCAATTACTAATCAGATATAGATAACATGAGTCATCCTGATAGCATAAGTAGTGGGCAGTTTTAGTTAACATTCCGTTGTAGTTGGAACATTTACTAGTTAGATATAATTGTCCTGAGGAATCGCAAACCCAACAGTTGTTGACACTTTTATCACATTCCATTGGAGTTGCAATACTTACTAGGCAGACATAGTATGACACAGATCACCACCGATCCACCAGTTGTTGGCATTTTTATTATCCATTCCGTTATAGTTGTATCTGATTACTAGTCACATATTAAGTCAAATTTATAGCACTACTTTAGTTATGCTTGTCTATGATCGAGATACTGTGCTCTAAGTCGTCCATAACCGCGGACACGGCTTTCAGAAAGTTTTACCCTGCAGGGGTGCACAAATAGCAACACACACTCGATCAACCTCGGTAAAACCAACTCAAAACCCAACGAGGCATTCACGACAAAGCGATCACAGGATTCAGAAATATTTCAGGGGGCCACCCCACTAAGCTATCCGCAACGAATTTGGCCGGCTCCGGAACAGACCCAGGGTTTGTGTGGACGGCTGTAAACGACTGGGAACCCGAAAGTGTGATTGGGCTTGTCGATACAGCGAAAACATGTCACGATCCTAAACAGTACAGGTGCTCCACGCACAATCGTAAATAAAGCAGTAACATGGCATAAGTACAGGATAGTAATAAAACCCCAAACTAGTTTGTGGCCCCAAGAAATAGAAATGAATCAAGCTCTGGCTCAAGGGGGTCCATGGCCTCCCGGATGTGGATAGTGCGAAAAATCAAGGAACAGGTATCAAGTACTCGGGGTCCTACGGGACACAAGTGAGCGTGGGAGAACCAAATAACATCTATTGCCCACCGATGCCTCTGCATTAGTTATATCTAACATTTTAATAGTGGTAATTAAAGTCATGATCATCTCCACCATTAAGCATCTCCACCAATAACCATCTGCCAGCATACCAACATCTGGGGTACTCGACGACACGAGATCGCACCTAAGCAAGCAACTACGACTCGCAAGGCCGGCTATCTACCAAACACAGGTAATAGGAGGTGTCTAAGGCAATATAGAGGTTGCACTGGATATAACTGGTGCACGGAAACTAAAGCATCGTGACATGGATAGCAATAGATCAACAGGAGGAAATAAAGACTATAAATGCAAAATAGGTAGAAGGGGGAGAGATGCTCGCCTGGGAAACATTGCCAGAGATTCATATCCGAAGAACTTGTCGATACTCGCATCCACTCATCGGTCTAATCCGCGAAGAAGCAAACACTAGCAGAAACATCGGATGCAATATTTGTTGGGTCTGCAGCATAGAAAACAAAAAATTTCCTACAATGAGAACTATACGCCAAGATCAATCTACTAGATACAGAGGAACGGGTGGACATACATCCATGGAGAACTTACCCTCGAAGACAACGAGTTTTGTTAACGAGTAGGAACTCGTGGTTGATGTAGTCGTACACTTGCCGATCTCAAGATCGTGTGGAAGTCCGAGCGCCGCAAATCAGCAGCGCATCCGTCCTCGCACACACGTTCAAGCCACCAGACAACCTCCACCTCCTCGCTCTAGCGAATCAGCGAAAGCAGCAACTCCTTCCAGACGCAAGGCCACCGGGAACATGTATCTCGCTAATCCGAGACCATGGGGGAATATCTAGAGAGGGAGAGAGATCCTTCACGAGGAGGTGTGAGGATGAAGGAGGGAATGGGTGGCCTTTTATAGGAGGAGGGGGGTGCCCCCTCTCTCCATGGCCGGTGCATGGGGGGGTGACCCCTCACCTCCCCCATTCATGTGGTGGTAACCCCTCCACATTAAAATGCCCCTTAACATTCTCTTTTAAAGTCTCCACTTTAAATGCATTAAATTTCTCCAAATTTAATGCTCTCTCATTTAATAAAACTCTTTTATTTATTTTATTCAGAATTTTTTTAATTACTTTAATTAACAAACATTCACATAAAACCCCTTGCAACATTGCAATATTACATGCAGAACCACTTTCTGCAATTTCACTAGAAACAATTCCGGTTTCTATCGAAAGAATTCCTATTTCTATCGAAACATTTCCTGCGCTTTGCAAACCTTTTGTCTGGAACATATGTGCTCCTAAATGGTGTCCGGCAACCCTTAAGTGTGTCACCCTACGGTTCGCGAATAATGCAGACATGATTGAGACTCCTCTCAGATCAATAATCAGAAGAGGGACCTGGAGATCCATACTGACTCCTGCACATTCAACAATGACTTCTGTGATCGTGAGAACCTTTAACGTCAGCAATTTAATCCCTTTGCCTCATGATATAATACATGTCCGAGATTCGATCATCGGTATCCAAATACCTAGTTTGACCTCGTTACCGACATGCACTCTTTTCTCGTTCCCGTGATATAACATTCTAGTGATCACATCACTTGCTTGCAAGCTATCTTAATGTGATATCACCGAGAGGGCCCAGAGTATATCTATCTATCATCTGGATTGACAAATTCCACTCTTGATCCATGAGCCTCAACATAACACCTTCGTAGTACTGAACCCATCTTTATAGTCACCCTGTTACGGTGTGACGTTTGATGTTATCAAGATACTCTTCCGGTGTTAGCAATTAACATGATCTCATGGTCTAAGGACTAAGACTACTTTGTATGATGTTATAGCAATATAAACATAATGACTTGATCGTAATGCTATACTTCGGATGAATGTTCATCACGTCATTTCACAAATGCTGTGACCTTGTTATTAACAACATCCAATGTCCATGATCAGGAAACTTTGATCATCTTGTTAATCAACAAGCTAGTCTATAAGAGAGGCATAACTAGGAACCCTTTTTGTTTATTAAACACACATGTATTGATGTTTCCTATCAATACAATTATAGCATGCAAAATAAACATCTATCATATACAAGAAATATATAATAACAACTTTATTATTGCCTCTCAGGGCATATTTCCTTCAGTCTCCCACTTGCACTAGAGACAATAATCTAGTTTACACAGTGATAAATCTAACACCCATGGAGTTCTTGTGTTGATCATGTTTTTCCCTAGGGAGTACTTTAGTCAACGGATCTGCTACATTTAGGTCCGTGTGCACTTTACAAATCTTTATATCTCCATCCTTGACATGCTCGCGGATGGAGTGAAACCGGCGTTTAATATGTTTGGAATTCTTGTGAGACCTTGGTTCCTTTGCGTTGGCTATGGCTCCATTGTTGTCACAATAGATCACCATCGGGTCCAACGCACTGGGAACCACACCCAGTTCTATAATGAACTCTTTCATCCAAACTGCCTCCTGCGCCGCTTCTGAAGCAGCAACATATTCCGCCTCCGTTGTTGATCCAGCCACCACAGGTTGTTTGGAACTCCTCCAACTAACTGTTGCTCTGTTCAAGAGAAATACGTATCCAGATTGAGACTTAGAGTCATCCGGATCGGTGTCAAAGCTAGCATCGACATAACACTTAGCGACTAGCTCTTCTTCACCTCCGTATATAAGAAACATATCCTTAGTTCTTCTCAAGTACTTGAGGATGTTCTTTACCGCTATCCAGTGTTCCGAACCTGGATCAGATTGGTACCTACTAGTCAAACTAATAGCATGTGCCACATCCGGTCTTGTACATAGCATGGCATACATAATAGAGCCTATGGCCGAGGCATAGGGGATCTTATCCATCATCTCTCTTTCTTCCGCCGTAGCCGGACTTTGAGTCTTACTCAATGTCTTGCCTTGCAACATAGGTAAGGACCCCTTCTTAGTTTCGTCCATATTAAACTTCTTTAATACCTTATCAAGGTATGTACTCTGCGATAGCCCAATTAGGCGTCTTGATCTATCTCTGTAGATTTTAATGCCTAATATATATGACGCTTCACCAAGGTCCTTCATCGAAAATTTAGTGTTTAGATAACTTTTAACACTGTTTAAAAGATCTATATCATTTCCAATCAATAATATGTCATCCACATATAATATCAGAAATGCCACATTGCTCCCACTCACTTTCTTGTAAATACAAGCCTCTCCATAAGTTTGGACAAATCCAAACTCTTTGATCACCTCATCAAAGCGGAGATTCCAACTCTGGGATGCTTGCTTCAGTCCTTAGATGGATCGCTGAAGTTTGCACACCTTATTAGCATCCTTAGGATCGACAAAACCCTTTGGTTGTATCATATACAACTCTTCTTCAATATTACCATTGAGGAACGCAGTTTTGACATCCATCTACCATATTTCATAATCAAAATATGCAGCAATTGCTAACATAATCCTAACCGACTTAAGCATCGCTACGGGAGAGAATGTCTCATCGTAGTCAACTCCTTGAATTTGTCGAAAACCCTTTGCGACAAGTCGAGCCTTATAGATGGTTACATTACCATCAACATCAGTTTTTCTTTTGAAAATCCATTTATTCTCAACGGCCTTTCGATCGTGAGGTAAGTCCACCAAGGTCCAAACCTGGTTTTCGTACATGGATTCCATCTCGGATTTCATGGCTTCTAGCCATTTGTTGGAATCAGGGCTCATCATCGCTTCTTCATACGTCGCAGGGTCATCTATTTCATCAATCATGAAATTCATAACAGGATTGCCGTACAGTTCAGGAGCTACACATGTCCTGCTTGACCTGCGAGGTTCGGTAGTGTCCTCTTTCGGAGTTTCATGATCAATATCACTAGCTCTCTCTTCATTAGGTGAAGTCAACTCCGAAACAACTTCCGGTGCTGCGCTACTCGACATTTCATGAAGAGAAGGTTCAATAACCTCTTCGAGTTCTACCTTCCGACTACTCACACCTTTCGCGAGAAACTCCTTCTCAAGAAAGGATCCATTCTTGGCAACAAAGAACTTGCCCTCGGATCTGTGATAGAAGGTATACCCAATCGTTTCCTTAGGGTATCCTATGAAGACGCATTTTTCCGCTTTAGGTTCGAGTTTATCCGGTTGACAGCTTAGGTTTGTTTCCAAACCACAAATCATACGGTGTCTTTTCAACGGATTTAGATGGTGCCCTATTTAAAGTGAATGTAGCGGTTTCCAGTGCATAACCCCAAAATGACAGTGGCAAGTTAGTCAGAGACATCATAGATCGAACCATATCCAATAAAGTATGATTACGACGTTCTGACACACCATTACGTTGTGGTGTTCCGGCAGGTGTGATTTGTGAAACTATTCCACACTCTTTCATGTGTGTGCTAAACTCGTAACTAAGATACTCTCCTCCATGGTCAGACCGTAGAAATTTGATCTTTCTATTACGATGATTTTCCACTTCATTCTGAAATTCTTTGAACTTTTCAAAAGTTTCAGACTTGTGTTTCATCAAATAGATATACCCGTATCTACTCAAATCATCCGTAAAAGTAACAAAATAACGATATCCACCTCGCGCCGACACACTCATTGGTCCACACACATCAGTATGTATGATTTCCAATAAATCTGTCGCCCGTTCCATTGAACCGGAAAAGGGCGTTCTAGTCATCTTGCCCATAAGGCATGGCTCACATGTATGAAATGATTCAAAATCAAGTGATTCCAAAAGTCCATCAGAATGGAGTTTCTTCATTCGTTTAACGCCAATATGACCTAGACGGCAGTGCCACATATATGCAGATATATCATTATCAAGTTTAATCCTTTTAGCATCAACATTATGAATATGCGTAATACTACTATCGAGATCCAATAGAAATAAACCATTCAACACAGGTGCATGACCATAAAAGATATTATTCATATAAATCAAACAACCATTGTTTTCAGATTTAAACAAATAACCACTTTGCATCAAACATGATCCGGATACAATGTGCATGCTCAGTGCAGGCACCAAATAACAATTATTCAGGTTTATAACTAATCCCGACGGCATATGGAGAGGCAGCGTTCTGACGGCGATCACATCAACTCTTGATCCATTGCGGACCCGCATCGTGACCTCATCCCTTGCTAGTTGTCGCTTGTTCCGTAGCCCCTGAACCGAGTTACATATATTAGCAACCGATCCCGTATCAAATACCCAGGTGCTACTGCGAGTACTAGTCAAGTACACATCAATAACATGTATATCACATATACCTTTGTTTGCCTTGCCGGCCTTTTTGTCCGCCAAATACTTGGGGCAGTTGCGCTTCCAATGGCCAGTCCCCTTGCAATAGTAGCACTCGGTGTCAGACTTAGGGCCAGCTCGGGGTTTCTTTTCAGGCGCGGCAACAGATTTGCCGCCCTTCTTTCCCTTCTGCTTGCCTTTCTTGTCCTTCTTGAAACCGGTGGTCTTATTGATCATCAACACTTGATGTTCTTTCCTAATCTCCACTTCTGCAGTCTTAAGCATTGACAGAAGCTCGGGAAGAGACTTCTTCATGCCTTGCATATTATAGTTCATCACGAAGCTCTTGTAGCTAGGTGGCAGAGATTGGAGAACACGATGTATGCCTAAGTCAATGGGAATCGTTATTCCCAAGGACACAAGCTTATCGGCGTACCCAGACATTTTGAGTACGTGCTCACTAACGAAGCTGTTCTCTTCCATCATGCAGCTAAAGAACTTTTCAGAAGCATTATAACTCTCTACGGCAGCATGGGTATCGAAAATCATTTTCAATTCTCCCATGGTATCAAAGACATTGCCATTTTCGAAACGTTTTCGAAGTTCTGGTTCTAGCCCATACAGTATGCCGCAATGAACTAAGTTGTGGTCCTCCTGACGAGTTATATAGACATTCTTTTCCTCGTCAGGGGCATCAGGAGCTGGTGGGGGGCCTAGCGGCGCCTCTAGCACATATTGCTTTTGTGCAGCAGTGAGGAGAATCCTCAAATTCATAGCCCAGTTGGTGAAGTTGCTACCATTCCCAGCAAGCTTCTCTTTCTTCATGAACAGATTGAAATTAAAAGCAGGTGGTGCCATCTACAACAGAATTTGTAAAATATATTTAGACTAAGTTTATGATAGATTGAGTTCAACTAATCCAAATTACTAATAAACTCCCACTCAAAAACGACATCCCTCGTATCCTTTTGGTGATGACATGAACCAAATCCACTACACCAAGTCCGATCATCACGTGAGTCGGTGTAGCTTCAAAGGCGAGTATCTATATAGGCATCATATCAACTATATGACTCATGCTTAACCTTTCGGTCCGTGTTCCGAGGCCATGTCTGTACATGCTAGGCTCGTCAAGTAAGAACCTTAGTATTCGCGTGTGTAAAACTATCTTACACCCGTTGTATGAAAGCGTAGAGTTGAGAACAGCCGATCATCATGTGATGCCTCAAAACACGATCCACAAAACGGTGCATACTTAAGGAAGAACACATTTTATCTTGATATCTAAATGAGGGATCATCTTATAATGCTACCAAAAGCGCCAAACTAGCAATATAAGATGCTAACATCTAATGTGTGAAGTGAGGTGATATGGTCCATGCATTTGATCTCTATCATTTGCATCGTGGTATGATCTCTATCATTCCTTTGTGTGTAAGGCCAAGGTCTATGGAACTTACACGTTAAGTGAGTTGTAAGAGTATCTATCATACATCTACTTACAACAATACCATATCAAGACACTAGCCCAGCAACGATCTAAACTAGACGCCTCTAATTTATCAATTGCAAGTTTTACGTGGCTTAGGGCTGTCAGAGATAGAACCGGTCTTACCTATGAACATGAACCACAATGAGGATAACCAAGTTATTAGCAACTCATTGTAAATCAGATATTGACTATAGTAGGAGAGACAGACACCCGCCAGCCACTTATGCAAAACAAGTTGCATGTCAGTCGTGGAACCGGTCTCATGTACGATGACATGTAAGGTTGGTCCGGGCCGCTTCATCCCACTATGCCACCAATATCCAAAGTACATAGAAGATGCAATAACATGATCATCATCGCCCACATATAAACATATGTGTACTACTCGTGCAAAGCACCTACGCATAGATCAGGATCTGATACCACTGTTGGGTCCGCAACATAGAAAACAAAAAATTTCCTACGATGAGAACTATACGCCAAGATCTATCTACTAGATACAGAGCAACGGGTGGACATACATCCATGGAGAACTTACCCTCGAAGACAACAAGTTTTGTTAACGAGTAGGAACTCGTGGTTGATGTAGTCGTACGCTTGCCGATCTCAAGATCGTGTGGAAGTCCGAGCGCCGCAAATCAGCAGCGCATCCGTCCTCGCACACACGTTCAAGCCACCAGACAACCTCCACCTCCTCGCTCTAGCGAATCAGCGGAAGCAGCAACTCCTTCCAGACGCAAGGCCACCGGGAACATGTATCTCGCTAATCCGAGACCATGGGGGAATATCTAGAGGGGGAGAGAGATCCTTCACGAGGAGGTGTGAGGATGAAGGAGGGAATGGGTGGCCTTTTATAGGAGGAGGGGGGTGCCCCTCTCTCCATGGCCGGCGCATGGGGGGGTGACCCCTCACCTCCCCCATTCATGTGGTGGTAACCCCTCCACATTAAAATGCCCCTTAACATTCTCTTTTAAAGTCTCCACTTTAAATGCATTAAATTTCTCCAAATTTAATGCTCTCTTATTTAATAAAACTCTTTTATTTATTTTATTCAGAATTTTGTTAATTACTTTAATTAACAAACATTCACATAAAACCCCTTGCAACATTTCAATATTACATGCAGAACCACGTTCTGCAATTTCACCCGAAACAATTCCGGTTTCTATCGAAACAATTCCTATTTCTATCGAAACATTTCCTGCGCTTTGCAAACCTTTTGTTTGGAACATATGTGCTCCTAAATGGTGTCCGGCAACCCTTAAGTGTGTCACCCTATGGTTCGCGAATAATGTAGACATGATTGAGACTCCTCTCAGATCAATAATCAGAAGAGGGACCTGGAGATCCATACTGACTCCTGCACATTCAACAATGACTTCTGTGATCGTGAGAACCTTTAACGTCAGCAATTTAATCCCTTTGCCTCATGATATAATACATGTCCGAGATTCGATCATCGGTATCCAAATACCTAGTTTGACCTCGTTACCGACATGCACTCTTTTCTCGTTCCCGTGATATAACATTCTAGTGATCACATCACTTGCTTGCAAGCTATCTTAATGTGATATCACCGAGAGGGCCCAGAGTATATCTATCTATCATCTGGATTGACAAATTCCACTCTTGATCCATGAGCCTCAACATAACACCTTCGTAGTACTGAACCCATCTTTATAGTCACCCTGTTACGATGTGACGTTTGATGTTATCAAGATACTCTTCCGGTGTTAGCAATTAACATGATCTCATGGTCTAAGGACTAAGACTACTTTGTATGATGTTATAGCAATATAAACATAATGACTTGATCGTAATGCTATACTTCGGATGAATGTTCATCACGTCATTTCACAAATGTTGTGACCTTGTTATTAACAACATCCAATGTCCATGATCAGGAAACTTTGATCATCTTGTTAATCAACAAGCTAGTCTATAAGAGAGGCATAACTAGGAACCCTTTTTGTTTATTAAACACACATGTATTGATGTTTCCTATCAATACAATTATAGCATGCAAAATAAACATCTATCATATACAAGAAATATATAATAACAACTTTATTATTGCCTCTCAGGGCATATTTCCTTCAATATTTAATACTACGGCAGAAGATCTGGGATTATGATGCATGGCATGGCACAGATGTGCTGCAACTAGGCAATATTAAGCGGAACCGGGGCCCCGACAATTAATTAAGCGGTTCAAGTTATTTAGAACCCCCGCAATTTAAATGTGGTATTAATAGGGCGAAACATGGCATCGGTTCGCTACACCAATTTAAATGGAGTCCGGAATAAGACTAGAATAGCCCGCATATAGACTCCATATTTAATTATGAGGTGAATCGGCATAATACCCCCAACCCACAAACAGGTATGCATGCATGAACAATTTAATATGCGACAGTTGATAATGTCATATTATAAAAATAGGGGCTTAGGGGCACACATCTGGATTCGGAAGATCTTGGGTTCTGGGGGTCCGGGGTCCGGCCTCAGGGTTCGCCGGGGATCGGTCTCGATGGGAACGTTCTCGGACAATGGAGTAGATCTTGTCGCATCCGTGGCCTTCAGGTCCGTGTAGACGGTCTTGTCGTTTCACGGCGGAGATCTTGGCGTCCCGGGATGAGGAACTTGGCGTATCCGTGGCGATCTTGGTGGTCTTCGGATTACCGTGAAGGGGACCCATGACAGAGGTCTTGTCGGTGTTGAACTTGGTGTTTGTTCCTCTTTGGAAGTTCCTAGCGATGATCATACTTGCGACACGATCTGACGCAGCGGACCGTGAGGTGACAAAGAGAACCGCGATGTTGCAGTGGTACTGATAAGGAAGCTAACTTCAACTGGCCACCAGAGAACTGTGTTCCTCCAGCTCACAAAAACACAGTCGCCCATACATACTTGCTCGCGCGGACAGCAAGCAAGGACAAACAAAAGGAGGCAAGGAGGTTGTGGTGACCGAAGCTTGGTAGGGGAGCTTGCTGCAGGGCCATGGCAGCGGCCGACGATGCGGGGGCACGCGGGAGCGAGGAGGAAAACGGTGCGGCCGGGTCGATGTAGAGCCGGGACCGCGCAGAACAGGGACAGGAGTGCGCAGGCTCGAGCTGCTACAAAGGAGGATCGGGCTCGCAGTGGTGGAGAGGTACGCCGGCGGTGGAGACGACGCGCAAGTCCACCGAGGCGACAGCGCATGGGCTCCGGGAGGGATTCATGGCGGCGGAGGAGCTCTTGGTCTGGTTTGGAGGTGGTTGCGCGCAGGGTGTCGTGGGGCAGAGGCGAGGTCGAGATCGACCTGGTCGACTGAAAGGACCCTGGCCGGAGTCGAGCACGGTGGGCTCGCCGGTGACAGCGGCAGGAAGCTTCTGGGCAGAGGCGAGGTGGCCGGGGCAGGGAGCCGAGGCAGCAAGTGGGCGGCAAGGAGGCCGACGACGGTGCGCTGGAGCTGCGGCGCTTGCGGGGGTCCGAGCGAGGCCGGGTCGGGCCCGTCCGGGTCAGGAGGATGCGGTGAGGAGGGCCGGCGAAGCTTGCGGGCGAGGGGAAGGGCGCAGGCGGTGACCGGAGCTCGGCAAGAGCCGCGGGCCAGCGGTGGCGGCCGGAGGAAGGAGGCGGGGGGGAAGCTCTTGTTGGCGGGGGAACCGAGGCCGAGCGAGGGTCGCGCGGGCGCGTGAGGGGCGTGCGGGACAGGTGGCGTCGGTGGGAGATGGAGTGGGGACGCGCCCAGGTGGGGCTTGGGTGGCGTGCCCAGGTGGTGGACCTGGTCGGCGGGTTAGGGGAGACCCAGATGGGGTAGGTAGGTTTGGCTGGGAGGGAAAAAGGTCGAGGGGTGGCTGCGTGTGAGTGGGGACAGGTGGGTGAGGTGGCGAACACCGATTGGTGCAGGTGAGGTGGAGGCCTGGGATTGGCCAGGGTGAGGTGGAGGGTTGGTGGCGGCTGGGTAGATTAGGGTTAGGTAGGGATGGTTTAGCCTTAGGGTTTGGAGGTGGCCGGCCGGGCTTTTGGGCCTGGCTGGGTGCCTCCCAAAAATAATATAAATATTTTATTTGTTTAAACGGGGCTTTTGAAATCCGTTTGTAGATGAAACAAAATATTCTGGGTATCCGGGTTTTAATTTGAATAAAGACGGGAATATTTAGAAAAAAAACTAGGTGATTCGAAAATAGTTTAGACAGAACCATGCATGATATCATGACGATGCTCAAATGCAATGAGGCATGATGACATGAGCATGCGGTCATGATGATGCAATGCACAAAAACACGGCGATTTTCTAGTAGTGGTTTTAGCGGGATGCCACAATTCGACACCACTAACAATGGATCTCTCCCTCGAGATCCGCCTCTTGGTACTGGGAAGGAAGCCGACGATCTGAATCTTCACGCGTCATGTAGATCCACGCGACTCCATTAACAAGAGGTCGTTGTCCGGGATCGTCGATAGAACACTCCAGGAACAAAGGACGAAGACAAAGGCACCCATAAAGAAAGCCACCTCTAGCTTCGATAGAATGTGAGAACCGATGCATTCTCATCCACTTCAATGTACGAGAGCAAATAGATTGAGTAGTCGGCATGGGGACCAATCCATCACGCACCCAAACTATTACTCTGCACAATCAGTAGAAAAGTGTGCAACCATTCTCGGAATCAGACTGCAGATCTCGACAAGTGAGGTTTGGAACATAGGAGTGATGCAGGCTCTGCATCGGATCTGGCGTAGATGATGTCATCGCGTCGGAAAACACCGGAAGGCACAAACAAGGAACAAGAATGGTACCACAGATGAAGGATTCCTCAGATAGCATGAAGACCGGATGTAAAGGCATCGTTACCAAAGGAGGAAGCGAAACCCTGAAGGTACGACGGAAACCCACCCACGAGAAATCCTAGACTCGAAGAAAGATAAGAGAGCAGATTCAAAACACGCTGAGGTAAGAGGAGAACATCATAGGGGTAAGGAGTAAAAGCAGACCTAATCAGATCAATCCAACTGATTTGGCAAAATAGTTTTGACACTACTTCGGCCGTTAACTAGGTTATCCTACAGGCTGGACTTGTGTGGTATCACAACTGCTGAGCTCTGATACCACTATATAGCGCCCTCAAATCGGCCCTATGCAAGTTTTAGCCCTTTCCGCCAAATCCGCATAGAAACGATTCAAGGACGCCCACCAGGCAGTTTCGTGAGGGTGGAAAACAAAGTAATACCATTACACAACAGTCCTCGATGGGACCCACAGAACAGATATTTATACAACACGACTCCACGAGTCAAGAATACAGATATACAATACAAAGATCCAATTCACCTTGAAATCGATAGGGCGTCCGACTGCGGACAAGATGCAAATGGGGCTAAGAGCCCTGAAGAATAACCAATGGCATCCATAATCCTGCCCAGGCCAAGCCGGAAGGGTAACCCTGCTAACGACGTCGATCTCAAACCTGCTAAAACAAAAGGGGTGCCGACAAAGGGCAGAGGAAAAAGAGGAGCGTCAGTACTGAGGCCAGTACATGGCGAGGCTAGAATTCGGTGGCTCTCGCCTACATAGGTATGGTGGGCTGAAGCGGCAGCGCAGCGGCACTAAACAACCTATAGAGACTCGATACAACTGGCGGTTATTAGAGAGGGATAAGAAATACCTATTCGGATCCAACCTAAAGCTAACACCAAACAAACCCATCTTGGTATTTCCCCCTCGAGACCAAACGAGGAAGTCGGACCAAGGAACTCACACAATTGGCAATTTTACTCATCCCGTTATAGTTGCAGCAATTACTAATTAGATATAGATAGCATGAGTCATCCTGATAGCATAAGTAGTGGGTAGTTTTAGTTAACATTCCGTTGTAGTTGGAACATTTACTAGTCAGATATAATTGTCCTGAGGAATCCCAAACCCAACAGTTGTTGACATTTTTATCACATTCCATTGGAGTTGCAATACTTACTAGGCAGACATAGTATGACACAGATCACCACCGATCCACCAGTTGTTGGCATTTTTATTATCCATTCCGTTATAGTTGTATCTGATTACTAGTCACATATTAAGTCAAATTTATAGCACTACTTTAGTTATGCTTGTCTATGATCGAGATACTGTGCTCTAAGTCGTCCATAACCGCGGACACGGCTTTCAGAAAGTTTTACCCTGCAGGGGTGCACAAATAGCAACACACACTCGATCAACCTCGGTAAAACCAACTCAAAACCCAACGAGGCATTCACGACAAAGCGATCACAGGATTCAGAAATATTTCAGGGGGCCACCCCACTAAGCTATCCGCAACGAAGTTGGCCGGCTCCGGAACAGACCCAGGGTTTGTGTGGACGGCTGTAAACGACTGGGAACCCGAAAGTGTGATTGGGCTTGTCGATACAGCGAAAACATGTCACGATCCTAAACAGTACAGGTGCTCCACGCACAATCGTAAATAAAGCAGTAACATGGCATAAGTACAGGATAGTAATAAAACCCCAAACTAGTTTGTGGCCCCAAGAAATAGAAATGAATCAAGCTCTGGCTCAAGGGGGTCCATGGCCTCCCGGATGTGGATAGTGCGAAAAATCAAGGAACAGGTATCAAGTACTCGGGGTCCTACGGGACACAAGTGAGCGTGGGAGAACCAAATAACATCTATTGCCCACCGATGCCTCTGCATTAGTTATATCTAACATTTTAATAGTGGTAATTAAAGTCATGATCATCTCCACCATTAAGCATCTCCACCAATAACCATCTGCCAGCATACCAACATCTGGGGTACTCGACGACACGAGATCGCACCTAAGCAAGCAACTACGACTCGCAAGGCCGGCTATCTACCAAACACAGGTAATAGGAGGTGTCTAAGGCAATATAGAGGTTGCACTGGATATAACTGGTGCACGGAAACTAAAGCATCGTGACATGGATAGCAATAGATCAACAGGAGGAAATAAAGACTATAAATGCAAAATAGGTAGAAGGGGGAGAGATGCTCGCCTGGGAAACATTGCCAGAGATTCATATCCGAAGAACTTGTCGATACTCGCATCCACTCATCGGTCTAATCCGCGAAGAAGCAAACACTAGCAGAAACATCGGATGCAATATTTGTTGGGTCTGCAGGATAGAAAACAAAAAAATTCCTACAATGAGAACTATACGCCAAGATCAATCTACTAGATACAGAGGAACGGGTGGACATACATCCATGGAGAACTTACCCTCGAAGACAATGAGTTTTGTTAACGAGTAGGAACTCGTGGTTGATGTAGTCGTACGCTTGCCGATCTCAAGATCGTGTGGAAGTCCGAGCGCCGCAAATCAGCAGCGCATCCGTCCTCGCACACACGTTCAAGCCACCAGACAACCTCCACCTCCTCGCTCTAGCGAATCAGCGGAAGCAGCAACTCCTTCCAGACGCAAGGCCACCGGGAACATGTATCTCCCTAATCCGAGACCATGGGGGAATATCTAGAGAGGGAGAGAGATCCTTCACGAGGAGGTGTGAGGATGAAGGAGGGAATGGGTGGCCTTTTATAGGAGGAGGGGGGTGCCCCCTCTCTCCATGGCCGGTGCATGGGGGGGTGACCCCTCACCTCCCCCATTCATGTGGTGGTAAACTACCTCGGGCTGAGTATTCATGAATCTTCACTATTAAACTATCAAAAGAATCAACTACCTCGGGCTGAGTATTCATGAATATTCACTATTAAACTTAGAGCTACAAATCTCTAAACTCCGTGATTATAAGATATGTTGAATCACTAGTATCTTCTTATAATTTCATTAATACTAGAAAAAGGTGTGGAAGCCTCTAAGTTATTTAATGTGTAAGGGTATGGTAATACCCCCGACATATCTCTACATCCGATGTTCTACTTCTATTTCAATTTTTGCCTCATTTATTGTACTGTCTCGTGTCTCATGAACATGATGATCTTGTCCATAAGCCACCATCTTGCTCGGGGACGAGCAAGAGCCTAGCTTGGGGGAGTTGATGCGTCCAAAGTTGAAGCATATTTACCTCTTGTTTTTGCATAAATAGAGTAGGTATTTTTGTATTTCACCGCGCCTACGCACGCTATTTCGTTCTTGTTTCAACAGGATCCCAAATCATGGAGTCATATATGAACATATCAATTAGAGCTGTCATATTGTGTAATTACATGATATTTCTAAGTGATAAAAGTCATTTTATGAATTTACCTTCGCAACTGGAAGAATAACAAACAAGGAGGAGACATCAGTACCGATAACGACCACTGGTACGGGCGGAGCCCGCTCGTACTGTCCGCCCGTACCAAGCACCAGCGGGACCGCCTCGTCAAATAGTTTCTCTTGGCAAAGACGAGAGGGAGATCTGACTTTCACAGCCACCAGAAACCACGAAACACCACATCTGAGAGAGATCTGAAGGAGGAACTTGCCTGGGGTAAAATCTCAGCTGCTTCGCGGATCATCGGAGGACAACGCATCATCCCCTTCATCATCAGCCGCTGCATCTTCATCACCACCATTACTCCATCGTTCATCTAATAGAGCTCTTTGTAATTCTAGATCCAATTGTGGTTTGCATTAGATCTACCTCCTACTTTAATCCATTCATTTGATTATGATGATGTTGTTGATTGCTTCCATGAGTGAGTAGTTCCTTTGTTCTTGGGAAGATGGAGAAACCCTAGCACCACTATGAACTTGTAATAAAGATAATCTATTCTTGTGTCCATATGACTTGCTTGTTTATGATATAATTATGACTTGTGTTTGATTTCTCGCTTTAGATGATATGTGAAGTTAACCACATATCATTTGCCTTTGGGACTAAAGAGAGAAAGAAACCATTTGGACGTGTTGTGGAAGCATACCCGGAGTGCCCCGTGATAGATTGGCGTCGGCTCGTAACCCACACGGTCAAAGGGGGATTAAGAGGGACTCCCTAAGATAACTACGATATCCATGGGGAAACCCTTAATTGCGGTGGCCTGTATGGGTGATTGCTCTCAGGCATTGCAGTGGTTATTTAGAAGTGACCTCACACCTGGCTCAACAAAGTGGCTTCCTACGAGCCTTGTCGTGAACATCTTATTACGGGGCTCTCTCCACACATATCATGACACAAGAAGTATGTTATCTTGATTACATATAATAATAGTACTATGCTAGCAGTGTATCCTACATCCTCGAGAATGTTTTAGCCCTATTGAGTTCAACCACAATTTCATACAATCTTGTTACTTGTTTTCTTTTACTTGTTTTAATTACTTTTCTGCAAATAACCATAAACAATTCAAATGCCCTTTACTTGAGATCAAAGACAACTTACAAGTATTCTTTGGTAAATAGTAATGAGGGGCATAGATACGTTAACCAATAGCTCTATGTGGGTTGGATATCTTTACTTTGAAAGTAGCTACAATTGGTCTGTGCACTTGCAGTCATCACTATCTAAAGGGAAAAGTGAGGTATGGAATTCATTATACCGGGTATCCAAGAGTACTTGAATGATATAGTGATTCAAATTGGATATCAGATGCTGATGAGATAAAGTCACAAGTTGATATATATTCACTCTTGGTGGTGGCGCTGTTTCATGGCAGTCTTGCAAGCAGACCATCTTAACAAGGTCAACTATGGAAGAAGAACTCACAGCATTAGATATTACGACTGTCGAAGCAGAATGGCTTCGTGAACTCTTCATAGATTTTCCTATGGTTGAAAAACCAATACCGGTAATCCTTATGAACTGTGACAACCAAACTGTGATTGTCAAAGTGAACAGTTCTAAGGAGAATATGAAGAGTTCAAGACATGTCAAGAGAAGACTGAAATCTGTCAAAAAGCTGAGAAACTCCAGAGTTATAGCACTGGATTATGTCCAAATTGCTAAGAATCTGGCAGATCCTTTTACGAACGGATTATCAAGAAATTTGATAGAAAATGCATCGAGTGAGATGGGTTTGAGGCCCACGTGAGTTGTCAAGGGGGTAACCCAACCTATGTGATCGGAGATCCCGTGAATTAGGACCTGGGAAAATAAACCAAAACAACTGAGTTGAGAGAAACTTTTAATACTCCCACTCCACTATAGATGCAATTCTCTCATAGCAAATTGTAAGGAAGGCTGATTAAGTCTTAATGTGTTATGTCTGTCTCCTTGGGAGAAAAAATGTTGTCCTACAGAGCGATCTTGAAAGAACACACCTATATGAGCTACACTGCTGGTCACAGTGTATGAGATTTGGGTGAATCTCTAGGAAGCTCATGAAAGGCCGAGGAGTATGACTTATAAGCGAAACCCGAGGGGTAGCCTATGGCAGCCAAGTACCGGTAACGACATTGAGTGAAACTTGCTGCACAAGACTGATAATTCAAGGCCTAGTCCATTTGTTGGGGATATACTTTCCTGGTATCCTCACTATGCCTCACTAACCAGGGTGGCCCACTTCGGGTTAGAGCTTTGCTTCATGGGGGGCCCAGTCAGGGAGAAGAGATGGAGTCTAGTCCGGCTACGGGAAGGCCCAGAAGACTTACCGACATAGGCATGTAGTGTTACTTGTAGTTCAAGGTGTACTCTGTAACCGACTCTTAGTCGTTGCCAGATAGGTCTCTCCTGTAAACCCTAGGACAGATATCTATATAAGCCGTCCTAGGGACCACCCTTTAGGGCACCCCACAATAGCCTACAATCTCAACTCGCACAGGTGAAACCCTTGTAACCCATATTCTGGCTCTGCCATATTACTGGATAGCTAGCAGGAGTAGGATCCATCCAAAGCCGGTGGATTCGAACCTAGGTAAACTTGTGTGTTCACCGTCCCAGAACACCGTACGTCTCACATCCCTCTCTTCTGCACGCCCCGAGGACCCACTCATGGTGTACTTGTCATCAATCCGACGATAGTTGGTGCCCACCGTGGGACAAGTGAGCTTCAGATCTGCGTTCCGAGCAGAATCTGCAAGAATCGGAATTGGTGAGACAATCCTCGTCAGTTAGTCCTCTACGCCATTGTAGCACCCTCAAATCGGCCCTATGCAAGTTTTAGCCCTTTCGGCCAAACCCGCATAGAAACGATTCAAGGACGCCCACCCGGCACTTTCGAGCGGGTGGAAAACGAAGTAATACCATTACACAACAGTCCTCGATGGGACCCACAGAATAGATATTTATACAACACGACTCCACGAGTCAAGAATACAGATATACAATACAAAGATCCAATTCACCTTGAAATCAATAGGGCGTCCGACTATGGACAAGATGCAAATGGGGCTAAGAGCCCTGAAGAATAACTAATGGCGTCCATAACCCTGCCCAGGCCAAGCCGAAAGGGTAACCCTGCTAACGACGTCGATCTCAAACCTGCTAAAACAAAAGGGGGTGCCGACAAAGGGCAAAGGAAAAAGAGGAGCGTCAGTACTGAGGCCAGTACATGGCGAGGCTAGAATTCGGTGGCTCTCGCCTACATAGGTATGGTGGGCTGCAGCGGCAGTGCAGCGGCACTAAACAACCTATAGAGACTCGATACAACTGGCGGTTATCAGAGAGGGATAAGAAAGACCTATTCGGATCCAACCTGAAGCTAACACCAAACAAACCCATCCTGGTATTTCCCCCTCGAGACCAAAAGAGGAAGTCGGACCAAGGACCTCACACAGTTGGCAATTTTACTCATCCCGTTATAGTTGGAGCAATTACTAATCAGATATAGATAACATGAGTCATCCTGATAGCATAAGTAGTGGGCAGTTTTAGTTAACATTCCGTTGTAGTTGGAACATTTACTAGTTAGATATAATTGTCCTGAGGAATCGCAAACCCAACAGTTGTTGACACTTTTATCACATTCCATTGGAGTTGCAATACTTACTAGGCAGACATAGTATGACACAGATCACCACCGATCCACCAGTTGTTGGCATTTTTATTATCCATTCCGTTATAGTTGTATCTGATTACTAGTCACATATTAAGTCAAATTTATAGCACTACTTTAGTTATGCTTGTCTATGATCGAGATACTGTGCTCTAAGTCGTCCATAACCGCGGACACGGCTTTCAGAAAGTTTTACCCTGCAGGGGTGCACAAATAGCAACACACACTCGATCAACCTCGGTAAAACCAACTCAAAACCCAACGAGGCATTCACGACAAAGCGATCACAGGATTCAGAAATATTTCAGGGGGCCACCCCACTAAGCTATCCGCAACGAAGTTGGCCGGCTCCGGAATAGACCCAGGGTTTGTGTGGACGGCTGTAAACGACTGGGAACCCGAAAGTGTGATTGGGCTTGTCGATACAGCGAAAACATGTCACGATCCTAAACAGTACAGGTGCTCCACGCACAATCGTAAATAAAGCAGTAACATGGCATAAGTACAGGATAGTAATAAAACCCCAAACTAGTTTGTGGCCCCAAGAAATAGAAATGAATCAAGCTCTGGCTCAAGGGGGTCCATGGCCTCCCGGATGTGGATAGTGCGAAAAATCAAGGAACAGGTATCAAGTACTCGGGGTCCTACGGGACACAAGTGAGCGTGGGAGAACCAAATAACATCTATTGCCCACCGATGCCTCTTCATTAGTTATATCTAAAATTTTAATAGTTGTAATTAAAGTCATGATTGTCACAATGATCATCTCCACCATTAAGCATCTCCACCAATAACCATATGCCAGCATACCAACATCTGGGGTACTCGACGACACGAGATCGCACCTGAGCAAGCAACTACGACTCGCAAGGCCGGCTATCTACCAAACACAGGTAATAGGAGGTGTCCAAGGCAATATAGAGGCTGCACGAGATATAACTGGTGCACGGAAACTAAAGCATCGTGACACGGATAGCAATAGATCAACAGGAGGAAATAAAGACTATAAATGCAAAATAGGTAGAAGGGGGAGAGATGCTCGCCTGGGAAACACTGCCGAAGATTCATATCCGAAGAACTTGTCGATACTCGCATCCACTCATCGGTCTAATCCGTGAAGAATCAAACACTAGCAGAAACACCGGATGCAATATTTAATACTACGGCAGAAGATCCGGCATGCTTATGATATGATGCATGGCATGGCACAGATGCGGTGCAACTAGGCAATATTAAGCGGAACCGGGGCCCCGATAATTAATTAAGCGGTTCAAGTTATTTACAACCCCCGCAATTTAAATGTTGTATTAACAGGGCGAAACATGGCATCGGTTCGCTACACCAATTTAAATGGAGTCCGGAATAAGACTAGAATAGCCCGCATATAGACTCCATATTTAATTATGAGGTGAATCGGCATAATGCCCCCAACCAACAAACAGGTATGCATGCATGAACAATTTAATATGCGACAGTTGATAATGTCATATTATAAATAGGGGCTTAGGGGCACACATCTGGATTCGGAAGATCTTGGGTTCTAGGGGTCCGGGGTCCGGACTCAGGGTTCGCGGGGGATCGGTCTCGACGGGAACGTTCTCGGACAATGGAGTAGATCTTGTCGCATCCGTGGTCTTTGGGTCTGTGTAGACGGTCTTGTCGTTTCACGGCGGAGATCTTGGCGTCCCGGGATGAGGATCTTGCGCGCAGGGTGTCGCGGGGCAGAGGCGAGGTCGAGATCGACCTAGTCGACGGAAAGGACCCTGGCCGGAGTCGAGCACGGCGGGCTCGCCGGAGACAGTGGCAGGAAGCCTGTGAGCGGAGGCGAGGTGGCCGGGGCAGGGAGCCGAGGCGGCGAGCGGGCGGCGAGGAGGCCGACGACGGCGCGCTGGAGCCGCGGCGCTCGCGGGGTCCGAGCGAGGCCGGGTCGGGCCCGTCCGGGTCAGGAGGATGCGGTGAGGAGGGCCAGCGAAGCTTGCGAGCGAGGGGAAGGGTGCAGGCGGCGACCGAAGCTCGGCCAGAGGCGCAGGCCAGCGGTGGCGGCCGGAGGAAGGAGGCGGGGGGAAGCTCTTGGCGGTGGGGGAACCGAGGCCGAGCGGGGGTCGCGCGGGCGTGTGAGGGGCGTGCGGGACAGGTGGCGTCGGTGGGAGATGGAGTGGGGACGCCCCCAGGTGGGGCTTGGGTGGCGTGCCCAGGTGGTGGACCTGGTCGGCGGGTTAGGGGAGACCCAGATGGGTTAGGTAGGTTTGGCTGGGAGGGAAAAAAGGTGGAGGGGTGGCTGCGTGCGAGTGGGGACAGGTGGGTGAGGTGGCGAACACCGATTGGTGCAGGTGAGGTGGAGGCCTGGGAATGGCCAGGGTGAGGTGGAGGGTTGGTGGCGGCTGGGTAGATTAGGGTTAGGTAGGGATGGTTTAGCCTTAGGGTTTGGAGGTGGCCGGCCAGGCTTTTGGGCCTGGCTGGCTGCCTCCCAAAAATAATATAAATATTTTATTTGTTTAAACGGGGCTTTTGAAATCCGTTTGTAGACGAAACAAAATATTCCGGGGATCCGGGTTTTAATTTGAATAAAGACGGGAATATTTAGAAAACAAAACTAGGCATTTCGAAAATAGTTTAGACGGAACCATGCATGATATCAATGACAATGCTCAAATGCAATGAGGCATGATGACATGAGCATGCGGTCATGATGATGCAATGCACAGAAACACAGCGATTTTCTAGTAGTGGTTTTAGCGAGATGCCACAGCCATCGACGTCCCTCTCATCGCTCTCGATGAGACCTGGATTCCGGGTAGGGAAGCTGTGACTGCCTACACCATCATGTCTTTTGGTGAGATCGATGTTTACATTAGCTTTGCTGAGCCTGCCCCACCCACCCCAGCAGTGATGATAGAGGCAGAAGAAGTTTCTGGGTCCACTTTGTCCGCACAGGCAGCAGAGTTACAGATCTCGGAAAACTCTAAACCCACCCAGCCCGCACCTATCATGGAGATAGTGGGGAAAGCTGAGCCTGAAGCAGATCTTGCGGGGCAAGTCGAATCTGGAGTGGATCTCCCTAGGGAGGCCGAATCCCAGATTGATCTGCCCGTCGAGGTCAAAATCCAGGAGGAGCAATACAACAACTATTGTTCTGGCTCTGCCAACGCTGGAATAGATCAACCTTTCCTAAGGTACACGTTGAGGCATATGATGCTGCAAGATGCTAGCGTGGATGAAATTCTCGAGACCATCAGATGTTTCGGGGAAGCCCACGAGGAAAGTCACAACTACCTCAGGATGCACGCATCGCAATTCGTCGGATATGTTGGATCCGGATCCGGCTCTGCCTATGCTGGAGACAATGAAGACTTAGTGCTGGAGGCGATTATAAAAACACTGACTTACCGGCATCTTCGGATGATTCAATGACGTCGACGGATTTTCGAAAGTTTTCCGCGGAATATGAAGAGGAGTTCAACTCCAAAGCTGCAGAAGAAGGAGAAGCCATGGACCAAGGTGAAGGAGATATGCCCTAGAGGAAAATAATAAATAGGTTTTTATTGTCATATCTCAATTAGGTTGTAATAGTTTCATATTGTGCTATAACTGTGCCAAGTAAAAACATTGGTACAGGTGTGGTATGAAACAACCAAGTCCCTAGTAGCCTCTATTCATACTAGTTCGTTGGTCACGAAGATGATCTGGGTTTCAAGGTCATGGGCATTTATGCCGACTGACAACAGAATCATACCATTGGAGAATGATGTGATTGGACATTCCTCAAAGGATTGCCACACGATCAAGTCATATAGTCCATTGTTGTAACAGCTATACCTAGACTCCTTCTCCTTAGACCGTGAGCTCATATTACTCACTGTTTCTCGAGGCTACTTTAACTACATCAATCTTCATATGTTAATACGGTGGCCATAAAGGTGTATGTTGGGTATTCCAAAGGAACAATTGATGACATGCGACTGCAAAACCGGAATTTGTTCACCCACATGACGGGTAAAGATACATACAGCCGACTTGGTGATATTACATCCATAAATTTTGCAACATGTGACTCGGTCACGGGGATGTAATGTCACGGTAACAAGAAAACATAACTTGTTGTGAACAAGATTGAACAAGGTATGGGATACCAATGATCGGATCTCGGACAAGTTGTATCAAGAAACAAAAGGAAGAGGATGCTACATTTAGCGGTTCAAACGACATTGTCATCAGGAATGCATAGGGGTCACATGGATATCCCTGGTCCCTCTGTTGATCATTGATTTAGATCATGTCTAGAGCATTACCGAGCCATGAGAGCATACAATTAAGGGTACGATGAGAGCGATCATTCGTCAGACAAAATCACTGTAGAGAAAGAGAGAAAGCCGGAATTGTTTCGCAGAGAGATCCGAAGTTGTTCAGAGAAAGAATAAAGGACCGGAATCATTCTGGGAAAGATCCGAAGTCGTTCGGAGGAAATCGAAAGGGAACCAAAATATGTTTCAGGTCAAGACGGATTTTATAATATGTATTTACATATTAATTAGTGTAATTAATATAAATATAATATTCAAATCTAATTTGAAGGGTTATTCTACTAATGGGCCAAACTTCCTAGTGAATAAAGGCCCATGAGGGAAAACCGAAGGAGAGAAGGGCCAAGGGCCAAAGGGCCAAGGCCCAGGCGCCTCAAGGGGGCCCACCCGGCCAGCCTAGGGTTGTGCAAGGGGTGGGGCCCACCCCTGGCCGGCTGGCCCATGAGACCCATGCGCCTCCCCCCTCTCCCTTGAATAGTCCCACATGGGAAACCCAAAGGGGAGGGCACACCCCCTCCCCCTATATAAAGGGGTGCCCATGGGTGGGATGAGACACACAACTTGAGAAGTCCTTTGGTTGACGTTCTCCCTCCCTTTCTCTATACCTTGTGACCATGGCCCCAAGTCTGGGCTGTGCGATCGAGGCACACCTGCAGTACGCTGTTGCACTGCAGGGATTCCTAGCCGGATATCAACTTCCACACTCCCAGCGGGATCGGGGAGCCGGAGGTCTCATCATGCACCGGATGTGTATGAAGACACGAGGCGCAACACTTGGGGCACTTGAATGTCGTGATCCAGAGCTGCTGCATGATGAAGATCAGGAAAGAGCAAGGGGTGACCTGCAAGGAGCTTCGCGAGCTTGAGGTCGGCTACGAGTATGACTACTTCAACCACGTTCCCCACGGAACGTTAACCGTGTACGGTCTACAAGGGTATGTATTCTCTCTACACATTGGCTGTTACCGCATTACTACATAGATAGATCCTAGGCAGTTTTGGTTCCATCGTAGGAAATTTTTTGTTTTCTGCTGCGGTTCCCCTTTAGTTGTATTAGAGTCGATCTATGCGTAGGAGTGTTGTATGGCCAGTACGCACAAGTTTTGTGCGGGCATTGATCCCTTAGTTGTTACCCTCTAACGTGTACTTGTTTATATCGTGGTATTGTTTGATGAAGCGGCCCGGACCGACCTTACGTGTATTCGTACGCGAGACTGGTTCCACGCTCAACATACGGCTTGTACCGTATAAGTGGCAAGAAGGTGTCTGTCTGTCATTGGATAGTTGATATAGCATTTACAACGGAGGGCCCTGAAAGGGGTGTAGTAGAGACAACTGTTGGATCCATGTTGTGGTTGGAAAGTTCGTAGATTAGAAATGGTTCTATTGCGAAAGCCCTAACAACCACATAAAACTTTCAATAGATAAAGTAGAGGTGTCTAACTTTATTTTGCATGGGGGCATGTGATTATGATATGGCATTGGTCATTGCGAAGGTAAAAGTAGTTTACTTTTCTATTACTTAGTATAGTAATAGTCATTGTTCTGATGGACGACCTGGTGGCGGCATCGTGGACTTGGCGTCAAACTAAGGGCAAGATGGAGATCATGCCGGAGCGCTCGATGGAGATCAGGGCGCAAGAAGGACCATATCATATCACATTATACATATGATGTTGATACCTGTTTTACATCTTATTGTGTGCTAGTATCATATACTCAACGGTAGCAAATAATATAATCCCTATTTAACTCCAATGTTCTGTGTTCCCCTTGTGTGTGCACCACCAAGAAAGTTCTTCGGTATGAGGTCGGTCGTGATGATCGGGGGTCAGACATATCTATGTTCACATACAGTGGGTGTAAGCCATGTTGCACAGCAAATACACACAAGTTAGATTTGGCGAGCCTAGCATGTACAGACATGGCCTCGGAACACAAGAGATCGAAAGATCGAGCATGAGTCACATGGATGATGTGATTGACAATAGTGAATGTCTACCTTTGATAATGCACTGATGGCCGTGATGATGGGGGAGGTGCAGAGGATAGGGATCATGTGATCACTAAAATCGTGTAGGAGATGACAATTTTAGTGGATACCAATTATAAATTGATCTCTTATTATGAACTTAGTCTAGATGTCTGTTTGCAAATATCTTAGTAGATCTTGGCCTATCCCATTGAGGTCCTTTGCGACCATGGGAATACATTGCTTAATTTGGAACTTAGCAAAAGGGTCCACCTTCATAGATTAATACCCACACATGAGGGATATCCTCGTAAAAGGTGATCTTCTCTTCTTGATAAAATAACCATTAGGAGATAATTCGATGACTCCACAATATTTGTGTTTTCTCCATAATCATCCAATAAGTCATTCCCCATTCGATGGAGAGTTGGGCTACGTTTTGTATTCTACAGAATAAGGCACATAGAGTATGAGCTATTGGATGGGTTTTCCTCCATCATGGATGAAAAGAGATTGTTTGGAAAAACACTTAGCGATCTTGCGTTAGAGTTGAGAACTCTTGAAAGGGCTTGACTGCAATGGAGGTCATGGATGAAAAAGGTATATGTTAGATATACAAAATTATAAATGTGGCTCTTGCAAAACTCGTTGCAGTTTGCAAAGTATTTGATACTTGTCCCGTTTTGTGAAAACAGGAGGATCTTCTTGAGAATTCTTGTCTTTGAGGCAGCGTGACTTGATGACGGCAAGCAAAGCAGTTGATGGACGGCATCACCTCTTTCCTCAAAGTTTTTCATTTGGATTAGTGAAATTGAATTGATAATTTGTAATCCTTGTTTGTGTGTCTTGCTTTTGGCAAGACGATTATTCATATGAACAAGTTACAAGCCAGTTTGTACTATTCTTATGAACAATACCTTATGGTCACATTACGATTATATATAAGTTATTCACATCACTATGTTAATGATAATGATTTAAACATTTATAAAAAGATTAGAATGCTAAAAGATATCCAAAGTTTAATAATGAAATGACACTATAGTTTAAGTCATTTTGGTTATTGCATGTTCTTAATGAATATCGGGGTCCTAGATGCTTAATCTAGAGACTTTGCAAAACCATGCCTCTTGGGCAGAATGACTAAAACTCCGCATTCTGGTAAAACGGTGATATGCGAAGAAATGTTGAATCTTATACATAGTGATGTATCGTATTTTCAACAAGTAGTGGAAATCATTTATTGTGGACTCAAGTGAATAAGCATATTTACTTAATGAAACGTGAAGTTTGAAATGATTTGAATTGTTCAAAGTTCACAACAGTAAGAGGATATTGAAATTAATGAGAATACGAAGTCTCCTTGATTTGATCGATAAGACTAAAGTATTCAAGTTAAGTTTAGCATAAAAGGAACTTGTGAAATATGTTTCACAAATTATGATAATTGGATGAATTCAAACTGTGTTGAAATATCTAAACATCATAATCATTATGTATTAAGATACATATGGTATAATATCATCTCTTATAGGGGTTATAATTATTGTTTAGAGTTAGAGACCAAAATAAGAAAACACTCATTTGAAATACAAAGGAACATCTAAAAGATTCGTGGAAACAACACCATAAGTGTTATGGCATGTTCGAGTTTCTGGAGATTTTGATAAATCGAAGTCGTGGCGAATAAACAAATCTTTGTAGAGCATTCTTAGGAAGCTATGAATGCATCGTCCACAAGGGAAAAACCTGCTGTTGTCCTAAGTTGATGTGTCTTGATGAAGATACAGGTGGAAGAAAGTAAAAGATCAAAACAAGCTATTTGACCTTACCTCTAAATTGTTGAGTGGCGCAGCGGAATTTGATTCGTGAATCCAGACTCTGCAAATAGAGGAGAAACCAATGATAATGATCATAAAGTTTTAGTGAATACTTTAACTAAAGAAAGTAGGATTCAACTATATATTCTACAAGTTTGTGGAATTATATTATTAATTCACGTGTCATGTTTTGAACAAGACATACCTACGAATTACAAAGAAGCGTGATGGACCTGAGTGCGAGAAAGGACTAGGAGTCATAAAATCGTATATTAAGTTACATTTAAGATTGTAAAGTAACATGTTACTTGATCTTATTAAAGTAAAGAAGTTTACTTGATATTTCTGAATGACTGCAAAATCATAAGAAGGAAATGAAATTTAATGAATGACAAAAAGCTCGATTTGTCACAAGTTTGGACAAATTCAAGGAGTTGACTACAACAGTAGTGATGCTTAAGTCTTTTGGATTTATACTAGAAATATATGGATATTGAAGTCTCGTAATTAGAATTCTCAAATTGATAATGATCAAAGAATTTTGGAATGTCCGAGATTATCGAGAGGACCTAGACTTGAGTGGGAGCAAATCAGCTTGGATAATTCATAATATGTAGCTGACATATTTTGAGTGGGAGCTGATACGTCCATTTTGCATCACTATGCTATGTCATAATTCACTGTTATTCATTGATATATTTCGTATTGAGAGGTGATACTTATGTTATTTCATCTGTTTTTGCATGGTTGATGAGTTTTGGAGCATGGACCACTACAGTCAAGATTCTGATGGAAAAGATGTTGTTTGGAGGAAAAATTCGCGAAGATCAGAAAATCAGGGAAATATACGAAAAATCCTATTTTTCCATAAGACGAAGGAAGCCAGAAGGGGGGCTGGAGATGGGCCACAGGGGGCCCGCACCACCCCCTGGCACGGGCCAGCCTAGGCCACGCCACCAGGTGGTGTGGCCGCCCTGGTCCACCCCTAGCTCTCCCCTCTGGCGTATATATTCCTCCCGAAACCCTAAGACTCGGGGAGCGACCGCAAAAAGATTCCGCCGCCTCTGTGGAGCGGAAAACACCGAGAGAGAAAGATCTCTCTGGCAGACAGAATTCTGCCGAGGGAATTCCTTCCCAGAGAGGGGAGATCGTCGCCATCAACACCACCATCAAGCTAGACTTCATCGGGATCATCATCATAATCACCACCACCATCATCAGCAGCAGCACCCTCATCACCATCTCCATATTGCTGTAACAATTGGGTTGAATCTTGCATAGTTCATAGGGGAAACTTTCTCGGTGTTGATTACTCTTTGTAGTTGATGCTATTGAGTGAACCATTGAATTATTGTTTATGTTCAGATTGTTATACATCATTATTCCACCTCTGATCATGATCCATATGATGTCTTGTGAGTAGTTCGTTTTGTTCTTGAGGACATGGGAGAAGTCATGTTGTTAGTAGTGGAGTTGTGTTGAGAAAGATTCAATGGTTTGATATTTAAGTTGTGGTGTACTTCTTCTAGTGGTGTCATGTGAACATCGACAACATGACACTTCACCTATATGGGCCTAGGGGAATGCATTGTGTATTTGGCTACTAATCATAGGGGTTGCCGGAGTGACAGAAACCTAAACCCCCGTTAGGAAACCATTGCACAAGGGATGTAAGGGTCTTAGATTTTAAAGCTGTGGTTAGGTTTCTACCTTAATTACTTTATTGTACTTACGGATGTTTGCAAGGGGTATAATCACAAGTATGTATTAGTCCTACGAAGGTCCGTACATTAGCACAGGTTCACCCACACAACACTTAGCAAGCTAAAGAAGATTAATCAACTATATGAAGCGAAAGCACTTGATAGTCTTCCGATGTGTCCTCGAGAACGTTTGGTCATCTTAAGGAATACAACCGGCTTGTCCTTTGCTGCATAAAGGATTGGGCCACTTGCTACATTTATTCCTATTGTCTTTTGTTTACTCGTACTTTGTTTACTTGCTTTATCAAAAAACCCTAAAAATCCGTTTGCTAAGTATTTGCAGAGAATTCCTGATCCATACCACTAGCTAGCACCTTCTGCTCCTCGTTGGATTCGACACTCTTAGTTATCGAAAATACTGCGATACACCCCTATACTTGTGGGTCATCAAGACTTTTTTCTGGCGCCGTTGCCGAGGAGTGAAGCGCTATTGGAGAGTGGAACTGGTAAAGGAAACTTCTACTGTGAGTATTGTTTACTTCTGTTAGTTGCTTTATTTTTGTTATGGATAATCCGCTGAGTTTCTTATTTGGTAATGCTACTACCACTACTAAGGTAGTAGACGAACCACCAACTTCTGAGAATGATGCTTTTAAAATACCTACAAGAATTATTGATCGTGTTATGGATAACTACTATGTTGGGGATGGAACTGTCCATCCTGGTGATTATTTACTCTTTATACACGAATTATGCGGGTTGTTCAAGTGTGCAGGTATTACTATAGATCAAGTTAAGAATAAGTTATTCTCATTATCGCTGAAAGGAAGAGTTGAAGAATGGTATAAGCTGCTGAAGAATGGTCAAGCTCTGGAATGGGAGGAAATAGTGCCTCTCTTTTAGTCAAAGTTTTATCCTCCTAGTGAGATTCATAAAGATCGGAATCAAATATACAACTTTTGGCCTCTTGATGGAGAGAGTACAACTCAAGCTTGGGGGAGATTGAAGTTACTAATGCACAAATGTCCCATTCATGAGCTCCCCAACAATATTATTAGCAATAACTTTTATGCAAGGCTCCCTCTACATGATAAGGATTTATTGGATGCTTCTTGTTCTAGATCATTCACTCGCATGGAAGAAGAAGCTAAATGGTATCTTCTGGACCGTATTCAAGACAATGCTGAAGCTTGGGAGAATGACAAAGGTAGAAAGTCTTATGATTATGAATGCATTGAGTCTTTTATGGGAACAAATGACTTTCAAAATATTAAAAAATCTTATGGTCTAGACTCTCAAGATATTGCTTCTTATTTTAAGGCTTTTGCTTCCTACATTTAAGTGCCTAAAAAAGAAGTGGAATAAGTATCATGAACCTTATAAAGATATTTCTAAGTGTGTTCCTGTAAGAAATACTATAGTTTATACTGCTAATCATGTTTTACATGAACCTTACATTGAGAAAATGCCTTTCCCAGTTAAGATGAAGGAACATTGTATGATAGCTAGTATGGTTAATGAAAGTACAAATGAAGCTGGTGAACCTGATAAACGAATGGTTGATGAATCTATAATAGCAAATGTGAAAGACTTTGTCATTAAATATGTAGAAGAGGGACACACTATCCTTTGTAAGGATACCTCTAATATTGTTTCACAAAGTAGTGTCATGAGAGCTAGTATTCCTGTGTTTTCTGTTAGAATAAGTGATCATTGATACGATGGTCCTTGTGATAGTTATATTATTAAGTTTATGCATGATACTGAAAGTTATTATGAGAGAGGGAAAAGTGTCCTTATGCATCTCAATAATATCAAGTTTCCTCGTTTTATGCTGAAAGTGTTTATGATGCACTTGTTTTGCCTTCTTATGCTAGTGGTTTCTGGTTTCAACAACTTGTTTGTTTGCAAAATTCCCTTGCATTGGAAATGGGTTAGACTTAAACATGTGTATTTTCGCTTCTTAATGCTCTATTTTACTTCAATTCATATTCTTATGTGAGCATCTTTAAAATTATCATGTCCATCTTAATGGCTATAAAGAAAGAGCTTTTTGGGAGACAACCCAATTTACTTTTGCTTTCAGTTTGTTTTTGTTTCTTTGAGTCTTGAAAGTTATTACTTTGGTAATAACCTCTCCTTATCCTTTTTTGTTTGGTTTTGTGTCAAGATCAACCTCTAATGAGAGAGAAGTGGTATTTGGGGAAGTTGCTGTCCCGAAACAGATTTTTGTGCTTCACCGTAAAACTTCGTGAGAGATCTCTGTATGTCGGATTGAGCTGTATTTTATTGTGATTCTGCCCCAGGTTGTTATTTAACTTTCGTTAGTTTTGCACTTTTTGATTGGAGCAACAGAAGATGTTCGAAACAAATGATCTTTATCTGCTGGTCTGTTTTGACAGATTTTGCCACTCTTGCATTTGCTTCTTTATTCGATTTCCTTTTTGAATTATTTTTGGGTTTTTGAAAGGAGTTTCTACAGTAGCTTATGTTTTGATGGTTTTCTGATGAAATTGGACTCAAAAGGTTTTATCACTTCACTTATACTAATGTTGCTAATGAGAACTGTGTGAAGTTTTGTGTGAAAGAAATTTCCAGGTAGTGGAGAAATTGGTGTAATAAGGAAGTGAAAGGTTTTATGACTCAACTAATAAGTGTATGAATATGAAGATATTGATGTTATTCAAGTGGTGACTCCGGAAGAATCTACTAGATACCAAATGCAGAGACCTGCAGAGTCCATTTTCAAATAGGTAACAGTTCTGGACATACTCTTTTAAGGTTTAGAAGCACAATGGTGTCCGCCAAGGATAAAGGGAAGGATCCTATGGAGGAAGACCTCCAAGACCCCGTGCAGGAGAAGGAGATCAAGAGTGAAGATGAAGAGGATGCAAAGCACACCGGCACTACCGTTGCAAGCATTGTAGTGGTGGCGAACCCTGCCAGGATTAGAAGGACTGCACGGATGTCAACTGGAGGGAAACCTCCGCGTCACTGTTTGGCACCAAGGACACCTTCTCCAAGCACCAAGAGTCCCTTCCATACCTTTATCCATAACCATGCACGAAAAGAAGACTCCAAGAGGGAAGAACGGAAAAAGAATCACAAGAGCTGGGATCCACAATCTGTCATGATCATGCACCGCATCGAGCACAACTCGGAGTTGATTCGTACCCTCACCTTCGAGATTGAGGACTTGGGGAAATTGGTCAAGAAGCTCATTGAGAGAATACCACCACCACCGAAGGATTAATTCGTCATCAGGTTTGGCATCCCCTTGGTTTGTTCCAAGCTTGGGGGAGTGTCGCGGTATCACATCACTATCTTCTATCTTTTTACCTTATTAGTAGAGTCATATCATGAATAGAGAAGTTATCATGTAGGATGGTTTGCATTATGGAAGTGTCCCCTCTCTCGTTAGATATGTATCCCTTAGTGTGAGTTGCCGTTATAGAATATTAATGAGAAGTTCTATCATTTACTCTTTTGCATAGCTTATATTAGTTTTCAATTCGTGGTTATATGATTGATCTTGTTGTTAGTATTGGTATAACTTTGGGATCATTGAGTTAATTTAGTTGGTTTTGGCAAACCTGGCTCGGTCAGTAGCAACACTATTTTTGAGAGTTGAATGAAAAAGAAAGAAGTAATCTAAAGAAAAATAATTTCATCATCTTTCCTTCTTGATTTGCTCATAAGTTTAGTATTCTCTAGTTAAGATATTTTGTGCTTCCAAGGAAGATTGCATGTTTGTCTTTATCACTTGTATGTTTGTTTGTTTCCTTCAACTCTTATACTTGCTAGCCAAAAACCTGTACTGAGAGGGAATTCTTCTCGTGCATCCACTTCCTTAAGCCAAAAACCTATGCCATTTGTGTCCACCATACCTACCTATTAGCATTATTGCTATTCCAAGTAATTTCTTGTTTTATCTACCTCCCAAATTAAACTCGTTATGTGAAAAGTATTGATTAAAGCTCTCACGAACTTGATGGCACACTTTATTTTCTTGCACTTAATAAACTTGAACCATTGTGCTCACCTATGTTGCGTATATGCTTGCACTTTGTAAGTTGTGAGTTAGCAGAACCATGCTATCATGGGGAACGCTTTCAACATTGCACTGGTACTTTGTACCAAGTTGATATCATGTTCTTTTGTCTATGGATGTCGTCGGTGTGAAATGAAAGGGGAGCTTGTAAGTCCATGGAGTTATGTATATGTGTTAGAGAAATGCCTGTGCCGCTGGTCTAATCCATGCTGACATGGTGGAAACCTGCAGCATAACCATAATGAGCATCTATGAAGCATTCTTCTTATAAAAAAGAGTCCGATATTGAGAAAAAAAGAAAAAAGAGAGAGATTATAAAAAGAGGAAAGAGAGAAAAAAGCACCATATTCCCATGGTAAATAAGAAGATTGCTGAGATGCTTGTTGTCTGCTTGCCTTGTCATTTTGATATGGGGATTCTTCCGTATCATCGGGCAAGGGGTACCCCGTTGGCGGTTCCCTATGATACACATATGCTTACAATGACAAGAACTTACCGGTGAATAAACTTGAGTAGCATGAGGAGCGACCCTCGTATTCAAGGTACATGAGATTTTCAACTTACAACTTGTCAATGCATATCCTCATATTTGATCACTTTAACCTTAATCACCTAAAGATGCCTATGATAGGGGCAATGAGAGCTGAAAGCTAGTAAGTATCATAATTTTTGGGAGCTCTATATGAAACTTGCAATCCCTGCTTCCCTCTGCGAAGGGCCTTTCTTTTACTTTCTAGTTGAGTTAGTAAACCTATTACGTTCTATCTCAGCAAGTATTTTAAGTTCTTGTGTTTCATTCATTCATATGATTATTTATTCAATCATGTTTCTTATGTTCCTTATTTTGCACATTGCTCTTATCTTGATGTTTACTACTTTGAAAGCTATCATTGAAAAACCAGTTATTTGTGAACTCCAGCAAATTATCAACTATTCTTCGACCAAGAGCTAAGTTTGCCATTACCAATTATGATTTACTTCATGTATCTTTATTGTGTTTCCTTTACTCATTGCAAGTTAAGTTATATAATAGTGAGTTGTCTTCTATTATGATCTATGTATTTGATGAATGTGATGCTTCTTGTCCGTATTCTTTTATCGACTCTTCACTCCATAAACCTGAGGCCATGTTTATTGAGCTCAGTTTCGCTTGGGGACAAGCAAAGTCTAAGCTTGGGGGGAATTGATACGACCATTTTGCATCACTATTCTATGTCATAATTCACTATTATTCATTGATATATTTCGTATTGAAAGGTGATACTTATGTTATTTCATCTGTTTTTGCATGGTTGATGACTTTTGGAGCATGGAACGCTGCAGTCAGGATTCTGATGGAAAAGGTGCTGTTTGGAGGAAAAATTCGCGAAGATCAAAAAATCCGGGAAAATATACAGAAAATCCTATTTTTCCAGAAGACAAAGGAAGCCAGAAGGGGGCTGGAGATGGGCCACAGGGGGCCCACACCACCCCCTGGCGCGGGCCAGCCTAGGCCGCGCCACCAGGTGGTGTGGCCGCCCTGGTCCACCCCTAGCACTCCCCTCTGGCATATATATTCCTCCCAAAACCCTAAGACTCGGGGAGCGACCACAAAAATATGCCGCCGTCTCTGCGGGGCAGAAAACACCGAGAGAGAAAGATCTCTCCGGTAGACAGAATTCTGCCAGGGGAATTCCTTCCCGGAGAGGGGAGATCGTCGCCATCAACACCCCCATCAAGTTGGACTTCATCGGGATCATCATCATCATCACCACCACCATCATCATCATCAGCACCCTCATCACCATCTCCATATTGCTGTAACAATGGGGTTGAATCTTGCATAGTTCATAGGGGAAACTTTACCGGTGTTGATTACTCTTTGTAGTTGATGCTATTGAGTGAACCATTGAATTATTGTTTATGTTCATGTTGTTGTACATCATTATTGCAGCTCTGATCATGATCCATATGATGTCTTGTGAGTACTTTGTTTTGTTCTTGAGGACATGGGAGAAGTCATGTTGTTAGTAGTGGAGTTGTGTTGAGAAAGATTCAATGGTTTGATATTTAACTTGTGGTGTACTTCTTCTAGTGGTGTCATGTGAACGTCGACTACATGACACTTCACCTATATGGGCCTAGGGGAATGCATTGTGTATTTGGCTACTAATCGTAGGGGTTACCGGAGTGATAGAAACCTGAACCCCCGTTAGGAAACCATTGCACAAGGGACATAAGGGTCTTAGAGTTTAAAGTTGTGGTTAGGTTTCTACCTTAATTACTTTCTTGTACTTACGAATGTTTGCAAGGGGTATAATCACAAGTATGTATTAGTCCTAGGAAGGTTGGTACATTAGCACAGGTTCACCGACACAACACTTTGCAAGCTAAAGAAGATTACTTAACTATATGAAGCGAAAGCACTTGACAGTCTTCCCATGTGTCCTCGAGAATGTTTGGTCATCTTAAGTAATACAATTGGCCTGTCCTTTGCTACACAAAGGATTGAGCCACTTGCTACATTTATTCCTATTGTATTTTTTTTACCCGTACTTTGTTTACTTGCTTTATCAAAAACCCCTAAAAATCCGTCTGCTAAGTATTTGCAGAGAATTCCTGATCCATACCACTAGCCAGCACCTTCTGCTCCTCGTTGGGTTCGACACTCTTACTTATCAAAAATACTGCGATATACCCCCTATACTTGTGGATCATCAGGAGCTAAGTGAAATCCCTGGATCTCAAACATGAATGTCATATTTGAGTGGGAGCTAAGTGAAATCCCTGGATCTCAAACATGAATGTCATATTTGAGTGGGAGCGTGAAATCATTTTGGAATATGTGGACGACATATGTGAATGATGTGGTTGGTGTTAATAACATTTAAGTTAGATAAATAATGATGAAGTTGAAGTTATTAAACAATAAGATCTATCAAGATAGATTGGTGAGTTTAATAAACACTGAATGTTGAATGCTTCCTGGACTTGATTCTGAAAGATGTTCAGAATGTCCTAAGACAAGATTCTGAAGAAGCTCATAATGGAACAAGGTGAGAAAGTAGTTCTTACTGTATGAAGCATTGAGTTAGTATTGGAACTATGGTTGAAATAAAGAGATGTGGTGCATCTCATATGCCTTAGTCATTGGTTCTTCCATATAACCATGTTGTATATTCGACGTAATGTGACCCAAAGTTCTGGTTAGTAGGACAAAGTCTTAACTGTATGAGCATGTATTTAAGTGATTTCTGAGTTGATCACTGAACCAGAATTAAGTTTGTATATAAATGGCAAGAAGCAATGTAAGTGGCATAAATGCATTTCATGCACTAGGATCTACATAGATATAGAAGTATAAAGGCTACATCTGATGTGATGTATAATGTTATGGCGGGGCTAGTTCGCTTTTAACGTAGAATGATGTGTCCCAGGGCCCAGTGCCCATGAGAAAGCCCTCGAGGTTGATCTAAAATCACTGTAAGCTCCTGGAATCCGGCCTCGTTCTGCTGCCATGACTATAGTATATACACAAAGGATAGCAAAGTGTGTTTCGCAGTTTAGATGACAATGGTGAAAATGACCGTCATCATAAACACTAGAAACAAAGTCTCACTTTGTTGAAAAACAAATACTTTGACCCATTATACGATAATGGTGTGAATATCAAAATTAGAAAGACATTAACGATTTGCAAAAGACATAATGATCTGGTAAAACAGAACATGGACATGATGTTTCCCATGAGCATGCATGATCTGTAAACGCATATGGTATATGGTTTATATGAGTAAAATGCGAGCTAGTTTATTTGTACTCTAGTGCAGGTGGGAGACTGAAGGAGATATGCCCTAGAGGCAAATAATAAATAGGTTTTTATTGTCATATCTCAATTAGTTTATAATAGTTTCATATTGTGCTATAACTGTGCCAAGTAGAAACATTGGTACAGGTGTGGTATGAAACAACCAAGTCCCTAGTAGCCTCTATTCATACTAGTTCGTTGGTCACGAAGATGATCTGGGTTTCAAGGTCATGGGCATTTATGCCGACTGACAACGGAATCATATCATTGGAGAATGATGTGATTGGACATTCCTCGAAGGATTGCAACACGATCAAGTCATGTAGTCCATTGTTGTAACAGCTATACCTAGACTCCTTCTCCTTAGACCGTGAGCTCATATTACTCATTGTTTCCCGAGGCTGCTTTGACTACATCAACCGTCATCTGGTAATACGGTGGCCATAAAGGTGTATGTTGGGTATTCCAAAGGAACAGTTGATGACATGTGACTGCAAGACCGGGATTTGTTCACCCACATGATGAGTAAAGATACATACGGCCGGTTGGTGAGATTACATCCATAAATGTTGCAACATGTGACTCGGTCACAGGGATGTAATGTCAAGGTAACAAGAAAACATAACTTGTTGTGAACGAGATTGAACAAGTTATGGGATACCAATGATCGGATCTCGGAAAAGTTGTATCAAGAAACAAAAGGAAGAGGGTGCTACATTTAGCGGTTCAAACGACATTGTCAGCAGGAATGCATAGGGGTCACATGGATATCCCTGGTCCCTCTGTTGATCATTGATTTAGATCATGTCTAGAGCAATCCCGAGCCATGAGAGGATACACTTAAGGGTACGATGAGAGCGATCATTCGTAAGACGGAATCACTGTAGAGAAAGAGAGAAAGCCGGAATTGTTTCGCAGAGAGATCTGAAGTTGTTCGGAGAAAGAATAAAGGACTGGAATCATTCCGGGAAAGATCCGAAGTCGTTCAGAGGAAATCGAAAGGGAACCGAAAGGTGTTTTAGGTCAAGACGGATTTTATAATATGTATTTACATATTAATTATTGTAATTAATACTAAATATAATATTAAAATCTAATTTGAAGGGTTATTCTACTAATATGCCAAACTTCCTAGTGAATAAAGGCCCATGAGGGAAAACCGTAGGAGGGAAGGGCCAAGGGCCAAAGGGCCAAGGTCTAGGCGCCTCAAGGGGGCCCACCCGGCCAGCCTAGGGCTGTGCGTGGGGTGGAGCCCACCCCTGTCCGGCTGGCCCATGAGGCCCATGCGCCTCCCCCCTCTCCCTTGAATAGTCCCACATGGGAAACCCAAAGGGGAGGGCACACCCCCTCCCCCTATATAAAGGGGTTCCCATGGGTGGGATGAGACACACAACTTGAGAAGTCCTTTGGATGACTTTCTCCCTCCCTCTCTCTATACCTTGTGACCATGGCCCCAAGTCTAGGTTGTGCGATCGAGGCACACCTGCAGTACGCCGTTGCGCTGCAGGGATTCCTAGCCGGATATCAGCTTCCGCACTCCCGGCAGGATCGGGGAGCCGGAGGTCTCGTCATGCACCGGATGTGTACGAAGACACGAGGCGCAACACTTGGGGCGCTTGAATGTCGTGAGCCAGAGCTGCTGCACGATGAAGATGAAGAAGGAGCAAGGGGTGACCTGTGAGGAGCTTCGCGACCTTGAGGTCGGCTACGAGTACGACTACTTCAACCACGTTCCCCGTGGAATGTTAACCGCATACGGTCTACAAGGGTATGTATTCTCTACGCATTGTCCGTTACCGCATTACTACATAGATAGATCCTAGACAGTTTTGGGGCTCCATCGTTGGAAAAAATTTGTTTTCTGCTGTGGTTCCCCTTCAAAAGGATACGGAGAAAACTCTCCCAAAGCGCAGGATGACATGGATCTAGGAGATAATCTCGACGTCCAGATGTCCAAAAGTACCGACTAGAGCTTGGATCCAAGAAATGGACCCAGAGCCGTCTTTGCTACCGGCGCTGCCAAGAAGGCAAATAAGAGGAACAAGACTCTGGCAAAAGACCCTCCTACGGAGGAAGTAGTTGCCAAAGAATACGAAGAAGACTCAGATTGAGCCCTAATCCTAGACGAAACAAAGGAAACTCCGGTGGATGGATACTGGTTACTGCCGGTGCCCGTAAACTCATCGATGATGTGTTAAATACGCCAATCCCTACTGCTACAGAGCTTACACCTGCAGAATTGGCAGAAAGGGCCCAAGCCCTAGAAGCGCGTCGTCAAGTACTCCTGGATGAGGCTAATAACCTTATGGAAGAGAAGAAGTGCATTGCATCTGCGGGGCAATTCAACTCCCTGCAGCATTAGAAGATCTGAACGGCCCCGTGCGGGCTAACAAAAATCCGAAAGTCCACAAGACCCTCTTTGAGGGAGATGACGCTGTCAAAGGAGAACCTCGGGTGGATAGCAAGGGAGACCTGGTGTATGGAACGCCAGTGGAAAACACCACTGCAGCTCGAGATATCCTGGCGAACAATCCAAACCCAGATCAAGTCCGGCTGGGTGTAAAACTACTTACTAAGGGTCTAGAGCAACAGAAGGCCGTGAAATCCGGAAATGGAAAACTGGTCTCTAAATCTGACCAATGTCACACGGATCCGTCTTGGGATGACATTAGGCCCCGACGGGACCTGGCACAGCAGCACCGACCCGACCGTCAAGAAGACAACTACTGAAGAACCGGATCTTCAGGGCAACGGCACAAAGCCGCACGTGACTGGATTAACATTGCCCCAGCCACGGAGCGAGACGCAGTTGCTGTACTGGTTCTAAGACACCCTCCCCAGGGAGAGTCGAATAATCGCAGGGAAGACAAAAAAGAGCAACGTAAGGAGGAGGCCCGACAAAGGATGTCACCTCCTAGACATACAAGCCGTCTGGTTGAACCTCGCCATAATGGGGGAAACGACGGACACCGTGCCAAGTCAAGCCGGCAGGGGGTTTGTCATAATCAAGACCCTCCCCGGAACCAGAATAATGATGCTCCAGATGGAGGCCGACACTTAGCCGGAAAAAATCCACCTGCACCACCCTCTCCACCAAGTAGCCATCATACCGGCTCTCGAGGAGGCCAAGGAGGGCGTCATGGCAGAGGAGGTGGAAGCAGAAGTCCGGCTCCAAGACACCGCAGCCACAACGAAGTACCAAGACGGTGTTCTCTATCACCAAGTGATCTGAGGCACCAGATCAACTCTAACATAGAGGCGCGGTGCTATGAGAATGATGATATTTATGTGGGCCCAAAATGCTTCGGACCACGAATTTGACAAACACACTTCTCGGAGGGATTTGCTATCTCAAGACACATCCAAGCCTACGACAATGTGGCTCAGCCAGATACTTGGCTTCAGGATTTTTTTCTAGGCTTGCTGCATCGCCAAAGGCGAAAATAGCTTGGTCGTGACCCGGTATCTCCCACTTATGTTGAGGAAGACAGCATGATCCTGGCTCAATGAACTTCCGAAAAACACCATCCACAACTGGTATGACATGCAGAGCGCATTCTTTCGGAATTTCGAAGGCACATATCGGAAGCTCTGTATGGTAGGAGACCTGCAGCGTTGAACCCAGAAAGCCGGAGAAACTTGCCGAGACTATATCAGATGATGGATCGACACTAGAACTCTTGTGAAGGAGTAGACGATCAAACTGCGTTTGAAGCTTTCATTGTAGGACTCCCAATTGGTTTACTACGTCACCGTTTAAAGTGCGACAAGGTCACTGATCTAGGAGAGATGATAGAGACGGCAAGCAAGTATGCAGATGCCGATGATGACATAGAGGGACTACTAAACATCCTAGATGTACCATAGTTAGCAAAACAGCCGAAGCAACAAACTTAGAAGCACAAGAATACCTCGGAAGAAAAGCCCAATGCGGAAACAGCAGTTGTCACTGCTACTTCCGGGTCTGGAGGACAAGGAGGACGCGGAGTCGGCCGCGGACGCGGTCGCGGGACGTCAAGAGTCCAAGGTAGAGGAGACCAGCAACCTGGCAAAACCTACTCTTGGGCTGACATTGCCAACAATCCGTGTGTGCACCACTTAGATGCCAACCGGGCTCGTCCCACACAAATGCCGAGTGTCATTTCCATGACGACATTAAGAAAGACGAATCCGCTGGCTACAGGGTGATGGGGGAATACCAATCGAGGTATACCCATGAAGTGGAGACGCTATTTGGATCGAGCCGACTGAAGCTTAGCCCAGGGTGGGTCGACTCGTCGAATACAAAGACTAGCGCATATTGGACCTAGACGTCTTGTCAACTGAAGGCCCAAGATGGTGACTCCAATAGAAATCCCATTAGCTTGTAAACCCTAGCCGTCTGCATATATAAAGCCACCAAGGGCACTCTCACGGGGCACATGATATTAGATCTAGTCTCTCCCTCTGCCTACGGTGGCTCCCATGTAACCAATCTATGATCATGTACTGGATTGACAGCAGGACGTAGCGATCCTCCATCGAGAGGACGTGAACCTGGGTATATCGTGTGCCAATATCGCTCCCGGATTCTCCTACGTCGCCTTGCCCTTTCCTATACGTAAGCTACCCTGTAGCATCTGTCGTGTCCAATACCACGATAGTTGGCACCCACCATGGGACAAACGGTGCTTGGAGATAATAATCTGGGCAGTATCCCTCACCATTAATGCCGATCGAATCGCATCAAGTCGGTTTTGGCAGACCGCGTGAGGCAATGCCGTCCATGAATAAGAATCTGGGGCGCGTGACCATGCCCGATCAACCATCTGAGTATTCTTACTCAATCCCTTTATTCTCTTTCATTGATTACTTACAAAATTGAATACTTAATTCTAATCTGGTCCTTGCATAAGCGATCATGTTTGGCTGTACATATTGTGTGGGCAATTGATTCCACAGATCGAGAAAAATTGGCAGCCATGGCCATATATCAGTCAGGCTTATGTCACCGCACGTCCCATGGACTCGGTCAGATTAAAATCACGAGCAGTCCAAGCCAAAGAAATAATCAAGATTAAATCAGGTCTACGAGTCAGACAAATCGTCCTGACTAATTGTTTTTTATTCAACCTCATCTAACTCACGTAATGGTTATCCTGATAATTAACTATTTTCTGTGGGTCTAATCATTTACATTTTGTTTTGCAGTACGTGTGCTACACTACATGAATCGGCATGTATGTGGCCATAGTCTAGCAACAAGAACGTTAGTGTGGCTGTACCGGTACAACCGCAATACTCAAGACTTGGAGATGACCTCGACCAACATGTTGACCCCGTCCGCCACGTCGACTACACTCTGTCGCGTCGAATCCACGCTCGGCGACTCTCTCACTATGGACTCACCAATGTCACGGACTCGCCACGCTCGCGGGTCGCCTGCCGCTAACTCGCCATGTTTAGCGAATTGCCATGCTACCGGCTACCAAACGTCTCCACCAAAGAGACTCCACCATGCGACTCCGTCCGACCAATGGTCTGATCGAGCTCGCTACCACTACACGCTGCTGCATCCACTCCTTTCGGCCAGACGCCGTACTTGGGACACGTGACTCCCCACTGCATAATCGCCATGCTCAGCGAATCACCCGCCGCATATTCGCCGTGCTCGGAGACTCGCCCGTCATGAACTCGTCATCACGGATCGCCACGTTCGGCAACTTGCCCATCACTGACTCTCCATACTACCGGCTAAACGCCACATGGCTCTGACTCTATCTGCCACGTCGACCCCGTGTCGGCCGCGTCAACTTCGCCGTAGTGTGACATCCGTCCGCCGCGTCAACCCTGTATCCGTTGTGTCGACTTTGCCATAGCGCAACCTCTGTCCGCCGCGTCAATCTCGTGTCCGCCGCGTCGACTTCTCCATAGCATGACCACCGTCCGCCGCGTCGACCATGTGTTTGCCGTGTGAGCTGCGCCATAGCGCAACCTCCGTCCACCGTGTTGACTCTTTGTCCACCGCGTCGACTTGTTGTCCGCCGCATCGACTCTGCCAAAACACGTATATACTTCCGTTACGCCAAATGCGTATGCCACGCCTACTAAGGGCCCCTCATCGTACGAGTCGCCAGAGAGAGTCGCATGCCACGCTGCATGGACTCAACACTGGGCGTCTCTTCCCTCTAGGAAAAATTAATTCGCCTTTGTCAACCTTTGAAAGAGCTACTCGCAATGGCCAAGTAGTGCGGACGAGGCTCGCAAACCGAGCCTCGGATCGTCTACGAAAAACGCTAACCGAGAGTCATCATTGGAGTTGCCTTGCTTGACTGGCCTTTCGAGCCAAGACAAATGGCAGTGCTAGACAAACAACACCATGTCCTCCTCAACATTAGATAATGCGACTCGCACGGCCAAGTACTGTGGACAAGGACTCGCAAACCGAGCCTCGAAACGTCCAGCCGAGAGCCATCTCTGGAGTTGCCATGCGACTGCCACCCCCCCCCCCCCGGGGCCAAGACGAGAGACTCGCTAAAAAACATCGCAATCAATCCCTCCCAACATCGTAAGAGCGACTCGCTATGCTCGGGGACTCTCCCCTCACGTACTCGCCATCATCGCGAACTTGCTATCATCATGGACTCGCCATCATCGCGGACTCGCCACACTCGGCGACTATCCTCTCGTGGACTCTCTATCATCATGGACTCGCCATGCTCGGGGAATTGTCACGCTCAGGGACTCACCGTCGTGGGATTGCCATGGCCTACTCGCCATCGCAGGATCGTCCTCGCCGACTCTCCCCTCGCGGCATCGCCCCACACGGACGCCGCACTCCAGACAGTGTCAAGCGCCACTCGACATGCTAGAGAACAACCACTACTATGCATCTCTAAAGAGCCTCAAGTCGCCTCTATAAGCCAACTCGAGCCTCGAGGACTACTCCTAGGCATATTGTTGAGCTAAGCATAAAGCAAATCAACTCCAATCAGTGGATGACTCATCAAGTATTCCATTGTTCATCTTGGGGCTTGACAACAACATTGCCCCTCGAGTGCGACATTGCTCCTGAGTCATTGTGCCCATATGATTGTCGCGGTGTATGCGCGGACTCGCCATCGGGGACTCGACGCCCTTGTGGAGTCTTCATGCTCGGGGACTCGCCGCCCTCGCGGAGTCTTCACGCTCGGGGACTCGCCGCCCTCATGGAGTCTTCACGCTCGGGGACTCGTCGCCGCCCTCGTAGACTCAACACACTTGGGGACTCGCCATCACGGGCTCACCATCCCGAAGTCACCATCGTGGCCCCGCCCTCACAAACTCAACACGCTTGGGGACTCACCATCACGGGATCGCCATCAGGGAGTCACCATCGCGGCCTCGCCCTCACGGACTCGCCATGCTCGGGGACTCGCCACGCTCGGGGACTCGGCATCGCGGTCTCACCCGACATGCCCATCGTGGGACTGCCTCCGCCAACTCGGTGACTTCATCATCAACGACTTGGCGGCTTCCACGTCTGCTATTCATCAGCCTCTATGACATCAAATTGACAAGACGCTAGTCAAACTTCTCCAAGGAGTGACTCCACCCAATGGTGACTCGCTCGACAGGTTGACTCACGAGTTACTTCTCTATTTTAGGAGCTCACCAACGACTCACCGTCTACTCCACCCTGGAACTGCCTGTGTCGATTCGGTGCCTTGAAGTTATTGTTGAGTCCCTAACTCGCTCGGGAACTACTGATGGGGGAATACCAATCGGGGTATACCCATGAAGCAAAGTCGCAAGCTAGATCGAGCCGACTGAAGCTTAGCCCAGGGCGGGTGGACTCGCCGAATACAACGACTGGCGCATACTGGACCTAGATGTCTCGTCGACTGAAGTCCCAAGATAGCGACTCCAATAGAAAGCCCATTAGCACTTGTAAACCCTAACCGGCTGCATATATAAAGCCACCAGGGGCACCCCCACGGGGCATGTGAAATTAGTTGTAGTCTCTCCCTCCGCCTACGGAGGCTCCCATATAACCAATCTATGATCATATACTGGATTGACAACAGAATGTAACGATCCTCCATCAAGGGGACGTGAACCTGGGTACATCGTGTGCCAATCTTGCTCCCGGATTCTCCTACATCGCCTTGTCCTTTCCTCTATGTAAGCTACCATGTAGCATCTGTCGTGGCCAATACCATGACACAGGGCCAAGCGAAAGAAGGGAAAGAAGAATCCCGAAAAAGAAAAGGAGACCAAGGAAGATTCTAACAAGGAGAAAGCAGAGCCTTCAAACCACAAGTCGGATGGAAATAAGAACTTCCCAACGAAGAAAGACACGTATGTCACTTTCCTTGGGTCTCGACTAGCTAAGGTCAAGAAGGCAGTTTTGCATGAACTCAATGCAACTGTTCTGGCTGTCCCTCAATTTTTGGATTGGTCGGAAGTGACAATCACCTTTGACCATGATGATCATCCGCCTAAGTTACATAGGTGAGGAAAGTACGTGTTAGTTGTCAATCCACTTATTGATGGCTAGGGATTCTCCAAGACCCTCATGGACGGCGGCGTTGGCATCAAAATCCTCTACATCGAAACGTTGCGTCAGATGAAGATCTCAGAAACTTAGTTGAATCATAGCTCCGTGATCTTCCACTGAGTTGTTCCAGGAAGACAGGCAAATTCCCTAGGAGAGATCACTTTGGATGTTACTTTTGAACTCCAAAGAACTACCGGACGAAAGTACTTTCCTTCAAAGTGGTTCCGTTCAAGAGCGCATACCATGCTATATTCGGACAGCCAGCTTATTGGGCTTTCATGGCTCGTCCATGTTACATTTAAAATACGATGGAAATCCCAGGTCCAAAGGGCGTGATCACCATCAGGGGAGACCCGAAGAAAGCACGAGAGTGCGAGGAGATCAAGAAGACCATCGACCCGTCCGAGATGCCCGCGACAAAGAAGGAGGTGACCAAGCCGACTCCAAAATTCAAGGCATCGGAAGAGACGAAGACAATGCCATTGAAGGATGATGACCCCTCCAAGGTGACCCAGATAGGTGTAGGTTTAGATAGCACATAGGAAAGCATGCTCGTCAAGTTCCTTCAAGCAAATCAAGATATCTTCACATGGCAGCCATCTAACATGACCGGAGTACCTAGGGAACTTGCCGGGCACTCTCTAAATGTACACCCAAACGCTAAACCCGTCAAACATTCCTTACAACATTTGAATGATGAAAAGCGAAAAGCAATAGCTAAGGAACTAGCCTGGCTCGAGTTAGCCGGATTCATAGAAGAGGTCATCCACACTGGGTGGTCGGCCAATCATGTAATGGTCCCGTAAAAGGACACCACTGAATGAAGGATGTGTGTTGATTATACCGCCTTGAACAAGGCTTGTCCCAAAGATCCGTTTGGTCTGCCTAGAATTGATCAAGTTATCGATTCTACAGCAGGCTCGAAACTCCTATGTTTTCTCGATGCATACTCTGGTTGTCACCAAATCCGGATGAAGGAATCAGACAAAGTCAAAACTTCATTCATAACCCCCTTTGAAACCTTATTTTTCATTACGATGCCCTTTGGGCTCAAGAACGCAGGAGCTATGTACCAACACACTATGCAACGCTGCCTCCACGATCAAATCGGATGCAATGTACATGCATATGTGGACGATATAGCGGTGATGTCCAAAAACAAGGAAACCTTAATTTCCGACTTGGGGGAAACATTAGCTAATCTATGCAAATACAACATAATGCTTAACCCAAAGAAATTTTTATTTGGAATACTAGCCGGAAAATTGTTAGGTTTCATCGTGTCTCAAAGAGGCATAGAGGTGAACCGGAACAAAATTAAGGCTATACTCAATATTTCCAGGCCAACTCGCCTAAAGGACGTTCAAAGACTAACTGGTGCATTATCGCAGTCAGTCGGTTTGTAAGCCGGCTCGGTGAAAGAGCCGCACTACTCTACAAGCTCCTGAAGAAGACCAAAAAGTTTGTTTGGACTGAAGAAGCTGAAGGTGCACTACAAGACCTGAAAGCAGTACTCTCGTCCGCTCCTATCCTTGCACCATTGGAACCTCACGAACTGATGTTGCTCTATCACGCTGTGACAAACAAGGTCATCAGTGTGGTCATGGTAGTGGAATGACCGGAGGAAAAACAGGAACACCTGGTGCAGCGTCTGACTTATTACCTCAGTGAAGTCCTAACGGAATCAAAACACCGGTATCCACACTATCAAAAGCTGGCTTACGGTGTGTTTCTTGCATCTCGGAAGTTACGGCATTACTTTCAGGAGCGTCAAATTACCGTGGTGAGCACAGCTCCCATGAGAGACATAATTAACAACAGCAACGCTACAGGACGTGTCGCAAAATGGGGAATAGAGCTTTCAGCTTTCGACATTGAGTACAAACCTCGTACAACAATCAAATCCCAAATCATTGCTGACTTTGTCGCTGATTGGATAGAGACAACGGAAAATATGACCCTCCCGGAGTCGGAATACAGGACCTTGAATTTTGATGGGTCTAAGGCGCTCGAGGGCTAGCGTGGTGCTCAAATCACCTCAAGGAGATAAGCTTTTCTATGTGTTGCAGATTTAATTCACAGCAAAAAACAATATTGCCAAATATGAAGCACTGCTGCATGGAATCCAGATTGCTAAGGATATCAGCATCCGATGACTTATGTGTTATGGAGATTCGGATCTTGTTGCTCAACAAGTGTCGGATATCTGTAACGCAAATAAACACATGGCAGCATATAGGGCTGTCGTGGATGAATTATCTAAATCGTTCGAAGGGTTTGAAGTTAAACACATCCCTTAAACAGAAAATGAGGAAGTATATGCATTATCTCGAATAGGCTCTACACGGAAACAGGTCCCGTATGGCGCTTTTTTAGAGCACATCAAAGTTCCCTCTATAAAAGGAGTAGATGAGGAATATCCGGCCAAATCTGACTCGCCTCTAGTAGCAGTTCTGGCTATGATTCCCAGCTGGACTCAGCCCTACCTTGATTTCTTCGTAGGTAGAAAATTAGTCGAAGATGAGGTTCTACGCCGGAAGATCATCCGACTAGCAAAAACCTATACAATAATCAACGGTGAGCTCTATAAGTGGAGTGTATCTAGGGTTTTTCAGCGTTGTGTATATCCGAAAGAAGGAGTGGAAATCTTACGAGAGATCCATGAAGGCGAATGCGGCCATCATGCTGCAGCCAAATCTTTAAAGCTTTCAGACACGGATTTTTCTGGCTCACAGCCAAGGGAGATGCCGAACGGCTGGTCAAGACGTGCAAAGGCTGCCAAAAGTATGCTAAATAAGCTCATGTTCTGGCTGATCAGCTGTGAACAATTTTGATAACATGGCCCTTCGTGGTCTAGGGACTTGACATGTTAGGACCGTTTAAACGAGCTCCAAGTGGATTTACTCACCTCTTAGTGATGGTGGATAAGTTCACAAAATGGATTGAGGCTAAACCTGTCACAAGTTGTGATGGAGCAACAACCAGAAGATTTGTCGAGGATGTTATAATCCGATATGGTTATCTACATAGTATTATCACGGACAACAGGAGAAATTTTTCTATGGGAGAACTTGCTGAGTTCTGCGACAAACAAAATATCCGGCTTGACATTGCGTTAGTCGCACATCCACAAGCTAATGGACAAGTTGAAAGAGAAAATGGTTTAATCCTACAAGGCCTCAAACCAAGACTCGAAGCACCACTTCGTCGTGCTGCGGGGGCTTGGGCAGACGAATTGCCATCTGGGATATGGAGCTTAAGAAGAACTCCAAATAGGTCTATCGGATACACACCTTTCTTCTTCGTCTATGGCGCAGAAGCAGTTCTTCCTAGTGATTTAACTCATACTTCTCCCTGAGTTGCTGCATATATCGAAGAGGATGCCAAAATTTCTCGACAAAATGATCTTGATTTAATCGAAGAAGTTCGCATTGTTGCTGAGCAGAGATCAATAGCCTATCAGCAGAAGTTACGCAAGTATGATCACTAGAGAGTCAGAAACCGGTCTTTCAATAAAGGCAATTTTGTTCTCCGGCTTGTGCATAAAAGAAAGCACAAACTCTCCCTAGTATTGGAAGGGCCCTTTTTAGTTAGCCGAGTATTGCACAATGGTTCTTACTATCTAACTGATATGCGGCCAGTCAAAGAAAGACCTTCTACTAAGAAGATAAAGAGAGCTGGAGGCAGTATAGACCTGGAAGAATTAGACAGACTATGGAATATTGCTCAACTACGTTCCTTTTATTCTTAAAATTTCTTTCTTTGTAATCATATATATGTACATGTTAAATGAGAAATAAAGTGTTGGTTGCCTCAATATTTTTCTGAGAAGTTTTATATTACCATCTTATTTCCGAATGATCATGTCACAGTCGAAAATCCCAGAATACATGAAAGTACTTTATGCTCATGTTTGTTCTGGTGAGATTTCCGATTCTAAAAAATGCTACCTTTGGGTATAAGTCTAAATTTTCTAGTTTATACTTTGGTTCTTTATCTGAATGCCGGATGCGGGCATTTTTCGAGTAGTGAATTGTGGTACTAGAAGCCAGCTTTGTTTCTGAGTTTAAACTGATTTAGCAATTGAGCTCCATTGCTCGGCAAAGTTTTCATGTTGAAGGTTTGCTGGCCCACAAAAGGGACGAGGCGGAAAGCCATAAAAAGCGATAAGTGTAGACAAAAAACATAAAAGTGCTTATGTACAAATTTAGGCACAATAAAATAAAGCCAAACTGCTAAAAAGAGGTCAAAAGTATAAGTTCTTGCAAACCTTAGCACTAGCAAAAGTATTACACTACTTATTTACAACCCGATTGTTTCAGAATAACATATTGTTTTTTCTGCTACTCTACGATGCAAGAGGAGAGGTAGGAGCTGCCAGCTCACTGGAGACATCGCCTTCAACTTGATATCTTTCCGAGACATGCAAATCGGATTTGGTTTGCTCATCATCGAAAACTTTAGTTGTTCCTTCGGGAGGCGGAGGACGTGTTTCCACGCGAGTGAAGAATGGAGTGTTATAGCTGATCAGATCAGCCACGTGACATCCATAGCCAGCACGGGAGTCCATGATGACCTTGATATCTTGCTCCTTGACGTCTTCGACCATAGTCGAATAACCCCTGGTTACTTGCCAGATCTCCATACTTCCATGGTGGCTCATAACCATGGTGAGGGTATTCTGTGTTGTGGTTCACGCATAGGACATGTTCTAGTCCTGGATGAGCTGGGGCATCTCCTTCACCTTATCTTGCACCTCAAAGGTGGACATTTTGTTCATGTCCAGAACTTTAAGAACTTTTCCAATATCCTCCAGTGACTGGCGGAAATCGTGAAGCAAGTCGCCAACTTTGGTAAGCCGGCTGGTGCGAGACTCGGTGGTGGAGAAATCTAGCAAGTTCAAAGGACATGCGCATATAAAGAAAAGGTCAGAAAATATATCCGAACTCCTAGAGTTGGAAGAACAAAAAGTCAGAAGACAGGAAACAAATTGAAGATGACATCGTCAACTTTGGTCTTGTCCGCCCTAAGGCTCTTGAGTTCATCCCGGAGTGCTTGGGTGATGTCCTTCTCCCTGGCCAATTCATCACTGAGCTCTGAGATTTTCTGATCCTGGATGGCGATCTTTCGATCACGTTCTTCGATGGCCATGTTGGAGGATTCAAGAATGCTGGCAATGTTGCACTCATGATCCGCCTTAAGCTCATTCAGCTCCCGTCGTAAGTTGGCGTTTTCCACCTCCAGGGTTTTGAAGTTCTCGTCTCTTCAATCAGTTTACATGACTGTTTGACCAGTTCTGTAACCAAAGATAATAGTTGAATAAGAAATTCGGCTATGAAAGCAAAAAAGAACAAGAATAAGGACTGAAATGATTACCTTTAGCCTCATCCTTGGAAACCTTCAATTGAGCATTTTCAAGTCGGAGAGCTCTGATCTCTCTCCGCTTATTGCAAATATTCTTTAATAATTCCTGGTTATAAGCATTAACTTTCTGTAAGTCAGAATAGTAACTACAGTTAGAAGTCTACTAAAGACTCGAGCTAATATTTTAAATAATATCAGCACAAGCCTTGGGGGCTACACTAGTTCGTTCTTTGGCATCCTATGAAAGCATAAATCCGGATTGTCTATCCAACTTCATGCTTGGGGGCTAGAGGATATGATATGATATGAAATAAAGTAAAAAGAGTGAGTTGGAATTCCGACTTACATCTTGCTTGTGGGTAAGCTTGCTTAGACTCATATTCACTTTAGTTGTAACCTTCTCAACAAGAGTCAGTGGGATTACTGGTGGTGGCGGAGCCACGTCGGCCTTCAGCTTCTCGTTGCGAAGACGAACTTGGTTAAGAAGATCAGAGAGTTTTACGTCTTTGGCTTCTTGCTCCTCATCCTCGGCAGTGATGTTCCGGCTCTCCAAGCATTGTTGAGCTAGCTTATGTATCTCTTCTACAGTTTTCCAAGTAAGGCCAAGTTTGGCGATACCCGGATGACTGAGAAGGTTATCAGCGAAAACCTCTGCCGGGAGATCATTACCCTTTACGGGTTCACCCTTATCAGTTGCTAGGTCACTCATGGTGACGTTGGTCTGCGAACCAAGGTTCTCTGGCTCAGAATGCTGAGCCAGATCTTCTGCAACACTTGGAGATGGAGTAACCTTCGGTGCTACAGAAGGCTGTGGGGTAGGAGTCGGAGGGGTTGTGGCAGGAGAAGTCAAATTTCACTTTGACTAGCGTAGAGGCTTCGACAAGGCGCCTTTCTCCTTGCCCTTGGTGAGCTATTTGGCTCTGAATAAAGTGACAGAACAAGATCGTTACGCTTCAGAAAGAGTAAGAAATAAAGTACAAAGACCTTGTGAAGAAAGTTACCTCTTCACAACAGGCACTTCCTTTGTGCCGATAGAACAGTCGGAGTCTTACGCTTTCGGGTAAGAGCCTCCGGCAGTGGAACCAGTTATCCATCATCATGAGAGAGCTCAGGAGGATATCCCTCAAGAGGAGCAAGCTTCAACTCGGGGAGGTCAGCAAGCTGAAAGAAAGATTACTTCAGTATTGCAAAAAGATATAACAAAGTATGGATGAGCACATATTTGAATAAAATACTGGAAACTTACTGGTGTCACAGGATCGTCAGCTGTATGCATATCCAAGGAAAGTTCTGGAATCTTCCTCTCGATCCGCTGCCTAATCAACCATTTGATCTGGGACTCATAGTCCTTTTCCGAGTAAGGAATGGAGCAGATCCGAAGACAGTTCGTCTTACTCTTGGTGATTGAATGCATTAGCCGATCACCATGGTGTTGGAGAGGCTGGATCCGGTGCGCCAGCTAGTAGTGGAGCAAGTCGGATCCTTTTAGACCCTTGTGCTTCATCAAATATTTGATCCGCTAATGACCCACAAGTATAGGGGTTCACAACAGTCTTCGAGGGAAGTAAAACCCAATTTATTGATTTGACACAAGGGGAGCCAAAGAATATTTATAAGCCTTAACAACTGAGTTGTCAGTTCAGCTGCACCTGGAAACAATCTTGCTCGCAGTAGTTTATCAGTAGCAACAGTTTTGTAGTAGCAATAGCAAAGTAATAGCAGTAGCAAAATAAAGACAGTCGTAACAATTGCAGTAAATAGTAGGATTAAAATGCAGTAGGCGTAGGGATGGATGGACGGGCGTTGCATGGACAAGACAATTCATGTAATAATCAAGACATAGGGCATTTGCAGATAAGTAAGATAAAGTATCCAAGTACTAAATAATCATAAGCATGTGTTCAGTATATAGTCATACGTGCTCGTAATAAGAACTTGCACAACATCTTTTGTCCTGCCAGCCCGTTGCAGCGGGGCCTCAAGGGAATCTACTAGAAATTAAGGTGCTCCTTTTAATAGAGCACTAGAGAAAAGCATTAACACTCTGTGAACACACGTGATCCTCACATCATAGCCATCCCCTCCAGTTATCCCGATCTCTGTCACTTTAGGGCCTCGGGTTCCGGACAACAATATGTGTATACAACTTGTAGTTAAGATCATAAACAATAATATCATCATGAATCAATAACATGTTCAGATCTGAAATCATGGAACTCGGGCCCTAGTGACAAGCATTAAGCATAACAAGTTGCAACAATGTCAAAAAAATTACTAACAATAGATACTAGGCACCATGCCCTAAAAATCTGATGCAATTACATGAATGATCTCATCCAATCCCTACCATCCCCATAGCCTACTGCGAGGGATTACTCACTCATGGATGGGGGGATCATGGATGGTTGATGGAGGAGCATTGGTGATGATGATGGCGATGATCTCCTCCAAACCCCATCTCGGCAGGGTGCCAGAATAGAGTTTCTAGTTCCGAATCGCGGTTTTTGGTGGTGGCGGCGCAGCGAACCACCTGTTGTTTTTAGGTCAGAGGGCTTATATAGGCGAAATGAGAGGTTGAGGCGGAGTTCGAGGTGGCCACACCACCCCCTGGCGTGGCCTGGCCTAGCCCACACGACCAGGTGGTGTGGGCCCCTCGTGACCCCTCTTCGTCTCGCCTTCTAGCTCCATGAGTCTTCTGGTAAAATAGGAGTTTTGCAATATTTTCCGGGATTTTTCTTGAAAGTTGATTTCCTGCACAAAAACGAGACACCAAAGCAATTCTGCTGAAAACAGCGTTAGTCCGCATTAGTTGTATCCAAATCACACAAATTACAGAAGAAACAATAGCAGAAGTATTCGGGAAAGTAGATACATTTTGGGCGTATCAACTCCCTCCAAGCTTAGCTGATTGATTGTCCTCAAGAAATTTAGTTGAAAACTGAGTGCAATAAAAGAAACTTTCACGAACACATTTGCTTCATAAGATTCATATATTCTTAGCATATGATCAAATACTTATACAATTCATAATAAAGAGCATGTAGATAAGTTTACCTAGTAGTCATGCAAGCTATGAAGAGATTCCAACCCATTAATAATAAGCAACATGACACATAAGCATATGCAGGATTGTAATGCTCATAAGAAGATATGATAAAGTGGTATCTTGTTTGCCTTTCTTCGGAGCAAAACATAAATGACAAAGCACCTTTGAAGTTTAAGTGAAGACTAGAAGTAAAAATATCAAAGATACAGGTATCAAAATTATGTCACAATTAACCGTGCTTTGGGACAAGCACATTACATTAAGAATGACAGCTATGCTCTCGGGAAGGTGCTCAGAGAATAAATGGTGACTTGACATAAAAATGAAAGAAATTTTTTTATAAGTTCGAAAGGCTTCCAAATGTTGAAAGTATGGTACTCATTAGCTTTGAGATCTCCTTTCCCCTATCATAAGCATCTTGAGGTGATTAAGGTTAAAGTGAACAAATATGAGGATATGCTTGACAAGTTATAAGTCGAAAATCTCATGCCCCTTGCCTACTGACTACCCACAAGTATTGGGGGTCTATCGCTGTATTTTCGATGTAAGAGTGTCAAACCCAACGAGGAGCAGAAGGTGTTGATGAGTGGTATGGATCAGGAATTCTCTGCAAATACTTAGCAAAAGGATTTTTAGGGGTTTTTGATAATGCAGGTAAATAAAGTACGATTAAATAAAAGACAGTAGGAATAAATGCAACAAGTGGCCCAATCCTTTCTTTAGCAAAGTACAAGCCGGTTGTATTACTTAAGATGACCAAACGTTCTCGAGGACACACGGGAATATCGCCAAGTGCTTTCGCTTCATATAGTTGATTAATCTTCTTTAGCTTGCTAAGTGTTGTGTGGGTGAACCTGTGCTAATGTACCGACCTTCCTAGGACTAATACATACTTGTGATTATACCCCTTGCAAGCATCCGCAAGTACAAGAAAGTAATTAAGGTAGAAACCTAACCACAGCTTTAAACTCTAAGACCATGACGTCCCTTGTGCAAAGGTTTCCTAGCGGGGGTTCAGGTTTCTGTCACTCCGGCAACCCCTACGATTAGTAGCCAAATACACAATGCATTCCCCTAGGCCCATATAGGTGAAGTGTCATGTAGTCGACGTTCACATGACACCACTAGAAGAAGTACACCACAACTTAAATATCAAACCATTGAATATTTCTCAACGCAATTCCACTACTAACAACATGACTTCTCCCATGTCCTCAAGAACTAAACGAACTACTCACAAGACATCATATGGATCATGATCAGAGATGAAATAATGATATGCAACAACCTGAACATAACAATAATTCAATGGTTTCACTCAATAGCATCAACTACAAAGAGTAATCAACACCGGGAAAGTTTCCCCTAAGAACTATGGAAGATTCAACCCAATTGTTACAGCGGTATGGAGTGGTGATGATGGTGCTGGTGGAGATGATGGTGGTGATGATGATGATGATCCCGATGAAGTCCAGATTGATGGTGGTGTTGATGGAGACGATATCCCCTCTACGAGAAGGAATTCCCTCGGCAGAAATCTGTCTGCTGGAGAGATCTTTCTCTCTCGGTGTTTTCTGCCCCGCAGAGGCAGCGGAATCTTTCTGTGGTCGCTCCCCGAGTCTTAGGGTTTCGGGAGGATAATATACGCTAGAGGGGAGATCCAGGGGTGGACCAGGGTGGCCACACCACCTGGTGGCACGGCTTGGTGTGGCCCGCGCTAGGGGCTGGTGTGGGCCCCCTGTGGCCCATCTCCACTCCCCCTTCTGGCAATCTTCGTCTTCTAGAAAAATAGGATTTTCCATGTATTTTCCCGGATTTTCTGATCTTCGCAAATTTCGCCTCAAAACAGCACCTTTTTCATCAGAATCCTGACTGCAGCGGTCCATGCTCCAAAAGTCATCAACCATGCAAAAACAGATGAAATTACATAAGTATCATCTCTTAATATGAAATATATCAATGAATAACAATAAATTATGATATAGAATAGTGATGCAAAATGGACGTATCAACTCCCCCAAGCTTAGACTTCGCTTGTCCCCAAGCGAAATTGAGCTCAATAAACATGACCTCGGGTTTATGGAGTGAAGAGTCGATAAAAGAATACGGACAAGAAGCATCACATTCATCAATACATAAATCATAATAGAAGACAACTCACTATTATATAAATTAACTTGCAATAGGTAAGAGAAACACAATAAAGATACATAAAGTAAATCTCAATTGGTAATGGCAAACTTAGCTCTTGGTCGAAGAATAGTTGACAATTTGCAGGAGTTCACAAATAAAGGGTTTTCAATGATAGCTTTCAAAGTAATAAACACTAAGAGAAGAGCAAATGTGCAAAACAAGGAACATAAGAAACATGATTAAATAAATCATCATATGAATGAATGAAACACAACAACTCAAAATACTTGTTGAGATAGAAAGGAATAGGTTTACTGACTCAATTAAAAAGTAAAAGAAAGGCCCTTCACAGAGGGAAGCAGGGATTTCAAGTTTCATAAAGAGCTTCCAAAAGTTATGATACTTATTAGCTTTCAGCTCTCATTGCCCCTATCATAGGCATCTTTAGGTGATTAAGGTTAAAGTGACACAACTAAGAGGATATGCTTGACAAGTTATAAATTTAAGTCCCATGCCCCTTACTTATGAAGACTAAACCTCATGCTACTCAACTTCAGTCATGATTAAGCTTTTGTCATTGTAAGTACATATGTATCATAGAGAACCGCCAACGGGGTACCCCTTGCACATGATACATGAGTTATCCCATAATCAAAATGACAAGGCAAGTAGACAATGAGCATCTCAGCGATCTTTTTATTTGCTATTTGCATAGGTTTTTATTGAGGATGCTTCATAGAATGCTCATTATGGTTATGCTGCAAGTTTCCACCATGATTAGGCATGGCTTAGGCTAGCGGCCCAAGCGTTTCTCTAACACACATACAAACTCCATGATCTTACAAGTTCCCCTTTTATTTCACACCGCTGGGATCCATAAGTAAAAGAACATGATATCAACTATGTACAAAGTACCAATGCAATGTTGAAAGCGTTCACCATGATAGCATGGTTCTGCTAACTTCAACTTATAAAGCGCAAGCATATACGCAACAAAGATGGACACAATGGTTCAAGATTATTAAATGCAAGAAAGTAAAGTGTGCCATCAAGCTCGTGAGAGCTTTAATCACTAATTTTCACATAACAAGTTTAATTCGGAAGGTAGATAAAAACATGAATTTACTTGGGATAGCAATAATGCTAATAGGGAGGTATGGTGGACACAAATGGCATGGGTTTTGGTTTAAGATTGGATGCACGAGAAGTATTCCCTCTCAGTACAGGTTTTTGGCTAGCAAGGCTAGGTAGCAAGTATAAGAGTTGAAGGAAACAAACAAACATACAGGTGATAAAAAACAAACATGCAATCTTCCTTGGAAGCACAAAAGATCTTAACTAGAGAATACTAAGCTTATGAGAAAATCAAGAAAGAAAGTGGTTGAAATTATATTTCTTTAGAGTACTTTTTATCTCTTTCATTCAACTCGCAAAAATAGTGTTGCTACTGACCGAGCCAGGTTTGCCAAAACCAACTAAATTAACTCAATGATCCCAAAGTGATACCAATACTAACAACAAGATCAATCATATAATAGAAATTGAAAACAAATATAAGATATGCAAAAGAGTAAATGATAGAACTTCTCATTAATTTTCCATAGCGGCAAATCACACCAAGGGATACATAACTAACGAGAGAGGGGACACCTCCATAATGCAAACCATCCTACATAATAAATTCTCTATCCATGATATGACTCTACTAAAAAGGTAAAAAGATAGAAGATAGTGATGTGATACTGCGACACTCCCCCAAGCTTGGAACAAACGAAGGGAATGCCAAAACCTGATGACGAATTACTCCTTCGGTGGTGGTATTATCTCGTCGTCATCAGACTTCCAAGGTAAAGGCTCCCCATCAACAAAAGACATCCTGGTCTCCATCATCCTGAAACTAGCAGCAGCACTTATGCATTTAAACCTAACCTCATACTCACGGTTTTGATTTTGAACGTCGTAGAGATGTGCTTGCAGTTGGTTGGTTGTTTGGTGGAGTGAGAGAACTTCATCCTTGAGCTCAGAAGTCTCCTTTTGGTGCTCGGCGATGAGTTCGGAACAAATCTTATGGATGATATCCACTTCACGTTCCGCCATCTTCTTGTACCTAAAAACTTCCTGCTCTAGCGCTTCCATCCTGTCCTCTCGACTTCCTTCACCTTTAGAGCCTTGAACCTCTTTTATCCGTACCTCCCCATCTTCAAGCAACAACTCCTTGGGATGAGTCTTCAACTCATGCAAGTATGGGTTGATGATATCCGCTAAAGAATTTTCCTTGGCCGATCCAGAGGAAGACATTGTGGCTCCGAAACTGGGACTCTACCTGTCAGAAACAGATCGAAATGAAAACATGACAAGAACATGATATATGAACCTCGGGGGATCCGGGGGATAATATATTACGAAGTTTTACAATAAAAGGAAGGTACTGGGAGAAAACGGGTTGGAGACGGAGTCCAGGGCGGCCACACCACCTGTGGCGCGGCCAGAGGTGGGCCCTCGCCATAGGGTGGTGTGATCCACCTAGGCTCCATTTCCGTCCCTCTTTAGCTTCGTTTCTTTCCTTGTTGTATAAAAACTACAAAAATATAACTGGACAGAATTTTCGTGGAACTTTTCTTACCATAACTGTTACCTATTTGAAAACGGACTCTATAGGTCTCTGAATTTGGTCTTTAGTAGATTCTTCTAGAGTCACCGCTTGAATAACATAAATATCTTCATCTTCATACACATATTTCTTGAGTCATGAAACCTTTCACTTTCTTATGACACCATTTTCTCCACTAACCTAGAAATTCTTTTCGCACAAAACTTCACACAATTCTCATTAGCAACATTAGTGCATACGAGGTAATAAACCTTTTAAGTTCAATTTCAACTGAAATCTATCAAAACATAACCTACTGTAACAACTCCTTCCAAAGTCCAAAAGAATTCAAAAAGGAGATCGATTTAAGAGGCAAATGTAAGAGTGGTCAAAATCTGTCAAAATAGACCAGCAAGCAAATATCAATTTTTTCGAAAATCTTATGTTGCTCAAATCAAAAAGTGCTAAACTAACAAAAGTTAAATAACAACCTGGGGAAGAAGCACAAACAATTATAGCTCAATCCGAAGTACAGGGATCTCTCACGAATTTTTACGGTGAAGCACAAAAATCTATTTTGGGACAGCAACTTCCCCAAATATTACTTCTCTCCCATTAGGGGTTGATCTTGACACAAAAACCAAACAAAAAGGGATAAGGAGAGATTATTACCAAAGTAATAACTTCCAAAACTCAAACAAATGAAAACAAACTGAAAGTATTAATATATTGGGTTGTCTCCCAAAAAGCTCTTTCTTTATAGCCATTAAGATGGGCATGATAATTTTAATGATGCTCACATAAGAATACGAATTGAAGTAAAAGAGAGCATTAAGAAGTGAAAATACACATGTTTAAGTCTAACCCACATCCTATGCAAAGGAATTTTGTAAGAAAATAAATTGTTGAAACCAGAGGCTACTAGCATAGGAAGGCAAAACAAGTGCAACATAAAGGTTTTCAGCATAAAATGAGGAAACTTAATATTATTGAGATGCATAAGAACACTTTTCCTTCTCTCATAATAACTTTCAGTATCATGCATAAACATAATAATATAACTATCACAAGGACCATCGTAGCAATGATCACTTATTCTAACAGAAAACACAGGGACATTAACTCTCATAACACTACTTTGTGAAACAACATTAGAGGTATCCTTACAAAGGATAGTGTGTCCCTCTTCTACATATTTAGCAACAAAGTCTTTCACATTTGCTATTATAGGTTCATCTTCCATTCGTTTATCAGGTTCAATAGCTTTATTTGTACTTTCATTCACCATACTAGCTACCATAGAATGTTCCTTTATCTTAACTGGGAAAGGCATTTTCTCAATGTAAGGCTTAGGTAAAACATGATTAGTAGTATAAACTTCAGTATTTTTAGCAGGAACACTCTTAGAAACATCTTTATATGGTTCAGGATACTTATTCCACTTCTTTTTAGGCACTTCAATATAGGAAGCAAAAGCCTTTAAATAAGTTGCAATAGCTTGAGAGTCCAGACCATAAGCATTTTTAATATTTTGAAAGTCATCAGTTCCCATAAAAGATTCAATGCATTCATAATCATAATTTATACATGACTTTCTTCCTTTATCATTCTCCCATGCTTTAGCATTGTCTTGAATACGGTCTAGAAGATCCCATTTAGCTTCTTCCTTCATGCGAGTGAATGATCCGGCATAAGAAGCATCCAATAAATCCTTATCATGAAGAGGAAGCCTTGCATAAAAGTTATTGATAATAATATTGTTGGGAATCTCATGAATGGGACATTTGAGCATTATTAACTTCAATCTCCCCCAAGCTTGAGCAGCACTCTCTCCATCAAGAGGCCAAAAGTTGTATATCTGATTCCGATCTTTATGAATCTCACTAGGAGGATAAAACTTTGAATAAAAGAGAGGCACTATTTCGTCCCATTCAAGAGCTTTACCATTCTTCAGTAGCTTGTACCATTCTTCAGCTCTTGCTTTCAGTGATAATGAGAATAACTTCTTCTTGACTTGATCTGTTGTAATACCTGCACACTTGAACAACCCGCATAATTCGTGTATAAAGAGCAAATGATCACTGGGATAGACAGTACCATCTGCAACATAATAGTTATCCATAACACGATCAATAATTCTTGTAGGTATTTTAAAAGTATCATTCTCAGCAGGTGGTGCTTCATCTACTACCTTAGAAGTGGTAGTAGCATTACGAAATAAGAAACTCGGCGAATTATCCATATTGAAAATAAAGTAACTAACAGAAGTAAAGAATACTCACAGTAGAAGTTTCCTTTACTAGTTCCACTCTCCAATAGCACTTCACTCCCCGCCAACGGCGCTAGAAAATAGTCTTGATGACCCATAAGTATAGGGGGTGTATCACAGTATTTTCGATAAGTAAGAGTGTCGAACCCAACGAGGAGCAGAAGGTGTTGATGAGTGGTATGGATCAGGAATTATCTGCAAATACTTAGCAAACGGATTTTTAGGGGTTTTTGATAATGTAGGTAAATAAAGTACGAGTAAATAAAAGACAGTAGGAATAAATGCAGCAAGTGGCCCAATCCTTTCTTTAGCAAAGAACAAGCCGGTTGTATTACTTAAGATGACCAAACATTCTCGAGGACATACGGTAATATCGTCAAGTGCTTTCGCTTCATATAGTTGATTAATCTTCTTTAGCTTGCTAAGTGTTGTGTGGGTGAACATGTGCTAATGTACTGACTTTCCTAGGACTAATACATACTTGTGATTATACCACTTGCAAGCATCCGCATGTATAAGAAAGTAATTAAGGTAGAAACCTAACCACATCTTTAAACTCTAAGACCCTGACGTCCCTTGTCCAAAGGTTTCCTAATGGGGGTTCAGGTTTCTGTCACTCTGGCACCCCCCACGATTAGTAGCCAAATACACAATGCATTCCCCTAGGCCCATATAGGTGAAGTGTCATGTAGTCAACGTTCACATGACACCACTAGAAGAAGTACACCACAACTTAAATATCAAACCATTGAATCTTTCTCAACGCAATTCCACTACTAACAACATGACTTCTCCCATGTCCTCAAGAACTAAAAAAACTACTCACAAGACATCATATGGATCATGATCAGAGATGAAATAATGATATGCAACAATCTGAACATAACAATAATTCAATGGTTTCACTCAATAGCATCAACTACAAAGAGTAATCAACACCAGGAAAGTTTCCCCTAAGAACTATACAAGATTCAACCCAATTGTTATAGCGGTATGGAGTGGTGATGATGGTGCTGGTGGAGATGATGGTGGTGGTGATGATGATGATGATCCTGATGAAGTCCAGCTTGATGGCGGTGTTGATGGCAACGATCTCGCCTCTCTGGGAAGGAATTCCCTCGGTAGAATTCTGTCTACCAGAGAGATCTTTCTCTCGGTGTTTTCCACCCCGCAGAGGGAGTGGAATCTTTCTTTGGTCGCTCCCCGAGTCTTAGGGTTTCGGAAGGATAATATACGCCAGAGGGGAGAGCTAGGGGTGGACCAAGGCAGCCACACCACCTGGTGGCACGGCCTAGGGTGGCCTGAGCCAGGGGTGGTGTGGGCCCCCTGTGGCCCATCTCCACTCCCCCTTCTGGCAATCTTCGTCTTCTAGAAAAATAGGATTTTCCATGTATTTTCCTGGATTTTCTGATCTTCATGAATTTCACCTCCAAACAGCACCTTTTCCCTCAGAATCCTGACTGCAGCGGTCCATGCTCCAAAAGTCATCAACCATGCAAAAACATATGAAATTACATAAGTATCATCTCTTAATATGAAATATATCAATGAATAACAGTAAATTATGATATAGAATAGTGATGCAAAATGGACGTATCACCTATGAGTACCGAACCTCATGCTACTCAAATTTAGTCACGAGTAAGTTCTTATCATTGTAAGTACATGTGTATCATGGAGAACGCCAACGGGGTACCCCTTGCCCCATGATATAGGAGCTATCCCATATCAAAAAGACAAGGCAACAGACAATGAGCATCTCAGCGATCTTTTTATTTGCTATTTGTGTAGCTTTTTATTGAGGATGCTTCACCGAATGCTCACTATGGTTATGCTGCAAGTTTCCACCATGATTAGGCATGGCTTAGGCTAGCCGCCCAAGCATTTCTCTAACACACATACAAACTCCATGAGCTTACATGCTCCCCTTTTATTTCACACCGCCGGGATCCATAAACACAAGAACATAATATCAACTGCATAATAAGGGCAATGTTGAAAGCATTCCCCATGGTACATGGTTCTGCTAATTCTCAACTTATAAAGTGCAAGCATATACGCAACATAGATGGACACAATGGTTCAAGTTTATTAAGTGCAAGAAAATAAAGTGTGCCATCAAGTTTGTGAGAGCTTTAATCACTAATTTTCACATAACCATCAAACATTTTTATTTGGAAGAAAACAAAGCATAATAATTATGCAAGGAATAGCAATGAAGCTAATAGATAGATATGGTGGACTCTTTTTGACAACTTTGGTTTTGGAGAGTTGGATGCATGAGTAAAGCTTATACTCAGCGCGAGTGAAGGCTAGCAATAGAAAGGGAGCGACAATCGAGAGAGCAGTAACTGTCATAATCATGCTTGTGGCAAAATAAAGTTAACAGTGGCATAAAAGTGACACAAGAACTCTGAGGCAAAATAAATCATTGAGGCTTAACTGACTTTTTGTTTAGTCATATGCATGCGTGAGCATGTGCCAAGTCAATTCAAATAAAGCATTCAGAGGAGGATACCACAATGTCATACCAAGTTATGAATAGAACAATGTAAGCAAACATTTATATGGCATGTTACAAACTATTAGTGGATTGGAACTAATCATAAGGGAGCAAGAAGTACTAACCATCCATTAAATAACATACACCTTACATGAACAAACTATGCATGCCCACAATGATGAGTATATGTACAAAAATGAAAACAAATAGAGTTCATACCAGCTCTTACCACACCTCGAGTTGTCAAAAATCATCATTGCCTTCACTTGTGTGACTTGAATAATAAGATAAAACCAAACTCCAAGGAGTCACTGAGGACCGCTGAACCCTGCAACGAACTTTACAAAACCAGAGAAGAACAACAAATATTTTTGGGTTTTCGATTTTTTAAAGACAAGGACAGAAGGAAAGAGCAAACAAAGCAAAATCTTTTTGGGTTTTTTGTATAATCAAATAAAAGCTAAAAAGGATGAGGCAAACCAAGGCTAAAAGATAAAGAAGCAAACAAAGATAAATAACAAAACATGTTTTTGGTCTTTTTGTGGTTTGGAAAGCATAAATAAAGCGAGAACAAAACTAAAAAGAAAACGCAACGTCGATATACAAGGTACCGCAGAACAAGATATGTAGATGAGTGTGATGTCGGTATACCTCCCCCAAGCTTAAGCTTTTGTCCCAAGTGGGGATCAATCCCAATGCGGGTAGGAACTCCAAGTCGGTGGGTCATCGTGAGAATGATCATACTCAGGCCCTTGTGAAAAAGAAGAAGAAGCTCCCAAATCATAGGCATGCTGCTGGTATGAAGACTCCCCCTTGTTGGAGGGCTGGACCGAATTGTCCTCGGCCTCCCTTCCAACATTTTGCTATTGTTGGGAGAGCTCCTCCAAATATGTGTCGAGCTCTTCCTCCGTGAGTGACCATCCTACCATGTTATCAAGGTTAAACAAAGCAGACGCTGACAATAGAACCACTCGCTCAGACTTACCTCCTCTCCATCCACTCTTGAGAAAGGTTATTTCATAAGATAAATCACTGAAATTATCCCAAGAAGAAACAAATTTATGTTGTATCATGGAATTAAGATCAAGCCTCTCTATGGGAAACTGTAAGTCTGAATGACGGGGTGCTACACCATGCAAAGCTAATAAACGAGAGGCGATAAGGCCTCCACAAATTCCACCTTTCTCGCGGTTAGCAGCAAGACGGAAAGCTATCAAAGCAGCCAAGTTATAAGTCCTATCTCGTTTCAAGGCAGCTAAGATAAAGGCTAGATCATATGAAGATAATTTGCTAGCAGTTTTCCTAGTAAGAACGCACTTGCCAATAAAGTAGGCAAAATATCGAATAGATTGGAGATGAATATTACGAATTTTACCACTCCTTTGAGAAGCTTCTCCCTTGGCAAATCTCTGCATACATGTAGCATCCCAATTGTCTAACAATTGTAATGCTACTTGTTCTAGTAAGATATTGGCTACTTCCAATATACAATTGTTGCACCATAATTATATCATGCTCATGTCATCATGCCACCTTGCATTTGAGCATCATATAAAACCCCTTTTTCTTTTGGTTCTTCTCTCATATGCATTATAAATTGTATTTGCCTCTTGATATTGTATTTGGTTATTGATATATTGTCTAAATGCCCAAGTTGAGTTGGGGGCATATCTTTTATTCACCTCCATTATCTTTTCTTTCACCACTTTATAATTCCACCATCCCATTAACCATGAGCTTGTATTTCTTTTTCTTTTGATATTTTAATTCTAGCTCATGTAGTTTGGGGTGGATTAAATCCTTTAAATTCTTGTGCTTGGCTTTTTCTCCACTTCATGGAAATGCATAATAATAATTCCATAATATTATTATTGTTTTCACAAAATAAATCATGGCATTATTATTTTGCATGGGCCATGCAAACTTCTTCACCACCTTCTACTCCATGGGTTTTGCCTTTGACTTTAGTGGTTATTTCTTTGTGAACCATCTCCTTCCATTCCACCATTCCCATATCCTCACCCACATCTCTTTCTTTTATTTTATTTTCTCCATGCATGATCATATGAGACTCTTTTCCACATATCTTTTTTCTCCCTCCTTCTTTCTTGTCTCTCTTTCACCTTAGCTCAAGCTAGATCAAGCTCCATGTTCCACTTGGGTTGATCTTTTGCACAAGTTTTAACAATCTAAAACCTAATAAAATCTAACCTAGCTACACTCTCTATTCTTCTCCTAACCCTAATTCTCCTAAACCCTAAACCTCCTCCCACCTCTCTCTATCTCTCTCTAACCTGCTGATGGACACCTGGCCACCCTCTCCCTGGCCCACACCCCAGCCACCCCTCTCTCTAACCCCAACAAAACCCTAACCCTAGCCCATGCCCTAACCTAACCCGAGCTCACCCGAGCCTCTCCCCTCTTCCTCTCTTTCTCTCTCTGCCGTGCGGGCCTAGCTGCACCACACCGTCCCTACCTGGCGGCCTCCACCACCTCACCCAGCCTTGCCTACCTGCCACGGCCGAGCATGTGCTCGGGGAGAAGGAGGAAAGTGGCCGAGCCACTTTTCCATCTACCCCGCTCCCACACGCCATCTCCTCCCTCTCCCTCCCTTTACCTCCGCCCCACAGCTTCCCCTGCCTCTCCCAGATCTGCCCTGAGCCAGCCCTCCTCTCCTCCTTCTTCCTCTTCGTCGCCAAGACCTGCCGCCAGCACCACGCCGTCTCCTCGTTCCAGTCAGCGTGCATGACGTGGAGGAGGCCTGGAAGACCGAGAACCGTCCACTTCATCACCCCATACACGCCGTCGCGAAGGAGGAGGCCAACCGCCAGATCCTCGCCGATCCCCGAAACCCTAGATCGCCGGAGCGCCTGCATCCCCGACGATCCGCCGCACCTCGCCCCGTTCTGACGCCAGCGACCTCCCCGCGGTAAGCCTCTCCCCCTCCTAGACAACGTCCGCGCCGCCGTACCGCCCTAGCCGCGCCAGACATTGCGTCGAACGCCCGCCGTGCGCCAGAGCTCGCCGGTACCTGCCAGGTTCTCGCGCCGCTCAGAGCCTTAGCTAGGCCCCAAACCCCCTCCTAACAGCTCCCCTAGCCCGCCGCAGTGGCTTCGCCCCTCAGCGCGCTCGCCCGCAACCCGGGTTCGATTCCCCGCCCGCGCCGCGCGCCGTTCCCCGTCAGTTCGTCAGATATCCGAGAAGAGAAATAGTGCGCATGGAAACTTTGCACTTAACCCCCTACCTTTTTGACTCCTGCAACCCGCGCTCCTAGAGACCCCACCTGTCAGCCGCTCGGGTATTATTGCAGAAAGCCCCTCTGCTTTCTCAGGCCGTAACCCGCGCTCCAGCCACGCCCCACCTGTCAGCCTCTAGGTGTAACCCCACTGCCGCGTGGGCCCGTAGCCAACGGCCCCATCTGTCAACCTCTGTGGCTAGGCAGAGCCGCGGTGAGAAAAGTTTTCGCGCGCGGTTCCGCCCAGTCAGCAGCTGGCCCACCGTCAGCGGCTGTGGCTAGATTCGCCTGGGTGACAAAAGTATTTTCCTGTGTCTGTTTTTAATTAAACCTTTTTCAAATTGATTTAAATTCAAATTCAAATCAGATTTAAATAATTTCTAAAATACAAATCCAAATAATACAAGTAATATATGTTTTGGAATCAGAAAAATGTGAGGAATTCAAATATGACATTCAAAATATTGTTTGAGCACTTTAAATTTTCGAGATGATTAAAATTACAATAAAATGCCCTTTTCCTTAATTAATTAATAACTTTAATTCTATAACTCCAACTTGGGCAAATAATATGTCTAAATCGATCAGCGCGACGAGCCCGTTCTATCTATGTAGTCCTTGTTCTGAATTGAAGCATGCATCATGTTGATATTAAAAATCTAAACTGTTTATGACAATAAAACTTAGTTAAATAAATGCCAAAATGCTTTATTTCTTGTATTCACCCCTCACCTTTGCCATGCTACTTTAATGCCATGTAAATTGTGCATCATTCATCATGGCATGCTTGTTTGCTTGTCGCATTTTAATTCATATGCTTGTGCACTTTATTTATGTTGGCCCTTGTTTGTTTGGTTCTTCTTCGAATAGACGCCCAGCAGGAGAATTATCAGGAATCACAGGAGTACTACCCAGATCCATCTCTCGCTTCAACTGAGCTGCCAGGCAAGCACTACCACATGCTTGCATACATACAGTACCTATTGCCTCTATCTTATTCTTGCATCATGGAGTTGCGATTGCATTAAATTGAATCCCAAGTACTACATAGCCTTTACTTTTAAACCCCACCGAAGCTTGTTCCTCCATCCCACGAGCCATTACTACAGGAGTTGTTTGAGCCATGTGAGTCGTAGAAAAGCATGTGTAGGGTATGTGAGTGTCTGATGAATAACGAGGTACCTAAACAACTTAACCTGAGTAGTAATGGGATAACTAATGAAAGAGGCACCGGTGAGCAATATCTGCTATTTGGTTTTTCCTGCTCACTTGTGTCCCGTAGGACCCCGAGTACTTGATTCCTGTTCCTTGACTATTCGCACTATCCACATTCGAGAGGCCTTATGGACCCCCCTGAGCCAGAGCTTGATTCATTCTTATTTCTTGGGGCCACAATTAGTTTGGGGCTTTATTACTATCCTGTACGTATGGCATGTTACTGCTTTATTTAAGATTGTGCGAGGAGCACCTGTACTGTTTTGGATCGTGACACGTTTTCGCTGTATCGACAAGCCTAGTCACATTTTTGGGTTCCCAGTCGTTTACCGCCGTCCACACAAACCTTGGGTCCGTCTCGGAGCCGGCCAACTTCGTTGCGGGTAGCTTAATGGGGTGGCCCCCTGAAATATTTCTGAATCCTGTGATTGCTTTGTCGTGAATGCCTCGTTGGGTTTTGATTTGGTTTTTCCGAGGTTGATCGAGTGTGTGTTGCTATTCGTGCACCCCTGCAGGGTAAATCTTTCTGAAAGCCATGTCCACGGTTATGGATGACTTGGAGCACAGTTTGTCGATCATAGACAAGTATAACTAAAGTATCGCTTTTAAATTGACTAAGTACTTGACTAGTAAATAGTGCAATACTCATGGAATGGTTAATAAAACTACCAATGGATGATGGGGGTTGTTCGTCCGCTTCCTCGTTGGTAAGCGAGGAGGAGGATGGATCTGTTAATTATACTGTTATAACTGTTGATCTTAATTCACGGACATCCGTCTATCATTGGTTAGGCGGATGGTTAGCGAGTATCTGTAGAATTGTTAGGTATTATATTTTGCTGCAATTGCGTCACCCCAGGTTGTGTCCCCTTTAGCGGCATAAAGACTTGCTGAGTACCCCTAGGGTCTCACACGATAAATTGTTTGATTCAGATGAACAGGTGTACCCGCAAGATGGATACTGGGTGGAAGAGACAGAGGATGTTGGCAACGATCATTCGGTGTAGAGATTCTGGGAACGGGGATCCGTGAGATCTGTGGGCGGGATGTGTTTATTTATGGGGCATCTTATGCCAATTTGCTTCTTATCCGTACTTGGATCTTGTTTTCCGCTTCCGCCTGATACTCTGATGTGTGATGTATGAGGAGCTATCCTAAATTATTATATCTATCTAGGACATTTGGATCTTGTCGTATGGCGTTGCAATATTTCTATTTCTTTTAGATTGAATGGCTCTGAGGACTGTTGTATGTGGCTTGCATACATACTCATTTGTGTATGTAGTTGATCCCTTCGCCTGCCGATTACGCCGCTCGTTCTTGTCCCGTTGTCTGAAAGTGGTTAGGACGGCTGAAAGGTCTACCGTGAGTGGCTCTGGGCCCCACCGTACTATTTTAACCACTTTCGTTCATCCAGGCATTAACTAAGAGCGTAATTCACCGAGGTAGTTACAATACAAGTCCACGAGCGGTGTAGGCCACTCTCTAATCCTCTCACGCGAACCCCACTGTGATACTTTAATAGCTACACAAAAATCATCAAAAGGGAGGTCGACAGCTACATTGTAAATTTTGTAATGAACCATGGGGTTAGGCAAGGACCAACTAAATCGAAAATCCTGCACCACAGACATAGTCAGTTTCACATATTGGTAAGGTTCATCTCCCACAAATCCTGCATTAGAAATTAGAGTATGGAAATCTTGAGAAATCCCTGCATCCCTCATGAATTCGGGGCATCGGTAAATAGAAGGGAAAACTTCTTCCTCACGGTGAACTTTCATGACCTCGGGAACCCTCAATTCATGTTGGTTGAGTTGGTGTTCATTCATCTTTTTATCTGAAATTTTAGACAATCATCACAAGTGATTGCAAGGTGATTACATAATGAGAGGAACTACTTATAGTGACTTGCAAGAAGGCTAAACATGCATCAAAACAATTTCTCTAAGCAGAGAACAAGCATGGAAGCTCACATAACCTACCACCTACAGTAGCAAAATACTCAAGATATAATCCACTAATCACAAATCTACTTGGACAAGTGGAGGAGTCACATACCGGAGAATAAATGCTCCAAATCTCAGCAACAAAGGTGGGATGAGCAAGGAGATTGAAAATCGCAAGCAAGAACAGCAAGAACACGGGTTTGAGCAATGAAATGGTGCTTTCTCGGGAGAGAGAAAGGAGTGGCAGGTAGGAGAATAAGTGGAGGGCTAGGGGTGGCCCACACCATGGTCGGGCGTGCCCCTGGTGTGGCTGCGCCACCAGGTGGTGTGCCTGCTTGGTGGGCCCCCTGGCTCACTCCAGGTACCTCTCTGCCCCCTTTTGGCATAAAAATTTAATATGGATTTTCTGGAATTTTTCGAGAAACTTTATTTTTGAGCAATTTTTGAGTATTGATGAATGATTTTCTGGTAGATAGATGATTTGGAATGATGCAAAACTAAGACTTCAGAAGTTCTAAGACACTCTAATATGCAAGCAACTAGCAAATAAAAAGTAAACAAGGTAAAAACAAAAATTAAAAAGGATAAAGTAAAAGTGAGCAAGGATAATCATGGTGAAAACATTGTTTTTTTCATTAAAATCCCTTTGTTAACAAGGTTGATCAGGTCTTGTTACCAAAACAATTTTATACGAAACAAAACTTTGCAGTCCACTAAATGATTATGTTACCTCAACCCTGATAGCAATAGTCCCAATCATAATAGTTTCATAATTTTCTTGTAATATGGGACAATATATTTCTCCCACTTGGATACCCTTCATATTTTCAATTGAATTTAGGCCATAAGTCTTATCAATCTTCTTTGGGAAATAGACAGTATGCTCCTTGTCATCAACATTAAAAGTTACCTTTCCTTGATTACAGTTAATGACAGCCCCTGCAGTATTAAGAAAAGGTCTCCCAAGAATAACAGACATATTATCATCTTCAGGCATTTCAAGCACAACAAAGTCAGTTAATATCAAACAATTATGAGCCACTTGAACAGAGCATCCTCACATATACCAACAGGAATAGTAGTAGATTTATCAGCCATTTGTGAAGATATATCAGTTGGTACCAATTTTTCCAGTTGAAGTCTCTTGTAAAGGGAAAAGGCATAACACTACCTCCTGCTCCCAAATCACACAAAGCAGTTCTAACATAATTATTTTTAATAGAACAAGAAATAGTTGGAATCCCTAGGTCTCCAAGTTTCTTTGGAACCTTACCATTGAAGGAATAACTAGCAAGTAAAGTAGAAATTTCCTCATTAGGAATCTTCCTTTTATTAGAGACAATATCCTTCATATACTTTGAATAAGGAGGCAATTTAATAGCATCAGTCAAAAGGATTTGCAAAAATAAAGGTTTCATCCACTCACAAAACTTGTTATAGTGTTCTTCTTCCTTTGACTTGTGATTCTTATCAGGAAAAGGCATTTGTTTTTGGACCCAAGGCTCTCTTTCACTACCATGTTTCTTAGCAACAAAATCTTCCTTAGTGTATTTAGTATTCTTAGTGTGCCTTTCAGGTTCTTCTTCAATTCTTATTTATCAGGAGCTTCATTATTATCATTACCACTTTTAGTTTCAGAATCAGAAACGGATATAGTATTAGGATCTTTAGTAGGTTCAGAAGATTCTTCAAATGTTTTATGTTTCTTTTTCTTTCTCTTAGAGGAAGTACCACTATTTTCAACTTGTTGAGAATACTGCTCAATTCTTTTAGGATGTCCCTCGGGATATAGAGGATTCTGAGTGGAAGCGCCACTCCTAGTCCTAATTTCATAAGCATGTTTTTTTTAGAAGCATTAACTAACAAATCTTTTTGTACTTTAGTAAGCTGATCAATTTGAGTTTGAACCATTTGGAAGTGTTTAACAAGCATTTTAACATCATTTGAGGTTCTTTTCACAATATCTTTTAACTCATTAATAACTCTAGAGTTTTCCATTAAATGATTCTGCACTCTCTTATTGAAATTATCTTGCTTAACAAAAAAGATATCAAATTCTTCTAAGCATTGATTAGGAGGTTTAGAATAGGGAATATCACCTTCATCAAAATGTTGCAGAGAGTGTACCTCAATAGTGGATGAGTGGGAGATTGGCTTGCATAATTCTTCTATAGGAGGTAAATTCTTCACATCTTTAGATTTAATACCCTTCTCCTTGAGACATTTCTTAGCATCCTTCATTACTTCATCATTTAGTTCAATCACTCCCCTCTTCTTTGGTATTGGTGTTGGTGTTGGCCCAGGCACAATTGGCTCAGGTGTAGTTGACTTAGGTATCCAGTCAACATAATTCTTGCTTATTTTAGCCATTAATTCCTCAGCTTCTTCGGGAGTTCTCTTCCTGAAAACACAATCAACAAAACTATCCAGGTATGTCCTACATTCATTAGTAAGTCCATTATAATATATATCAAGGAGGTCATTTTTAGGTAATGGACATCTAGGATGTGCGTGAATTAAAGCACAAAACCTTGCCCATGATTCAGGCAATTTCTCCTATTCTCCCTGTTTAAAATCGAAAAGTTCCTGCAAAATGGCATGTCGAGCACTAGGAGGGAAATATTTCTGAAAGAAAATATCAATCAAGCATTCAGGGCTATCAATAGATCCAGGAGGTAAATTATTAAACCAAGCTTTAGCTTCTCCTTTCAGTAAAAAGGGAAAATTCTGGCAACAAAGTAGGTGTGCATCTTAATATCATCAGAAAATAAGCCACTCATGGTAGAAAGCTCAGTCATATGTGCTACAGCACTTTCATTTTCAGTCCCACAAAAAGGTTCTTTCTCAGCAATCGTTATGTAAGATAAATCAAGAGAGAAATCATAATCCTTATCTTTAATGTTTATGGGAGATGTAGCAAATTTAGCATTAGGAGATAATTTAGGTCTAACAGTACGTCTCTCAAGAAGACTCTTAATAGCACTTGCATCATGAGTGTTTCGACATTCTTCAACAAATTCATCAGTCATTTCAATCTAACGATCATCAAGATCATAGCTCTCTCGAGACTCAGGTGAACTAACAGGTGTAGCAGTATCTTCATTAGGAGTTTCAGTATTTCCAACTATAGTTCAAGAAATTTTAGCATCTAGGAAAGGACCTAATGAACCACTCTTATCAAGCATAGTAGAATTAGCATCATAAGTATCACAAGCAATTTCAGATTCAGTAGAAGTAGCAGTATGTGTAGCATGTGTATGTGGTCGTGGTGTAAGGAGCTTACTCATCACAGATGGTGAATCAAGAGCAACAGAGGTGCTCAGAACTGTACCTCTCCTTGTAGTGGATGGTAATATAGGAACTTTTCCATCACGAGTTTTACCCATGATGAACAGATAGCAGCGAACAATAGTGATTCCAAATGAACTTTATAAATAGATCTATGCTCGCCGGCAATTGTGCCAGAAAAAAGTCTTGATGACCCACAAGTATAGGGGATCGCAACAGTCTTCGAGGGAAGTATCCGCAAGTACAAGAAAGTAATTAAGATAAAAACATAACCACATCTTTAAACTCTGAGATCGTACACTCACTTGTGCAAAGGTTTCCTAACGGGGCTTTAGGTTTCTTTCACTCCGGCAACCCCTAAGATTAGTAGCCAAATACATAATGCATTCCCCTAGTCCCATAAAGGTGAAGTGTCATGTAGTCGACGTTCACATGACACCACTAGAAGAATAACACCACAACTTAAATATCAAACCATTGAATCTTTCTCAACACAATTCCACTACTAACAACATGACTTCTCCCATGTCCTCAAGAACTAAAAGAACCACTCACAAGACATCATATGGATCAAGATCAGAGATGAAATAATGATAGTAACAATCTGAACATAAACGATAATTCAATGGTTCCACTCAATAGCATCAACTACAACAAGTAATCAACACCGGGAAAGTTTCCCCTAAGAACTATGCAAGATTCAACCCAATTGTTACAGTGGTATGGAGTGGTGATGATGGTGCTGGTGGATCTGATGATGGAGATGATGATGGAGATGATGATGATGATCCCGATGAAGTCCAGCTTGATGACGGTGTTGATGGCGACGATCTCCCCTCTTCGGGAAGGAATTTCCCTGGTAGATTTCTGCCTGCCGGAGAGCTCTTTCTCTCTCTGTAGTTTTCCGCCCCGTAGAGGCGGCGGAATCTTTCTGTGGTCGCTCTCCGTGTCTTAGGGTTTTGTGGGGATAATATACGCCAAAGGGGAGAGCCAGAGGTGGGACAAGGTGGCCACACCACCTGGTGGCACGACCAAGGGTGGCCCGTGCCAGGGGTGATGTGGGCCCCCTGTGGCCCAACTCCGCTCCCCCTTTTGGCATCCTTCGTCTTCTAGAAAAATAGGGTTTTCCATGTATTTTCCGGGATGTTCTGATCTTCACGAATTTTGCCTCCAAACTATGCCTTTTCCATCAGAATCCTGACTTCAGCGGTCCATCCTCCAAAAGTCATCAACCATGCAAAAATTGATGAAATAACATAAGTGTCATCTCTTAATATGAAATATATCAATGAATAATAGTAAATTATGATATAGACTAGTGATGAAAAATGGACGTATCAACTCCCCCCAAGCGTAGACTTTGCTTGTCCCCAAGCGCAAACTGAGCTCAATAAACATGACCTCAGGTTTATGGAGTGAAGTTTCAATAAAATAATACGGACAAGAAGCATCACATTTATTAATACACAAATCATAAATAGAAGACAACTCACTATTATATAACTTAACTTGCAATAATTAAAGGAAACACAATAAAAGATACACAAGGTAAATCATAATTGGTAATGGCAAACTTTGTTCTCGGACAAAGAATAGTTAACAATTTGCAGGAGTTCAAACATAATGGGGTTTAATGATAGCTTTCAAAGTAATACTCACTAAGATAAGAGGAATGTGCAAAACAAGGAACATAAGAAACATGATTGTATAAATCATCATATGAATGAATGAAACACAACAACTCAAAATACTTGCTGAGATAGAAAGGAATAGGTTTACTGACTCCACTAAAAAGTAAAAGATAGGTCCTTCGTAGAGGGAAGCAGGGATTTCAAGTTTCATAAAGAGCTTCCAAAAATTATGGTACTTCTTAGCTTTCAGATCTCATTGCCCCTATCATAAGCATATTTAGGTGATTAAGGTTAAAGTGATCAAATATAAGGATATGCTTGACAAGTTATAAGCTGAAAATCTAATGCCCCGTGCTTACGATTACCGGACCTCATGCTACTCAACTTTAGTCACGAGTATGTTCTTGTCATTGTAAATACATGTGTATCATGGAGAACCTCCAACGGGGTACCCCTTGCCTGATGATATGGAATCATTCCCATATCAAAATGACAAGGCAAGCAGACAATGAGCATCTCGGCGATCCTTTTATTTGCTATTTGCATAGGTTTTTATTGAGGATGCTTCATAGATTGCTCACTATGGTTATGCTGCAAGTTTCCACCATGATTAGGGATGGCTTAGACTAGCGGCCCAGGCGTTTATCTAACACATATACAAACTCCATGAGCTTACAAGCTCCCCTTTTATTTCACACCACCGGGATCCATAAGCAAAAGAATCATGATATCAACTAAATAAGTGCAATGTTGAAAGCGTTACCCATGGTAACATGGTTTTGCTAACTCTCAACTTATCAAGCGCAAGCATATACGCAACATAGATGGGCACAATGGTTCAAGTTTATTAAATGCAAGAAAGTAAAGTGTGCCATCAAGTTTGTGAGAGCTTTAATCACTAATTTTCACATAACAAGTTTAATTCGGAAGGTAGATAAAAACATGAATTTACTTGGAATAGCAATAGTGCTAATAGGTAGGTATGGTGGACACAAATGGCATAGGTTTTGGTTCAAGGATTGGATGCACGAGAAGCATTGCCTCTCAGTACAGGTTTTTGGCTAGCAAGGCTTGGTAGCAAGTATAAGAGTTGAAGGAAACAAACAAACATACAAGTGATAAAAACAAACATGCAATCTTCCTTGGAAGCACAAAAGATCTTAACTAGAGAATACTAAGCTTATGAGCCAATCAAGAAAGAAAGATGATGAAATTATATTTCTTAAGAGTATTTTTATCTTTTTCATTCAATTCTCAAATAGTGTTGCTACTAACCAGAGCCAGGTTTGCCAAAACCAACTGAATTTACTCCATGATCCCAAAGTGATACCAATACTAACAACAAGATCAATCATATAACAGAAATTGAAAACTAATATAAGATATGCAAAGGAGTAAATGATATAACTTCTCATTAATATTCCATAACGGCAACTCATACCAAGGGATACATTGATATCTAACTGGAGAGGAGACACTTCCACAATGCAAACCATCCTATATGATAACTTCTCTATTCATGACGAATTACTCCTTCAGTGGTGGTGGTGTTCTCTCGTCATCGTTCAACTTCCAAGGTAAGGGCTCCCCATCAACAAAAGACATCCTGGTCTCCAACATCCTGAAACTAGTAGCAGCACTTATGCGTTTAAACCTAACCTCATACTCACAGTTTTGATTTTGCACGTCGTAGAGTTGTGCTTGTAGTTGGTTGGTTGTTCGGTGGAGTGAGAGAATTTCATCCTTAAGCTCAGCAGTCTCCTTCTAGTGCTCGGCGATGAGTTCTAAACTAATCTTATGGATGATATCCACTTCGCGTTCCGCCATCTTCTTGTACCTAAAGACTTCTTGCTCCAGTGCTTCCATCCTGTCCTCTAGACTGCCTTCACCTTTAGGGCCCTGAACCTCTTTTATCTAAACCTTCCCATCTTTTAGCAACAACTCCTTGGGATGAATCTTCAACTCAAGCATGTACGGGTTGATGATGTCCGCGGAGGAATCTTCCTTGGCTGATCCAGAGGAAGACATTGTAGCTCCAAAACTATGATTCTACCTGTCAAAAACAGGTCGAAACGAAAACACGACGAGAACACGATATACGAACCTCGGGGGAACCGGGGGATTATATATTACGAAGTTTTACAACGAATGGAAAGTACAAGGAGAAAACGGGTCTGAGACGGGCTCCGGGGTGGCCACACCCCCTAGTGGCGCGGCCAGGTGAGCCTACGCCACGGGGTGGTGTGAGCCACCCAGGCTCCGTTTTCGTTCCTCTTTTGACTCATCGCTTTCCTTGTTAGATAAAAACTACAAAAAATATAAATTGACAGATTTTTCGCGGACCTTTTATTACCAGAACTCTTACCTATTCGAAAACGGACTCTGTAGGTCTCTAAAATTGGTCTTTGATAAATTTTTCCGGAGTCACCATTTGAATAGCATCCATATCTTCATTGTAAGAATCTCCAGAAATAGAGTGCTTGAGTCTCTGACCATTCACCACTTGTGTAGTGTTATCTTTTAAGGACGAAATTTTTATTGCACCAGAATGATACACTTCTTCAATAACAAAAGGTCCTTCCCATTTTGAGAGTAGTTTTCCTGCAAAAATCTGAGATGAGACCTGTACAATAGAACCTTCTCACCAACATGGAACTCTCTCTTAAGAATTCTCCTATCATGCCATCTTTTAACTTTTTATTTAAAGAGTCTAGCATTTTCATATGCTTCACTCCTCCACTCATCTAACAAACTTAAGTCAAATAATCTTTTCTCACTAGTGAGTTTGAAATCTCTATTTAGTTCTTTCATGGCCCAATAAGCTTTGTGTTCTAATTCTAAAGGCAGGTGGCAAGCTTTCCATAAACCATTTTGTAAGGAGACATTCCCATAGGATTTTTTATAAGCATTTCTATAAGGCCATAAAGCGTCATTCAACTTTTTAGCCCAAATTTTCCTATATCTATTGACAGTCTTTTGCAAAATGGATTTAATTTCTCTATTTGATAGTTCTACTTGCCCACTAGTTTGGGGATGATAAGCTGAAGCAATTCTATGATTAACATCATATTTAGCAAGGGTCTTTCTAAAACCACCATGAATGAAATGAGAACCTCCATCAGTCATAAGATACCTAGGCACTCCAAACCTAGGAAAAATAATATCCTTAAGCATTTTTAAAGAGGTCTCACCATCAGCACTTTTTGTAGGTATGGCTTCTACCCACTTAGTAACATAGTCAACAGCAACAAGAATATGAGCCTTTTGAAGGGGGAAAGGACCCATAAAGTCGAATCCCCAACAATCAGATGGTTCAATAACAAGAGAGTAATTCATAGGCATCTCATTGCGTCTAGAAATATTACCAACTCGCTGACAGTCATCACATGATAAGGCAAATTTTCTTGCATCTTTAAAAAGGGTAGGCCAGTAAAAACCTGATTGTAGCACCTTTTGTGCGGTTCTATCTCCCACATGATGTCCTCCATAGGCACTACCATGACATTTCTGCAATATCTCCTTTTGTTCATATTCTGGAACACATCTTCGCATAATACCATCTACCCCCTCTTTATATAAATGTGGGTCATCCCAAAAATAATGCCTCAAATCATAAAAGAACTTCCTTCTTTGCTAGGCTGTAAAAGTTGGAGGCAAAAACTTGGAGACAATAAAGTTATCATAATCAGCATACCAAGGGATCCCTCGCGAGCTTACCCCTACTGCAGCCAACTGTTCATTTGGGAAACTATCATTAACATGCATAGGATCAAAAGAGATGTTTTCCAATCGAGATAAATTATCAGCAACAGGATTTTCAGCACCTTTCCTATCTACAATATGTAGGCAAACTCTTTTAAAAGCAACACCCATCTAATAAGCCTAGGCTTAGCATCTTTCTTCGTCATAAGGTACTTAATAGCAGCATGATCAGTATGAATGGTAACTTTTGAATCAACAATATAAGGTCTAAACTTATCACAAGCAAAGACAACAACTAAGAATTCTTTTTCAGTAGTAGCATAATTCTTTTGAGCAGCGTCAAGAGTCTTACTAGCATAATGGATAACATTTAAATTTTTATCTATTCGTTGCCCAAGAACAGCACCTATAGCAAAATCACTAGCGTCACACATGATTTCAAAGGGTAAGTTCCAATCAGGTGGTTGGAAAATAGGAGCAGTAGTTAAAGCTTTCTTTAGAGTTTCAAAAGCTTCCTTACAATCATTATCAAAAACAAAGGGTACATCTTTTTGGATAAGATTGGTAAGGGGTTTTGATATCTTGGAGAAATCTTTAATAAACCTTCTATAGAAACCAGCATGACCAAGGATACTATGAATACCTTTGACGTCTCTTGGACAGGGCATTTTTCTCAATTGCTTCAACTTTAGCTCTATCAACTTCAATGCCTCTTTCGGAAATTTTATGTCCAAGGACAATCCCTTCATTGACCATGAAGTGGCACTTCTCCCAATTAAGAACAAGATTAGTTTGTTCACATCTCTACAAAACTTTATCAAGGTTGTGCAGACAATTATCAAAAGAAGTTCCATATACAGAAAAATCGTCCATGAATACTTCCACAATTTCCTCACAAAAACCATGAAAGATAGCAGACATGCATCTTTGAAAAGTAGCAGGAGCATTACACAAACCAAAAGTCATATGCCTATAAGCATAGGTTCCATAACGGAACACAAAAGTAGTTTTTTCTTGATCTTGTTGTTTAACAGCAATTTGAGAAAACCCAGAGTATCCATCAAGAAAACAAAAATGGGTCTTTTTAGATAACCTTTCTAACATTTGATCATTAAAAGGCAGTGGATAATGATCTTTCTTAGTAACTTTGTTAACCTTTCTGAAGTCGATGCACATCCTATAACCTACTACTATTCTTTGGGGAATAAGCTCATCATTATCATTAGGCACAAAGGTAATTCCCCTTTTCTTAGGAACACAATGAACAAGACTAACCCATTCACTATCAGCAATAGGATAAATAATAACAGCATCAAGGAGTTTTAATACCTCGTTTCTTACCACTTCCTTCATCTTAGGATTTAAACGACGTTGATGTTCTACCACTGGTTTTGCATCGGGTTCTATATTGATAGCTGATGGCCCAAATTATATCGAGCTCATTGGGGAACCCCAAGAGGAAGGTATGATGAGCACAACAGCAAGTTTTCCCTCAGTTATGAAACCAAGGTTTATCGAACCAGTAGGAGCAAGGAAACACCTGCCAGGTGTTGCTAGCTGGACTTTGGCAGGGCGCACTACCGGTGCCAGCAGCGACGTGGAGACCTTCACAACACAACCACAGAACTTTGCCCCCAACTTGTGAAGAGGTTGTCAATCTCACCGGTTTTGCTGAAAACAAAGGATTAACCGTATCAAGTGGAAGAAAGTAGAAGCTTGCAGAAAGTAAACAGTAAACAGTTGTAGATTGATTGTAAAAGAAAGGATCGGGGTCCATAGTTCACCAGTGGTGGCTCTCTTAAGATAGGTAACATGTTGGGTCAACAAATTATAGCGGGGCAATTGACAAACATCGAGAAAGCATACATGCATATACTAATCATCTTGACTCCTTTGAGATTTAATTGGGCATTACAACATTATACATAGACCGTAATCCAACTGCATCTATGACTAATAATCCTCCTTCAGGTTATCATCCAAACCCCCTCCAGTATTAAGTTGCAAGCAACATATAATTGCATTACGCAGTGCGTGTAAAGTAAACAATACGATTGTTCTATGAACAAAGGATTGTTGTTTTCTCCCTAGTAGCAACGGCACATCTCGTACCTTAGAGATTTCTGTCACTTCCCCAGATTACTAGAGGCATGAACCCACTATCGAGCATAAATACTAACTCTTGGAGTTGCTAGCATCTACTTGGCCAAGATAGCTACTAACAATGGAAAGCATGCAAGATCACAAATAACAAAGACATGATAGAATCAATAATCAATCTGAAATAGCATCTCAATATCCATCAGATCCTCGCAAACACAACATGTAGGATTACAAATAGATGATCTTGATTATGAATGGAGCTCACAAGATCTAAACATGATAGCACAAAGGAGAACCAGCCATCTAGCTACTACATGGACCCGTAGTCCAAGGATGAACTACTTAGGCATCACGTCGGAGGCTTGCATGGTGATGAAGAAGGCCTCTAGGGTGAATTCTCCCCTCCGGCAAGGTGCCGGGAAGAGATTCAGATCCCTCCTGATCTAGGGATGGAGACGATGGCGGATACAGACTCTTTCATGGAATTTTGATCGGGTACTTAGGGTTTTTATCGAAGTCATATTATAGTTGGAAGGGGAGGATGAGGGGGTGCCTAGGGTGGCCAAACCACCCCCTGGTGTAGGCTAGGCTTGGCCGCGTGGCCAGGTGGTGTGCCGGCCCCCTGGCCCCTCTTCGTCTCGTATTCTGGCTCCGTGTCCCCCTCGGTGAAAAACTGACTTTGGCTTTTGTCCCGTCCAATTCCGAGAATATTCATTTTCTAACTTCCTGGAACCAAAAAGAGCAGAAAACAGGCAGTTGGCACTGTGGCATCTTGTTAATAGGTTAGTCCAAGAAAGTGTATGAAAAGTACTCCAAAGTTGGAACAAAACACAAGAAAGTAGATAAAAACTAAGCATGGAACATCAAGAATTATGGATACGTTAGCAACGTATCAACATCCCCAAGCTTAACTCCTGCTCGTCCTCGAGTAGGTAAGTGATAAAAAGAAAGAATAATTTTTGAGGTGACATGCACCATCATAAACTTGATCAAAGTATTTGTAAAACATTGAAAGTTGGGATCATAGTACTTAAACATAGCATGAAAGATAAAGTTCTAGCAATGAGACATAGCAACTATGTTGCAACATGAAAAGGCACAAAAAATATTCATGCATAACAATGCTTTGCAAGACGTTTGTTTGTTTCACATAAAGAAAACATAGCATAGTGGCATTCAGCTTGTCCCTCATAGAGTAACAAATATAAATGCATAAGACACCTTCAAAGTTCATAAGAGTGACTAGATACAAGTAGTTTAAGAACAAGCAATATCAAGTTATGCATCAATCAACAAGTCTTGGGACAATGCACATAGAACTAGGAATGGCCACTATGCTCTCAAAGTAGGTGCATAAAGGTAGAAGGTGGAGACTCAACAAAAAAAGTAAAAGAAAGGCCTTCATAGAAGGAAGTAGAGATTCAAGTTTCATAAAGAGCTTCCAAAAATTATGGTACTTGTTAGCTTTCAGCTCTCATTGACCCTATCATAAGCATCTTTAAGTGATTAACGTTAAAGTGACACAACTAAGAGGTTATGCTTGACAAGTTATAAACTGAAATCTCATGCCCCTTACTTACGAAGACCGAACCTCATGCTACTCAACTTCAGTCACGAGTAAGCTCTTGTCATTGCAAGTACATGTGTATCATAAAGAACCGCCAACAGGGTACCCCTTGCACATGATACGGGAGCTTTCCCATAATCAAAGTGACAAGGCAAGCAGACAATGAGCATCTCAGCGATCTTTTTATTTCCTATTTGCATAGTTTTTATTGAGGATGCTTCATAGAGTGCTCATTATGGTTATGCTGCAAGTTTCCACCATTATTAGGCATGGCTTAGGCTAGCGGCCCAGGCGTTTCTCTAACACACATAAAACTCCATGATCTTACAAGTTCCACTTTTATTTCACACCGCCGAGATCCATAAGCAAAAGGACATGATATCAACAGGGTACAATGTACAAGTGCAATGTTGAAAGCGTTCCCCATGATACATGGTTCTTCTAATTTCAACTTATAAAGTGCAAGCATATACGCAAGAAAGATGGACACAATGGGTCAAGTTTATTAGTTGCAAGAAAGTAAAGTGTCCATCAAGTTCGTGAGAGCTTTAATCACTAATTTTCACATAACAAGTTTAATTTGGAAGGTAGATAAAAACATGAATATACTTGGAATAGAAAATGCTAATAGGTAGGTATGGTGGAATCTTTGGAATAACTTGGTTTTAGGAGTTGGATGCATGAGTGGAACTCATACTTAATTACGGAGGCTAGCAAAAGACTAGGAACAACCAACTAAGAGAGCAATAATGGCCATAATCATGCAGAGCGACAAAACATCATTGATTAATGCATAAAGTGATATTACAAGTCGAAAACTAAAGGATCATAAAGGTTATGGTGACTTGGGATAGTCATAACATGGTGTGAGCATGCGCCAAGTCAACCCAAATAAAGCATCAAAGGAGAATACCACAATACTATGCTTTAATATGCTAAAACAATGCATGATCCTTCCAAGGCACATTAAGCAATCTCAATTGTTTATAACATGTCATGCTACAACAAATAATACTAAGCATAAATCCAAAACAATATCAAGCATGGCATGACAAAGCATAGGCCACAGTCAAAAATAAGCTCTCTTTACCACTTAAGCATGAACTTTCCTACTCGTTTCCAATCCAAACCAAACTTTTTGAAAACTAATGTATGAAAGAGGGGGTCCAACCAGTTTATTCAATAAAACTAAAAAAACCAAGCAAAAAAAAACCAAAACAAAAACGAAAAAGAAGACGCTCCAAGAAAAACATAACTATGCATGAAACAATAAAAGTGAAGTGTTTGGAAGAAACCTGGGATTTTTATTGATGAAGAAGGGGATGCCTTGGGCATCCCCAAGCTTTGACGCTTGTACTTCTTGGATGTTTCTAGGGGTGACACGCGTGGCATCTCCAAGCTTGAGCTTTAGTCCATTCTTCATCTCATTACCCATTCCTTCCATACACCTGAAATTTTTCCTTCATACAAAACTTCACACAATCTTTATTAGCAACATTAGTGCACTCAAGATAATAAGTCTTTGGGTTCAGTTTCAACACCAATAAAACTTCCATTAAAACACAAGCTACTGTAGCAGTTCCCTCAAAAAGCTCAATTCCCCAAAAAAAAACTCAAAAAGGAACCAACAAGAAGCAAATGCAGAAAATGGCAGAAATCTGTCAAAACAGACCAGCAGGTAAAGACGAATTTTTTCGAAGACTTTCTGTTGCTCAAATCAACACGTGTTGCACTAATGAAAGTTAAATAACAATCTGGGGCAGAAGCACAAAAATTCACGCCTCAAAAAGACGTACAAAGATTTTACACGAATTTTTACGGTGAAGAACAGAAATTTGTTTCGGGACAGCAACTTTCCCAATCATTACTTCTCACTCATTAGAGGTTACTCTTGGCACAAGAAGCAAATAAAAAGGATAAAGAGAGGTTATTACAGAAGTAATAACTTCCAAGACTCATCTAAAACTTTTGGGTTATCTCCCAATAAGTACTTTTCTTTAACGCCTTTAAGTTAGGCATAAGAAGCAGGAAAGGAATCAAGTATTCTCAAATGAAGAAGCATTAAGAGCAAATTTTGTTTTCATAGGAGAAATAAAAGGGATCTTGTCTCTCTTCTTAGGGAAGTGTTCTATACCTTTCTTGCGTGGGAGTTGATATTTAATGGTGCCTTCTTTCATATAAATCATGGCACCAACAGTTCTAAGAAAAGGTCTTCCCAAAGTAATAGGACAAGAAGCATTGCATTCAACATCCAAAACATAGAAATCAACGGGGACATAACCATTGTTAACCATAATAAGAACATCATTAATACTCCCCATGAGTTTATTTTTAGCATTATCATCTAGTGGGACATTTAAATAACAATCTTCACGTGGTGGCAAATCAAGCATATCATAAATCCTTCTAGGAATAATAGAAACACTACTATCAAGATCACAGAAAGCTTTGAAATCTAAATCATTCACTTTCATATTAATGATGGGTTCCCAACCATCTTCTCGTTTTATTGGAATAGAAGCTTTATGTTTCATCTTTTCTTCTTTAATTTTTATGAGAGCATTAGTAATGTGTTTTGTAAAGGCCATATTCATAGCACTAGCATTAGAACTTTTAGCAAGCTTTTGTAGGAACTTAATAACTTCAGAGATGTTGCAACCATCAAGATCAAAATCATAATTATCATCTAAAGTAGTAGAGCTATTACTAGCTTCAACACTAGTGGTAGTGATAGTAGAAACACTAATGTTTCTAGCAATTTCATCTTCTCTCTCCCACTTAGCATGCAATTTAGCTAATAGTCTAACATTTTCATCAATTCTAACTTGTATCGCATTAGTAGCAGCAAAGGGATTTTCAATAGTTTTAGGTTTAGCAGCCATTTTATTAAAAGAGGATTGTGCTTCAGCCAAAGATGCTATATTTCTTTCAGCATTAGAGAGTTTTTCCTCAATAGTTCTATGAAAGCATTTTGTTTACTAATAAAATCTTTAAGCATACCTTCAAGTTCAGAGGGAGCACTCCTATTATTGTTGTAGGAATTTCCATAAGTATTACCATTGTTGGGAGGATATGGCCTATAATTATTATTACCAGAATTATTCCTGTAGGCATTGTTGCTAAAATTGTTATTTCTTATGAAGTTCACATCAACATGCTCTTCTTGAGCGAAGCTAAAGGAACATGATTTGGATCAATATGAGCTTTCCCATTAACAAGCATAGACATAATAACATCAATTTTATCACTCAAGGAGGAGGTTTCTTCAACAGAATTTACCTTCTTACCATGTGGAGCTCTCTCGGTGTGCCATTCAGAATAGTTAACCATCATATTATCCAGAAGCTTCGTTGCAGCACCCAAAGTAATGGTCATAAAGGTACCTCCAGCATCAGAATCCAATAGATTTCTTGAAGAATAGTTCAATCCTGCATAAAAGGTTTCGGTAATCATCCAAGCAGTTAGTCCGTGAGTGGGACAATTCTTTACCAAAGATTTCATTCTTTCCCAAGCTTGAGCAACCTATTCATTATCAAATTGTTTAAACTTCTTTATTTCACTTCTCATAGATATAATCTTAGCAGGAGGATAGTATTTTCCAATGAAAGCATCTTTGCATTTAGTCCAAGAATCAATACTATTCCTAGTCAAGAAATTCAACCATTCTTTAGCTTTTCCTCTCAAAGAGAAAGGAAACAATTTAAGCTTAATAATATCTCCATCTATATCCCTATGTTTTTGCATCTCACAAAGTTCAACAAAGTTATTTAGATGATCAGCAGCATCTTCATAACCAATACCAGATTGAGCAAAGCAGGTTTAATTTCAAAGAAAGTTGCTTCAGGAACAGGTGGAGCAATAGGTGTGCACATGAAATCATTGTTGTTGGTGCTAGTGAAGTCACACAACTTAGTGTTTTCAAGAGTAGTCATTTTTTGTGTTTTTAATAAAGAAAGCAAACTAGTAAAACTAATTTTTGTTTGTGTTTTTGATAAGGAAACAAGCAAACAAGGCAAGAAAATAAACTAAGCAAAACAAAAAAAACAAAGTAAAGAGATTTGTTATGAGGGACTCCCCTTGTGAAGATGTCCTTGACTCCCCGGCAATGGCGCCAGAAAATATGCTTGATGGCCCAAATTATATCGAGCTCATTGGGGAACCCCAAGAGGAAGGTATGATGAGCACAACAGCAAGTTTTCCCTCAGTTATGAAACCAAGGTTTATCGAACCAGTAGGAGCAAGGAAACACCTCCCAGGTGTTGCCAGCGGGACTTTGGTAGGGCGCACTACCGGTGCCAGTAGCGACGTGGAGACCTGCACAACACAACCACAGAACTTTGCCCCTAAATTGCGATGAGGTTGTCAATCTCACCGGTTTTGCTGAAAACAAAGGATTAAACGTATCGAGTGGAAGAAAGTAGAAGCTTGCAGAAAGTAAACAAAAAATAGTAAACAGTTGTAGATTGATTGTAAAAGAAAGGACCGGGTCCATAGTTCACTAGTGGTGGCTCTCCTTAAGATAGATAACATGCTGGGTGAACAAATTACAACGGGGCAATTGACAAACATCGAGAAAGCATACATGCATATACTAATCATCTTGACTCCTTTGAGATTTGATTGGGCATTACAACATTATACATAGACCGTAATCCAACTACATCTATGACTAATAATCCAACTTCAGGTTATCATCCGAACCCCCTCCAGTATTAAGTTGCAAGCAACAGATAATTGCATTACGCATTGCGTGTAAAGTAAACAATACGATTGTTAAATGAACAAAGGATTGTTGTTTTCTCCCTAGTAGCAACAGCACATCTAGTACCTTTGAGATTTCTGTCACTTCCCCAGATTACTAGAGGCATGAACCCACTATCGAGCATAAATACTAACTCTTGGAGTTGCTAGCATCTACTTGGCTAAGATAGCTACTAACAACGGAAAGCATGCAAGATCACAAATAACAAAGAAATGATAGAATCAATAGTCAATCTGAAATAGCATCTCAATATCCATCGGATCCCCGCAAACACAACATGTAGGATTACAAATAGATGATCTTGATCATGAACGGGGCTCACAAGATCCAAACATGATAGCACAAAGGAGAAGAACCAGCCATCTAGCTACTACATGGACCCGTAGTCCAAGGATGAACTACTCACGCATCACGCTGGAGGCTTGCACGGTGATGCAGAAGGCCTCCAGGGTGAATTCTCCCCTCCGATAGGGTGCCAGGAAGAGCTTCAGATCCCTATCGATCTAGGGATGGAGACGGCGGCGGCTACATACTCTTTCGTGGAATTTTGATCGGGTACTTAGGGTTTCTGTATCGGAGGCATCTTATAGTCGGAAGGGGAGGCCGAGGAGGTGCCTAGGGTGGCCAGACCACCCCCTGGTGCGGGCCAGGCTTGGTCGTGTGGCCAGGTGGTGTGGCGTCCCCCTGGCCCCTTTCCGTCTCGTATTTTGGCTCTGTGTCCCCCTTGGTGAAAAACTGACTTTGGCTTTTGTCCCATCCAATTCCGAGAATATTCATTTTCTGACTTCCTGGAACCAAAAACAGCAGAAAACAGGCAGTTGGCACTATGGCATCTTGTTAATAGGTTAGTCCAAGAAAGTGTATGAAAATTACTCCAAAGTTGGAACAGAACATAAGAAAGTAGATAAAAACCAAGCGTGCAACATCAAAATTATGGATACATTAGCAACGTATCAATAGCGTGCTGACATATAGTAGGAGAAATCCCCTTTAAATCATCAAGGGTATAGCCCATAGCCCCTCGGTGTTTCTTCAATACTTCCAATAATATTTCCTCTTCCTTTCCTGAAAGTTTAGAACTAATAATAACAGGATATATTTTCTTATCATCAATGTAAGAATATTTAAGATCGTCAGGTAAAGGTTTTAGATCGAAAACTGGATCCTTTTTAGGTGGCAATGTGGTACCCAAATCTTCCATAGGCAAGTTATGCTTAAGCATCTTAGGTTGATGACGGAGAATCTCGTTAATCTCATTTCTTTCTTCCATGAAGATCTCACTTTCGTGGTCTTCCATAAATTGTTGCAAAGCATTGTTAGGAGCAAGAGAAATATAAGCAAGTTGATCAACTCTAAAATCCTCATTAGGATTCTCATTTTCATAAGGAACTTTAGCAAATTTCGAAAAATTGAACTCATAAGTTTCCCCATCAAATTTAGTTAACGTTTTCTCCCTTTTTATAGTCTATAATAGCTCCACACGTATTCAAGAAAGGTCTACTGAAAATAATAGGATAGGTTTTACTAGCAGCTGAACCAAGTACTAGCAAATCAGCAGGATATTTAATCTTACCACAAAGAACTTCCACATCTCTTACAATACTAATTGGAGAGATGGTCTCTCTATTAGCATGGTGAATAACCACATCAATTTCTTCTAGTTTGTACGGACTAATTTCATGCATAATTTCTTTGTAAATCTCGTAAGGAATAGCACTTGAACTTGCACCAATATCACATAAACCATAATAGCAATGATCACAAATCCTAACAGAAAGCACAGGGACACTAGCTTTTCTAGTTCTATTAGGATGTGAGACAATATTAGAAGGATCCTCACAGAAGATAATGTGTCCATCTTCTACACTTTTAGTGACAAGGTCTTTCACAATTGCTACTGCAGGTTCAATGTTTATTTGTTCATCAGGTTTTACAGCTCTCTTTGTACTTTTATTAATTAAACTAGTAATCATAGAATGCTCCTTTACTTTATCCGGGAAAGGTATTTTCTCGATATAAGGTCCAGGTAAAATACGACCAATAGTGCAAACTTCAGTACTTCTAGTAGGAACACAATCAACAATATCCTTATACGGTGCATGATACTTGTTCCATTCTCTTTTTGGAATTTCAATATATGAAGCAAAAGCCTTAAAACAATTTATAATAACTTGAGAGTCTAGACCATAAGCATTACTAATATTTTGGAAGTCATCAGTTCCCATAAAAGATTCAATGCATTCATAATCATAATTTATACCTGACTTTCTTCCTTTATCATTCTCCCATGCTTCAGCATTGTCTTGAATACGGTCTAGAAGATCCCATTTAGCTTCTTCTTCCATGTGTGTAAATGATCCAGCACAAGAAGCATCCAATAGATCCTTATCATGAAGAGAAAGTCTTACATAAAAGTTATTGATAATAATATTGTTAGGGAGCTCATGAATAGGACATTTGAGCATTAGTAACTTCAATCTCCCCCAAGCTTGAGCTGTACTCTCTCCATCAAGAGGCCAAAAGTTGTATATTTGATTTCGATCTTTATGAATCTCACTAGGAGGATAAAATTTTGAATAAAAGAGAGGTATTACTTCCTCCCATTCAAGAGATTGGCCATTCTTCAGCATCTTATACCATTCCTCAGCTCTTCCTTTTAGTGATAATGAGAATAACTTCTTCTTAACTTGATCTGTTGTAATACATGCACACTTGAACAACCCGCATAATTCATGTATAAAGAGCAAATGATCACCGGGATGGACAGTTCCATCTCCAAAATAGTAGTTATCCATAACACGATCAATAATTCTTGTAGGTATTTTGAAAGTATCATTTTTAGCAGGTGGTGGTTCATCTACTACCTTAGCAGTGGTAGTAGTATTACGGAATAAGAAACTAAGTGAATTATCCATATTGAAATAAAATAACTAACATAAATAATAAATACTCACAGTAGAAGTTTCCTTTACCAGTTCCACTCTCCAATAGTGCTTCACTCCCCGGCAACGGCGCTAGAAAATAGTCTTGATGACCCACAAGTATAGGGGGTGTATCGCGGTATTTTCGATAAGTAAGAGTGTCGAACCCAACGAGGAGCAGAAGGTGTTGACAAGTGGCTTGGAGCAGGAATTCTCTGTAAATACTTAGCAAATGGATTTTAGAGGTATTTGATAATGTAGGTAAATAAAGTACGAGTAAATAAAAGACATAATAATAAATGCAGCAAGTGGCCCAATCTTTTCTTTAGCAAAGGACAAGCCGGTAGTATTACTTAAGATGACCAAACGTTCTCGAGGACACACGGGAATATCATTAGGTGCTTTCGCTTCATATAGTTGATTAATATTCTTTAGTTTGATAAGTTTTGTGTGGGTGAACCTGTGCTAATGTACTGACATTCCTAGGACTAATACATACTTGTGATTATACCCCTTGCAAGCATCCGTAAGTACAAGAAAGTAATTAAGATAAAAACCTAACCATAGCTTTAAACTCTGAGATCCTACATTCCCTTGTGCAAAGGTTTCCTAACGGGGGTTTAGGTTTCTGTCACTCCGGCAACCCCTATGATTAGTAGCCAAATACACAATGTATTCCCCTTGGCCCATAAAGGTGAAGTGTCATGTAGTCGACGTTTATATGACACCACTAGAAGAATAACACCATAACTTAAATATCAAACCATTGAATCTTTCTCAACACAATTCCACTACTAACAACATGACTTCTCCCATGTCCTCAAGAACTAAACGAACTACTCACAAGGCATCATATGGATCAAGATCAGAGATGAAATGTGGGGCCCCCGGATTAATCCTCCGAGAATCCCTGTTATACATACACCATGATCCCATGATCAGTTAGTCGTGGCGCATAACCGACAAGTATCAAAGTGAACATCCATTACTTAAGCGGATACATGTCATACCTTACATACCATTATGGCTACATCAATAAACATCAGCGAAACTTCATCAAGCATAGAGCTCGAGCCATGCCTTAACCTACCGGCAACTGGCTGGGAGAACGTCCTAGCTCGCATAACTGTCAACATCATCCTCTTCTTGATATCTGTCCAAGTTAATAGCCAGGAACAATGCCAGTGAGTACTTTGAATGTACTCGCAAACCACCTTAAGACAATAATAATAATAAGAGATATGCAATATGGTTGTGGTAGTAGGAGGGCTCCAAGAGTGGTTCTTTTCTCACATAGTTTCTCGTGTAGATATAGCATCAACATATCTTTGTTGAGATCGTTTGTTAAACATTTTGGAAACATTTTTGAAATTTTTTGGAAGACATTAGGACTGGTTCACCCATTTGTTCCTCCTTCCGGTCATCCCATGACCAAACTCCTTTCCTTCCTTTCCGACCATCCCATGGTCAAAACATTTCCAAAGCCATTGATTTTCTGAAATCCGTTTTGAAATCAAAACCAGCACCGCTCTACAGTAGTTTGTCCAACCCTTCCATAACCGCGGACATGGGTATTCGAATAGATTTACAGTCTATAGAGGTTGTACACTTTACCCACACCATCCGGATACCCTACCCTGATCTACACTGATCATGGGTCGAGTAACCGATCAAGACTCTCTGGATGCCCACTCCAATATAAGTGCCTACCCTATGAGTGGTGTTCCCCTCAACACCGGGACACCCTATATAGTTCCCAAGCCAACCGGAGCGCTTTTGCACTGCACAAAGTGTGCGCTTTCAATGAGGGGCTCATAGTAACGCGTAGAGGCCCGTAGACCCTTCGTTCCTTCTCCAGGTCGATGTCCCACATGGACCTTTACAGGAGAAGGCCCACCCTCCAGGGATTTTTATCCCATGTAGTCATTGTGAGGTAGCTTATACCAGAATAAACAAACATCAAATCCAGCCCTATCCTATTCTAGAGTAATTTTATTGCACAGGTTAAGTTGTTATAGCTAAAGCTGCAAAGAACCGGGTGCGTTTTTGTAAACATTTTTACCTCCTCTTTCCTTCAGCATCTATTGTAAAACGAAAACCTTTTTCTTTCTCAAACTTCTCTTGGTAGGTCAAACCTCACCAAGGTTTTATCATAAAACTCTTTGTAAAACTTTTTCGGGGTCTTCCCATCCTATAGCTTTGCTTCGTCTAAAACAGGGTCTCCAAAGGGTTATGGTGATATGCACCATCTATTCTACTAGGGGATAGTAGGTGTCATCAAGGGGGGGTTGTACTTAGTAGTACCAAAGTGTAATAGTTCGGAGGAGCCAAACCACTGCCATATATATATATACATCAACATATAGAAAAAAAATGCAGTTTCACAAATAGAAGATAAAATATGAATAGGTAAAATAGTAGGACAAGGCTTATGAGCAAGAAAGTGGCTTGCCTGTGACCAGCGGGATGTCCCTGGACTTCTTCTTTAGATAACCAAGAGTACCAATACCAATAATAATAAAGGACCTCTTCTCCTTTTAGTCAAACAATCGCAACTATGGCCATCATCGAGTATACATGCAAATAGACAATACCACATTCAATACAAGGCATACAAGCATCAATACACACATAAAGCAATGAACAATACAAGTTTACAATTCAGTATGTACTGGGGTTGTTGGATTTGAAGCAAGTGGAAGTATTTGAAAAGCATTTGTGGGCTTTCTTTGATGATTGGGAGGCAAAATCTCCTTAATTGAGGGGTTTTAAACCAATGTCCAAGTTTTGTATGATTTCATTGTATAAAGATGATACCATCAGATAGGTACTGATAACATGAAACCAACAAAGGTGATTTCACTATTTTATCATTTCCTTTTGATTTTCTATGCAATATCTAGTAATAAAATATCTAGTATTAGGAAATAATTCACTAGAAAAGTTATGTAAGTCCAAAATTTATTTACTTGGATGGTTGTGTAGTGTTTTAGGTACTGGTTCATTGCGAGTTGGACTCACCTCAAAACAATTAACGGAATGCCCTTGGGAAATCCCAAAGTCAAATATGTAGTTGTTTTGTCTTTTTCACCAGATTAATTCTACAGAATATTTTGTTATGAGTCAAAGGAACATGTTAGGTATTTCAAATACCTTTATGTAGAAATTGGAATCACCCTTTCTGGAGTTACAGAACAGCTGAGGTGATTTTATTAGCCAACCAATCATGCACAGACTAGTTTAATTCGCAATAAATCAACCTAGGCTTGATAAATCTTAGTCTACTAGAGTTTGAAGGTTATTACTGTTTGGGAGTTCTCAGAGTTGGAATTAGGTCAATACCAATTTTGGTTTGACCTGTAGAAATTCCTAAAGGCAAATTAGGGTTGTTTTTGTCATTTTTACCAGGGCAAACTAGGAAGCAATTTAATATGGGGTCAGTGTGACATTCAAGGTATGACCAATACCTTGCAGTCCAAAAAGGATCTATTCCATTTGGAGTTGTAAAACTACCAGTAGGATTTAAGGAGTGTTTTAGATAGTTTCTGGAAATTGATTTTATATATTTAATTTGTACATTAACTGAGCTAACCAAGGGTACTGTGTGTTAGGGAAAACATACATGTATCTAGGAAAATTTAGATCTAGGAACTTGGTGCTGGTTTGCATTATAAAAATGATTTAAACCAAGCAGTTTGTAGACAGATCTGAAATAAAAAGAAAAGGAGAACGGCGAAAGGGGTTGGTGGGCCAGATTTCGCGCAGTGTAGGGCCGGCCTAGCTTGTCGGCACACGGGAGACGCGTTTGAATGCGAGAGAGAGGGCCCGCCCGTCAGCGAGGCTTGCCAGTCGAACAGGTATCAGGCGATGACAGTCGCTGGATTAGAAGCCAATCGGCGGCTCTCGCTTGTCTTCCTCGTCGCGGCGGCGCGTGGGAGAGCAAACCCTAGGGGTGACAGAGGTTGTTTCGGAGCTCACCTGAGGGCCTTCTGCGGCGAGGTGGAGGCGGACGGACGAGGCGGTGCTCGCCGGGGATCCCAACGAAGGGCGACAGCGAGGGTTTTGGTGACGGAGGGGAGGCTCGTATGGCGGTTACCGAACCGAGCTCGCCGGAGTTCATCGTGGGTGTCGCGAGAGTTCGACCTAGGAGTAAACGATCGTAGGTTTAGATGCAGAAGAGTTCGGGGAGTACTAGGAGGCCACATGCAGAGAGGAAAGAGCAGGGGAAAAACTTGAAAATGGCCGAGAGTTCTTCTCTCCTTTATTCCGGCCAGGACAGAGCGAATGGGGAGGAGTGGTTCTGGGTGGTGTGCATTGGAAGGGAAGGGGAGAAAATGAGCCGAAGTAGGGGTGCTGGGGTGGCCCGAGGCCTCATATTCCAGGGAGAGGGTTGTCTATGGTGCACCAGGCTTAGGCTCGAGCTGGAGAGGGGGTTATGCTTCTGATTCGTCGAGGAAGGCGGTGGAGAGGATTGTGTGGGGCCACTTGAGAGCAAGGAAGGGCTGGAGAGGTCATAGACTACTAGCTTTTATTCTCCTTATTTATTTCGGCCATAGGGAGAAAGTGGAGGGGATAAGGGCTAGCGCTATCGATTGGGTGTGAGGGGAGGTGGAGGAACTGTTGTCGGTCCAGCAGCTTGACCAGGAAGGGAGAGGGAGCCTGCTGAGACTGTTGCATTTATTTGCCAAGGGATATGCTATTTCTCTCACTCTCTCTAAGCTTCCAAGAGCTAGAGGACAAGGGAGGGGGCTGCTGCTACAGTGGTACATGACCAGGGGTGTGATGGGTGCTGGAGAGAAGCACTGGTCAAGCTTTGATGATGGGTGGAGGTGGTTTGATTAGTGAATTTGATTAGTTTGTATAATTGGTCAAATCAAGGGTTATGAAGGAAGTACATAGATGTAGTCTTTATAAAATGAGGGAGGGGTACTGGTGGGTAGATATAGTCAAGGTATCTCTCCTAGAATTATTTGAGATTTTTCAAAGGAGTTTTAGTCCACTTAAAAACATTTATTCAAAAAGTACAAAAGTAGTTTCTAGAAGCTCATTTGATATTTTTACATTGGACATGGTTGGTTTTTGATGTGAGATGGTCCTAAATATCATGTCACACATTGTTGGTTTTTCTTGGAATTTATTTTGAAGGGAAAGTATTTTTAAGCTACTATTTCTTGTTTCTGCCATTTAAGATAAATGGCAAAAAGAAATAATAAAGGATCTCAAAAATATTTATTTCTGAGATGGGAAGGTAGGATATGATGTAAAGGCCTCAAATGTATCTTGAGTTGGCAAGGTGATTTGGAGAAACACAAACTTGCCTTTATAGGGAGGATTTTGGGAATTTTGCAAGGAATGGAATTTAAATAGTTTTAGGTTCCAATTAATTAGGGAAATCATTTGGCAAATGATTATATCCAAGGCGGATGATTTAAACTTGATTTATACATCATTTTCAACCTTGGTTTTTGCAAAACAGGATGGATATTAGAATAGAACAAGGACTAGAGGATCTAGGGCAATGATATTTTTATACCACTTAGACAAGGTTGGATTAGTGAGCTCAGAGCTCACCTATATGCAAGGGATATATGGATACTTAGACCAAGTTTAGTGGATCACCAAGGTAAAAAAGGTTAGCTTGATCATGCTTGAGGGCTCTAATTTTTGAAGCACAAGGATCAATTTGGAACAAGTGAAGTATGTATTGCTAGACCTTTATTATTACAACACAATCATGAAAGTATTTGGTCCAAAGTGAAGGAAATATGCCCTGAGAGGCAATAATAAAGTTGTTATTATATATATTTCTTGTATATGATAGATGTTTATTTTGCATGCTATAATTGTATTGATAGGAAACATCAATACATGTGTGTTTAATAAACAAAAATGGTTCATAGTTATGCCTCTCTTATAGACTAGCTTGTTGATTAACAAGATGATCAAAGTTTCCTGATCATGGACATTGGATGTTGTTAATAACAAGGTCACAGCATTTGTGAAATGATGTGATCAACATTCATCCGAAGTATAGCATTAAGATCAAGTCATTATGTTTATATTGCTATAACATCATACAAAGTAGTCTTAGTCCTTAGACCATGAGATCATGTTAATTGCTAACACCGGAAGAGTATCTTGATAACATCAAACGTCACACCGTAACAGGGTGACTATAAAGATGGGTTCAGTACTACGAAGGTGTTATGTTGAGGCTCATGGATCAAGAGTGGAATTTGTCAATCCAGATGACGATAGATATACTCTGGGCCCTCTCGGTGATATCACATTAAGATAGCTTGCAAGCAAGTGATGTGATCACTAGAATGTTATATCACGGGAACGAGAAAAGAGTGTATGTCGGTAACGAGATCAAACTAGGTATTTGGATACCGATGATCGAATCTCGGACATGTATTATATCATGAGACAAAGGGATTAAATTGCTGACGTTAAAGGTTCTCACGATCACAGAAGTCATCGTTGAATGTGTAGGAGTCAGTATGGATCTCCAGGTCCCGCTTCTGATTATTGATCTGAGAGGAGTCTCAATCATGTCTGCATTATTCGCGAACCGTAGGGTGACACACTTAAGGGTTGCCGGACACCATTTAGGAGCACATATGTTCCAGACAAAAGGTTTGCAAAGCGCAGGAAATGTTTCGATAGAAACCGGAATTGTTTCGGGTGAAATTGCAGAAAGTGGTTCTGCATGTAATATTGAAATGTTGCAAGGGGTTTTATGTGAATGTTTGTTAATTAAAGTAATTAAAAAAATTCTGAATAAAATAAATTAAAGAGTTTTATTAAATGAGAGAGCATTAAATTTGGAGAAATTTAATGCATTTAAAGTGGAGACTTTAAAAGAGAATGTTAAGGGGCATTTTAATGTGGAGGGGTTACCACCACATGAATGGGGCAGGTGAGGGGTCACCCCCCCCCATGCGCCGGCCATGGAGGGAGGGGGCACCCCCCCTCCTCCTATAAAAGGCAACCCATTCCCTCCTTCATCCTCACACCTCCTCGTGAAGGATCTCTCTCCCCCTCTAGATATTCCCCCATGGTCTCGGATTAGCGAGATACATGTTCCTGGTGGCCTTGTGTCTAGAAGGAGTTGCTGCTTCCGCTGATTCGCTAGAGCGAGGAGGTGGAGGTTGTCTGGTGGCTTGAACGTGTGTGCGAGGACGGATGCGCTGCTGATTTGCGGCGCTCGGACTTCCACACGATCTTGAGATCGGCAAGCGTACGACTACATCAACCACGAGTTCCTACTCGTTAACAAAACTCGTTATCTTCGAGGGTAAGTTCTCCATGGATGTATGTCCACCCGTTGCTCTGTATCTAGTAGATAGATCTTGGAGTATAGTTCTCATCGTAGGAAATTTTTTGTTTTCTATGTTGCGGACCCAACAGTGGTATCAGAGCCTGATCTATGCGTAGGTGCTTTGCACGGGTAGTACACATATGTTTATATGTGGGCGATGATGATCATGTTATTGCATCTTCTATGTACTTTGGATATTGGTGGCATAGTGGGATGAAGCGGCCCGGACCAACCTTACATGTCATCGTACATGAGACCGATTCCACGACTGACATGCAACTTGTTTTGCATAAGTGGCTGGCGGGTGTCTGTCTCTCCTACTATAGTCAATATCTGATTTACAACGAGTTGCTAATAACTTGGTGATCCTCGTTGTGGTTCATGTTCGTAGGTAAGACCGGTTCCATCTCTGAAAGCCCTAAGCCACGTAAAACTTGCAATTGATAAATTAGAGGCGTCTAGTTTAGATCGTTGCTGGGCTAGTGTCTTGATATGGTATTGTTGTAAGTAGATGTATGATAGATACTCTTACAACTCACTTAACGTGTAAGTTCCATAGACCTTGGCCTTACACACAAAGGAATGATAGAGATCATACCACGATGCAAATGATAGAGATCAAATGCATGGACCATATCACCTCACTTCACACATTAGATGTTAGCATCTTATATTGCTAGTTTGGCGCTGTTGGTAGCATTATAAGATGATCCCTCATTCAGATATCAAGATAAAATGTGTTCTTCCTTAAGTATGCACCGTTTTGTGGATCGTGTTTTGAGGCATCACGTCATGATCGGGTGTTCTCGACTCTACGCTTTCATACAACGGGTGTAAGATAGTTTTACACACGCGAATACTAAGGTTCTTACTTGACGAGCCTAGCATGTACAGACATGGCCTCGGAACACGGACCGAAAGGTTAAGCATGAGTCATATAGTTGATATGATGCCTATATAGATACTCGCCTTTGAAGCTACACCGACTCACGTGATGATCGGACTTGGTGTAGTGGATTTGGTTCATGTAATCACCAAAAGGACATGAGGGATGTCGTTTTTGAGTGGGAGTTCATTAGTAATTTGGATTAGTTGAACTCAATCTATCATAAACTTAGTCTAAATATATTTTACAAATTCTGTTGTAGATGGCACCACCTGCTTTTAATTTCAATGTGTTCATGAAGAAAGAGAAGCTTGCTGCGAATGGTAGCAACTTCACCAACTGGGCTATGAATTTGAGGATTCTCCTCACTGCTGCACAAAAGCAATATGTGCTAGAGGCGCCGCTAGGCCCCCCACCAGCTCCTGATGCCCCTGACGAGGAAAAGAACGTCTATATAACTCGTCAGGAGGACCACAACTTAGTTCATTGCGGCATACTGTATGGGCTAGAACCAGAACTTCGAAAACGTTTCGAAAATAGCAATGCCTTTGATACCATGGGAGAATTGAAAATGATTTTCGATACCCATGCTACTGTAGAGAGTTATAATGCTTCTGAAAAGTTCTTTAGCTGCATGATGGAAGAGAATAGCTCCGTTAGTGAGCACGTACTCAAAATGTCTAGGTACGCCGATAAGCTTGTGTCCTTGGGAATAACGATTCCCATTGACTTAGGCATACATCGTGTTCTCCAATCTCTGCCACCTAGCTACAAGAGCTTCGTGATGAACTATAATATGCAGGGCATGAAGAAGTCTCTTCCCGAGCTTCTGTCAATGCTTAAGACTGCAGAAGTGGAGATTAGGAAAGAACATCAAGTGTTGATGATCAATAAGACCACCTGTTTCAAGAAGGACAAGAAAGGCAAGCAGAAGGGAAAGAAGGGCGGCAAATCTGTTGCCGCGCCTGAAAAGAAACCCCGAGCTGCCCCTAAGTCTGACACCGAGTGCTACTATTGCAAGGGGACTGGCCATTGGAAGCGCAACTGCCCCAAGTATTTGGCGGACAAAAAGGCCGGCAAGGCAAACAAAAGTATATATGATATACATGTTATTGATGTGTACTTGACTAGTACTCGCAGTAGCACCTGGGTATTTGATACGGGATCGGTTGCTAATATATGTAACTCGGTTCAGGGGCTGCGGAACAAGCGACAACTAGCAAGGGATGAGGTCACGATGCGGGTCGGCAATGGATCAAGAGTTGATGTGATCGCCGTCAGAACGCTGCCTCTCCATATGCCGTCGGGATTAGTTATAAACCTGAATAATTGTTATTTGGTGCCTGCACTGAGCATGAACATTGTATCCGGATCATGTTTGATGCAAAGTGGTTATTCGTTTAAATCTGAAAAACAATGGTTGTTCGATTTATATGAATAATATATTTTATGGTCATGCACCTGTGTTGAATGGTTTATTTCTATTGGATCTCGATAATAGTATTACGCATATTCATAATGTTGATGCTAAAAGGATTAAACTTGATAATGATATATCTGCATATATGTGGCACTGCCGTCTAGGTCATATTGGCGTTAAACGCATGAAGAAACTCCATTCTGATGGACTTTTGGAATCACTTGATTTTGAATCATTTGATACATGTGAGCCATGCCTTATGGGCAAGATGACTAGAACGTCGTTTTCCGGTTCAATGGAACGGGCGACAGATTTATTGGAAATCATACATACTGATGTGTGTGGACCAATGAGTGTGTCGACGCGAGGTGGATATCGTTATTTTGTTACTTTCACGGATGATTCGAGTAGATACGGGTATATCTATTTGATGAAACACAAGTCTGAAACTTTTGAAAAGTTCAAAGAATTTCAGAATGAAGTGGAAAATCATCGTAATAGAAAGATCAAATTTCTACGGTCTGACCGTGGAGGAGAGTATCTTAGTTACAAGTTTAGCATACACATGAAAGAGTGTGGAATAGTTTCACAACTCACGCCTGCCGGAACACCACAACGTAATGGTGTGTCAGAATGTCGTAATCGTACTTTATTGGATATGGTTCGATCTATGATGTCTCTGACTGACTTGGCACTGTCATTTTGGGGTTATGCACTGGAAACCGCTACATTTACTATAAATAGGGCACCATCTAAATCCGTTGAAAAGACACCGTATGAATTATGGTTTGGGAACAAACCTAAGCTGTCATTTCTTAAAGTTTGGGGATGTGATGTTTATGTGAAGAAACTTCAAACGGATAAACTCGAACCCAAAGCGGAAAAATGCGTCTTCATAGGATACCCTAAGGAAACGATTGGGTATACCTTCTATCACAGATCCGAGGGCAAGGTCTTTGTTGCCAAGAATGGATCCTTTCTTGAGAAGGAGTTTCTCGCGAAAGGTGTGAGTAGTCGGAAGGTAGAACTCAAAGAGGTTATTGAACCTTCTCTTCATGAAATGGCGAGTAGCGCAGCACCGGAAGTTGTTTCGGAGTTGACTTCACCTAATGAAGAGAGAGCTAATGATATTGATCATGAAACTCCGAAAGAGGACACTACCGAACCTCGCAGGTCAAGCAGGACACGTGCAGCTCCTGAGCTGTACGGCAATCCTGTTATGAATTTCATGATTGATGAAATAGATGACCCTGCGACGTATGAAGAAGCGATGATGAGCCCTGATTCCAACAAATGGCTAGAAGCCATGAAATCCGAGATGGAATCCATGTACGAAAACCAGGTTTGGACCTTGGTGGACTTCCCTCACGATCGAAAGGCCGTTGAGAATAAATGGATTTTCAAAAGAAAACTGATGTTGATGGTAATGTAACCATCTATAAGGCTCGACTTGTCGCAAAGGGGTTTCGACAAATTCAAGGAGTTGACTACGATGAGACATTCTCTCCCATAGCGATGCTTAAGTCGGTTAGGATTATGTTAGCAATTGCTGCATATTTCGATTATGAAATATGGCAGATGGATGTCAAAACTGCGTTCCTCAATGATAATATTGAAGAAGAGTTGTATATGATACAACCAAAGGGTTTTGTCGATCCTAAGGATGCTAATAAGGTGTGCAAACTTCAGCGATCCATCTATGGACTGAAGCAAGCATCATAGAGTTGGAATCTCCGCTTTGATGAGGTGATCAAAGAGTTTGGATTTGTCCAAACTAATGGAGAGGCTTGTATTTACAAGAAAGTGAGTGGGAGCAATGTCGCATTTCTGATATTATATGTGGATGACATATTATTGATTAGAAATGATATAGATCTTTTAAACAGTGTTAAAAGTTATCTAAACAGCAAATTTTCGATGAAGGACCTTGGTGAAGCTTCATATATATTAGGCATTAAAATCTATAGAGATAGATCAAGATGCCTAATTGGGCTATCGCAGAGTACATACCTTGATAAGGTATTAAAGAAGTTTAATATGGACGAAAGTAAGAAGGGGTTCTTACCTATGTTGCAAGGCAAGACATTGAGTAAGACTCAAAGTCCGGCTACGGCGGAAGAAAGACAGATGATGGATAAGATCCCCTATGCCTCGGCCATAGGCTCTATTATGTATGCCATGCTATGTACAAGACCGGATGTGGCACATGCTATTAGTTTGACTAGTAGGTACCAATCTGATCCAGATTCGGAACACTGGATAGCGGTAAGAACATCCTCAAGTACTTGAGAAGAACTAAGGATATGTTTCTTATATACGGAGGTGAAGAAGAGCTAGTCGCTAAGTGTTATGTCGATGCTAGCTTTGACACCGATCCGGATGACTCTAAGTCTCAATCTGGACACGTATTTCTCTTGAACTGAGCAGCAGTTAGTTGGAGGAGTTCCAAACAACCTGTGGTGGCTGGATCAACAACGGAGGCGGAATATGTTGCTGCTTCAGAAGCGGCGAAGGAGGCAGTTTGGATGAAAGAGTTCATTACAAAACTGGGTGTGGTTCACAGTGCGTTGGACCCGATGGTGATCTATTGTGACAACAATGGAGCCATAGCCAACGCAAAGGAACCAAGGTCTCACAAGAATTCCAAACATATTAAGCGCCGGTTTCACTCCATCCGCGAGCATGTCAAGGATGGAGATATAAAGATTTGTAAAGTGCACACGGACCTAAATGTAGCAGATCCGTTGACTAAAGTACTCCCTAGGGCAAAACATGATCAACACCAGAACTCCATGGGTGTTACATTTATCACTATGTAAACTAGATTATTGTCTCTAGTGCAAGTGGGAGACTGAACGAAATATGCCCTGAGAGGCAATAATAAAGTTGTTATTATATATATTTATTGTATATGATAGATGTTTATTTTGCATGCTATATATGTATTGATAGGAAACATCAATACATGTGTGTTTAATAAACAAAAAGGGTTCCTAGTTATGCCTCTCTTATAGACTAGCTTGTTGATTAACAAGATGATCAAAGTTTCCTGATCATGGACATTGGATGTTGTTAATAACAAGGTCACAGCATTTGTGAAATGATGTGATGAACATTCATCCGAAGTATAGCATTACGATCAAGTCATTATGTTTATATTGCTATAAAATCATACAAAGTAGTCTTAGTCCTTAGACCATGAGATCATGTTAATTGCTAACACCGGAAGAGTATCTTGATAACATCAAACATCACACCGTAACAGGGTGACTATAAAGATGGGTTCAGTACTACGAAGGTGTTACGTTGAGGCTCATGGATCAAGAGTGGAATTTGTCAATCCAGATGACGGATAGATATACTCTGGGCCCTCTCGGTGATATCACATTAAGATAACTTGCAAGCAAGTGATGTGATCACTAGAATGTTATATCACGGGAACGAGAAAAGAGTGCATGTCGGTAACGAGATCAAACTAGGTATTTGGATACCGATGATCGAATCTCGGACATATATTATATCATGAGACAAAGGGATTAAATTGCTGACGTTAAAGGTTCTCACGATCACAGAAGTCATCGTTGAATGTGCAGGACTCAGTATGGATCTCCAGGTCCCGCTTCTGATTATTGATCTGAGAGGAGTCTCAATCATGTCTGCATTATTCGTGAACCGTAGGGTGACACACTTAAGGGTTGCCGGACACCATTTAGGAGCACATATGTTCCAGACAAAAGGTTTGCAAAGAGCAGGAAATGTTTCGAGAGAAACAGGAATTGTTTCGGGTGAAATTGCAGAAAGTGGTTCTGCATGTAATATTGAAATGTTGCAAGGGTTTTATGTGAATTTTTGTTAATTAAAGTAATTAACAAAATTCTGAATAAAATAAATTAAAGAGTTTTATTAAATGAGAGAGCATTAAATTTGGAGAAATTTAATGCATTTAAAGTGGAGACTTTAAAATAGAATGTTAAGGGGCATTTTAATGTGGAGGGGTTACCACCACATGAATGGGGCAGGTGAGGGGTCACCCCCCCATGCGCCGGCCATGGAGAGAGGGGGCACCCCCCTCCTCCTATAAAAGGCAACCCATTCCCTCCTTCATCCTCACACCTCCTCGTGAAGGATCTCTCTCCCCCTCTAGATATTCCCCCATGGTCTCGGAGTTGCTGCTTCCGCTGATTCGCTGGAGCGAGGAGGTGGAGGTTGTCTGGTGGCTTGAACGTGTGTGTGAGGACGGATGCGCTGCTGATTTGCGGCGCTCGGATTTCCACACGATCTTGAGATCGGCAAGCGTACGACTACATCAACCACGAGTTCCTACTCGTTAACAAAACTCGTTGTCTTCGAGGGTAAGTTCTCCATGGATGTATGTCCACCCGTTGCTCTGTATCTAGTAGATAGATCTTGGCGTATAGTTCTCATCGTAGGAATTTTTTTGTTTTCTATGCTGCGGACCCAACACAAAGAAGATAGTATGGAGATGTGAGCTTCTTCCAAAGTAGGCTAGTTGGTAAGATTTGCAGAATTTATTATTTTCGTTCCTGCAAAACCATCATGAACAAGTGGGTTGGAAGATGATATATCCAAGGGAAAAAGTGGGCCTTGGTAGTCCTTAATATGGTCCACAAGATGGTTCTAGTGCATTTCCAAAAGTGCATAGGGGTTTAAAAGGATAGAGTCTCAGATATGTGATGTTGATAACAGTTTTCCAGACTTAGCCAAATTTGGCAGATTTGGTGATTTTAACTAGAATGTAAGAGAGGATGGTTTTGGGATGATGCAATGTTCCAAATCATCATCATGGGGATGATGATGAGGTGTACATTGAGTATAAGGGATACATGCTTGGATTTGGTCTTCCTTTGCTTGAAAGTTTCTAGAAAAGGTTAATTCTAGAAGTGATCTTCTTAAGTGTTTTAGAGGATCTCCTAGTGGCTAAGGATCAGATCCCACTTTGTAATCTAGCTTAGGGTTGGTAATATGGATTTAGTTTGATCCTATAGGATGAGCTCCTAGGGTAGCTCACTCTAGTTCCTAAGCAAATAGGCTAGGCAGCAGATCAAGGCAATTCATCTTAGCAGATCAAGGCAACTCATCTTACAAACAATCCAATCTACTACCATGGGTACCTCCAAGCCTAGCTTGAGGTAAGGATGGTTATTTTGAAAAGGTTGTATTTTGAATTAGTTGAGAGTCCCTTGGTATTTCTACCAAGAGTAGAATTTAAAAGCTTTATAAAATGGTTTTGGAAGACCTAGAGATAAGAGTAGTGGAAGTTCTATCTTGAAAACATAGGGAGATTATATCATATAGATATCCATAACTTTGTCAATAGAAGCTACTAAAATAGTTTTGGTTACAGAAGCATCTTGGCTCATGTTTGAAATGCCAGAACATTTGAGAATATGTAAAATGAGCCAGGATAGTTTTGTTAAATAGCTTTCGACACTGATGTTGAGGTAAGGAGTATATCATAAGCTATACCATCAGAAGCGTAAGCACATACCACAATAAACAAGCACTGCACACTTAACAAGAATTTTTTTTCCTCTGGATTTTTGCATTCTGGACAACTAGTCAGGGTTACTGAAATTGGGATGTTATAGACCTTTGCCCCTTAAAAGAATCTCGTCCCGAGATTCAGGAGGTTAGGGTTAGGGGATTTTGTATCAGAGTTTGTGTCATGTGTTTCTCACATACTGACTTTTCGGCTTTGTCTTTGAACAGGGTCACTGTGACGGTAGAGCTGATCTTCCATCTTCTTGACTGCCAAGAGCGTTGAGCAGGTTCTAGTCTGGATTGTGCTAGATGATCTTCATTTCCCTTTGGATTCGAGGTCTCGAGGGGTTGAGGTTGGGCGAACTATCTCAAAAAGGAGCTTTGCAAAGGGTATAGTCTACATCTCGATGTATTTTTTTGGTAAAGATCCACGATTCTTTCCTTAGGGGCTTATCATATCCTATTTAACGACTTAGGTTCAAACTCCTGAGGTTGCTTCTGACAGATGGTTAGTCTATTGTTGTGGGAAAGACGCAGTCTTTCCCCCTTAGGGTTAAGCTAGGGTAGCTCGGGGATACGTCAGTATTTCCACCTTAGAGCTTCACTAAGGTCCTTTGAGGGTGGTGCATATCTTCCATCTTGAAGTGTTGGCGTGGTGATAAAGAAGGTTGTATCTCCTAGGGTATTGAGTTGAGTTCCTCGAGTGTCATTCTATTGCAGGAACCTTGTCGGGGTGGTTTTCTTCTGAAGCCTTAAGGAGTTAGCTCAGGGCAAATTAGTTGTTAATGACTCTTCTTGCTAGTCTTCCGTTAGGGTAGAGGCCTCCAGCTTTAGAGGAGACGTCTTCACTGGAATCCCTGATGTTGCTTCTGCTCGATGGCGGAATAGACTCGTTGTCTTCATGTAGTCTTGTCTTCAGGATTTTGGAGTATTCTGTCTTTCTGGTGAGGAACTTATCGTTGTTTGGGCAGGGTTGACTAGAATAGTTAGTCTTTTAGTGGCTGTCGGAAGTCCTAATATCCCAAAGGTTAGTGGAGATAGGTCTTCACTTCTTGTCTAGGTTAGCAGGTCTTATGGTTTCTTGTGGATAGAGAGGATCCTTCAGTGGTAGACTTCCAGCTTCGCAGGATTCTTGCTATTATCTGCAGGTGAGTACTTGGCGTGCAGGAGTGGTGATGAGTCTTGAGAGTTGATATTTACGAAGTAGGCCATCCTGCCGAGGAGAGATCTTCTAGTTTCTCTGACTTGACGAGGCCGGGCTTCTGTTTCTAGCGATTCTTCGCCTCTCATAAACTCCCGAGGTTAATCTAGGTTCTCATTGGGGATAACTAACCAGGGGTTCTTCCTGAGTTACTAGGTGGGTTATCGATCCTCGAGTCACATTTGACTAAGGTCAAAACAGGATAAAACACACATACATGGTGAATAGAGCGAGGGGGTCGCAATGTCCTTCACAAACAACACATATCAAGCAACACATTATGCACTTAGGCAAGCAAACACAATCAACGTTAGGGACCAAGGAGTTAACTACTCGCGATATAGGGGAATCCTATCTTAGGACTATTAATCCTAAATGTCACATATGGGGGTCTAGGTCACTATCTTGCAAATGAAGCCCTTGCCGTGACATCAGACGCTTCTCGATAGTGCAGTACTTGATTTCTTTTAGTTATGAGGATTCTGCCGGGAGGGCGATATTGTAGTCTCCTTGTATTTGCTGGTAGTTGCTTCTCTTTATCTTGTTCTCACTATCTTCACCTGGTTCTAGGTCTCATTTGTTTGAAATCCGTATGTTTGAAGTTTGGACGAGAGAATAGAAGAAACCATTTTCTAAATTATTTAAAATGGGAAGAGGATAAGAAGTAGAACTTTTCGAAAGCCATTGAGAAACTAGTTTTTGTGAAAGTCGGGGTTTTCAAAATAGTTTTCTTTTCTAATGACCATGCTAACTAAGGTTCTCCTATAGTCAGGATGGCTCTGATACCAAGTCTGTGGGGCCCTCGGATTAATCCTCCAAGAATCCCTGTTATACATACACCACGATCCCATGATCAGTTAGTCGTGGTGCATAACCGACAAGTATGAAAGTAAACATCTATTACTTAAGTGGGTACATGTCATACCTTACATGCCATTATGGCTACACCATAAACATCAGGAACTTCATCAAGCATAGAGCCCGAGCCATGCCTTAACCTACAGTCAACTGACTGGGAAAACGTCCTAGCTTGCATAGCCATAACGTCATCCTCTTCTTGATATCTGACCAAGTTAATAGCCAGGGACAATTCTAGTGAGTACTTTGAATGTACTCGCAAACCACCTTAAGACAATAATAATAACAAGCGATATGCAATATGGTTGTGGTAGTAGGAGGGCTCCAACAGAGGTTATTTTCTCACATAGTTTCTCGTGTAGATATAACATCTACATATCTTTGTTGAGAACCTTTGTAACACATTTTGGAAACCTTTTTGAAAAGTTTTGGAAGACATTAGGACTGGGTCACCCATTTGTTCCTCCTTCCGGTCATCCCATGACCAAACTCCTTTCCTTCCTTTCCGACCATCCCATGGTCAAAACATGTATTAATTCCGACCATCCCATGGTCAAAACATTTCCAAATCCATTGCTTTTCCGAAATCCTTTTTGAAATCAAAACCAGCACCGCTCTATAGTAGTTTGTCTAACCCGTCCATAACCACGGACACGGCTATTCGAATAGATTTACACTCTGCAGAGGTTGTACACTTTACCCACACCATCCGGATACCCTACCCAAATCTACACTGATTGGGTCGAGTAACCGAATCAAGACTCTCTGGATGCCCACCCTATGAGTGTTGTTCCCCTCAACACCGGGACGCCCTATATAGTTCCCAAGCCAACCGGAGCGCTTTTACACTGCACAAAGTGTGCGCTTTCAATGAGGGGCTCATAGTAATGCGTGGAGGCCCATAGACCCTTCGTTCCTTCTCCAGGTCGATGTCCCACATGGGCCTTTACAGAGGAAGGCCCACCCTCCAGGGATTTTTATCCCATGTAGTCGTTGCGATGCAGCTTATACCAGAATAAACAAACATCAAATCCAGCCCTATCCCATTCCAGAGTAATGTGGTTGCACGGGTTAAGTTGTTATAGCTAAAGCTGCAAAGAACCGGGTGCGTTTTCGTAAACATTTTTACCTCCTCTTTCCTTCAGCATCTATTGTAAAACAAAACCCTTTTTCTTTCTCAAACTTCTCTTGGTAGGTCAAACCTCGCCAAGGTTTGATCATAAAACTCTTTGTAAAACTTCTCCGGGGTCTTCCCATCCTATAGCTTTGCTTTGGCTAAAACAGGGTCTCTAAAGGGTTATGGTGATATGCACCATCTATTCTACTAGGGGATAGTAGGTGTCATCAAGGGGGGTTGTACTTAGTAGTACCAAAGTGTAATAGTTTGTAGGAGCCAAACCACTGCCATATATATATACATCAACATATAGAAAAATAATGCAGTTTTCACAAACAGAAGATAAAATATGCATAGGTAAAATAGTAGGACAAGGCTTATGAGCAAGAAGGTGGCTTACATGTGACCCACGGGATGTCCCTGGACTTCTTATTTAGATAACCAAGAGTACTAATACCAATAATAATAAAGGACCTCTTCTCCTTTTAGTCAAACAATCGCAACTATCGCCGTCATCGAGTATACATGCAAACATACAATACCACATTCAATACAAGGCATACAAGCATCAATACACACATAAATCAATGAACAATACAAGTTTACAACTCAGTATGTGCTGGGGTTTTTGGATTTGAAGCAAGTGGTAGTATTTGAAAAGCATTTGTGGGCTTTCTTTGATGATTGGGAGGCAAAATCTCCTTAATTGAGGGGTTTTAAACCAAGATCTAGGTTCTGTATGATTTCATTGTATAAAGATGATACCATCAGATAGGTACTGATAATATGAAACCAACAAAGGTGATTTCACTATTTTATCATTTCCTTTTGATTTACTATGCAATATCAAGTAATAAAAGATCTAGTTTTAGAAAATAATTCACCAGAAAAGTTCTGTAAGTCCAAAATTTATTTCCTTGGATGGTTATGTAGTGTTTTAGGTACTGGTTCATTGAGAGTTGGATTCACCTCAAAACAATTAACGTAATGCCCTTGGGAAATTCTCAAAGTCAAATATGTAGATGTTTTGTATTTTTCACCAGATTAATTCTACAGAATATTTTGTTATGAGTCCAAGGAACATGTTGGATATTTTAAATACCTTTCTGTAGAAATTAGAATCACCCTTTTTGGAGTTACAGAACAGCTGAGGTGATTTTATTAGCAAATCAATCATGCATAGACTAGTTTAATTCACAATAAATCAACCTATGCTTAATAAATCTTAGTCTGCTAGAGTTTGAAGTTTATTAGTGTTTGGGAGTTCTCAGAGTTGGAATTAGGTCAATACCAATTTTGGTTTGACCTGTAGAAATTCCTAAAGGCAGATTAGGGCTGTTTTTGTTATTTTTACCAGAGGCAAACTAGGAAGCAATTTAATATGGGGCGAGTGTGACATTCAAGGTATGACCAATACCTTGCAGTTCAAAAACGATCCATTCCATTTGGAGTTGTAAAACTACCGGTAGGATTTAAAGAGTGTTTTAGATAGTTTTTGGAAATTGATTTTATATATTTAATTTGTACGTTAACTGAGCTAACCAAGGGTACTGTGTGTTAGATACATGTATCTAGGAAAATTTAGATCTAGGCACTTGGTGCTGGTTTGCATTTTTAAAATGATTTAAACCAAGTAGTTTGTAGATAGATCTGAAATAAAAAGAAAAGGAGAACGGAGGAAGGTGTTGGTGGGCCGGATTTCGCGCAGTGCAGGGCCGGCCCAGCTTGCCGGCATACGGGAGACGCATTCAAATGCGAGAGAGAGGGCCTGCCCATTAGTGAGGCTTGCCAGTCGAACGGGTATCGGGCGATGACATCCGCTGGATTAGAAGCCAATCGACGGCTCTCGCTTGTCTTCCTCTTCGCGGCGGCGCACGGGACAGCAAACCCTAGGGGCAGCAGAGGTTATTCCGGAGCTCACCTAAGGGCCTTCTGCGGCAAGGTGGAGGCGGACGGACGAGGCGGTGCTCGCCGGAGATCCCAACGAAGGGCGACAACGAGGGTTTTGGCGACGGAGGGGAGGCTCGCATGACGGTTACCGAACCGAGCTCGCCGAAGTTCATCCTGGGTGTCGCAAGAGTTCAACCTGGGAGTAAACGATGGTAGGATTAGATGTAGAAGAGTTCGAGGAGTACTAGGAGGCCACATGCAGAGAGGAAAGAGCAGGGGAGGGAGATCTAGACCTCAAAACTTGAAAACGGTTGAGAGTTCTTCTCTCCTTTATCCCGGACAGGACAGAGCGGATGGGGAGGAGTGGTTCTGGGTGGTGTGCAGTGGAAGGGAAGGGGAGAAAATGAGACGAAGTAGGGGTGCTGGGGTGGCCCAAGGCCTCATATTCCAGGGAGAGGGTTGTCTATGGTGCATCGGGCTTAGGCTCGAGCTGGAGAGGGGGTTGTGCTTCTGATTCGTCGAGGGAGGCGGTGGAGAGGATTGTGTGGGGCCACTTGATAGCAGGGGAGGGCTGGAGAGGTCATAGGCTACTAGCTTTTCTTCTCCTTATTTATTTTGGCCATAGGGAGAAAGTGGAGGGGAGAAGGGCTAGGGTTATCCATTGGGTGTGAGGAGAGGTGGAGGAACTGTTGTGGGTCCAGCAGCTTGACCAGGAAGGGAGAGGGAGCCTGCTGAGACTGCTACATTTATTTTCCAAGATCTTAAGGGATATGCTATTTCTCTCACTCTCTCTAAGCTTCCAAGAGGTAGAGGACAAGGGAGGGGGCTGCTGCTATAGTGGTACATGACCAGGGGTGTGATGGGTGCTGGAGAGAAGTGCTGGTCAAGCATTGATGATGGTTAGAGGTGGTTTGATTAGTGAATTTGATTAGTTTGCATAATTGGTCAAATCAAGGGTTATGAAGGAAGTAAATAGATATAGTCTTTATAAAATGAGGGAGGGGTACTGGTGGGTAGATATAGTCAAGTTATCTCTCCTAGAATTATTTGAGATTTTTCAAAGGAGTTTTAGTCCACTTAAAAACATTTATTCAAAAAGTACAGAAGTAGTTTCTAGAAGCTCATTTGATATTTTTACATTGGACATGGTTGGTTTTTGATGTGAAATGGTCCTAAATACCATGTCACACATTGGTGATTTTTCTTGGAATTTATTTTGAAGAGAAAGTATTTTTAAGCTATTATTTCTTGTTTCCGCCATTTAAGATAAATGGCAAAAAGAAATAATAAAGGATCTCAAAAACATTTATTTGTGAGATTGGAAGGTAGGATATGATGTAAAGGCCTCAAATGTATCTTGAGTTGGCAAGGTGATTTGGAGAAAAACAAACTTGCCTTTATAGGGAGGATATTGGGAATTTTGCAAGGAATGGAATTTAAATAGTTTTAGGTTGCAATTAATTAGGGAAATCATTTGGCAAATGATTATATCCAAGGTGGATGATTTAAAATTGATTTATACATCATTGTCAACCTTGGTTTTTGCAAAACATGATGGATATTAGAAGAGAACAAGGACTAGACGATCTAGGGCATTGATATTTTTCTACCACCTAGACAAGGTTGCATTAGTGAGCTCGGAGCTCACCTAGATGCAAGGGATATATGGATAGTTAGACCAAGTTGAGTGGATCACCAAGGTACAAAAGTTGAGCTTGATCATTCTTGAGGGCTCAAGGAATTAATTTCAAATTTTGAATAAAATAAGGGTGCCAAAGCAGATTATCAAATAGCCTTCAAAACCTTGTGGGTTTTTGAAGCACAAGGATCCATTTGGAACAAGTGAAGTATGTATTGCTAGACCTTTATTATTAGAACACAATGATGAAAGGATTTGGTCCAAAGAAGATAGTATGGAGATGTGAGCTTCTTCCAAAGTAGTCTAGTTGGTAAGATTTGCAGAATTTATTATTTTCTTGCCTGCAAAACCATCACGAACAAGTGGGTTGGAGGATGATATATCCAAGGGAAAAAGTGGGCCTTGGTAGTCCTTAATATGGTCCACAAGATGGTTCTAGTGCATTTCCTAAATTGAACAAGGGTTTATAAGGAGAGAGTCTCAGATATGTGATGCTGATAACAGTTTTCTAGACTTAGCCAAATTTGGCAGATTTGGTGATTTTAACTAGAATGTAAGAGAGGATGGTTTTGGGATGATGCAAGGTTCCAAATCATCATAAAGGGGATCATGATGAGGTGTACATTGAGTATAAGGGATACATGCTTGGATTTGGTCTTCCTTTGCTTGAAAGTTTCTAGAAAAGGTTAATTCTAGAAGTGATCTTGTTAAGTGTATTAGAGGATCACCTAGTGGCTAAGGATCAGATCCCACTTTGTAATCTAGCTTAGGGTTGGTAATATGGATTTAGTTTGATCCTATAGGATGAGCTCCTAGGGTAGCTAACTCTAGTTCCTAAGCAAACAGGTCAGGCCGCAGATCAAGGCAATTCATCTTAGCAGATCAAGGCAACTCATCTTACAAACAATCCAATCTACTACCATGGGTACCTTCAAGGCTAGCTTGAGGTAAGGATGGGTATTTTGAAAAGGTTGTATTTTGAAGTAGCTGAGAGTCCCTTGGTATTTCTACCAAGAGTAGAATTTAAAAGCTTTATAAAATGGGTTTTGAAGACCAAGAGATAAGAGTAGTGGAAGTTCTATCTTGAAAACATAGGGAGATTATATCATATAGATCTCCATAACTTTGTCAATAGAAGCTACTAAAATAGTTTTGGTTACAGAAGCATCTTGGCTCATGTTTGAAATGCGAGAACATTTGAGAATATGTAAAATGAGTCAGGATAGTTTTGTTAAATAGCTTTTAACACTGATGTTGAGGTAAGGAGTATATCATAAGCTATACCATCAGAAGCGTAAGCACAGACCACAACAAACAAGCACAGCACACTTAACAAGAAAAAGTTTTTGTTTCCCCTGATTTTTGCATTCTGGACAACTAGTCAGGGTTACTGAAATTGGGATGTTACATGAAATAATGATAAGTAACAATCTGAACATAAACGATAATTCAATGGTTCCACTCAATAGCATCAACTACAACAAGTAATCAACATCGGGAAAGTTTCCCCTAAGAACTATGCAAGATTCAACCCAATTGTTACGGCGGTATGGATTGGTGATGATGGTGCTGGTGGAGATGATGATGGAGATGATGATGATGATCCCAATGAAGTCCAGCTTGATGGCGGTGTTGATGGAGACGATCTCCCCTAACCGAGAAGGAATTTTCTTGGCAGATTTCTGCCTGCCGGAGAGCTCTTTCTCTATCTGTAGTTTTTCGCCCTGCAGTGGCGGCGGAATCTTTCTGTGGTTGCACCCCGAGTCTTAGGGTTTCGTGGGGATAATATATGCCAAAGGGGAGAGCTAAAGGTGGGCCAGGGTGGCCACACCACCTGGTGGCGCGGCCAAGGGTGGCCCGCGCCAGGGATGGTGTGGGCCCCCTGTGGCCCAACTCCGCTCCCCCTTCTAGCATCCTTCGTCTTCCAGAAAAATAGGATTTTCCATGTATTTTCCAGGATTTTCTGATCTTCGTGAATTTCGCCTCCGAACTGTGCCTTTTCCATCAGAATCCTGACTTCAGCGGTCCATCCTCCAAAAGTCATCAACCATGCAAAACAGATGAAATAACATAAGTATCATCTCTTAATATAAAATATATCAATGAATAATAGTAATTATGATATAGAATAGTGATGCAAAATGGACGTATCAGCGGCGCAGCGGAACTCTATCTGGTAAAACATCAAACCCCGTGTTGTTTTTAGGTCAGAGGGCTTATATAGGCGAAAGGAGAGGTCGAGGCGGAGTCCGAGGCGGTCACACCACCCCCCGGTGCGCCTTGGCCGGGCCCACGCGGCCAGGTGGTGTGGGCCCCTCGTGGCCCCTCTTCGTCTCGTCTTCTGGCTCCATGAGTCTTCTGGTAAAATAGGAGTTTTGTGATATTTTCCGAGATTTTTCCTAAAAGTTGTTTTCCTGCACAAAAACGAGACACCAAAGCAATTCTGCTGAAAACAACGTTAGTCTGCATTAGTTGTATCCAAATCACACAAATTAGAGAAGAAACAATAGCTAAAGTGTTTGGCAAAGTACATACGTTTTGGACGTATCATCCGCCTCTTAGCAAGAAGCAGATCGTTAGTAAGAGCCAGAGCATCTGCGTCCTAGGACTCTTGGGGCGTGGCGGCGCCATCAACGAAAAGCAGCAAAGTAGTTGCTTTGCCGGGAGCCGGTCTGTCCTTATGGTAAAAGAACGTGGACGGCCACTGTTTCACCGACTCGTTAGCCTTAATCCTAGGATAGACTCGCTCTCTCCTAACAGAAAAGCTAAGGGTTCCGGTAATGTAAGGATTACCGGCAGTGATTTCTCCGGGTATGGAAGTAATACCGGAAAAGAAAAGGACTCAGCCTAATACCGAGATACCCCTCTCACAAAGACGCATAAGCGCTCATTTCTAAAAGAGAGTTTGGGGGGAGGTGATGGAGTTGCACTCCGTAGTGATCTATAACCTCAAAAAATAAATCTGAGGGAGGAAAACTCAAACCTCTGTCGAGGTGGGTGTCGAAGTACACTTGTTCATCGGCGTTGGGCGTGGGGATGGTTTGTCCAAAGCTGTTCCACCAGTCGCCGGCACAGAGGAGGCCTTCCTTCTCGACGACGCTGAGCTTGACGTCGTCGAGGATGTAGGAGATCCAGACCCCACGAAACTTCTCTTTCTCCACCGTAGGAGCCATCGCTGCCGTGGCAGAAGATGAAGCCTCAGCCATTTTCTAGGCGTCGGTGACCTAGGATGGGCGGCGCTGTGGGATATGGGGGAGGCAAAAGAGCTTTTTCATAGGAAGTGTCGAGGGGGAGGAGAAAGCACTAGCACTGGTGAGGAGGAAGGAAGAGCTTGACCCCTTATATCCTTTGCCTGCACCAAGATTTGTGCAAGATAAACAGTAACCGTGCCATGCGTCGTGGAAGGAGCTGGGTAACCTCCTCACGAGGATTACGCCACCTTGATCTCCGTGCACGCATTAAAATGACGCCTCGGTTCCATGAAAGGCGGACCCACCAACGGTCGTGCTGACAGGAATATCTATTAGTGTCAACACCAGGATTTTTAATCCCAAATGCCTATTATGCCATACATCGCAATCCCAAGATTACCATTTTTGCGAGACATAATAGATTGGATATCACAGTACATCATCCATTACAAACCATAATAAGGTTTTACACAAATAAAGGATCTCATGATCCAGTCTTAATACAATCAAGCAGTGGAATAAATAGTGTAGCGGTGGGGTCCATCTTCAGAGTCACAGGCAATGCTGACGATGGGAGATGATCCTAGTTGTCGTAGCCGTCCTGCTGTCCTCCTTCAGGGTAGTCCTCCTCATAGTCTGGCCACGGGAATAGCCAGGGACAAAAGCCATGAGTACTCTTTAAGTACTCGTAAACTATCACTAACAAGTACCTTAGTTCTAGTATGAATGCTAAGTTCTAAGTCTATTTGCAAGGTTAAGTTTGAAACCTAAGCAGAGTTCAAAAACAAAAAAAGATAAAATAAAGTTTGAAAACACCTAAATGGAACTTAGTTGTCATAGTCACAACTCAGTTGTGGTCAAGTCATGTCACAATTCATTTCATAAGTCATTTTGAAAACATCTGACAACGGAACAGTATGGCCGCTCCAACTGTCCATAACCGCGGACACGGCTATTCGAATAGTTTGACACTCTGCAGAGGTGGTACACTTTCACCACAAGATTCGATACATCTATCAGGGATAACCCTGAATCATCATACTTAGTATGCAGATAATCAAACATAACCTTTCCTTTACACACTCTAGTATAAGCACCTCTCCTATGAGTATGGCCTCCTAGCCATGACCATCTATCATCCTGGGCACTGCATAGGTGGACAATATTGAGAGGTAGCCTCAGCTCAAACCTCTCCCATGAGGGAACTAATACTAATGCATATAAACTTCTGGCTAAGCCTTACCCAATTCAGGTATTGTGGTTGTATGGTAAAATTGGAATAATATCGCATCCGAACCCAACCATCAGTTTTTATAAAAGGGTTAAGGCTCATGCCTTAACATTTTCATCATCATCATAAACCATTTGTGTTTCTCAACACATGTCAAAACATCTCAATAGAATGACTCATCATTCCAAGGTTTTCACAAGTTATTTTCACCAACTATTCCCATCTAAAGTGATCCAGTTTTGGTTTAGCTCTAAACTACTAAGTTAAGAGTGTTTACTAAGGTGGGATGCTAAGATCAATCTCATGCCATAGAATGACATCTAAAGCTAACTAAATAGGCCACGTTTTATACTCTTTATGCTATCTATAAACAAAATAAGGGACTTTGGTAAAGTAAAATAAAGTAAAGGTTAAGTAAAAATAAGATGGCTTCCTAATAAAAGCTTGCTCAGTTTACTTGAAGTGCTAGGCTTGCCTTGGATAGTGAAGTGGTTGAAATTCTCTTCCTCCTCCTCTAGGTAGAACTCCTCCTCCTCGTAAGCTTGGTAGGTACTATCGTCTATAAATACATACGGGGTACACAATCACCAAGCAATACTTAACTAGTCTACTTAGCACACTAAGGCACACATTGGATGATCTATTATCATCACAAACATCACAAGGTTTAATATCTAGTTTCACTTATTTTATTTGAGAAAAGTAATTTCTACTCATTGAAATTAACTAAGATTTAATATTCTCCAATTAAAATATGGGATCATGTGGACCATGTCATCACCACATATTCTAATATATGGGAATCTGATTTAAAGGTGGGATCATATTTTAATAAGTTTAACTTTAATAATTAATGATTTAAAGTGACTAGAAATGCCTATATAACATTATTTTGGTACTAGTCCAAAGTCACTACATGCAAACCTTATTATTACATATTCAGATAGGTATGGTTAAATGTGATTTTTGAGAGTTTGACTCAACTCAAAAGCTATTGTGGTTGATTTTAGAAAAATGTTTGAATGTGCAAAAGCTTTTGTCTTGTTATTTTTACTAGGAGAGACCTCTAACTCTAAATGATTTAAATCCAACGGGCTTGGATAGAGATTTTCATTAGCTTTACAAAAAAATTGGAATCACTCAATTTGGATTTATAAAACTCTCTGAATTGATTTCTAAACTAAGGGAGAGAACTAAGTCTAAAAAAAGAAAAAGATTCATTTGAATCACACGACCAGCGCGGGAAACTAATTGGGCCGACCCAGATTCACTCCGCGGCGCTCAGGGCTGCTGACAGGGGGTCCGCCTGTTAGTGGCTCATTACACGTGAAGCGGTACAGGGCAAGCTGGACCGCAGGATTAGAACTAGATCTAATGGCTCATGGTCGTCGTCGACGACGGACTCGTCGCCGGCGAGACTAAACCCTAGCGGCTCGGTGGGGGTGCAGTGGGGACGTACCGGGGCTCCAGCTAGTGCGGTGAGGCGGGCAAACGAACGAGTAGACGACGACGAGCTCACGCGAAGTCGCGGCAGAGGCTGATGTGGGCGAAATCAACCGCAGCGTCTCCTCCTCTGCTGCGGCGGTCCCCGGTGAAATTCGGGCGGCTTACGGCTCGAGCTGCTCCGGCGAGAGGTGGGGAAGGACTGGTGGAGAGAGGGGAGTGGAATGGTGTGGTGATTGAGGCTGGGGAAGGCCTCCTTATATAGCCTCGAGGAGGGGACCGAAAGGGCGACGGCGAGCTCGTCGGTGACGACGATACGGGGCGCTATCGGCATGGGCGGCGTAGGCGGACGGTGGTTTGCCTCTTGGTCGTCCTCTACGGCTTTATGGTGTAGCTAGGGGCGGTGGCAATCGGTCGGGAGCATCGCGCGCTCTAGGAGACAGAGGTGGTGCTCGACGCGGTTCTCGGCAATCGTGGGTCACACGGCGGTGCACGACCATGTCTGGCGGGGTGAGGTTGTCAAGGTGGAGCGGCGTGCACGGTCTGCGGTCGAGGCGCGGTCTGTGGCGTGCTGGCGGTGAGGGCGCTCTGGCGTGCTCTGGCGGGGCACAGTGAGGCATGGGCGCGAGCGAATGGAGGTGGTCCAGGGGCTGGCTTTGGCCGTGGGGTGTACATGGGAGTGCGGTAGGGTTGGGCGGAGCTAGTGGTGGTGCTGGAACAGCGCGACGTGGTCTGGGGAGTGTTGCCCATGTTTGGCCGGTGGTGACCAAAAATGGGCGGCCCGGCACTACTGCTCTAGGCCAGTTAGTAGCTTAGTTAGGGGATGGTTAGAGTTAGAGGGGACAAGGGGACCAAATGGAGCCCAATTACTTGACAATGAATTGATCCATCAATAGTGTTTGTTAGGCCAAAATTTTGTGCATGCCACCTATTCGACACAATGGCCGCATGAAGAAAACTTTAGAATTTTGAGATGATTTTTGGTGGAGTGGTTTGTCACATGCTTAAACCTCCGTGGTTGCTTGGGATTTTGAAATGAAGTTCATTTGGATAGTTTTTGAAATAGTGTGATCTAGACATATGAACTAGATTCCATTTTCACTTGTCATTTAAACTTAGAGTTTGCATGTTTCTGGGAGATCACAAAGTGTACATTGGCACATCACTACTTGTACTAGCAAGGGGTGTAAAGATCCACAATTGTCTGTTGGAAATTGAGTGCTAGGAACCAAAGTGGGCTAGTTGATTAAAATGGCAAAAGTGACCATTTCCTTTATTTAATTCTTTTTGATTTCTTTTTCTTTGGTTTTTGCTTGGAAATGATATAGATGATGTGACATTCACCTTAGAATCATTTTACAACCATTAGAACAAACAATCATGGCAATTCAAGTCAACTCCTATTAAAATGCAACACTCATATGCATGCTTAAAGATTTTAAATGAGAAAAAGTTTTTGTTAACCCTAAATTGGGTGATTTGGATCTTATCTTTGGGATGTTACAATTAGTGACGTGATTTGACCTTGACTGGTGTCAGGTTACGTCAGAGGCCAAGTTCCGGCTTAGTTTAAATTTCAAGCTGGAAACTCGAATAATGTAATCATAGGTCCGACTCGTTTTGAGACCCGGATCCTATCCTTTCTTTTGAAGTTTCAGAAACCCTTCAAGATTCTACAAGACGAAGATGGATCAAGCTAGACGATGATGAAATCCAACTCTAGATCTTGGAGGCTTCCGAGGGCTGCTGTTGGGGATATACTTTCCGAGTATCCTCACTGTGCCTCACTGACCAGGGTGGCCCACTTCGGGTTAGAGCTTTGCTTCACGGGCGGCCCAGTCAGGGAGAAGAGACGGAGTCTAGTCCGGCTACGGGAAGACCCAGAAGACTTACCGACATAGGGTTGTAGTGTTATTTGTAGTTCAAGATGTACTCTGTAGCCGACTCTTAGTCGTAGCTGGATAGGTCTCTCCTGTAAACCCTAGGCTGGATATCTATATAAGCCGTCCTAGGGACCAACTTTTAGGGCACCCGACAATAGTCTATAATCTCAACTCGCATAGGCGAAACCCTTGTAACCCATATTCCGGCTCTATCGTATTACTGGATTGCTAGCAGAAGTAGAATCTATCCAAAGCCGGCAGATTCGAACCTGGGTAAACTTGTGTGCTCACCGTTTCGGAACACCGTACGCCTCACACCCCTCTCTTACGCACGCCCTAAGGACCCCCTCATGGCGTACTTGTCATCAATCCGACGGCACCATTGTTTAGTAGTGCTAAGCGTATCTCTTTGTCTAGGTGGAAGTTCAACTTAACAGTATCCACTGAATTATAGATACATTAAACAGTGATTGGAACTAATGAGTCATATGATGTGCCTTTGAGATATAGTGGGGATTGTTAGATTTATATGGGCAGTGACCCATATAGGCAGTTCATCTAGTCTAGTAAATTATGAAATCTTAAGGCCCATCTACTATGACAGCTTGGGAGTTGTGTGGGAGCCAAAGATTAGTCCCACATTGCTAGTTGGGAGAGAGTTGAACCAGCTTATAAGGTGAGCTGTTTCACTCCCACTAAGTGAGTGAGAAGAGAAGGAGTCCACGCGCACTCCTCCTCCTTCGCCGCCCGCCTCGTCTCGCCCGCACGTGCGTCGCGCCGGGTCGCGTCGCGTTCTATAAATCGAGTTCGAGTTAGAAACTCATTTTGTGAAAGACTAAAATTTTGCATGGTGCACTAGCTGTTGGGTACGTGTCAACATTCGTGTGCATGTTTGACACGTGTCCTTACCTTCCACCGCGTGGCGACTCAGTCGGCTCACCTCCCAGTCTATAGAGTGACAGACAGATCTAGACGCATCCTATTCTTTCTCAGTCTCTCTTGTTGTGTTCCTCTTGCTGCGCTGCTCTCTAAGCTTCTCCATCCCGGCGACTGCGTGCATGGCTGTCCGAGAGAGCAAGCATCCGAAACCCCGTCCGTTGAAATCCTGCACCGAGAGACGGACGATAAGGTTTTTGTGGAGCGTCTCGGCACAACTGCTTGCTTCCGTTCGTGTTCTTCTTCGTCAACCAGCGACCTCAACAACACCATGGACGACAACGACAAAGACCAATGTGCTTCTGCGGTGATGATCTTCTCGGTCAACCTGTACGTGTTATTCCTTTTTTGTATACACTAGTATTTGATAGATTTTCAGATCTACTAGATGTGGTTGTTTGGCTGCATATGTTTAAATCTGCTAGTGCTTATATAATCTTGATTTTTGTCGATTTTCGTAATTAATTTCATAAGAAAATTGCCTAATACTCTAACAGGCACTTTTTCTGTTTTTTATTACTATTTTTGGCTGAGGAGTCGATCAGAACTACTCCTTTTGTTTCGTTTCAAATATAGGATATTTTAATTTTGTGAATGAAGTGTATCTAGATTTCTTTTAGTGTTTAGATTCATCTATATTTAGAGTAAACCTACACTATAAAAAAAAAGTCTAGATACACTCCTTTAAAAAAGCTAAAATATCTTAAAAACTGAGGGAGTACAACACTTCCTTTTCATGTTTTTCATTTTGTGTTTTTGGCTGAGGAGTCGATCGGAACTAGGAGGAAGCCGAGGCCCACGTGCAGTATGCATGGCGTCCATCTTGAGCTCTCACGCCGAGGCCGAGCCCCAGCAGTTAATGTCTTAATCGACCCCAACCAAGCAAAGAATAGGAGGCAGATAGCGAAAGACACAAAGAGATTCAGATCCACCCTCGCCTCCCCTCGGTCCTTCCTCGGTTTCTTCTCCCACCACCACCCCAGATCCACACGTCACTCCGGCCATCTCCGTCGCCAGGAGCGGCCTCCAGTGGAAGAGGAGTAGTACGAGTAGGAGGAGGAGGCGAGCAGCGCGGAGAAGATGTTCCTGTGGGACTGGTTCTACGGGGTGCTGGCCTCGCTCGGCCTGTGGCAGAAGGAGGCTAAGATCCTCTTCCTTGGCCTCGACAACGCCGGCAAGACCACCCTCCTCCACATGCTCAAGGACGAGGTACGTACCCTGGATCTGACCTCTCTCCCTGGATCTGGCAGTCTGGTAGATCTGATCCGTTATTATCCGCTCTTGCATATGTGTTTGGATCGATGCAGCGGCTCGTGCAGCACCAGCCCACGCAGCACCCCACGTCGGAGGAGCTCAGCATCGGCAAGATCAAGTTCAAAGCCTTTGACCTCGGTGGCCACCAGATCGCTCGCCGAGTCTGGAAAGATTACTACGCTAAGGTTACGGTCTATTTCTCTTCTGTAACTGTACTGCGCTGCGTTTGTCAAGTCAGATCTGTTCCGTTCCTTCCGGTGCTATTTGCGCCATTTTTATCAAACGAGCTGCTGCCTGTCGTATTTAATATTCAAGGAACGTTGTAAATCACCGAATTGCCGAAATGAGAGCTGGCAGTATTTTCTGTAGTCATGCACGTAATAACTTTGAAATACCGAAAGGATGTTGAATACTACTCCCTCGGTTTCAAAATATAAGATGTTTTAGCTTTGTGGAAAAAGTGTATCTAGACTCATTTTAGTGTGTAGGTTCACTTCAAATCTAGATGAACCTACACACTAAAAGTGGTCTAGATACACTCTCTTCACAAAACTAAAACATCTTATACTCCCTCCGTCCCAAAATAAGTGATGTGGGTTTGTCTAGATTCGGATGTATCTAGACTAAAACATGCCGAATCTAGACAAACCCACGTCCCAAAATTATTTTGGGACGGAGGGAGTAGTACCTATTTGTTATAGGCTTTGAAATACGAAATTATTGCCCGTGCTAGAAAAAATCCCAATAGATTCCATGTTTGTTAGAGGCCTTCCAGGAGTTGGACTATTCTTGTATATTTGACGTGTTTGCCTCGTCAGACAAATCAACCGTACAGACTTAAAAGGGTGTAAAAAACTGGGCACATATCTTCTCTTTATGGGTTGTATTTGCATTCACCTTATCATGTCACTTGCTACTTTGTTAGTTCTAGTCTGATGATTGTCTTGTCAAAATTACATGTGTTCTGGTGCTTTATAACAAAATTATCATTTGTTTTCCATAGTTCATCATTACAAAGTATGTGAAAACCAAGAATGTACTGAAATCATTCATGATTTATACTTCATGATTTATACTGCATAGAAATTGCTGCAAACTTCCTTGCAACTCCTGCATTCCGAGCAGGCCCTTGCTAGTGCATCATTGGGTTTTAGCCAGGCAGTATTAAGTCATCATGCAACAGCCTTTGCTTGGAGCCAGGAGTTTTTGTTACTTTTTTTATATGCTGCAATAATTCTTTAGCTAATATATTGCATATTGATAATTTGATCATTTAAATTCACTGCGAGGAGGCATCACTATTGTACGCGTGGTTTAAGTTCTCAAGATTCTTACTTTAATAGGAAGTCAGATGCCCTTATTGAAGAGTAGACTTGTTATGTTTTGGTTTATATCATCTTTGGTTCTCTGTCCGCTTTGTCTTTGTCTAGATACGCATTGTCTAGATATATAGACAAAACTGTGTCACTTATTTTGGATGGAAGGAGTATTCTTTTATCCTCTTTTATTCTGCTTGCAAATGTAGCAATACATGATTTGGTGTTCATGTGCTGCTATATGCTAACTTATTCCAGTACCCTTTCATAGTTGGATCTGCACTTTCTCTTGCTAAATAGTCCCATTATTATTATTCTGCTGAGTCAATATTCTTCCTAACTTTTTTTCTTGTCCCACAGGTTGATGCTGTAGTATACTTGGTAGATGCATATGACAAGGAGCGCTTTGCTGAATCGAAAAAGGAGCTCGATGCTCTCCTTTCTGATGATTCCCTGGCAAATGTCCCATTTCTCATTCTTGGCAATAAGATTGATATCCCATATGCTGCCTCTGAAGAAGAGCTGCGGTATCACTTGGGCCTTAGCAACTTCACAACGGGGAAGGGCAAGGTCAGCCTTGGTGACTCCAATGTCCGGCCTCTTGAGGTGTTCATGTGCAGTGTTGTCCGCAAAATGGGCTATGGTGATGGGTTCAAATGGGTCTCCCAGTACATCAAGTAGGGCTCTTGTTGGTCTCAGCGTGCATACTTTGCCCATCAATTTTTTTCCTGTCATTTGCTTCGGTTGGTTGTTTGTCACGACAGCAATGATATCATGACGGTATCTGAGGGTATGAAAGAGTCAAACAATGCTTAACATTGGGTTCCATGCTGAATCCCTTTTAGCCTCAAACCATTTGATATGTCGGGCTCCTAAAATTCTTTCTCTTTTCCATAGGGCTTTCCCAAAGACTTGGTAATGGATTATATAAGATTATTTCTCAAGTAATGTTCTCTTTATTGTTGATTAGTGATCTGTTTACTGCATATAATTTCTAAGTTTGTATTACGTGTTCCTGCTGTGTTTGGTTAGCTGCAATAACTTATGGATATTCAAGTGGAGTCGTGGTGGTGGTCGTCTTTGGTTATATCATATGGCTAATACCCTGCACAGTAACCATGACTACACCTACGAATTTTGACATTACATTTGTAATTAATTAACACAGATTCCCTCCGTCTGCAAATAAGTGTAACTTCTAGCTCAAACTTTATCAAGTTTGACCAACCTCTTAGATAAATATAGCGACATATATTACATAAAACTGTTATATTATGAAGCTAAATTTGAAAACAAATCTAGTGTTATCAATTTAGTGTCATAAATATTGCTAGTTTTTTCTATAAAGTTAGTCAAATATTCCTAAGTTTGACTAAGAACAAGCTAGATGTACACTTATTTGCGGATTGAGGATGGAGGGACTAGTAACAATAGTGAACACCTACCAAATTGACATTACATTGTTAATTAATTAACACACAGTAACAATAGTGAAGTACTCACTCCATTTCAAATGTTAATTTTTGTCCCTCCTTTTAGTCTCCATTGATTTTTGTTCTCGTGGCATTTTGTGGTTTAGCCCCTCAAAAGTTGGCAATCAACCGGTAGTCCACCCCGTGCCTCCGCTGAACCTTCCATTGATAGAAAATTCGCCTCCGTTGCCTCCTTTTTCCACTGGTTGGCACCGTCGTCCTTCCTTTCCTTTACCCTCGAGTTAATTGGATAAAACTACCACAATTGGAGCAGTCACTCATCGCGCTGATTCGTGGTTGATAACGTTTGTGACGATGCTGGCACATGTTCGGCGTTGATGTGGTTTTCCTTTACCCTCGAGTTAATTGGATAAAACTATCACAATTGGAGCAGTCACTGATCGCGCTGATTCGTGGTTGATGCTGGCACATGTTCGGCGTTGATGTGGCCGAACGGCCGTTCCCCAGTGGTTTAGTCCTTCTTCCCCAGTTCACTCTCCTCTCTCACTCCTCTTCTTACTCCGCCCGCCGGCGGTGACGAGTGGACCTGGTAAGGGAGGTCATCCTCAGACATGGCGAGGAGGCGGCCGTTGAAGTACACGAGTCCGGCGTTGGTGACGCCGGCGCCCTGGGATGGGTCGAGGAGCCCGTAGAGGCCGCACGCGTAGAACAGGGTCAGCATCGCGATGCCGGAGTGGCCGTGGAGCTCGCCGATTGTCTTGGGGAAGAGAGGCCGGTCCGCAGCGCGCTCCTGGGAGAGGCGTGAGGTCTAGGTGAAGCGGCAGGCGTAAGACGCCATTGCGGATGGAGATGGCGTGCACCATGCCGTCGTCGTCGAAGAGGTGGTGCCCTGGCGTGGGCTCAAAGTAGGGGTTGGCGCCGTTGTGCGCGTACACCCCGTTGATGAAGGGCGGGATGCAGCCGGTGACGGGGAGGGAGCGCGCGGGGGCCTGCACGCCGACGGAGGCCCCGCTCCAGGACACTGTAAACGAACCTGGACTCGAACGCGTCTAGCGTCGCGGCCGTCGTGCGCTAGAAGTTGAGGCCACCGCTCTTGGTGCCCTGGTTGTCGTTGTTGCCGCCATTCCTCACCGGCGCGGACTCGTACCCGGGTACCTTCCTGGTCGTCGGCGACGCTGGGGAAGGCAAGTAGGCCGACGAGCGGGAGGCGCTGGACGGGGAGAAGCGCACCGAACTAGGCGTGGCCGAAAGGCGTCAACGTCCATGGTGTTGTTGTATAGAAGATGGTCGAATGTTCAATCAGCGGAAATACAATTTCCCCTGTAGGAGGCCCCCGGCACCATCTCTGCCCTCAGTTTGTTAGAGATTCGTGCTACGTGTTTTATAAAATAACCCTTCCACCTTACTTTTTTTGTCTATTGTAGTTTTGTTGTTCAGCCCCTAGCGTTTTCAGGTTTTTCACAGATTTTTCACATGTATGAATCTTCACAGAATATTTTCAACATGTATGAATCTTCACAGAAATTTTTTCACAGATTTTTTTCAAATATCCATATGAACATTTATATTAATTTTTCCAGGAGAAATTTTATTAAGGATTTTGCATCACTGTTTCAAGAGAATTTTTTCACATAACTTTTCCGCTCCATATTCATATAAAATTTTCACGGAATATTCTTATAATTTCTACACACGTTTCTGCCAAGAATCATACACGATTCATATAGTGTTTTCATAGATTGTCAAATCTGGTAAGTTTGACAGCAAATCCATATAAGATCCATAAAAAAATTGAGAATACATAGAAGTGGTTTCATACACTATCCGATTTTGAAAAGATTCATACCGAAGATACATAGAACACGTTGCTACATAGAACACGTTGCTGGACTTGTAATCAACATGAGATACAAGATCCATAGAAGATTCATACCGAATTCGTAGCATAATCACAGAAAAATCTACATAAATCAGAATTTTAAAAAAGTCAACCTAAAGAAAATACAAGTAGAAGTAGATACATATTACTTCTGTTTCCAAGTAGAAGTAGATAATATTATATACACGGCAAATCTATTCACATGGAAGTAAAATAAATCACAGAGAATCATGTCGGTTTCATACATATCTCATCACAAGTAGTACTAATTCTGAACATGTATTATCATAGATTCAAATAAAAATACAAGATCCAAACAAATTTCAGGAGTTTTGATATAACTTCACAGGAAATGAAACAAAAATCTACACATTCTGATCTGTAAAGAAATCAAATCAAAAGCAAGAAATGATTTCTCCGCACCAAATCAAATCCAGGCCTAAGTCTAAAAGGGCCAGATCCTTTGGAGGTCGCCAGGATGGGAGGTCGCTGGCTCATCTCCGAGGATGGGAGGTCTACGGGCCAGATCCTTTGGAGGTCGCCGGGGATGGGATCTCGCGGGCATCGTCCGGGCGGACCCCGTTGCCGTCGCAGAAAGGGACGCCCCCGCCCCCCCGGCGGCCGGTGGATCTAGAAGGAGGGATGGCGGTGGTGGACTGTGAGGCGGGAGGATCCCGATCGGGAGGAGGAGGAGACGAGGGGAAATCCCCGATCAGGAGGAGGAGGAGACGAGGTGTCTGTGTTGACTTTGGGGGTGGGGTTGGGGGGAGGGGGGGGGGGGGGCTGGGTGATTATTCTGTGTCATGGACAGCCGGTTAAATCCGAAATAACAAGAGGGCTTAAATGCAAATGCGCAGCGGCGACGACTAAGTTGACCTCGCACGAATCTCCAACTTATCTGTGGTGGAGATGATGCCGGGGGCCCAACTTACGTGAGGTAAATCCGCTCCGTCCGCTTAGCTAATCAAACTGCAGTACACGGCCGGATGTTCAATCGTACAAGGATTGGACAACAAATTGTCGTATGTGAAGTAGTTCCGGCCTCCTAAACAACGGGGGAAAAGACCGTTCGGCCACGTCAGCGCTAACGTGGGTCAGCGTTGTTAGAGAAGTTATTAACCTCGAATTTGCGCGATCAGAGTTTCGTCGTCCTAGTGTTGGTACTGACGTGCTAAAATTATCAAGAGTGGTACTGACTCGTCCCGACTGTCTCAATTATGGTAGTTTTATCCAATTAACTATTTATCCTGCCTCCAAATCCCCTGCTCACCACCTAGCTCGTGGCCAAGGCATCTTCCACAGCGAGTAGCCCGATCTGTTTGTATTTAATTAACAGATTAAAAATAAAAGGATAATCCTCTAATGTAATTCTCTATACCAAGTGCCCCTTTACAATAGACACATCTCTTCATCATGTCTCTTCCCTTTGTATGAATATGTCGAAGGGAATAAGACATCGGTTAAATCATTTGGTTGGATTCTCTCTCGTCTCGATTTTCAACACGACTCATGGCATGCGAGGACGTATGTTGTGCTTCAGTTCGGTTACTTTGCGCTGTATGAATCCCGAGCCGGTACCATGTCGATGTTGCCTCCTCGCACCTAAACTGCTATTATCGTCACATAAAAATCCGAAATAAATCCAAAATAATAAGAGGGCTTAAATGCAAATGCGCAGCGGTGACGACTGAGTTGACCTCGCATGAATCTCCAACTTATCTGTGGTGGAGATGATGCTGGGGGCCCAACTTACGTGAGGTAAATCTACTCCGTCCGCTTAGCTAATCAAACTGCAGTACACGGCCGGATGTTCAATCGTACAAGGATTGGACAACAAATTGTCATATGTGAATTAGTTCCGGCCTCCTAAACAGCGGGGGAAAAGGCCGTTCGGCCACGTCAGCGCCTAACGTGGGTCAGCGTTGTTAGAGAAGTTATTAAACCTCGAATTTGCGCGATCAGAGTTTCCTCGTCCCAGTGTTGGTACTGACGTGCTAAAATTATCAAGAGTGGTACTGACTCGTCCCGACTGCCTCAATTATGGTAGTTTTATCCATATTTATCTTGCCTTCAAATCCCCTGCTCACCACCTAGCTCGTGGTTGTAACACCCTCGAATCGGCCCTATGCAAGTTTTAGCCCTTTCCGCCAAACCCGCATAGAAACGATTTAAGGACGCCCACCAGGCACTTTCGTGCGGGTGGAAAACGAAGTAATACCATTACACAACAGTCCTCGATGGAACCCACAGAACAGATATATATACAACAGTGACTCAATGAGTCAAGAATACAGATATAATATACAAAGATCCAAATCACCTTGAAAACGATAAAGCGTCCGACTACGGACAAGATGCAAATGGGGCTAAGAGCCCTGTAAAATAACCAATGGCGTCCATAACCCTGCTCAGGCCAAGCCGGAAGGGTAACCTTGCTAACGACGACGATCTCAAACCTGCTAAAACAAAAGGGGTGCCGAGAAAGGGCAAAGGAAAAAGAGGAGCGTCAGTACTGAGGCCAGTACACGGCGAGGCTAGAATTCGGCGGCTCTCGCCTACATAGGTATGGTGGGCTGAAGCGGCAGCGCAGCAGTACTAAACAACCTATAGAGACTCAGTAAAACTGGCGGCTATTAGAGGGGGATAAGAAAGACCTATTCGGATCCAACCTGACACTAACACCAAACATACCCATCCTGGTATTCCCCTCGAGACCAAACGAGGAAGTCAAGCCAAGGAAACTCACACGGTTGGCAGTTTTATTTAATCTTTCCATGGTAGTTATCCTACTTACTAGTCATCTCAGATGTGAGTCAAATTTTAACGGTAAACTTTAGTTATAGTTGTCTATGATCGAGAAACTGTGCTCCAAGTCGTCCATAACCGTGGATACGGCTTTTCGAAAAGATTTAACCCTGCAGGGGTGCACCAAAGTATCCACACGCACTTCGACCCTTTTTGCCAGATCAATTAACATACACCCATCGGTATGTCGGCGGGGCCTAAGTCATGACGTTTCCCAGACCCAAAGCAAGTACATGGGGGCCACCCCACTAAGGTACCCGCAACGAAGTCGGCCGACTCTGGAACGGACCCAGGGTTTGTGTCAATGGCTGTAAACGACTGGGAACCCGAAAGTGTGACTGAGCTTGTCGATACCGCGAAAACATTCCACATCCTAAACAGTACAAGTGCTCCACGCACAATCTTAAATAAAGCAGTAAAGCATGGCATAAGTACAGAATAGTAATAAAGCCCCAAACTACTTGTGGCCCCTGGTACAATACTTTGAAATCAGGTAGTAAGCCGATGGGGGTGCCCACACACCCCACCTGTGGTTAGCGCGCTCGATCTCAGAACAGGTGTCAAGAACTCGGGTCCTAGGTGGACACAAGTGGGCGGTTAAAAACCAAAAATTGACTATTATCCACCGGTGCCTCTGCATTATATCTACCATCCACATTAATTAATAACTGTAATTAGAATCATGATCAGCTCCACCATTAAACTTCTGCCAACCTCCCAACAACTGTGGAACATCGATGACGTGAAGCAACACCTGAGCAAGCAACTACGACTCGCGGGGCCAACTGTCTAACAAGCAACAGGTAATAGGAGGTGTCCAAGGCAATATAATGGCTGTAGGAATATATCTGGTACGGAACACTAAAGCATCGAGACACGGATATCAATAGATCAACAGGAGGAAATAAAGACTATAAATGCAAAATAGGTAGAAGGGGGAGAGATGCTCGCCTGGGAAACACTGCCGGAGGTTCATATCCAGAGAACTTGTCGATACTCGCATCCACTCATCGGTCTAATCCGTGAAGAAGCAAACACTAGTAGAAACACCGGATGTGATATTTAATACTACGGTAGAAGATCCGCATGCTTATGATATGATGCATGGCATGGCACAGATGCGGTGCAACTAGGCAATATTAGGCGGAACCGGGGTCCCGACAATTAATTAAGCGATTCAAGTTATTTAGAACCCCCGCAATTTAAATGTTGTATTAACAAGGCGAAATAGGTCATCGGTTCGCTACGCAATTTAAATGGAGTCCGGAATAAGACAACGATATCCCGCATAAACACTCCATATTTAATTATGAGGTGAATCGTCATAATGCCCCCAACCCACATGGTATGCATGCGAGATGAACAATTAATATGCAACAAGTTTTATATAAAGCATTTATAAAATAGGGGTTCAGGAAAAGGTTCACACATCTGGGTTCGGAAGATCTTGGGTTCCGGGGGTCCGGGGTCCGGTCTCAGGGTTTGACGGGAACGGCGAGGTTCGGATACAAGATGGAGAACTTGTCGTGCCGCGACGGAGAACTTGGGTGCCAAGCGGTCGATCTTGTCGTTGATGGCGAACTTGAGTGGATCGGGTACCGGGGGTCTTCGGATCCGGGAAGTAGATCTTGTCGCACGGTGTCTAGGTAGGCGAACTTGGCGGGTTGGGATGATCTTGTCGTAGTCCACGGGTGACGGTGTCGGTCTTGGGTATCGGCGCCGGAAGATCTTGATATCCGTGTAGGAGAACTTGTCGCATCCGTGTAGAAGACCTTGGAATTCGTGACGAAGGTCTTAGTGGGATCTGGCTTTGCCTCCAGGAACGGGGTCTTGGCATCTGTGGTCTTCGGGATATCGGCACCTCCGGGTTCGGGAAGAAGATCTCGGGTTCGGCGCGAGGTTCAGGTCCTGTGAAGGAGGCCTTGGCGTAACTTGGTGTCGACGGTATCGGTCTCGGCGGGATCGGCCTTCAGAGTTTCGAGGGAGGTCTTGACGTTGCATGTAGTCGGTCATGTGGTCCGTCTGTTGTCGGTGGCGAACTTGACCGATGGTCTTCGGGAAGATCTTGGCGAAACCTCGGGTACAGAGGAGTAGCGGGGCTTCGGCATTCTTCAGATGGCATCTCCATCTTCATACATCACCACCATAAACATCACATCCACCACACCACACCACATATGTATCTCACCTTGAAATCACACTAGCACCACAACACGACAGGAGAAGTGAGCAACAGGACACACCATCTGAACATGAGCAACATGCCCGATGGGGAAAAAAATGCACATGGCGTCTTGGGGTCAGAGGCTTGCCAGGAGGCGGCTAACAGGTCGGTGGCCGGAGGATGCAGAGGGAGCTCGGCGAGGACGCACCGGCAGGTGGCACCACGCGACCTGCAGAAGAAAGAGGAGGCACCCATCGACACTGCGCGGACATGGGCGCGGTTCAGAGCAGAGGAAGAGGCCCCAACGTGCGGTGCACGTGGGACAGGGCCTTACGCGGCAGCGCACGGAGCAACTGGCAGCGATGCAGTGGGGTCCGGGGCGAAGAAAGGCAGCAGCGGCCGGGCGGGGATCGGCGAAGCGGGGAGTCGTGCTCGAGGGTTCGACGGCGGGGAACCTCGAGGCAGAGGAGGGGATCGCGATGCGCAAGGCTCGGTCGGGTGGACGGCGGGGAGGCGAGCCGGCGAGGAGACTAGCACGGGGACTGGCGGCGGAGCTCGGGCGACGCGGTGTCACAGAGGTGAGCGGAGCAGGAGGAGAGCAGCGCGGGGACTGGCGGGGAAGACGGGGCCGCTGAAGTCGAGGGGCTCGACGAGAGGAGGGGCGGTGGAGGCGGTGCACGTCCCTGGTGGCGGCGCTCGGCGGGGCCGCGGTTCGAAGAGGACGCCGACAGGGACGGACGAGGTGGCGGGAGGCTGCGGAGGCGCTGGAGAAAAGGAGGGCGACGGTGAGGGAGGATGGCGCGCGGAGAGGGCGGCGAGGGAGCTTGGATCGCTGGCCGGAGGCGGGCTTGAGGCCGAGGACGGCGGCGGTTGGTGGGATCGAAGGGGTGGCGGACGGTGGTTGGAGAAGGAGGCGCGCGGCCAGCGTAGGAGGCGGGGCCAGGAGGCGTGTGATTGGGGCAGGTGGGGAGCGGGGGCGTGTCTGTCCATCCCGGGAGGGTGGGGCCCGCGCGGGGAGTGGGGCGGCAGATGGGTGGTTGGCACGGGAGGGTTGCATGCGTGCACGTGGTGTGCGTGGGGCTGCCGATGGCGTGCGTGGCTGGAGGGAAAAGGTGGAGGGGTTGGTGGGGTGCGGCCAGGCTGGCGGGGTGGGGTGATGTGGCGAGTTGTGAGTGGTCGGGATGAGGTGGAGGGGGGCTGAGTAGGACTAGGGTAGGTATTTGGTAGAAAAAGGGTTTGAGATTTAGCTTAAGTTTTATTTTAGGGAGTGGAGGTGGCCGGCTAGGCTTTCGGGCCTAGCGGGCTGCCTCCCAAAAATAAATTAACTATTTTATTTGTTTAAAACGGGGCGTTTGAAATCTGTTTGTAGATGAAACAAAATATTCTGGAGACCCGAGTTTAATTTGAATAAAGACGGGAATATTTAGAAAAAAAAACTAGGCGTTTTGAAAATAGTTTAGACAAAAGCCATGCATGATGATGACGATGCTCGAATGCAAGGTGGCATGATGACATGAGCATGCGGTCATGATGATGCAATGCACAAAAACACAGCGATTTTCTAGTAGTGGTTTTAGCGGGATGCCACAGTGGCCAAGGCGGCTTCCACAGCGAGTAGCCCGACCTGTTTGTATTTAATTAACAGATTAAAAATAAAAGGATAATCCTCTAATGTAATTCTCTATACCACGTGCCCCTTTACAATGGACACACTCTTCCTCGTGTCTCTTCCCTTTGTATGAATATGTCGAAGGGAATAAGACATCGGTTAAATGGTTGGATTCTCTCTCGTCTCGATTTTCAACACGACTCATGGCATGCGAGGACGTATGTTGTGCTTCAGTTCGGTTACTTTGCGCTGTCTGAATCCCGAGCCGGTACCATGTCGATGTTGCCTCCTCGCACCTAAACTGCTATTATCGTCACATAAAAACTAGCTTATACAACATCTCAATTTCCATCATTTGAAAACCAATGGACTAAACGAGTTTACGTTGTGGGTCTCTAGGAGAGGAGATCGAAAAAGCTCCTAAAAATCTAGGGTTCCATCCTCCTTCTGGAGAGGTCACCGGTCAGCTCCACCACCGGTGGTGATCGTCTTCCCGGTCAAAGTCTTGACGAAGGGTCAGACGAAAGGACCGAACCCCTCCCGCACCGCCCCCACGAGGCGACTGGGAGGGAACCCTAGATCCCTGCTGCCGGGCCTCCTCCACCTCCCTCCTCCTCCCTCGCTGCCGCCAGGGGGCATGGCCGGGCAAAGACCGGTAGGTGCCGGCGGTGGCGGGGCTCCTTCGGTCTCCTGCTCGGTGGGGTGGGCGCGGGACGTCGCCGCCGGAGGCGGCAGGGCCCCGAGCGCCTAGTTCCTGGGCGGTGGCGGCGGTTGGCAGCAGGGGTGGCTGGGCGACGGCGGTTCCTGTGGAGACGGCGAGGGACTGGGACGCCCGGGGGTCCTGGTACGGAGCAGTGAGGTTGCAGCGGGCCATGTCGGCCAGATCTGGGCCAGGGCGGGCCCGATCTGGGCCTGACAGGCCGTGGCCGGCGTCCACCCTCCCTGGCTGTGTAGGGGTTGGGGGCCAGTCTTGGGCCATGGGCCCAACACTAGTTGCGCAGACCCTGGCGGGTTCTGCTAGGCGCGACTCGTCGGCGGCACGGAGGTGATGTGCCTGCTGTGGGTGTCTGTTTTCTGCTCATCTCTGCTGTCATGTCCAATCCCCAGTGTTTGTGTCCTGGCTCATCAAAGTGGTGACTCGGGGTGTTGACCCAGGTGGTGTTCCTCAGACCGGCGGTGGTCCGGAAGTTCCGGGTGAGCACGGTGGCGATGGCGCGGCCTCTTGGCGGCAGGGATATGTGGTGGCAGCGGATCCACTGGTGGACAGAGGAGTAGGGACTAGTGGTTGGGATGGCGGCGTCAGTGACACCCTTGCTACAATGTGGCGGCGGGGCTTCACGTGCCCATTTGGGCTCGGCCAGGCCAGCGAGGGCCTGGTTTGCCCTTGTTACTACATCCGGTCGGCTATCACCCCTGGCGGTGGAGGCTGTTCCGTCTCACATGTTACTATACCACCGACCGCCGCCGATGTCGCATCTTCTCGTTGTACCAGTCTCACATCATTGGTCAGAGTGAGATGGCGGTGGTGACGGCAAAACCATGGGGGCGTATGCTGGTGGGCGGTGAGCTTGGTGGAGCAATTCACAGCGTTTGGGAGCATGGTTTCTTGAGGGGTCGGGAGAAATCCTTGTCGTCTTGACACCGACACGACGTTGCCTATAGGTGTCACCTTCCTTCTTGAAGGGCGTCGGGTGTATCTCTTCCCCACCTCCCGTAGCGTATTGGGGGAAACCCTAGGACCAGTCCGGGCAGCAGCGTCGGTGTCGTCGCTTCCTTCTTGGAGGTGTTGCTTGATACGCGACGCTTCGAAGCGCTAGGAGCGTGGTGGGAATTCTTCGGAGCGTAGCAGTTGCGGGTCATCCTTGTTTTCATCGAGCCACCGTTGTCGGCTTTATTTTCTCTTCTTTTTCTTGTCTTTTTCTTTTCCTTTGTTGTTTCCTTTGGGCATTGTGCTGTCTGGCCCAGCAGCAGTCTCAATCGTGGTTGCTATATTAATATAGCTGGGCGCATGCCTATTTCGAGGACCACCACAGGTGGTCTTGGGGTGTTGGACGTGTGGCAGACCACGGCTCCTTGCCAGAAAGAGTGTTCCGTTCATTGTTTAGGCTGGTTTTTAGTGTCTTTTTTCAGGATGGTGAGCCAGTGGCTACATCCAGAAGTTATAATAAGGTACTTCTCGCACTATTCTCACTCTAGTGGTGTGTCTACCGTCAATGGAGGACATGTGGAGTCATGTGTTTGATAGATCTTCTTAGATTCTGTCGATTTTCATGTTCCTTGGTGTAGATTAGTATCTCCAGATCTTTGGTTTTCATCATCTAAAAGTATAATAGGGGCAAGTCCCTGCTGGCGCGTGGTTGACGTGGGAGCTTCTTCTTGTTCTTCAGTCCCCGACAACGACACCAGAAAATAGGTTTATGTCTATGCACTTCTATTCTTGTAGACAGTTGTTGGGCCTCCAAGTGCAGAGGTTTGTAGAACAGCAGCAAGTTTTCCCTTAAGTGGGTCACCCAAGGTTTATCGAACTCATGGAGGAAGTGGTCAAAGGTATCCCCTCTCAAGCAACTCTACAATCAAGATACAAGAAGTCTCTTGTGTCCCCAACACACCCAATACACTTGTCAGGTGTATAGGTGCACTAGTTCAGTGAAGAGATAGTGAAATACAAGTGGTATGAATATAAGACAACAGTGCTAGAAAATAGCTTGACGGAAGGAAAAGACTAAATACAAAAAGATGGAAGCAAGCAAACATGTAACATATCTAATAGTAAATGGTGTTTCAGTGCTTAGAAACAAGGCCTAGGGATCATACTTTCACTAGTGAACACTCTCATATAAATATCTTCTCTTTATGATACTACTCTTAACTACTCTCCGGTTGAACACTCTAATCAATGGTAGGGCTATAACAGCACACCTCAAAGTTCGCTTTCCCCATCTAGATAACCCCACACTGTCACCTTGAGCACTAGATGGTTCAAACTAACACCACAATTTCATAGAGACATCCAAATCCAAATATAACTCATAACAAGTATTTGTAATCTCTAGCCACTATAAACATGGTGTGCACACTGTCAACAAGTGCCACCATGGTGTGCACACTGTCAACTTCACACACATGGGGAGAGCAGAGATCTATTAAAGCACCTGAGTAGCAAGGTAGATCTACTTGATTACAAAGCTCATGATCTCAATATGATCATGCATAGAGAGAGAGATAAACACATAGCTACCGGTAGAACCCTTAGCCTCGAGAGAGAACTACTCCCTCCTCATCATGGGAATCAGCAACGGTGATGGAGATGGTGGTGGAGATCGATGGAGATGGCTCTGGGGGCACTTCCCCGTCCCGGCAGGGTGCCAGAACAGAGACGTTCTGTCCCCCAAATCTCTCCTTCGGTGGCGCCGGTGCTGCGGAACTTTTCGTGGCTGGAGGCTTGATGATTTAGGGTTTTCGCATCGGGAGGCATCTTATAGGCGAAGAGGCAAGGTCGGTGGGCGGCCAAGGGCCCACACCACCTGATGGCGTGGCCAGGGCTAGCCCGCGCCACCACATGGTGTGGCCACCCTGTGGCCCCTCTCCGTCTTGTCTTCTGGCTCCGTGAGTCTTCCGGTAAAATATCGACTTTGGCTTTTGTCCGGTCCAATTCCGAAAATATTGATTTTCCGACTTTCCTGGAACCAAAAATAGCAGAAAACAGGTAACTGGCATTGTGGCACTTGTTAATAGGTTAGTCCAAGAAATCATATGAAAAGTACTCCAAAGTGTGGAAAAATGATAAGAAAGTAGATAAAACCAAGCATGGAACATCAAAAATTATGGATACGTTAGCAACGTATCAACATCCCCAAGCTTAACTCCTGCTTGTCCTCGAGTAGGTGAGTGATAAAAAGAAAGAATAATTTTTGAGGTGACATGCACCATCATAAACTTGATCAAAGTATTTGTAAAACATTCAAAGCTAGGATCATAGTACTTCAATCATAATATGAAAGACAAAGTTCTAGCAATAAGACGAAGAAACTATGTTGCAACATGAAAAGGCACAAACAAAAGATTCTTGAATAACAATACTTTGCAAGACGTTTGTTTGTTTCACGTAAAGAAAACATAGCATAATAGCATTCCGCTTGTCCCTCATAGAGTAGCAAATATAAATGCATAGGACACCTTCAAAGTTCATAAGAGTGACTAGATACAAATAGTTTAAAACAAGTAATATCAAGGTATGCATCAATCAACTAGTCTTGGGACAATGCACATAGAACTAAGAATGGCCACTATGCTCTCAAAGTAGGTGCATAAAGGTAGAAGGTGGAGACTCAATATAATGGTGGAAGAAAGGCCTTCATAGAAGGAAGTAGAGATTCAAGTTTCATAAAGAGCTTCCAAAAATTATGGTACTTATAGCTTTCATCTCTCATTGCCCCTATCATAAGCATCTTGAAGTGATTAAGGTTAAAGTGAACAAACTATGATGTACATGCTTGACTACGAGGGCCGCTCCTCATTCTACTCAAGTTTAGTCACCGGTAAGTTCTTATCATCGTAAGTACATGTGTATCATAGAGAACCGCCAACGGGGTACCCCTTGCCCGATGATACAAAAGAATCCCCATATCAAAATGACAAGGCAAGCAGACAATGAGCATCTCTGCATTCTTCTTATTTACCATGGGAATATGGTGCTTTTTTATCTCTTTCCTATTTTCATAATATCTTTTTTTCTTTTTCTCTTTTTTCTCAATATAGGACTCTTTTTTATAAAAAGAATGCTTCATAGACAGCTCATTATGGTTACGCTGCAGGTTTCCACCATGTCAGCATGGATTAGACCAGCGGCCCAGGCGTTTCTCTAACACAATACATAACTCCATGGACTTACAAGCTCCCCTTTTATTTCACACTGATGACATCCATAGACAAAAGAGCATGATATCAACTAGGTACAAAGTACCAGTGCAATGTTGAAAGCGTTCCCCGTGATAGCATGGTTCTGCTAATCCCCAACAAATAAGTGCAAGCATATACAACATAGACGACACAATGGTTCAAGTTTATTAAGGGCAAGAAAAGTAAAGTGTGCCATCAAGTTCGTGAGAGCTTTAATCACTAGTTTTCTCATAACAAGTTTAATTTGGAAGGTAAACAAAAACATGAATATACTTGGAATAGCATATGCTAGTAGGTAGGTATGGTGGACTCTTTGGAATAACTTGGTTTAGGGAGTTGGATGCATGAGTGGAACTCATACTTGGTTGTGGAGGCTAACAAAAGACTCGGAGCGACAAACTAAGAGAGCAATAATGGCCATAATCATGCAGAGCGACAAAACATCGTTGATCAAAGCATACAATGATACTAAAAGTTGAAAACTAAAGGATCATAACGGCTTATGGTGACTTGGGATAGTCATAACATGGTGTGAGCATGCGCCAAGTCAACCCAAATAAAGCATCAAAGGAGAATACCACAATACTATGCTTTAATATGCTGAAACAATGCATGATTCATCCAAGGCACATTAAGCAATCTCAATTGTTTATAACAATTCATGCTACATCAAATAATACTAAGCATAAAGCCAAAACAATATCAAGCATGACATGACAAAGCATAGGCCACAGTCAAAAACAAGCTCTCTTTACCACTTAAACATGAACTTTTCCTACTCTTTTCCAATCCAAACCAAACTATTTGAAAACCAACGTATGAAAGAGGGGGTACAACCAATTTATTCAGCAAACTAAGAAAACCAAGCAAACGAAAAACCAAAACAAAAACGAAAAAGAAGACGCTCGAAGAACAACACAACTGTGCATGAAACAATAAAAATGAAGTGTTTGGAAGAACCTGAGATTTTTATTGATGAAGAGGGGGATGCCTTGGGCATCCCCAAGATTTGACGCTTGTACTTCTTGGATATTTCTTGGGGTGACACGCATGGCATCCCCAAGCTTAAGTTTTAGTCCATCCTTCATCTCATTACTCATTCCTTCCATACACCTGAAATTTTTCCTTCATACAAAACTTCACACACTTTTTATTAGCAACATTATTGCACTCAAGATAATAGGTCTTTAGGTTAGTTACAACACCAATAAAACTTCCATTAGAACAAAAGCTACTATAGCACTTCCCTCAAAAAGCTCAATTCCCCAAAAGAACTCAAAAAGAAACCAACAAGAAATAAATGCAAAAAAGGGCAGAAATCTGTCAAAACAGACCAGCAGGTAAATACGAATTTTTTCAAAGACTTTCTGTTGCTCAAATTGAAAAGTGTTGAGTTAACGAAAGTTAGATAACAACCTGGGGCAGAAGAACAAAAGTTCACGCCTCAAAAGGATGTACAGAGATTTTACACGAATATTTACGATGAAGAACATAAATCTGTTTTGGGACAACAACTTTCCCAAGCATTACTTCTCTCTCATTAGAGGTTACTCCTGGCACAAAAAGCAAATAAAAAGGATAACGAACAGTTATTACAGAAGTAATAACTTCCAAGACTCATCTAAAACTTTTGGGTTATCTCCCAATAAGTACTTTTCTTTAATGCCTTTAAGTTAGGCATGATAGTTTGAGAAGATGCTCACATAAGAAATATGAATTGAAGTAAAAGAGAGCATCAAGAAGCAAACTCAAAGCATATTTAAGTCTAACCCACTTCCTATACATAGGAATATTGTAAAGAAACAAGTCATGAAAGCACAAAGCAACAAGTATAGGACAGCAAAACAAGTGCAACTTCAAAATTTTCAACATAAAGAGGGGAAACTTAATATTATTGAGATGCATAAAACCATGTTTCCCTCTCTCATAATAACTTTCAGTAGCATCATGAATAAAATTAACAATATAACTATCACATAAAACATTCTTATCATGAGCCACATACATAAAAGAATTATTACTCTCCACATAAACATAGTCATTCTTATTAATCATAGTGGGAGCAAATTCAACAAAATAGCTATCATTATTATTTTCTCATCACCATAATCATCAAATATAGGAGGCATATTATAATCATTAATTTTCTCCTCAATAGTAGGTGGACTGAAAATATCATATTCATCATTGTAATCATCATATATTGGAGGTATAGTATCATCGTAAGCAATAGAATAGTTATCTTCCAAAGCCAGGGAACTAAAAAGATCATTTTCATAAAAACTAGCTTCCCCAAGCTTAGACATTTTCATAGAATTAGCAATAATGGTGTCCAACGAATTTATACTAACAACATTGCTATTAGTATGCAAATAAAGTTCAATAGGTTTTCTAATTTTCTCTTCAAACACTTCATGTCCTAAATCAAGATAAATACTATAAAGCTCTCTAATTTTGTTATTGTTTTCCATTAAGCCTAACTAGTGAAAACAAGAAACAAAAAGACAAAATTGCAGAATCTAAAGGAAATAACTTCGAGCACTCACACTGGAGGATGAGAGTACCTTTTACCTTACCTCCCCGGCAACGGCGCTAGAAAATACTTGCTTACGCGTGGTTGACGTGGGAGCTTCTTCTTGTTCTTTAGTCCCCGGCAACGGCGCCAGAAAATAGGTTGATGTCTACGCACTTCCATTCTTGTAGATAGTTGTTGGGCCTCCAAGTACAGAGATTTGTAGAACAGCAGCAAGTTTTACCTTAAGTGGATCACCCAAGGTTTATCGAACTTAGGAAGGAAGTGGTCAAAGGTATCCCCTCTCAAGCAACCCTGCAATCAAGATACAAGAAGTCTCTTGTGTCCCCAACACACCCAATACACTTGTCAGGTGTATAGGTGCACTATTTCGGTGAAGAGATAGTGAAATACAAGTGGTATGGATATAAGACAACGGTGCTAGAAAATAGCTTGACAGAAGGAAAAGACTAAAGACAAAAAGATGGAAGCAAGCAAACATGTAACAGATCTAATAGCAAATGGTGTTTCAGTGCTTAGAAACAAGGCCTAGGGATCATACTTTCACTAGTGAACACTCTCATATAAATATCTTCTCTTTATGATACTACTCTTAACTACTCTCCGGTTGAACACTCTAATCAATGGTAGGGCTATAACAGCACACCTCAAAGTTCGACCCCACACTATCACCTTGAGCACTAGATGGTTCAAAGAAACACCACAATTTCATAGAGACATCCAACTCCAAATATAACTCATAACAAGTATTTGTAAACTCTAGTCTAAGTGCCACCATGGTGTGCACACTGTCAACTTCACACACATGGGGATAGCAGAGATCTATTAAAGCACTTGAGTAACACGGTAGATCTACTTGATTACAAAGCTCATGATCTCAATATGATCATGCGTAGAGAGAGAGATGAACACATAGCTATCGGTAGAACCCTTAGCCTCGAGAGAGAACTACCCCCTCCTCATCATGGGAATCAGCAACAGTGATGGAGAGACGGTGGTGGAGATCGATGGAGATGGCTCCAGGGGCACTTCCCCGTCCCGGCAGGGTGCCAGAACAGAGGCTTTCTGTCCCCTAAATCTCCCCTTTAGTGGTAGCGGTGCTGCGGAACTTTTTGTGGCTGGAGGCTTGACGATTTAGGGTTTTCGCATTGGGAGGCATCTTATATGCGAAGAGGCAAGGTCGGTGGGCGGCCAGGGGGCCCACACCACCTGGTGGCGCGACCAAGGCTAGCCCGTGCCACCACATGGTGTGGCCACCCTGTGGCCCCTCCCCGTCTCGTCTTCTAGCTCTGTGAGTCTTCCGGTAAAATATCAACTTTGGCTTTTGTCCGGTCCAATTCCGGGAATATTGATTTTCTGACTTTCCTAGAACCAAAAACAGCAGAAAACAGGCAACCGGCACTGTGTCACTTGTTAATAGGTTAGTCCAAGAAATCATATGAAAAGTACTCCAAAGTGTGGAAAAAACATAAGAAAGTAGATACAAGCAAGCATGGAACATCAAAAATTATGGATACGTTAGCAACGTATCAGTCCCAACTGGTTCCTCATAGATTAGCCAGCTAAATGTATAATAGGGGCAAGTCCTAGCCGGTTCCTCACAGATTAGCAATTCTAGGCTGTTGGATCGAGGTCCCAGGGTAGATCTGGACCGTAGATTGTTGTTTGGTCTTATTTGCCCTCATCGGTAGGACTACTGTTGGTACCCCTGATTGCACACCAGTAAAACTGCCTGTACACTCGCATTGTGCTAGTGTTACTGGTCCCACTTGTCATCTTGTATTTTTTTCTTTTGGGGAAATTTGACTGGGGACCGATGGACAAGCATGGGCAGTGCCATGCCGCGCGGGGAAAAAAGAGGGAACCCTAAGCCCCCAAGCGCCACCCACACTCTACCATCCCCGCATGCCACCTCTCCTTCCTCCTCAGCTCCTCCTCCCTACTCGTCGCCGTCTCCGCCACCCTCCCGGGCCTCCCTTTCTCCCTGTCCTCCACCTCCAGCCACCAACTAGGGGCAGCACAAGAGGGCCTTTCTCGTGGCGGTGAGGAACAAAGGGGATTCCTTGCCAGCGGCTATGGGGAGCAGGGGTGCTAGGAGATGTCTGATATATTGCAAATGTATCTATAATTTTTGATGTTCCATGCTTGGTTTTATCCAGTTTCTTGTGTTTTGTCCACACTTTGGAGTACTTTTCATATGATTTCTTGGACAAACCTATTAACAAGAGCCACAGTGCCAGCTGCCTGTTTTCTGCTGTTTTTGGTTCCAGGAAAGTCAGAAAATGAATACTCGAAATTTGACGGGACAAAAGCCAAAGTGCCTATTTTTCTGGAAGTCATCAGATGCCAGAATACAAAACAGAGAAGGGCCAGAGGGCGGCCACACCACCTGGCCGCGCGGCCAGGCTGGACCCGCGCCCGGGGGGTGGTGTGGCCAGCCTAGGAACCCCCTCGGCCTCCCCTTCCGCCTATAAGATGTCCTCGGGATGAAAACCCTAAGGGCCCAATCAAAAATCCACAAAAGAGTCTGTAGCCGCCGTCATCTCCATCCCTAGTTCGGGAGGGATCTGAAGCTCTTCCCGGCACCCTGCCGGAGAGGGGAATTCACCCGGGAGGCCTTCTTCATCACCATGCAAGCCTCCGATGTGATGCGTGAGTAGTTCATCCTTGGACTACGGATCCATGTAGTAGCTAGATGGATGGTTCTCCTCCTTTGTGCTTTCATCTTTAGATCTTGTGAGCTCCGTTCATGATCAAGATCATCTATTTGTAATTCTGCATGTTGTGTTTGCGGGGATCCAATGGATATTGAGATGCTATTTCAGATTGATTATTGATCATATGATGTCTTTGCTATTTGTGATCTTGCATGCTTTCCGTTGTTAGTAGATATCTTGGCCAAGTAGATGCTAGAAACTCCAAGAGTTAGTATTTATGCTCGATAGTGGGTTCATGCCTCTGGTAATCTAGGGAAGTGACAGAAATCTCTAAGGTACTAGATGTATTGTTGCTACTAGGGAGAAAACATCAATCCTTTGTTCATAGAACAATCGTATTGTTTACTTTACACGTAGTTCGTAAAGCGATAATCTGTTGCTTGTAACTTAATACTGGAGGGGGTTCGGATGATAACCTGAAGGTGGATTATTAGTCATAGATGCAGTTGGATGGCGGTCTATGTATAATGTTGTAATGCCCAATCAAGTTCCAAAGGAGTCAAGATGATTAGTATATGCATGTATTACTTTCTCGATGTTTGTCAATTGCCCCGCTGTAATTTGTTCACCCAGCATGTTATCTATCTTAAGGAGAGCCACCTCTAGTGAACTATGGATCCCGGTCCTTTTCTTTACATACAATCTACAATCTTTTACTGCTTTGTGTTACTTTCTGAAAACTCTTACTTCTTTCCATTCGAGACGTTTAATCCTTTTTTTTCCGCAAAACACGGTGAGATTGACAACCTCATCGCAAGTTGGGGACAAAGTTCTGTGGTTGTGTTGTGCAGGTCTCCACGTTGCTACTAGCACCGGTAGTGCGCCCTGCCAAGGCTTAGCTAGCAACACCTTTGGGGTGTTTCCTTGCTCCTACTGGTTCGATTAAACCTGGGTTTTATAACTGAGGGAACTTGCTGCTGTGCTCATCATACCTTCCTCTTGGGGTTCCCAACGAGCTCTACATCATCATCGCTCCAGCATTTTTCTGGCGCCGACACTGAGCCATCAAGCATTTTTCTAGCGCCGTTGCCGGGGAGTCAAGGACATCTTCACAAGGGGAGTCCCTCACAACCAATCTCTTTACTTTGTTATTTTTGTTTTGCTTAGTTTCTTTTTGTTTTGTTTGCTTGTTTCTTTATCAAAAACAAAAAAAATTAGTTTTACTTGTTTGCTTTCTTATTTGAAAACACAAAAAATGACTACTCTTGAAAACACTAAGTTGTGTGACTTCACTAGCACCAACAACAATGATTTTATGAGCACACCTATTGCTCCACCTGTGCCTGAAGATACTTTCTTTGAGATAAAACCTGCTTTACTCAATCTTGTTATGAGAGAACAATTTTCTGGTATTGGTAATGAAGATGCTGCTTCCCATCTAAATAACTTTGTTGAACTTTGTGAGATTCAAAAGCATAGGGATATAGATGGTGATATTATTAAACTGAAATTGTTTCCTTTCTCTTTGAGAGGAAAAGCTAAAGAATGGTTGAATTCCTTAACTAGGAATAGTATTGATTCTTGGACTAAATGCAAAGATGCTTTTATTGGAAAATACTATCCTCCTGCTAAGATTATATCTATGAGAAGTGAAATAATGAAGTTTAAACAACTTGATAATGAGCATGTTGCTCAAGCTCGGGAAAGAATGAAATCTTTGGTAAAGAATTGTCCCACTCATGGATTGACTACTTGGATGATCATACAAACCTTTTATGCATGATTGAACTATTCTTCAAGAAACCTATTGGATTCTGCTGCTGGAGGTACCTTTATGACCATCACTTTGGGTGCTACAACAAAGCTGCTGGATAATATGATGGTTAACTATTCTGAATGGCATACTGAGAGAGCTCCACAAGGTAAGAAGGTAAATTCTATTGAGGAAACCTCCTCCTTGAGTGATAAGACTGATGTTATTATGTCTATGCCTGTTAATGGGAAAGCCCATATTGATCCAAATAATGTTCCCTTAGCCTCTTTGGTTGCTCAAGAAGAGCGAGTTGATGTGAACTTCATAAGAAATAACAATTTTGGCAATCATGCTTATAGGAGTAATTTTGCTAACAACAATTATAAGCCATAGCCTCCCAACAATGGTAATGCTTATGGAAGTTCCTACAAAAATAATAGGAGTGCTCCCTCTGAACTTGAAGTTATGCTTAAAGACTTTATTAGTAAGCAAACTGCTTTCAATAAAACTATTGAGGAAAAACTCTCTAATGCTGAAAGAAATATAGCTTCTTTGGCTGAAGCTCAATCTTCTTTGAATAAAATGGCTGCTAAACCTGAAACTAATGATAATCGCTTTGCAGCTACTAATGCTATACAAGTAAGAATTGATTAAAATGTTAGACTATTAGCTGAATTACATGCTAAGTGGGAAAGAGAAGATGAAATTGCTAGAAACATTAGTGTTTCTACTATCAGTACCATTAGTGTTAAGGCTAGTAATAGTTCTACCACTCTAGATGATAATTTTTGATTTTGATCTTGATGGTTGTAATATCTCTGAAGTTAATAAGTTCCTACAAAAGCTTGCTAAAAGTCCTAATGCTAGTGCTATGAACATGGCCTTTACAAAACACATTACTGATACTCTCATAAAGATTGAAGAAGAAAAGATGAAATTTAAAGCTTCTATTCCTATAAAACAAGAAGATGGTTGGGAACCCATCATTCATATGAAAGTGAATGACTTTGATTTCAAAGCTTTATGTGATCTTCATATTAGTGTTTCTATTATGCCTAGAAGGATTTATGATATGCTTGATTTGCCTCCACTTGAAGATTGTTATTTGAATGTCCCACTTGATGATAATGTTAAAAAGAAACTCATGGGGAGTCTTAATGATGTTCTTATTATGGTTAATAATGCCTATGTCCCCGTTGATTTCTATGTTTTGGATGTTGAATGCAATGCTTCTTGTCCTATTACTTTGGGAAGACCTTTTCTTAGAACTGTTGGTGCCATTATTGATATGAAAGAAGGCACCATTAAATATCAACTCCCACTCAAGAAAGGTATAGAACACTTACCTAAGAAGAGAGAGAAGATTTATTTTGCTTCTCCTATGAAAACAAAATTTGGTTTTAATGCTTCTTCATTTGAGAACACTTGATTCTTTTTTGCTTCTTATGCCTAACTTAAAGGCGTTAAAGAAAAGTACTTATTGGGAGATAACCTAAAAGTTTTAGATGAGTCTTAAAAGTTATTACCTCTGTAATAACCGCTCCTTATCCTTTTTATTTGCTTTTTGTGCCAAGAGTAACCTCTAATGAGAGAGAAGTAATGATTGAGAAAGTTGCTGTCCCGAAACAGATTTCTGTGCTTCACCGTAAAAATTCGTATAAAATATCTGAACGTCTTTTTGAGGCATGAATTTTTGTGCTGCTGCCCCAGGTTGTTATGTAACTTTCGTTAGTTCAACACTTTTTTATTTGAGCAACACAAGGTCTTCGAAAAAATTCGTATTTACCTGCTGGTCTGTTTTGATAGATTTCTGTCACTTTCTGCATTTGCTTCTTGTTGGTTTGTTTTTGAGTTTTTTTGGGGAATTGAGCTTTTTGAGGGAACTGTTACAGTATCTAGTGTTCTAATGGAAGTTTATTTGGTGTTAGAACTGAACTTTAAGACTTATTTATCTTGAGTGCACTAATGTTGCTAATAAAGATTGTGTGAAGTTTTGTATGAAGGAAAAATTTCAGGTGTATGGAAGGAATGAGTAATGAGATGAAGGATGTCATGCGTGTAACCCCAAGAAATATCCAAGAATTACAAGCGTCAAAGCTTGGGGATGCCCAAGGCATCGCATTCTTCATCAATAAAAATCCCAGGTTTCTTCCAAACGCTTCATTTTTATTGTTTCTTGTACAGTTGTGTTGTTCTTGGAGCGTCTTATTTTTTCGTTTTTGTTTTGGTTCTCTTTTGCTTTAGTTTGCTTAGTTTTTTGAATCAATTGGTTGGACCCCCTCTTTCATACATTGGTTTGCAAATAGTTTGGTTTGGTTTGGAAAAGAGTAGGAAAGTTCATACTTATGTATTAAAAAGAGCTCGTTTTTGACTGTGGCCTATGCTTTGTCATGCCGTGCTTGATATTGTTTTGGCTTTATGCTTAGTATTCTTTGCTGTAGCATGACTTGTTATAAACAATTGAGATTGCTTAATGTGCCTTGGATGAATCATGCGTTGTTTTTGCATATTAAAGCATAGTATAGTGGTATTCTCCTTTGATGCTTTATTTGGGTTGACTTGGCACATGCTCACACCATGTTATGACTATCTCAAGTCACCATAGCCTTTATGATCCTTTAGTTTTCAACTTGTAGTATCACTTTATGCTTTGATCAATGATGTTTTGTCGCTCTGCATGATTATGGCCATTATTGCTCTCTTAGTTTGTTGCTCCCAGTCTTTTGGTAGCCTCCACAACAAAGTATGAGTTCCACTCATGCATCCAACTCCCTAAACCAAGTTATTCCAAAGAGTCCACCATACCTACCTACTAGCATATGCTATTCCAAGTATATTCATGTTTTTGTTTACCTTCCAAATTAAACTTGTTATGAGAAAACTAGTGATTAAATCTCTCACGAACTTGATGGCACACTTTACTTTTCTTGCCCTTAATAAACTTGAACCATTGTGTCGTCTATGTTGTATATGCTTGCACTTATTGAATAAACTGGTTGGACCTCCTCTTTCATACATTAGTTTTCAAAAAGTTTGGTTTGGATTGGAAAAGAGTAGGAAAGTTCATGCTTAAGTGGTAAAGAGAGCTTATTTTTGACTGTGGCCTATGCTTTGTCATGCCATGCTTGATATTGTTTTGGATTTATGCTTAGTATTATTTGTTGTAGCATGACATGTTATAAACAATTGAGATTGCTTAATGTGCCTTGGAAGGATCATGCATTGTTTTAGCATATTAAAGCATAGTATTGTGGTATTCTCCTTTGATGCTTTATTTGGGTTGACTTGGCGCATGCTCACACCATGTTATGACTATCCCAAGTCACCATAACCTTTATGATCCTTTAGTTTTCGACTTGTAATATCACTTTATGCATTAATCAATGATGTTTTGTCGCTCTGCATGATTATGGCCATTATTGCTCTCTTAGTTGGTTGTTCCTAGTCTTTTGCTAGCCTCCGTAATTAAGTATGAGTTCCACTCATGCATCCAACTCCTAAAACCAAGTTATTCCAAAGATTCCACCATACCTACCTATTAGCATTTTCTATTCCAAGTATATTCATGTTTTTATCTACCTTCCAAATTAAACTTGTTATGTGAAAATTAGTGATTAAAGCTCTCACGAACTTGATGGACACTTTACTTTCTTGCAACTAATAAACTTGACCCATTGTGTCCATCTTTCTTGCGTATATGCTTGCACTTTATAAGTTGAAATTAGAAGAACCATGTATCATGGGGAACGCTTTCAACATTGCACTTGTACTTTGTACCCCGTTGATATCATATTCTTTTGCTTACAGATCCCGGCGGTGTGAAATAAGAGTGGAACTTGTGAGATCATGGAGTTTGTATGTGTGTTAGAGAAACGCATGGGCCGCTAGCCTAAGCCATGCCTAATCATGGTGGAAACTTGCATTATCACCATAATGAGCACTCTATGAAGCATCCTCAATAAAAACCTATGCAAATAGCAAATAAAAAGATCACTGAGATGCTCATTGTCTGCTTGGCTTGTCATTTTGATTATGGGAAAGCTCCCGTATCATGTGCAAGGGGTACCCCGTTGGCGGTTCTTAATGATACACATGTACTTACAATGACAAGAGCTTGCTCGTGACTAAAGTTGAGTAGCATGAGGTTCGGTCTTTGTAAGTAAGGGGCATGAGATTTCGGTTTATAACTTGTCAAGCATATCCTCTTAGTTGTGTCACTTTAACCTTAATCACCTTAAAGATGCTTATGATAGGGGCAATGAGAGCTGAAAGCTATAAGTACCATAATTTTTGGAAGCTCTTTATGAGACTTGAATCCCTACTTCCTTCTATAAAGGCCTTTCTTCCACCATTATGTTGAGTCTCCACCTTGTACCTTTATGCACCTACTTTGAGAGCATAGTGGTCATTCTTAGTTCTATGTGCATTGTCCCAAGACTAGTTGATTGATGCATAACTTGATATAGCTTGTTTTAAACTATTTGTATCTAGTCACTCTTATGAACTTTGAAGGTGTCCTATGCATTTATATTTGCTACTCTATGAGGGACAAGCTGGATACTATTATTCTATGATTTCTTTATGTGAAACAAACAAACGTCTTGCAAAGCATTGTTATTCATGAATCTTTTGTTTGTGCCCTTTCATGTTGCATCATAGTTTCTTTGTCTTATTGCTAGAACTTTGTCTTTCATGTTATGATTGAAGTACTATGATCCCAGCTTTGAATGTTTTATAAATACTTTGATCAAGTCTTTGATGGTGCATGTCACCTCAAAAATTATTCTTTCTTTTTATCAGTTACCTACTCGAGGACGAGCAGGAGTTAAGCTTGAGGATGTATGTCGCCCAGCCGAAAGGGGAGGGAAGCTGTGGGAGCTCATGACCCCAGCCGTCCTTGTCATCGGCTCCACCCCTTTTCTCCCCATGGCCGACCTCGAGATGCCCAACACATGCAACTACCACATCCATCCCCGATAGACACGGACCAGCATCGCCACGGGAATCCCCGTGGGGATTTGTGGCTTGCGGCTATGGGGATTAGGTGACCTGGGGGAGGTCGCGGCCCAGCCAGCGGCATAGGGGGCCTGGGGGAGGTCGTGGCGCAGTCGGCAGCGGATGTGACCTGGCAGGCGCGTGGAAGAGTTTCTCGGAGGGGAGCGCATGGATTTTTTTTGAAACCGGCGGCGTGGAGGAGGCCGCTGATGGCGTTGGTGCTGTATGATTCGTCGTCGATGAGTCCCCAATTTCATTTTGTACGTTTGGTATATTTGATTTGTGCTCACCTTCTGGATGCAGCAACTGGCAGCGGACTACAACCCGTGTGCTAGGCCGTCATGGGTGCTGGGTGGAGGCCGGTGGAGTTCTTCTTCCTAGGAGGTCGACCATGGAGTTCTTCTTCCCGATAGGTATGCCATGGAAACGGAGTCCTTCATTCAACGCGTTCAATGAGGTTTTGCTAAGCCTCTAATCCATTTGGCTTCTTAGTTATGGCATTAAATTTTTCTTGGTTTCTAAACTTTTCACCTTTTGGATTTGGCTTGCCTGTTGTGACATGGCCGTGTTCTTGCTGCAGACCAAGATGAAGATGCTAAACCTTCAGATCAGTGATCTTGGGAGAGGTTTCTTTTCCTACCGAATTCAAGAGGAATGGCTAGAATGGCTGACGTGAAAAACTCTCTTACATGCATACCATTTTTTTTGAATTTTGATAGTTAAAATCATCTGTTAATGTTTAATTTCCAGTAGCACTAATATTTTTGTTGAAGCAGTTCACTTCTACATATATAATATATATGCGTAACAATATGGCTGTTTGCAAAATACTACATCTGTTCCAAAATAAGTGTCCGAGTTCACGACACTTATTTTTGGAATAGAGGGAGTATAGATCTAAATCAGAAAAGTATGTATTGATTGGTTTAAAAATAGGTACAATTTGAACTTATTTATTGTTAAAACTTCCACTGCACTGTCCGTGCTACAGTTATTGGCTTTTCTCCAAGAAATGCTAGCCAAACCCATGAAGAACACTTGTTTCTTCAAAATGCAAATGACAGTCTAACAAATGATGTTCAGTTGCAGGTAATTATACTAAATTTTTATTTTGGTTTGATTACTTACCTTGATTTCAATAAAGCGTTTATCTGCTTGTTTTTGTATTGCTCAGATTGTTTCTTCCTTGAGAATCATTCCAGAGTATGTCTTTGTTAGTGAACCATCCCGAAGCACATGTATGCAATGGAAACTCTAAATTATTTGCATAATAGAACAAATTTCCTTCTTGTACTTTATGTTCTAATGTATCTGTGTACAAAATATTATCTGTCAGTGGTGGTCCATGTTTCCTAGATGCATCTACCAATGACACACATGTGGTGCAAATAGTTCAAAAAGAGGGAAGGCACTATGTTCCCAGTTGGTTCTTGGTGCTAGAGGCTTAGGCAGTGATTTTATGACAATTTGGGACATTGGCCTTTCTTCTAGAGTAGCTGACAAGTTCTCTGGTATATTTCTTTGTCACCTTTCTTTCCTGGTTTTTTCAATATTCATTTCCTTATGTCAACCAAGTGTCTTTTATAAGTTTTTTAATTGTATGCGGAGTTATATGCTATTACAGGCTAGAGTTGCAAATGTTGACTGGATTCAGATTTTGTCAGAATAGCACATCAACGTTATGGTACAATGATATCCTCTCTTTGATGCAAATCTTATTTTCTTCAGATGCTAAATCTTTGTGGTTAATTTCCATTGACACCTTGTTTTGTTTCTATGAAGGAACCACAAGAGAGTTTCAACTTTTAGCTGGAACCCAAGATGAAATCAAGTGGTATCAAAGATCCAAAGCACAATTCATATTGGAAGGCGATAGTAATACAAGATACTTCCATATAGTGGCTAATAGCCGTCATAGAAAGAAGTATATACATACGCTTCATCAAGATGAAGGCACAATTGAGGGCCAAAATAAAATGAAAAAATACATAACAAAATATTATAAAACCCTGTTCAGACCACCGGAGGAAGCAAATATTTCTCTAGATGAGTCTCAAACAGTTGTTATCCCTCAGGTATCCAACGAAGAGAATGCTTTCTTGATGGCTCCCTTCATAGAAGAGGAAATAAGAAATGCAATCTTTGAGATGGAACATAATAAAGCCCTCGGGCCAGATGGATTACCAACAGAGTTTTACCAAACCTTTTAGGATATTATCAATGATGATATGCTTGAGTTGTTCAGTGAGTTCCATAAGGGAAAACTCGAACTGTTCAAACTAAACTTTTGTGAAATTATTCTATTGCCTAAAGTTAAGGATGCAGAACGGATTCAACAATACAGACCGATTTGTCTGCTTAATGTTAGCTTCAAAATATTCACCAAGGTGGCGACCATTCGCCTAAATTTGGTAGCAGACATTGTGGTAAAGCCAACGCAAACTGCTTTTATGCAAGGACGTTACATACTCGATGGAGTAGTGACCCTAACACAAACTACTTTTATGCAAGGACGTTACATACTCGATGGAGTAGTGACCCTTCATGAAACAGTACACGAGCTGCACCGAAAAAACATGAACGGCGTGATTTTTAAAATTGATTTTGAGAAGGCCTATGATAAAGTCAAATGGCCTTTTCTTTTTCAAGTTCTTAAAATGAAAGGCTTCTCCCCAAAGTGGCGTGCTTTAATCCGAAACTTTGTACAAAGGGGTAGTGTTGTCATAAAAGTCAACGATGACATTGGTACCTATTTCCAAACAAAGAAAGGACTACGTCAAGGTGATCCACTTTCCCCAATGTTATTTAATATCGTGGTTGATATGTTGGCCATTTTGATAGAGAGAGCCAAAAGCGATGGGCAAATCGCTAGTAGTGTACCGCATCTAATTGATGGGGGTATTTCGATACTACAATATGCTGACGACACAATACTTTTTGTGGATCATGACCTCGAAAAGGCAAAGAACCTGAAGTTAATACTATCAGGGTTTAAGAAACTATCAGCACTAAAAATAAATTTCCATAAAAGTGAATTGTTCTGCTTTGGAGAAGCAAAAGAATCAATGAAGCAATATACCGAATTATTTGGATGCGAACAAGGACAATTTCCAATGACGTACTTGGGAATCTCGATTCATTATCAGAGACTCACTAATGTGGAATGGAAATCGGTGGAGGAACGACTACATAAACGTCTAAGCAGCTGGAAAGGAAAACTCCTGTCAGTTGGTGGAAGACTAGTTCTGATTAATTCCGTCCTCACCAATAAGGTCCTATATATGCTATCCTTCTTCCAGGTGCCAAAAGGAGTTTTACAGCGGTTAGATTATTACCGCTCAAGATTCTTTTGGCAAGGAGATTCGGAAAAGAAAAAATATATATTGGCAAAATGGAATGTAGTATGTCGTCCAAAAGACCAAGGAGGGCTTGGCATCCATGATCTCGAGGCCAAAAATACCGCACTACTAGGAAAATGGTTGTCTAAGCTATTAACCGAGGAGGGTGTATGGCAAACCCTCTTGAGAAGGAAATATATAGGCTCAAAAGCGTTATCCTAGATATGTTGGAAATCAGGGGATTCACACTTTTGGGCTGGTCTAATGCATGTGAAATATTCCTTCTTCCGGCTTGGATCTTTCCTTATTAAGGATGGTTCGGAGATTATATTCTGGGAGGACTCCTAGTTAGGGAATTTACCTCTCATGGAACAATATCTGGCTTTATACAGTATATCGCCTAACAAGAGTGATACAATTGCTGAGGGGTGTTAAGTACCTCTCCTCCTAACGTGACTTTTAGACGGGACCTTGTTGGTGCACGTCTTGCCTCTTGGCATGCTCTACAAGGGCGGTTAGCAACTGTACAACTAACCAATGAGCATGATGAGTTCCGTTGGAATAATATTCTAAGTCGATTCCATGTATAAAGCATTACTACATTCAGATACACCGGTACATAAAAACAAACACATCTGAAAGATGAAGATTCTATTGAAGATTAAAATTTTCGCTTGGTATCTCCGTTGTGGTGTGATTTTGACAAAAGATAATCTAGTTAGATGTAACTGGCAAGGAAGTACAAAATGTTGTTTCTGCCATCACGACGAAACTATCAAACATTTATTCTTTGAGTGCCAGTTCGCGTGGTCTATATGGTCCGCCATCCAAGTAGCCTCAAGTTTGCATCCACCATGCTCAGTAGCCAATAGTTTTAGAAACTGGTTGCATGGTATAGATAACATGAACATGATACATATAAGGGTGGGAGCGATTGCATTATTATGGTGGCTGTGTAGAAATAATAAGGTTTTTAATGCTAAAATGTCTTCCTCCATGCAGGTAATTTATCACTGTGCATACTTACTCCGGGAGTGGTCTACTCTACAAAAACCGCAACACCGTGTCCTTTATATGGAGGTGTGTTCGTGATTGGAGCAATTGGCGAAAGAAGTTTTTACCCATCATGTGTGGCAGGATAGTTTGCGGATTGAACCTCCTCCACCATAGGCATCTCTTATAGTTTCATGTATACTAGGATTTTCCTATAAGACTGTTCACCTCTACCCTCTGTTCTTTTCTTTTGACTGTGTGCATCTTAGCTATGCAGAGGCTGGGTGTGGCTATCTTTGATTGTATCATCTTGATGTAAACATTGGAGTCTAATAAAAAGCGCCTTTTATCAAAAAAAAGTTGGTGCCACTACAACTATACTTTAATCTCTCCTGTTGTTTGTATGTGTTAGTATTAATTGTTGCACTCTTTAATCGTGAAAATCTGACTACTCCACTTGGACACTTTGACTTTAATATTAATATCAAGTTACCTGAGCAAACTCAAAATTTTGTTCTGTGTAATCTTACAAAATATCCTCTTTATCTTTAGGTGAGCTCATATTATACATGGTATGAGCAAATTTTACATGAAATTTACAGAGATAGCAGGCCCACTTTTATAGATAGATAAAGCCACTTTATTTTATCCGTTTATGGATTACCGCCTCAGCCTTTTTATTTGGTCTATTCTGAAAATAGTATTGTCTGCAAAATCTGATCACTAGAAGCGTGTTAACGCCTAAAGGGAATGCATGTGAAATTAAATTCGTGACGATGAATCCATTGTGGTTACCAACTATTTAGTGCTTCGTACACACACATAGGTACTGTAGAAGGAAGATGAGGGAAATCAAATTAGTAAGGCTATTTATTTTCTCAACAATCTGCTTTTTTCCTTTCTTAACCATCAGAAGGATATTTATGGTTTTTAGGAACTTATCTACTTTGATACTATAGACCACTTTAATGAAGGTTCTACAAAACAGCTTGTTGGTGTATAAGCTTTAAAATGACTTTAATGAAGGTTCTACAAAAGAGCTTGTTGGTGTATAAGCTTTAAAATGGTTTTAATAAAAACTGGTGTAATATATTTGATGATACCTTTCCATGGCCATCCTAAATATTTTCTACTCCATGTGTTCCGCAAAAGTTGACAACAATTTTGATGATTTATTTTATTTCTCTATGTGGGGTTACAAAAGCTCATGCTAGGCCCGTAAAAATGTTCATGTTAGATTAGATTGATTGATATCACTGAAATGTCAATTGATGCATATCCTTGTCATTTATTCAGTTGTGGATCAGTGTCTCCTGCAATTAATTGTTTTACGTGAGGGTGATTTATGACATGGAACATAGGTACTTTAACCGCCCTCTGCGTTGTTCTCTGGCCGGTGGCCCTAGCCTTGCCATTGTCCACCGCTCGGCGAGATCTGGTGGATTGATCCTGGGTTGCCATCCGTCTCCTGGGCGGGGCAGGCTGGGGATTTCATGTGGCGGCACCTCGAGCTCTGGCGTGCTCGTCTGCCTGGCGCCTCCTTGTTCGCCGATGGGTACTGCGTGCAATGCGCTATGTCCGTGCTCGGGTTTCGTCTCCGCCAGTGGCAGACCCAGGGAAAAAAGAGACTGGGGGCACACATGTATAGAATAATGACCAATATTTTTTTTGAAAAGGAAAAATCATCAACACATAACTATATATATAGCAGTCTTCTCATAATTCATAAAATAGTTCATCCAATAGCAATATGACAACAAACATACCTTTTTGGACAAAAAGACAGATATCCAAATATTTCATAGGTTGCAAAATGGTGAATATTATTTGTATTCCAGATAAATGTTGGTACCTGCAAATGGAACACACATGTTAGGATCAGCTATGCAAATATTAATGGAGGTGATAAAAATAGACCAAGTGTAAGATATTAAATCATTACATTTCATTTCTCCCACGGCGATTTTTCATCTTATGGAAACGGTCAACAATCGTTTCACTAGTAACGGTCTCAAGCAATCCCTTTTCCACAAAGCAAATCAGGCTATGGCTCAAATAATCATCACCAATTTTGTTACGCAAAGCATTCTTCACAATCTTCATAGCTAAAAAACATCTCTCTATGGTGGCAGTGGCAACAGGAAGTGTTAGTACTAACTTCAAAAGCCTAAACACGAAAGGATATGATAGATGCTTCCTTTTATCAACCATGAGCTTAGCTAAATCACCAATACTGTCCACGTTAGAGAACCTTGTATCATGTAGTATATTATCTATATAGAGAGCAAGTTCATGCTCGAGAGTCACCATCTCTTTGTGATTGAAGTCACCGGGATAAAACTTAGCTAACTTCACCAACTTCTCCTTATCAAACTGACCAAATAGATCACTTGGGCTCAAAGAGGACATACATTAAAGTAACTCATAATTTACCTCGTTGAATCTATCATGGAACTCTTTTCCTAACATATCCAGAACAGCAAAGAAACAATCAACACGGTAATGATGTTCATTGTTAATGCCGGTCTTCTGTCTTGGTTTCTTTGGGTTCACATAGTCACTTTTCATATCGAGTATGGAGATGTCATGCTTCTCACAGAAACGACTTACCTTCTCCATAAGAGAATTCCACCCCTCATTTGTTCTAAGCTTTTCTAGTTCCCGCTTAGTGGATTCCACATCTGAAATAGCATTTACAATATCTTTATCCTTTCTCTGTAAGGCTTTTGATAGCCTATTTGTGAAAGCTAATATCATCATCATCATATGTAAGAAAAATGCAGAATCAAAAGTTTGGAAGTATTTGAGAAGACCATTAGCTTGACGCCTCTTTCCGGAATCTGTACCATCTTTCTCAACATATTCTAGTACTTTAACTACTGATGAGAACATCTTTGACAAACCCAACAATGTTCTATAATGGGAATTCCATCGAGTGTCTCCTGGTCTTTGAAGTGATAGCTCCTGATTTAGTCAAATTCCTGTAGCAATCTCTCCACAACCAATTGCTTTCCTTAATTCCTCTCGATGGTGTTCTCTAAGTTGGTCTTTTCTCTTGCAAGATGCTCCCACAACATTCAATAAAACTGGTATCATATCAAAGAAATCTCCGACATCAAATATGTTCTTGGCAATAGCGAGAACAACCAAGTTGAGTTTATGGGCAAAACAGTGTATATAATATGTTGATTTGTTCTCACTCATAATTTTTGATTGTAAACCATTAAACTCACCCGACATGTTACTTGCTCTGTCATATCCTTGGCCTCTAACTTGCTTTAGACTTAAACCAAGATCTAAAAATAAGAAATCTATGCAAGACTTGAGATGAGAAGATGTTGTCTCCTCCACATGAACAACACCGACAAACTTTTCTTGGACCAGCCCACATTTATCAACATACCGGAGAACTACAACCATTTGTTCTTTGTCGGAAACATCTCGACACTCATCTACCGATAAGCTGAACACACCATTGCCAATTTATTACATCATATAACCCAACATTTCTTTTGCAAAGCACTCAACAATATCTTTCTGAATTTTCGGAGACGTCATTTGATTATTATCTGGAGCATTTTTGAAAGCCATGGCAACAACATCATTCTGCTTAATAGTGTAGTCAATCATCTTCTTATAATTCCCTTTATTTTTAGAATCTTTTGATTCATCATGGCCGCGAAAAGACTGTCCTTGATGCAACAAGTGTCGACAAACATCAATTGCAGCATTTAAACGGATGAGATGCTCATTCTTTTCCATTTCACTTTGTTTATGTAAGGCTGCACGGATAGATTGATCTTGTTTTAATAGATCATCCCAGTCTTTTAGTGCCCTATTGTGAAAGCTATTGCGGTCACCAACATGAGTCACCAATCTTTCTGAATTCTTCCAAGTGTTCCATCCTTCTGCTCCAAATGCATCATGCCCATAATGGTTGTCTTTAACATTGTCTCGAAATAGATAACATCATAAGCAATAGGCTTTGTCTATCTTCTCGCTATACTCTATCCAATTAGCATACCGATCAAACCAATCAGGATTAAATCTCCTCTTGCTCTTATTCTTCTTCCCAATCAGCTTGTATGGAAACTTAAAACCGCGCGGCTGATGAGGTCCCCAAGTTAAATACTTTCTCCTGATCTGGTCGCACTGATTGGGGTGATAATCTGCCATTCTCTTCCTTTTAGATGGATCTCGAGGAAGCTTATCCAGATCAATTAGTTCAAGAACAACAGAATTATGTCTCGGTGCAGCTCTTGGTTCATTTGGTGTTGAACTCTCTATAGTAGTACTATCGCTGGGTTGATATTTGTTGGTGTTGAACTCTCTATATTTGTAGTTGTGCTGGTGGGGTTAATATTTGCTGGTCTTTTAATCAAATACCTCTCCATCTTTTTCTTCTTCCCTGCCAAATTGTTGAAAGACTACCAGTATAAGGTCACCGAGTCCTGAGTACAGTTCATATGCTAGTAGTAGCAGGTAAGCAACTAACTAACTAAAAACATTAGTACATTAGCAGGGACTGTTAGTCAGACTAGCCGGATTGCATTGCTAGAAAATTCTCAAATGCTAAAAATTGGGTCACGGGTAGTATACTTGTGCTATAAAATTAAATAAGGGCCACCGTATTCAGGGGCGGGCCTAGAGTTTTAAGAGCGGGTATTCAAAATATATAAAAAGTTGTGTGTAAAAAATGTTTATAAAAAATATCAAAAGAAAAATCAAGCCATGGAGGTTTGAACCCAAAACCAAAAGGTACAACAGATTATTCCTAACCACTTGACCTACTTTATCCTTTGTTACATTATAAGATAGTTAGTTTTTTGTATATATACACTACATAAAATTCACATATCAAAATTTTGCCAAAATATTTTGGGTATTCAACTGAATACCCTTGACTTGAGCTGGGCCCGCCCCTGCCGTATTAGAAAGGATTCACTCCTTGATTTGGCATGGAAAAGATCAAGAGATTCAGAATAGAAACTACTAGAGTATTAAAAATTGAAAAGGCCTAATTTATCCATGAGACAATTGCTTATTTACCTGGGCGTATATTTGGGGACGAGGCTCTCGCTGCACAGCCGCGGCAGAGGCGGCGCCGGCCGGCCGGGCAGACGGCAGACTGGTGGCAGAGGGCGACCATGATTGTCGAAGAAGTTGAGCCACCGACGCCTGTCGTGTTGCACTGTTCTCCGGAGACAAAGGCACGAAGCGGCAGAGTTTTCGGCAGGCGTTACTCGATCGATTGGGAAAGTCCTGGAGACTGAGACTGCAGATAGGCACGATCAGTCCTGGGCCTATGGTTGAGAAACTGGCCTTGCAAACCTCTGACCGGTCATTCTTTTTTTTATCAGGCTTTGACAAATAATGAAACAAGGCTGGGACGGAGGGACCGGGGGCATGGGCACTGAGCTGACCGGGGGCATTGCCTTAATCCTATCGGATATTGATAGGTAAGACTGAATATTGAGTGAGGGCCAGTGCCCACACTAAGCATACGTGCGTCCGCCCCTCCGCCCGCCTCACTCTTCTGCTCCTCCCTGCCTAGCCTCGGCCGTTCCGCTCCTTGCTCGCCTGTTTCGTTCTATAAGTTGTTTTTTTTTCCATTGTAGCTTTTGAATAGAATTGCGGCGTTTCAACTGAATTAACATATACAAGACTCGAAACGAGCAAGGTTTGTGGCTCTTGCTGTGGTTTGTTTGATTTATACCACGAGATTCAAGATTTTTATTACCCTTTTTTGGGTACCAAATGCCTTTTTTCATGTTATAGACGGTAATGTTCTTTATTAATTCCCATCCTATTGTCATATTTGGTCGTGGTCTAGACCGGAGCAGCAGTATATTAATTCACGGACGGACGAATTCTCAGAAGTTGCTGGAGGATGGCTCGTAGGTTGCATCCTCTGCTTCTCCCCTGGTTGTTGGAGGATGGCTCGCAGCAGCGTGGACCATTTGGAGCGGGAGAGATTCTCCTTTTCTTCTCTTTTTCTCTTTAGTTCTTTCTTCTTCTATCTATTTATGATTCTCTATTGTTTGTTTGCATATGGGTGAGGTACCGATGGTTTTCTTGAAATTTTCAGGGCTATTTTTGGATGAAGGCTATGATTACTTAAAAGTTAAAACTTCTGCGCTTTGGTTTTCTTGCAGCACTGATGACAAGACACACATCCATGAGGGCTAAGCCGGAGCGTTGGCACTGTACCCTCAGAGATCGACGGTGCGGCGTCACTGATATGGTGACAAAGAGTGGACATATAAGAAGAAAAGAAGGCAACTACGCACTCAAGTTTTTTTTATCTTCATCTAAGGTCATGAGTCATCTCTCTTCTCCCCATCAAAAATTCAACATTTATGAATGTTGATCGAAAGTAATTTATCTATGTTAAAGCTTCGTGTTACAGTATCATCCATAATCTTTAGGTTATAATTTATTGTTTTTTCGTTTTTCTAGGCGGCTGCATTTTACTTTAATATTTTTTATCCATCTTGCAAAGAAGCAACCTTTTTGCTGATACAATCAATTAGGTAGAACCTGATATCAAATACTTTATCTAGGCAGAAGGTTTCATTGAAGGATCGGTGGTAATTTCCAGTAGCTCCAGTAGAGAAATAGTAGGTACATCCAGTAACGTGTCTAGGCATGTGATGTATTATAAGCTATATACAATTATAAGCTATATACACATTGTGCCAAAACTCAGTTATGTAGAGCAGCTGCTGGTTCATTGGACTTCTTGCTAGAGTTGTTCACAAGCGCTCGAATGTGATGCCATGATGAAGACTGATTTAGAAAGCTTGGTTACCAAGCTCTAGAAAAATAGCTCACACACCAACCAAGTCAGAGGTTACTTCAGTATGAAGATTGTTATCTCATCGTGCCTTTTTTCAGTTTATTCATATCTCCCAAAGCAACATCAGAAAGGAGCATCCAAACCATTTTGGTTTTTCTGTTCAGTTAGATTTATATGGGCTGTGGTCCATGCAGGCAGCCCATCTAGTCTAATAAATCCTGAAATCTTAAGGCCCATCTATTATGGCAGCTTGGGAGCTCTATTGGAGATAAAGTTTAGTCCCACATTGCTAGTTGGAAGAGATTTGGACCAGCTTATAAGGTGAGCCGTTTCACTCCCACTAAGTGAGTGAGAAGAGAAGTAGTCCACGCGCACTCCTCCTCCTCCGCCGCCCGCCTCGCCTCGCTCGCACACGCGTCACATTTTGTGAATCGAGTTCGAGTTAGAAACTCGTTTTGTGAAAGACTAAATTTGTTGCTTGATGCACCAACTGTTGGGTACGTGTCAACATTCGTGTGCATGTTTGACGCGTGTCCTTGTCTTCCAACGCGTGGCGACTCGGTCGGCTCACCTCCCAGGCTATAGAGCGAGAGACAGACAGATCTAGACAAGTCTAGTTCTTTTTTCAGTCTCTCTCGCTGTGTGTTCCTCTTACTGCGCTGCTCTCTAGGCTTCTCCATCCCGGCGGCTGCGTGCACTGCTGTCCGGAAGAGCAGGCCTCCGAAACCCCGTCCATTGAGATCCTGCACCGGAAGACAGACGATAAGGTTTTTGGGGAGCGTCTCGGTGCGACTGCTCGTCTCCTTTCGTGTGTTCTTCTTCGGCAACCGGCGACCTCATCAACACCATGGGCGACAACAACAATGAGCAAGGTGCTGCTGCGGTGACGACCTTCCTGGTCAACCTGTACGTGTTATTCTTCTCTTTGTATATACTAGTTCTTGCTAGATTTTCAGATCTACTATATGTGGTTGTTTGACTGCATGTGTTTAGATCTGTTAGTGCTTACATAATGTTGATTTTGGTAATTAATCTCATAGAAAAATTGCCTAATATTCCAACAATCCAAAAACCTTATTTATTTAGGCAATTTTCGTCATCTGCCTTTGCTGCTTCGCTGGAACCGAACCCTTTTACGGGTGCTAATTTTATGAGATGGCAAGGGAAAACCCTCTTGTGGCTCACTGCTATGGGCATAGAAAAATTGCAGATGGCACTCCTAGAGGTCTGCTTATTCTCGAGGAAGAGAGAGCGTTCAGGGAGGCCACTGTACTTTTTGTTGACTCTGTACTCAGTGTGCTTGGAGACAAGTTGGTTGATGCATATTTGCATATTCGTGATGCCAAGGAACTGTGGGATGCGCTGGACGCTAAGTTCAGTGATGCCGATGCCGGTGGTGAACTGTATGCTATAGAGCAGTTCAATGACTATAAGATGGTTGAAAACCGATCTATAGTAGAACAGGCTCATGAGCTACAGACCATGGAAAAGTAAGTCGAACTCCTCAAGTGTGTGCTTCCGGACAAGTTTGTCGTGGGATGCATTGTCGCTAAGCTTGAACTTTGCCACTTCTCTGAAACATCAGAGGCATGAGCTCTCTCTTGAGTACCTAATTGGTTCTCTAGATGTTGAAGAGAAGGCGAGGGCAAAATACAAACACACTAGTGGAACCAAGGGACATTCTGCTGCCAATATGATACAGAAAAATACCCACAAGTCCAAGGGAAATAACAAAGTCTGCCAGACTACCAACTTCAAGAAGAAGAAGGGGCAGAATAAGGAAAAGAAAGAACCTTGCTGGGTGTGTGGCGAGATTGGCCATTGGGCTCATCGTTGTCCACAGAAGAAAGGCAAGAAGGGTCAGGCTGGATAGAGTTCTAAATCTTTCAACATGGTCATTGGCAATACTGATACAGGAACTTCAGGTTCTGGGTACGGTAATTTATTACCTACTGTTTTTTCAGTATTTCAACCCATAGAATGGTGGGTTGATACGGGTGCCAATGTCCATGTGTGTACTGAGATTTCCATGTTAACTTCTTATCAGGCTCAAGATTCCTCAGTCATGATGGAGAATAGGTTACATGTTATTGTTCTTGGTGCTGGCACGGTAGATCTGAAGTTTACTTCGGGCAAGATCGTACAATTGAAGAACATTCAGCATGTCCCTTCTATAAAGAAGAATCTCGTTAGCGGATCCTGTCTTCTCAAAGATGGGTTTAAGTTGGTATTTGAGTCCAATAAAGTTGTACTATCAAAGTATGGAACTTTTGTTGGAAAAGGCTATGAATGCGGAGGGATGTTCTGTTTTTCATTGGTAGACTTCTGTGATGATGTAGTGAACCATGTTTGCACTACTAGTGATGAAACTAATGTTTGGCATTCACGACTTTGTCATATTAATTTCGGTTGTATGTCGCGGCTTGCTGGTATAAGTTCAATTCCGAAATTTACTATTGTCAAAGGCTCTAAGTGTCATGCTTGTGTGCAAGCAAAACAGCCTCGCAAGCCTCACAAGCCTGTAGAGGAGAGAAACTTGGCACCTCTAGAGCTCATACACTCAGATCTATGTGAGATGAATGGTGTGTTGAAAATTAGTGGAAAGAAATATTTCATGACTTTGATTGATGATTCCACTAGGTACTGTTATGTATATCTCTTGAAAACTAAAGACGAGGCTTTTGATTTCTTTAAAATCTATAAAGCAGAAGTTGAAAATCAACTTGAGAGTAAGATCAAAAGAATTTGGTCTGATCGTGATGGCGAGTACTTTTCTAATGAGTTCAATTTATTCTGTTCGAAACATGGTATTATACATGAGAGGACGCCTCCCAATTCCCCTCAATCCAATGGGATTGCTGAGAGGAAAAACCAGACGCTAATAGATTTGGTTAACGCCATGTTAGACACTATCGGTTTATCCAAGGAATGGTGGGGGGAGGCTATATTGACTTCGTGTCATGTCCTAAACCGTGTTCCAACTAAGAATAAAGAGATTACTCCATTTGAAGAATGGGAAAAGAAAATGTTAACACTCTCTTACTTACGAACTTGGGGTTGTTTGGCAAATGTCAACGTGCCAATCAACGAGAAGCGTAAACTTGGACCGAAAACTGTGGATTGTGTCTTTCTTGGCTATGCTTCTCACATCATTGCCTACAGATTTCTTGTGGTGAAATCTGAAATGGACGACATGAGTGTCGGTACCATTTTTGAATCAAGAGATGCTACATTCTTTGAGGATATATTTCCTATGAGAGATATGCCTAGCATATCTAATAAGGAATATGATCCAGTTTCTGAACCTGAAACTCCCATAGAGACTGATGAACAATCAGATAATGAGAGTTTAGGTTCGGATGAGGGTGACAATGAAGCTCCCACAAGGAGCAAGAGACAAAGGACCGCAAGGTCTTTTGGTCATGATTTCATTGTGTACCTAGTGGATGACACTCTCACTTCTATTTCAGAAGCTTTTGCATCTGCAGATGCAGACTACTTGAAGGAAGCAGTTCATAGCGAGATGAATTCCATCTTGGCTAATGGAACGTGGGAGATATCTGAACGTCCGTATGGGTGTAAACCTGTAGGATGTAAATGGGTATTTAAAAAGAAGCTTAGGGCTGATGGTACTATTGAAAAGTACAAAGCTCGGCTTGTGGCTAAAGGCTATACCCAAAAGGAAGGTGAAGATTTCTTTGATACTTACTCACCTGTGGCTAGATTGACCACAATTCGAGTACTACTGTCACTGGCTGCCTCACACGGTCTTCTCGTTCATCAAATGGACGTTAAGACAGCTTTCCTAAATGGAGAGTTGGATGAGGAAATTTACATGGAACAGCCTGATGGTTTTGTACTAGAAGATCAAGAAAGAAAGATGTGTAAATTGAAGAAATCTTTGTATGGCCTCAAACAAGCTCCCAAGCAATGGCATGAGAAGTTTGAAAGAACTTTGACATCTATGGGCTTTGTTGTAAATGAAGCCGACAAATGTGTGTACGACCGCCATGGTGGGGGTGAGGGAGTTGTCTTATGTCTCTATGTTGATGACATATTGATTTTCAGGACAAGTCTCAAAGTGATTAATGAGGTCAAAACCTTCTTGTCTCAATGTTTTGAGATGAAGGATCTTGGAGAAGCTGATATTATCCTAAACATCAAGCTACAGAGAGATGAGAATAATGGGATTACACTTGTGCAATCACATTATGTAGAGAAGGTGTTGAGCAGATTTGGATATGATGATTGCAAATCCTCTCCCACACCTTATTATCCTAGTGTTTTGCTTCAAAAGAATCAAAAGGCAGCTAGAGATCAATTGAGATACTCTCCGATTATTGGCTCACTTATGTATTTAGCTTGCGGTACGAGGCCTGACATCTCATTTGATGTGAGCAAACTTAGCCGGTTTGTGGCCAACCCAGGAGATGATCATTGGCATGCTCTTGAGAGAGTAATGCGCTATCTAAAGGGAACCGCGAGCTATGGAATTCATTATACCGGGTATCCAAGAGTACTTGAAGGGTATAGTGATTCAAATTGGATATCAGATGCTAATGAGATAAAGGCCACACGTGGATATATATTCACTCTTGGTGGTGGCGCTGTTTCATGAAAGTCTTGCAAGCAAACCATCTTAACAAGGTCAACTATGGAAGTAGAACTCACAACATTAGATATTGCGACTGTCGAAGCAGAATGGCTTCGTGAACTCTTAACAGATTTGTCTATGGTTGAAAAACCAATACCGTGACAACCAAACTGTGATTGTCAAAGTGAACAGTTCTAAGGACAATATGAAGAGTTCAAGACATGTAAAGAGAAGACTAAAGTCTATCAGAAAGCTGAGAAACTCCGGAGTTATAGCATTGGATTATGTCCAAATGGCTAAGAATCTGGCAGATCCTTTTACGAAAGGACTATCAAGAAATTTGATAGAAAATGCATCGAGGGAGATGGGTTTGAGACCCACGTGAGTTGTTAAGGGGGTAACCCAACCTATGTGATCGAAGATCCCGTGAATTAGGACCTGGGAAAACAAACTAAAACAACTAAGTTGAGAGAAACTTTTGATACTCCTACTCCGCTGCAGATGCAATTCTCTCATGGTATTCTGTAAGGAAGGTTGATTACATCTTAATGTGTTCTGTCTATCTCCTTGGGAGCAAAGACGTTGTCCTACAGAGTGATCTTGAAAGAACACACCTATATGAGCTACACTGCTGGTCACAGTGTATGAGATTTGGGTGAATCTCTAGGAAGCTCATGAAAGGCCAAGGAGTATGACTTATAAGCTCCACCTGAGGGGTAGCCTATGGCAGCCAAGTACCGTAACGACATTGAGTGAAACTTGCTCCGCAAGACTAGCAATTCAAGGCATAGTCCATTGTTCAGTTGTAGTAAGCGTATCTCTTTGTCTAGGTGGAAGTTCAACTTAACAGTCTCCACTGAACTACAGGTATATTAAACAATGATTGGAACTGCTGTGCCATATAATGTGCCACTGAGATCTGGTGGGGGATTGTTAGATTTATATGGGCTGTGGCCCATGTAGGCAGCCCATCTAGTCTAATAAATCCTGAAATCTCAAGGCCCATCTACTATGGTAGCTTGGGAGCTCTGTGGGAGACAAAGTTTAGTCCCACATTGCTAGTTGGGAGAGAGTTGCACCAGCTTATAAGGTGAGCTGTTTCACTCCCACTAAGTGAGTGAGAAGAGAAGGAGTCCACGCACACTCCTCCTCCTCCGCCGCCCGACTCGCCTCGCCCGCACGCGCGTGTAACATCCCAAAACTCTAATCCAAGTGATCAAGATCCAAATCATCAAATTTAGAGTTAACAAAAACTTTTCCAATTAAAATTATTAAAGCATTCATATGTGTGTGCATTTAATTTAGGAGTTGATTTGAATTGCCTTGATTAAGTGATCCATTAATTGTAAAATGATTATTAGGTGAAATAAACATCATCTAGATCATTCCTAAACAAATCCCAAAGAAAAACAAATCAAAATGAATAAAAGAAGCAAATGGTCATTTGTGCCATTTTAATCATCATGCCTACTTTGGCTATTCCTAGAACTCATATCCTAACATAAAAAAATGTGGATCTTTGCATCCCTTGCTAGTACAGGTAGTGATGTACCACGGCCCACTTTGTGATCTACCAAAAATTTTCATACACTAATTTTAAATGGCATTTGAAAATTGAATCTAGTGTAGGTATCAAGATCACACTTATTCAAAAACCCCTCAAATGAACTCCATTTTAAAATCCCAAGCAACCACAGATGCTTAAGCATGTGACAAACAACTCCACCAAAAATCATCTAAAAATTCAAAACTTGAATTCTTTCAGCCATTTCTACAAACACCTTGTGGACAGAATTCAAACAAAAACCAAAATCACTATTTGAGCAGTGTTCTGGACAAACGTGTCCCCCGCATTGCCACCAAACTCTCTCCACTGCTTCCCCTACCCCTTTCTAGCCCGTCCAAGCACTGTGCCCCGACCAAACGGTCATGGACATCAATGTCGAGCCCAAATCGAGCACCCCACCGGCGACAATGCGCTACAACCGCCGCCAGTCTCGCCCACCATGTCCAGCACGTCGCCTGTGGTCCACCTCCACCGCCCAGCCAGCCCTAGCCCACGGACAGCGCCAGGAGCAGCCAGGAACCGCCGCGCCCGGAGGCTGTCTGCCATGCCGACACCGCCCGCAAAGCGCGCACGGTCCCCGCTCGACCAGACCCTGCCTCGCTCCAGCCGCCTGCCTACACGATCACCACGGTCCTAGGAAGCTAACGGACATGCCCGTTCCCCTGACCGTGCCCCGTAGTCGCCGGTCGCTGCGAAGCTCGTCGTCGGTAGAGACATCGTACCCGCCGCGCCACTCACCTCCCCCGACCGCAAACCACTGCACACGCACCTCCGTGACACTCGCCAGGGCACCACCCACCGTCCTAGCCCACTGCCCACACCTCTAGCTCGCTGTGCCGTCGTCACCGACGAGCACCGCTCATGCTCCTCTGCCGCTTCGCCGAGCTTATAAATAGAGGCCTCCCCAGCACCGTTTCCTCACAGCACTCTCATCCCCTCCCTCTCAGAACACTCCCAGAGCCCCACCGGAGTAAGCCGCCATCTGCAGCGCCAGAATTTCGCCGGAGTCTGCCGCGAAGGGAGAAGAAGGGGGCCGTTGATCAAGGCCACCTCTCGGGATGCCGCTAGTACCAGGAGAACCGCCGTCCTTGAATTGTTCGTTTGCCCGCCTCGCCGACACACGCCAGAGCCCCGGTAAGCCGCCCCAGACCCCCACCGAGCAGCTAGGGTTCCACCTCGCCGGCGACCTATCCATCATCGATGACAAGCCACAACCGTAGATCTTCCTTTTAATCTAATAGCCCACGTCTCCCCATACCGCTTCGCGTTTAAAGAGCCGCTGACATGTGGACCCCCCTGTCAGCTGTTCTCTGCGCCGCGGAATGCCACTGGGCCGGCCCATTAGTTTTCCCGCGCGACCCAGTTAGTTCAAATGTGGATTTTTCTATTTTAGTTTGAACTCACTTCTGTCCCTTAGTTCAAAAATCAATTCAAGAAGATCTACTGAACCAAATTAAGTGATTCAAATTTTGTTAGAAAGCCTCTAAAAAGATCTCCATGCCCGTTGGATTTAATTCATTGAGACTTAGAGATCTCTCCTAGTAAAAATAACAAGACATAAGCTTTTGCACATTCAAACATTTTTATAAAATCAACCATGATAGCTTTTGAGTTGATTCCAACTCTCAAAAATCACATTTAACCATACCTATCTGAATATGTAATAATATTAAGGTTTACATGCAGTGACTTTGGACTAGTACCAAAATAATGCTATATAGGCATTTCTAGTCACATTAAATCATTAATTATTAAACTTAAACCTATTCAAATGTGATCCAACCTTTAAATCACATTCCCATATGTTAGAATATGTGGTGATGACATGTGTCCATATGATCCCATATTTTAATTGGAGAATATTAAATCTTAGTTATTTTTAATGAGTAGAAATTACTTTTCTGAAATAAAAAGAATGAAGCTAGTTAATAAAACCTTGTGATGCTTGTGATGATAATAGATCATCAAATGTGTGCCTTAGAGTGCTAAGTGGACTAGTTAAGTATTGTTTGGTGACTGTGTACTCCGTATGTATTTATAGACGATAGTACCGACCAAGCTTTCGAGGAGGAGGAGTTCTACCAAGAAGAAGAGGAAGAAAACTTCAACCACTGCACCAACCAAGGCAAGCTATTGTTAGCAAGCTAGAATTAAGCTAGATAACTTAAGCAAGATGCATTAGGCATGCTTCGGTTATACCACTTTAACTAGTACCTACTCCAAGTTTATTTTCAAGCTTTTACTTTCTTTAATTTACCAAAGTCCTTTACTTGTTTTGAAGGTAGCATAAAAAGTATAAAACTCGACCTATCTAGATAACTTTAGATGTCATTCTGTGGTATGTGATTGATCTTAGCATCCCACCTTAGTGAACACTCATAACTTAGTAGCTTAGAGCTAGATCAAAACTTGAGTCACTTTAGATGGGAACACTTGGTGAAAATGAATTATGAAAACCTACGAATGATGAGTCATTATATTGAGATGTGTTGACATGTGTTGAGAAACACAAATGGGTTATGATGATGAAAATGTTGAGGCATGAGCCTTAACCCTTTTACAAAAACTGATGGTTGGATTCGGATGCGATACCATTCCAATTTTACCGTACAACCACAATACATGAATTGGGTAAGGCTTAGCCGGAAGTTTATATGCATTAGTATTAGTTCCCTCGCGGGAGAGGTTTGAGCCAAGGCTACCTCTCAATGTTGTCCACCTATGCAATGCCCAAGATGACAGATGGTCATGGTTAGGAGGCCATGCTCATAGGAGAGATGTTTATACTAGAGTGTGTAAAGGAAAGATTATGTTTGATTATCTGCATACTAAGTATGATGATTCAGGGTTATCCCTGACAGATGTATCGAATCTTGTGGTGAAAGTGTACCATCTCTGCAGAGTGTCAAACTATTCGAATAGCCGCGTCCGCGGTTATGGACAGTTGGAGTGGCCATACTGTTTCGTTGTCAGATGTTTTCAAAAGGACTTATGAAATGAATGATGAATCTTGACTTGACCACAACAGGGTTGTGACTATGACACTAGCTTCCTAACTTAAGGGATTCTAGAACTTTATTTTATCTTTCTTTGTTTCAGAACTCAGCTTAGGTTTCAAACTTAACTTCATAGTTAAACCTAGCGTTAGCATTTCCCACTAGTACTATCTTACTTGTTAGTGGTAGTTTGCGAGTACTTAAGGAGTACTCATGGCTTTGTCCCTAGCTATTTCTATGGCCAGACTATGAAGCAGACTACCAAGATGACAGACAGCAGGACGACTATGATAACTAGGACTATCTGCCTTCGTCAGCATTGCCTGTGCCCCTGAAGATGGACCCCACCGCTACGCTTATTACTTATTCCGCTGCTTGTTGTATTAAGACTGGATCATGAGATCCTTATTTGTGTAAGACCTTATTTATGGTTTGTAATGGATGATGTACTATGATATCCAATTTGTTATGTCTTGCAAAAATGGTAATCCTGGGATTGCGATGTATGACATAATAGGCATCTGAGATAAAAAATCCGGGTGTTGACAGCGTGTCGTATTTCGTGAATCGAGTTCGAGTTAGAAACTCGTTTTGTGGAAGACTAATTTTTTTGCTTGGTGCACCAGCTGTTGGGTACGTGTCAACATTCGTGTGCATGTTCGACGCGTGTCCTTCCAACGCGTGGCGACTCGGTCGACTCACCTCACAGGCTATAGAGCGAGAGATAGACAGATCTAGACGAGTCCAATTCTTTTCTCAGTCTCTCTCGCTGTGTGTTTCTCTTGCTGCGCTGCTCTCTAGGCTTCCCCATCCCGGCGGCTGCGTGCACTGCTGTCCGAGAGAGCAGGCCTCCGAAACCCCGTCCGTTGAGATCCTGCACCGGGAGACGGACGATAAGGTTTTTGGGGAGCGTCTCGGCGCGACTGCTCGTCTCTGTTCGTGTGTTCTTCTTCGGCAACCGGCGACCTCATCAGCACCATGGGCGACAACAACAATGACCAAGGTGCTGCTGCGGTGACGACCTTCCCGGTCAACCTATACGTGCTATTATTCTCTTTGTATGCACTAGTTCTTGCTAGATTTTCAGACCTACTAGATGTGGTTGTTTGACTGCATGTGTTTAGATCTTCTAGTGCTTACATAATGTTGATTTCAGTAATTAATCTCATGACGAAATTGCCTAATATTCCAACATGTTCATGTAATAATACTGTGCACTCTCTCTCAATTACTAAATCCTCAGATTAGAGGCCTTTGGCAGACTGCCAACAAGTAAGAGAAACATCGCTTCATTTATTTTAATAGATAGTTTAACACAGTTTCATGTCGACCACAGAAAAAATCAAGGAAATAGGAAGTACCATGATTGCCTTTTATTTGTTTGGTTGGACGGAAAAAGTTAGTGGATCAGCATATTTAGGTTGATCGATATTTTGTCCTCTGATGTTTCGAAAAAATTAACTGCTGCATACAGTCTTCAGATGTCCTCATGTGTTATAACTGTTATCAATGATTTTTTGTGTATCAGCTTGGTGTTGTCGTGAGAGTTGCAATGTGTGGTTTGTTTTTGTGAGGTCTAGCTATCTTTCTCCTGTCACACCCTCTCTATCATGTTGAACCTGGAAGAATACATGTATACATATGCAAGTATAACTTAGTGTCTGCTGTATGAAATTAATTTCTTTCAACATTTTTTGGTAAATTAAATATCCCTCGCTGTATCTCTCCTTATGTTGCTGAATTATAATATGGTTTGGCACTGAGTTATCAATACAATGGCACGTATAAATTCACTTAAGATGATCAGTTCCTTGTTGGTGAGCTATATCTATTTCATGGTGAATTTCAGCCTGATATGTGTATATTTGTATGGTAAGTCAATAACTTCTACCGTGTTAGTTTTTGTGTTTATGTACATGATGCTGATACGTGTTCTGTATTAGCACTGTGATATACGTGACTATGACTGCAATGGCAATACCTACACTGTGATCACTACCTATGGTGTTCTTCTTTTAGGTAGAGATCTTGGTGATGATCGTGTCATTGTATGTAATAAGTGATGATCATCGTTGGACATGAGTGAAAACATTGTGTGTATGTAGCTACTATTATCTCAAAACCGTATACCAGTACATATTGCGCTATAGGAGTAGTTCTTTATTTTTGGTGTTTATTTTACTATTCTTTTTTATGGTGTTTTAGAATATGTTTATCGATCCGAAGGTCAGGGGGTCATGCGTCAAGGTGCACACCCCTAAATCTAGCTGGTGATAGTTCTTACTCTAGTGCGCTAGTCCTTTAGGACCTTAACATGACAACTTCTTGTCTGATTACTACAACAAGCTTTACCCGCACCAGTGATGGATATGTGAGAACGACAGCGGCATGCCTACGACTCATTCTAGGGTGTGTTTGGTTGCAAAGGGCCAAATTTCTCATTTTTCCTACTTGGCCCGCTAGGTGCTGTATGAGGAGAGATTTGACTTGGGCCATGTTTGACACTTTGTTTGCTTGCCCATATCTAGTTTTTCTGCAATTTTGGCAAATTGTTTGGTTGGCAGCAAAACTGTATTTATCTCGCTTGATGCAAAAATGGTTGCACATGTCATAGTGATCTGCTCACCACTTCTCAAAACTGGTGACATTACCATGCAATACCAAATGGGGAGCAAATTAAACTAACAATTGCAAACAAGCAGCAATTTAAACTAGCAGTACCAAATACGCACCCTAGATACTAGCAAAATGAGTTCAAAATAATTTAACCTAGCTACTAGCAAATGACAGTTCATCATAATATTACCTAGCTACTACGAATGGACGTTTTACCCCCACATCAAGGGTTGTTCATGGAACACAAGGGCGACACTTTATCATCATCATCTTCATCATCTTCTTCATCATCATCATCTTCATCATCTTCATCATCATCATCATCTTCATCTTCATCATCATCTTCTTCTTCTTCAGATCCTATAGTTTCCTCTCGTCGCCCACATGTCGAGTGACCACTGTTGTCTCCTATTCTTTCAAGCAGCACAATCGTTATGGGCAACACCAGGGCCACCGTCAGTGTCATTGTTGTCAGGAACAACATCTTCCTTAGCCGAGAAGTACCCATCAGCACCAAATTGCAAGATCCAGTTGTGCAAAATGCAACATGCAAGAACAAGCTTAACTTGGGTGGCGAAAGAGTGGAAAGGCTTCTGATCAAGGATCTTAATCCTATTCTTCAGAGCAGTGAAAACCCTCTCAACCGTGACTCTAAGGCTAGATTTCCTCTAACGAGTGGTTAACTCATCAATGCCCATTGTTATGGACTTGGGTTTGAGGAATAGGGGCACACTGAAGATCTCGATCAGTTAACAAACAAGCAACATGGGGACACGAGGTTTACCTAGGTTCAGGACCCAGGAGGGAAAACCCTACTTCTGTTTGTCTGCTCTTGATTGATAATGATCTGAAGGATTACAATGGTGCCTTGATGGCGATGGTGCGCATATGAGATTTGGCAGGTGTATGCGTGCTAGGGTTTTGATGTCTAGATCTATTATTTATTGCTAGAGGGGAGATCGTAGATCTGTCTATTGGGGTGCCCCCTCGTTGGACCCTCCTAGCCTTTATATATGGGGAGGTGATGACTGCAAGTGCACATATCGTTTGTAGCTAGTTTCGAAATAAAGATATCGATCCCACAGGGAGCAGGAGTCTGAAGTCTAATAATTCTTGAAATAAATATTACGATAGAAATGCTAGATAAAGTTCTAAGTAACAAGATAAAATGCGAGTATGGTGTAAAAATGTGTTTTTGGGTTTTGGGTATATGAGCAATAATAAAGTAAAGCAAAATAACTTAATACAGAAAGTAAGTATCGCGTATGTAAGAGAGATTGGAACTGCAGTAGGGAAAAGGCGTTCTCATGGAGTAGCGGATACACCACTAGTATTGTAAAGATTTAAGATAAAGATTATCATCATAAACATTCTCAACTATGTATGTGTGAGAGGAACTCCGTATTTGGACGAATAGGCAGCAACCGCTGCTCACATCATCCTCATAACCACAACAGTCAACAATCGACATCAATCGAATTACTGCGCTATTAAGGGACGTAATCCCGTAGGACGTATCCCATGGTATGGATAGTGTGCCGTGAGTTTCCTCGGTTTCCCAAATTGATACGTAATGGGTGCTAACAACTTTATAGTCACTGTAAGTGCTAGCACGCCTCCGTCTACTAACAAGTAGTTCCCTCTATAAAGTCCCCATGAGAGGCAAATATTGAGAGGTCGACTTCCCTCAACATCAAGATGTAGAAATCTAACACATGGTCACAGCGATGAATATCATAATAGACTTTATCTTATTTCAATCTCATACTAGGGTTTCTCCATCTCCCCAAGAACTAATGATCTACTCAGACATAGAGGCAATCAACATCATGGCAATGGTAATGGAAACAATCATAGATGAATAGTACTTGGATAAATCCACAACAAGTATAGGAATTACAACAAGATCTAGACAAGATGTAGATGGGATGGATGGAGATGGTGGTGATGCAGCAGTGGATGATGAAAATCGATGCCTTAGACTCCTGGATCTGCGCAGGTCGAAGATGGATCCCTCGTGGATGAGTTCCCCCTCTAGATGCCTTCCGAAGGTGAGATTTCTACGATTTCTAGGTGTTCTGTATGTCGTATCCTCGAACCAATTGCATGGGGTGAAACTATTTAGCGAGGAGGAAGCGGCGCCAACTATACGGCCAGAAAAATTGCTCCCGCCGTATAGTTGGTCGTTGAACCTTCTGCCTCCCTTGTTCGCTTCTGGTTTTCTTCTGGTATTATTAATATTTCCCAAATAAGCGATTTACGTTGTTTTTGAATCCTTTTCTCCTCAGTACAACTACTCCAATAATTGTATCTATTGGATCCATCATCTATCCTGATCCTGGTGAAATCAGACATAAAATGTGCACGCGAGCGCCGTAAAATACCAAGATCCTACATCTACAATGCAAAATAATAATGTAAAACATGATGCAAATATGCACTCATCAGGAGGCTAGGTCTCGGGTACCAATATGAGTTGGTTACAAGTTAGATTCAAACTCTAGTCTTGAGCTTTCCTTATCTTGCGCACTTGGGAGTCCGTGTCCATATAGGTTTCGTACCAACCAAACCTTCATGGGCGTCATGGACCTTGGTAGGTCATCGAGTGGGCCTTCCGTTAAGCCGCACCGGGTAGGCTAATAGTAGGTTCCTATAGGGGTAGCCCTCGAGTGTCCATCCAAATTGTAGATTCGGGTGGAAACTTAGTTGTCTTGAGCCGGATTAGGATGTTGGAGTCGATAGTTATGTTGAGTGCGAAGCACTCACCTAGAAGTTTCATCAGGTCAGCCGGATTTGTAGTAGTTCATAGGGATGATGGTAAACGTACCCGGTGCGTTCGACCAGGGATGTAGTAGTTCATAGGGATCAGTTAATCGGTCTAGGGAAAAAACAACGCTACCTACTCAAACTCGCGTCCCTAGACTTGAATCTGGAAATTGCTGGTGTAGTCTGAATCATGCCACAGAGGACTTACTGAGCCGAACTCCAGTTTTAATGTATATGTACCCAACGTGTCTGTCGGGATTTTCGTCATGCCTGCAGGCACGGTATTTATCTAGTAAGCGCAGCGGATGCGGTTGCCAAGACATCAGAATGTATCTGTAAGTCTTATCTTTACGTTGTAGATGCAACATCCGAAGGTTTATCACCGCGGAGGTGTTTCTAGTGGCCAAGGAGTCGTTGCCTCTGACCTTGACATTTGAATATAAGTGAGTGGAGTCGCTAATGAGTTCAGTTGATGTAAGCAAGTCGACATTGTGGATGAAGTCGACACAATGGACTACAGGGTGCGCGACTAGCGCTCCCTATGACCCTCAAGTGTCCCTTCGAGTCATAGACTCGAGCTGAGACTTGTAGTCGTCAGTTGCGTAGACAGATCGATCGAGAAGTGCTTCGGATGATCTTGTAAATGCCATCAATACTGACACTTTTCCGAATGCGCGACCAACGCTTCCTATGGGCGTAGCTCCCGAGTGTCTGGCCGAGTAGTAGACTCGGGCAGAGACTCGAGTCTTGTATCTTGTAGACGCAGTCGACAATCATGCGAGAAGAAACTACTGACCCAGAAGTGCATCGATTCAGCGCCTCAGGCATAAGGAGCCAAGAATCGATGTAGCGGAGTAGCACGGCATTTAGTCGGAGGGACTCGATGTTGCGGATGAAGTTGACACCGTTGCTTCTATCGGATATGTGGCTAGTGTCGCGTCATTGTAGCACAGTAGTGCAACCATCCGAGGAGGGACTCAACTCGGGTCTTGTGTTTGTGGCGTATCTGGTTGTTTTGTCGACTCCAGTTGGAGGACCCGATAAAATATCTCAATGCAGTCGACGTCCTTGTAAGCTATATAAAATGCAAAGAATTGTGAAGTATATGTATCTTGTAGATATTTGCCTGTCGGCTTATGACGTATAATTCTGGTGCCAATCGAGTCGACACTGTTGCACTGTATGCTAGGCCTTTTCGTTAGCCTAATTACCCTTAGTCTCAGTATCTTGCCGAGGTACTCGGAGTTCAAGGATTCGACGATCAGGCAGAATCAGCTAATCGGGTTGTCACGTGTGAGGTACTCGAGTGCGTGTAATCTATGGTACATTAGGTTACTCGAAGAGGGCGCAACGCCCGAGTGTTTCAAGTGCGATTAAAATAAACGACGAAACTTAGCTTTATTAGTAGTTGTCGTCGGCAAAGTCGATGTAGTCGCAGACGTAGTCTACACGACAATGGGTCGCATGGAGGAGTCGAAGATTGTAGCGGGTTGTCATACCCGATGGTGGCAGCGGGTTGCCGTATCCTAAAGAGGCCGCATGTCACCGGAGCCGAAGACCACAACGGGTCGCTGAAGCCGGAGACTGCAACGGGTCACCGATGCTGAGGGAGCCCCTGAGTGTAGATACGAGGTGGTTGATGTGGTCGAGATGGCGTTCGAGGGCCAATGCGGTAGACTAGATCTGACCCAATAATGAGTTGCGAGAGCCGGAGATTTCAACCGGACGCCGTAGCCGAAGGCCGCAGCGAGTCGCCATAGTTGAGGGGGCCAAAGATTGTAGCATGTTACCACAACCGATGACGATAGCGGGTCAGGCAACAGACTCGGCATAGCCCTCAAGTTACTAGAGCCGAAGGCGACAGTGGGTCGCTGGAGCCGAAGGAGCCCCCGAGTCGAAGACCGCAGTGGATCGCTGGAGTCGAAGAAACCTCTGAGTCGTCGGAGCTAAACACCGCAGCGGGTCGCACGGCAAAGTCGGCGCAGCCCCCGAGCATAGAGTCAATGTAGTCGAGACAACATTCGAGAACCGACGCGGTGGACTGGAGTCGACGCAACAGCGAGTCACCGAAACCGATGGCGGAACCGAAGATCGTAGAAGGTCGACGTAGTTGAAGAGTGCAGAAGGTCATCGGGGTCGAAGACCGCAATGGGTCACACGGCGGAGTTGGCGCAGCGGGCATGTCGACGCAGCCCCGAGTGTAGTTGATGGGTCACTAGAGCCGATACAACCAGTGGGCCATGGTTGCGAAAGTCGATGCGACCGGTAGGTTGGACGGAGTCGATGGAGCGGATGTGTAGTTGAGGTCAATGGAGCCGTGTAGCGAACGTAGTCGATGCGGTAACCGGAGTCGACACAGTCATCAGATCACCGACGGAAGGAGTAGACGTGGCTGGCGGCAGGTTGGTACACCCCCGAGCGCCAAGTATATGATACTGGAGTACATAGTTTCTGGCTGGAAAATTGATGCATGCAGTCCTTGCCATGCACGAAGGTGTAACATGTGTTCAGTTATACGAATCCAATCCCATGAATGTCCGTACTTGCACCCAGCAATCAAGGACATACTTCTTGCATGTAATTGGACTAACTAGCACAGATTTCCGTGCGATGCTACGGGTGTAACTCTATTATTCGAGTACTTCGTGTAACACCGGCGCCACACCTATCCCTCGGTGTGACTCAAATATAGCACAGATGGAGGAAATTTGTCAACAGATGAAGGTTTGTTGAGCAATTCCCATATTTTTTCCTAAGCAAAACAAAGCGTGGATTTGCAGCCTGTTAGGCTATAGCATCCGTATTAACCTGTCACACATGCGTGTAATGAATAACTGCAGCGTTTGCAACTCAATATCAGACAACAAAAGAAAACTTTGTAAGCTAGGTTGAGCTAGGTAGAGGTGCACAAGCAGAAACTGGTGATCATGTTTATAAGGAGAAGCTACCTGTTAGAAGAAGGTTTATTCTAATCACCAGGTGCACTTCAGACCTTTTCAAACATTGCACGACCTTTTCACTTTATCATCTAATGTGGATGGATTGTAATTCAGAGCCATCAGATTCATCAGATACATCTAATGTTGATGAAGTTTGCCAGCACAATTTATCAGTGCTTCAGATTACACAAAAGAAATTAAGCCTTGTTTCATAGTTTCTGTTTCAAGTGCCAATTACTTTGCATAATTGCTTTCTTCATTTTCTAGGTTGCAGCAACGCAACAATCTCAAGCTAAATCTCATGCTCCATGAAACTGAGTCTGAAGAAATGGCATGAGAGCTGCAATTGCTGATCACATCTCCATACAAACCTTTAGTAATGATGAAATTTATGGGCTCCACAATAGAGAACTGCATTATTCTCACATTCAAGTATACACAACTTTGATGGACAAATCCAAGGGTGCAAAAATAGAGTTTCTCTGTTGGAGTAGCAAATTGCTCATAGAAATCGAAGGGGAAAAGCATCGAAGAATTGAGCGAGAACAAAATTGGGGGAGAAGTAAATTAGATATGTGGCTAGTGCACTGGACCTTGTGCCACCCGGGCTGGTATATGACAGGGTCCCACCCCACCACCGTAGTGCGGCTGGCCGTGGAGCGGAAGACAACGGCCGCTTCCTATCCAATCCATTCCTTGTACACGCGTACATCTACTTGCTACTTAAGGTGTAAGATGTTGATTAGACTGCACAAGGTAAATCTCAAAACAATTGCAACGCACAATATCAAGCAGGCCAACATAACAGAAGAGAGAAAATTCAGAAAGAATATACAACACGATGCTAGTAATATGAAAATTTCCATACATGTAGATCCAAATATTTTCAAGTTCGGGAAACACGAGAAAGATGCTATTTGGGACTTGCAAAAGTATATTTAAGTTGAACTAAACCTGATCCCTCAAAACAAAATTTGAACCGAACCTGATGTTTTCCTTAATAGTGAACCTAGTACACATCGTTTAGGTACCAAGTGAACCTGACACTGTTTCCTTTACTCCCTTACCTCTCAAAAAGTAACATCATTTACTGCTACAACTCATTGTTAGGAACCCAATCCCTTCATATACTAACAGCATGGATAAACAAGCAATCCATCACCGTCAAGACTCCTCATGTCCTACTTGTACTAACCATCATTCCGATTCTACTTGTACTGCAGCACCTAAGTACCTATAACCTACGATGATGAACAACCTATGAAACCTCGAACAAGAAATTGAACAGCGAACAGGGTGTACCTTGCGTCGAGCACATGCAGTTTGAATTCCCGAGAAGTGGGATGAACATCGAGTACTTACCAAAGGAGCTACATGGTCGGATTTCCGGCAAAGTCAGTTGAACGGCAAGACATCAACGTCCACGGCGGCGAAGTCTGCAGAATACGGAGATGTCGATATTGAAAACAAACAGCAAAGTCACTGTTTAACAACTTTTTGTCAGGATATCATGGACTAATAAGGTTAATAATTTTAGATATTTTTTCTTACGGCTTGGCAGATCTTTATTAAGAAGTACCATATCACCAGCTAATCGGTTCATCACTGTTCAGGTTTATACCGTTAGAATTCTCATGCAATAGGAATGTCATAATGGAAATTTCAGGTATAATATACCTCTGATGATGAAAAATAATTTAATAAGTTTTTGTGAGAATATGCGAGTTTTAGCAACCTGAAGCAGTATTACAGTAGCTAAACTTCTGTGGTCTGCAAACAACAGTGCACGGTGACGATCTTAGTATAAGCAAGAGGAATTCTTAAAGTGGTTTGCTTAATAGAGCTAGTTAAGAAATAAGCTGGCCTTCCTACACAGAATCCACATGGGTGTCACACTTGCGAGAGAGAAATAAACTTGGTGGCTTGGCGTGCACGCGCCTCTGTTTTTGGTTCTACCTTAATATGATGAGCTCCCCTGAAAAGAGTATATGAATAAGAATCCAGGCAAGGGCGGCCTCAGCAATCACCTCCCCTCACATACTGCAATATAAGTTTCTCGTCAAGCACGGTCAGCTAAATCGGTGTGTCCTATGTCTGGGCATGTTACAGCTGGTATGATTCAATTCCTATTATGATTAATCGGTCTGTGCATCACACGAGATCCATCGGAAAAAAGCAGAGAGCTACGAAAGGTTACTTGCGGATCGGCGCCGGGGGAGATGAGTTGGAGTGCGTCGACGGGGTCGAAGTCCATGCTCACCCCGAGGTCCGCCACATCGGCTAACTATGAGCAACGCCCCCGCTTCGTGCTCAGCTGCAGGACCATCCGAAGGGGAACTGTCCTTCGCCGTCGAGCCTGCGAGATTTGGGCGAAATTGGAGGAGCTCGTCGGGGAACAGACTTCAGAAGGAACTCAACGCCATGGATCCGCCGCCGGCTGCGGCTGCAACCGTAGCTTCTCGTGGAGGTGGAGCGCATGGAGGAGAGATGGGACTTGTGGGCGGCGCAAGGGCGATGATGTTTTTTTTTAACCGTTTTTTAAGAGGTGGCAGTGCTATAAATACCTTGAACTTCGAGGGCAAGGAGATAGACGGACGGAGGACAGAAACACTCCGTACTTTATTATTATATTATTTTTAGGTATAAATTAATCTTTGTGGTATGTCCACGATGTATGACTAGTTTTTTTAAGATCGTCATTGCTTCAGAATATGCATGTTTTAAGATCGTCATTGCTCCAGGATATGCGTGTGTATGAACGTCTTTTTTTCCCTCGATGTTTTTGCCCGCTCGCTCATGTCGCCGATTCGTGGTAGATTTTGTTTTAGTTCGATCCGGACTTGAGCAGCTGACCAGATTCTTACTATGTAATCGAGGCGGCGCACGCTCAAGTATATTGTCCTTTTCTTTTTCTTTCCTCTTTTCCAAATAGTAGAAAAATGAGCACGATTCTACTCCTAGATCAGGGTTTTTTTTCTAGGATCTGAAGCCGTGATGGATTCTTTTTCTTGTTTATTGAGACAAGGTCACGACATGGAGCATGGGGACTCAATCCTTATTGTTGGTAGCGATTACTGGATCGATCCAGCTTTTCGTGAAGCAACACTTGGTCTCCTCGCAGTACATGAATATACCGCCCTTTATTTTAGAGCATGTTGATGGCTGAGTCGGCCATGCGCCCGCGATGAAGGCGAGATGCACCATGCGGCGGATTTGTTGACCAATAAGCTGAGTGTGCCGACGCCGATGAATCGATCAGATGGGATCCGAAAGTTGTTGATAATGAGGAAGCCGAATTAGTTCTGCTCCCTAGAGATCATCGAGTTGAAGATTGTCGGTGATGGAGTCGTCAAGATCGCGACATCAGCGCGCCCAATTTTCACAGACGACGCCAATTGACGAGGGTTTAACTCATCAATGCCTATTGTTATGTACTTGGGTTTGAGGAAAATGGATGCACTGAAGATCTCGATCGGCTAACAAACAAGCAACGTGGGGACACGAGGTTTACCCATGTTCAGGCCCCCGGAGGGAAAACCCTACTCCTTCTTATCCGCTCTTGATTGATGATGATCCGAAGGATTACAAAGGTGCCTTGATGGCGATGGTGCGTAGATGAGATCTGGCAGGTGTATGCTTGCTAGAGTTTTGATGTCTAGATCTATTATCTATTGCGGGAGGGGATATCGTAGATCTGTCTGTTGGGGTGCTCTCCTCGTTGGACCCTTCTAGCCTTTATGTATGGGAAGGCTAGGTCTCAGGTACTAATACGAGTTGGTTACAAGTTGGATTCAAACTATAGTCTTGATCTTTCCTTGTCTTGCGCGCTTGGAAGTCCATGTCCATATGGGCTTCGTACCAGCTAAACCTTCATGGGCGTCATGGACCTTGGTAGGTCGTCGGGTGGGCCTTTCGTTGAGCCACACCAGGCAGTCTAATAGTAGGTGCCCGTAGGGCATACCTATGTTAGCCTTAGATTGAAAAGTTCTTTCGGAGTCTTTGGGTAGTTTCTAGCCGTGAACTCATTGAGGTGGTACCTTGTTGACCTGAAGGGTGGAAGAATTCTAGCCCAACAAGCATATCCGGCATCTGCTAGGTAGAATTTGCCGTTAGGGAGCTTGAGGCCATCAGGTCTGCTAAGGCTGTCAGCTAGAATCGTGGCATCATGGAAAGATACTTCCCACCTAGCATGCACAAATGTGAACTTCATGTCGATATCAACAACGGCAAGCACATTCTGGCTAGGGTAGTGCTTCCCCCCTATATGCATCCTGTTCAACTTTGGGCACTCTTGCCATGACATGAGTACCATCAATTTCTCCAATACAATCCTGACATTACAAGAGTGTTAGCTGACTATCTATTACAGTCATCCAAGGAAGAACATGATAGAGTTTCTCACCTTGAAAAAGGGGAACCATCGATCGTTGCCTTGTATCTTCGCGAGGGTTTGACCGGATGGATGCTTGATCATCTCTTCACTGAGTTCTTCAACAGCATACAACACCTGATGGAAATACCGGGAAATTGTCTCGATTAATCTCCTCCATGTGATTCACTCGGAATATCAGGTTATAGCCTAGAACAAGAAGAAACAGAGCCACATGTTCTTCGATAGAGGTGTTGATGCTGTCTTTAAGCAAACCCCTTGTCATGAAGGTCTCCATAGGATGGTTAAATGGGGCTCTTCTCCTCCCGAGCATGGCGATAGCCTCCACATTGTTTTTGTTGTAGATGTAGTTTTCGCCATCCACTACAAGAAAAGTTGTATTTTACAACGGCCAATTTTCATGGTTGAATGCCCGTTTTTCGTGGCTAAAAAGTCATCCGCGACAAATGGCCTTCGTTGTAAAAGCCCTGTCCCAAATGAATCAACCACGGTTTTTTTTCCGACCATGACGGATCGCACCCTTCGGCCACTAAAACTTGTTCTGTCATAGATCTGTTTGCAACTGCGTTGACTGCTGACGTCATGTAAACTACCACGTGGCAGCTGCCGTTAACGGCCGGTCACCGCATTAACTGTCACAGAAACAATGGTAGAAGCCTGGCCCAGCCAAGGCATGCTAATTATTAAGTGGGCCGACCCATTAGGAGAGCCTAATAAGAGGACGACTCTTTACTGTTTGCACTGCTTTAATTGTTCCCATTAATATAGCCAGCTGTGGCCCATGAATTTTTAAGCCCGATACTATTTCGGCCTCTAGAAGGCCCATGTTGGTCCAACACTGTGACGCCCATTAGCAGTCTGTGCCAAGTCGTCCTGTACTGTTAAGGCCTGTAGTCAGCCCATCACTATTCTCGCAGCTCGTTGTGGGTCGCCTACTACCGGCCCTTCTTTGAGAAGGTCCGTTACTGTTCTGGCCTTCTACTATTCAGGCCCACAGGCGGCCTGTTACTATTATGGCCTGGTAAATTTGTCAGGATGTTACTGTACTTGTCTAAAAATTTCTCGGTCTGTTACTATTGTGGCTTATTACTGTTTTGTCCTCTTACTGTTGTGGCCTACTACTGTTCTGGCCATTAATCCTCTGGCATGTTACTATTATGCCCTTTTACGGTTTCTTGCCTTTTACTGTTGTGGCCTGTTTCTATTCTGGCATGTTTCTATTCTGGCATGCTGCTGTCTGGCCTGCTATTGTTCTGGCCTATTACTATTATGACCTGTTACTAGTTCCCACATGTGGGTCGGCCCATTATGTTTACGGTTTTTTGATAGTTTCAGCCTTTTTAAAGCCCATGTCAATATCATAAAATATGTATAATTAGCGAGCATCTATTACTATTCATCGTAGGCTGAATACAAGATGGGCCAATAACAAAGCCTGATACTATTCCCTAATCGACATGACTGACGTAGTTATGGTATCGCCTACCGCCATGTGTGGACAACGTCAACTAAATGCCTACATGGCCTATGCGAGTTATCCAGATATTACGTCTGCTGCAAATTTCTTGAAATTATTATATATTATCAACTCAAGGGAAATAAACTTCGGCATTTCAAACAATCGAGTTGATAGTAGAGTCCTTAATTTTCTTTCTCAATCGATCACCTGCATCTTACTTTGAGTGTGAAATCTACATTGGAGGAGACATGATCTTGCATCCCTCTCTTTGATGGCGATAGCAATAATTGCAGTTTGAAACTAATTAATAACAAGTTAATACATCAAACAAAACAAACTACTCATTTAACTGATATGACAGGAGCTATGAACTAGAGTTTACAACTGGTCAATGGTTCAATTATTGACCAACACGTCAAACAAACAAGACAAGCAAACACGCATTAAACAAGTATGCCTACCATGAAACGAGCAATCAAAAAACATGTGTGTGTGGCTTAGAATTTCAGCAAATATAAACTAGCCAGGTCATTTCAACAAATATATATGGAAGCAGTTGTATACCCTAAAATGCAAGAGACGTTGGGTTACTCGGAATTTGCGTTAAGCTACACAATGGCATGCAGTTACTGTCATAGCTAAGAATGAACTAGATAGAAATTATAACCGAATCATATGATAACTTATAGAGCTGGAATGCAAACCACGAATGAACTATATATAATAGAGGATAGTTATGTTGTTGCTTAGGACGAACCCGAACCAGATGCGAGATATAATGGCGTCGCTCGTGAACCTGTAGAACAGGACAAACAAGCATTATACAAGTGTTCCTACAATGAAATGAGCAATCAAACAAAGTGTTTCTTAAAATTTTAGCAAATATAAACTAGCCAGGTCATTTCAGCAAATATATATGGAAGCAGTGGTATCTCCTGGAATGCAACAGACGTTGGGTGAATCAGAATTTGCGGCGAGATACACAATGGCATGTAGTTACTATCATAGCTAAGAATCAACCAGATAGAAATCATAAGGGCATCATAAGAGAACTTTTAGAGCAGGAATACAAACCATGAGTGAACTACATAGTAGAGAACAACTATGCCGTTGCTAGGACGAACCAGTACCAGATAAGGAAATAATGGCATCACATGTGAACCTGTAGAATAGGCTATGCAAACCAACATGTTCATTGTTCCATTTTGATCTCTATGCAAGAAAAAGAAAATAGTTAGTGATGCATCTTTTGAAGAACCAGATAGCAACAACAAAATTATAATTGAATTGGTACGAAGAGTTTAAACGGCTACTACAGGATAGCAGAATGATGCCAAGGAGGAAATAATAACAGGAACTGATCTCAAGACGAACCATATAGATTTAGTAACTATAGAGCAGGGAATGCACACTAATATTTTCTACTGACTTTAGATTTTGCAAGAATTACACGGTAGTAGGCAATTACTATTATACGGAGTAGCTAAGAACATGTGCATGACTTTAAAATTTATAGAGCAGCGAATGCAAACAAAAATGTCTAATGACCTTGTATGTAGCACGAGGAACAAGCGTGCACATTGACTTGATGTGTATCACGATTGCAAAATGTTCACCGCGACAAGTTTGAACCTGCAATACTACTCACAAAACAAAAAATGGATTTGAGATTTGTTTACCTTGGTAGGAGAGGCGTCTAAGCATTGTCAGTACTGTGCGGGTGACATCCAGGTCACCGAGGGTGCTACGGTTGCAATGGCTATTGGCGTGGGGAAGTAGAACTTGGGCGGTCGATGATGGCTTGAGCGCGGTGGACGAGAGCATCGCTGAGGCAGATCCGGTGCAGTGAACAAATACGGCCGTGCAACTGGTCTAGAGCGGTGGACATGGAAGTCATTGAACTAGATCATGTATGGTGGACACCGGTCAAGCGGATCCGATACAGTTGAGTAGCTTTCGGCGGTGAGGAAGCAAAGCTTGGGCTATCGATGACGCCATCAGCATGGTGAACGACACCGCAGCTCCGGTGAAGTGGCAAAGAGACCCGGTGAACTAGATTCGGTGGGTGAGCGCCGGTGAAGCGGCACCGTGGAGGTGCACGAGACCGCAGATCAAGCTGGTGCGCGCAGTGGTCGTGGAGGGGACATAGGAGCTTGGGATTTTTGGGAGGGCCAACAGGAAAAACTGTGCAAATTGAGTCCATAGAGGTGAATAAATATATAATTATGATCATGCCCCCGAGCTACCGACTTTAGCATGCCCATCTATTGTATGAACAATGGGTAGAACATGAATTTTAAAGACAAAAGTTTTTGAAACAGAGGGGCATGAAATGCTCCAAAGTTGGTGTGTGATATTGCCGCTCGATTGAGATTTGAATTTGGCTAGCGTCCAGCTAATAATAACAAAAAATGGTACTATCCGGTGGGAGATCTTGGCTCAAAGGTTTTGAATCGGTGGGGCAGGAAATGCTTCAAGGTCGGTGGGTGAATTTGCCACTCGATTCAGATTTTGAATTTGGCCAGCGTCCATCTCGTAATAAAAAAAGGTAGTAGACTGTAAGCTATCTGTCCAGGAATTCAAGGCCGAGAGTCACATCAACTGATCATCCATATACATATTTTTGCATGCAACATTGGATACCTACGATTCACACAGTGTAGGCGGTACATTTTGCCGCTTGACATAGATTTTGAATTTGGCTAGCATCCAAATAATACCCCCTTCATCTCAAAATAGATGTCTCAGATTTATCAAGTATATCCCACAACCTCGTTGCAATCTCTCAAGTATATTCCAAAAACTAGTCATACTTTCAAGTTCTTAGAAAGTATGAGATAAATTATGAACGTTGGCTGTGTTGTATCTTGTGCATTTAGCTACTCCCTTCGTCCTCAAATACGTGTACTTCTAGCGTTTGTTCTAAATCAAACTTAACTATTTCCGACCAACTTTTATTTATAATCGTAGCAATATTTATGACACAAAACTAGTAGAAGTTGATTCGTTTTGAAATGTACTTTCATAATATGTAGATTTCATGTTATATATATTGCCAGATTAGTTTTAAAAAGTAGTCAAATTTTTAAAAAGTTTGACTTAGACTAAGAGCTAGAAATATACTTATTTGTGGACGGAGGGAGTATGTAAGAACTTTGCGTGGTGGTGTTCCTGTATTTGGTAGGAGTGAAGGAGATATGCCCTAGAGGCAAATAATAAATGGGTTTTTATTATCATATCTCAATTTGTTTGTAATAGTTTCATATTGTGCTATAACTTTATCACGTGAAAACATTGGTACAAGTATGGTATGAAACAAACCAAGTCCCTAGTAGCCTCCATTCATACTATTTCGTTGGGAAATCGATGATCAAGGTTTCCTGATCATGGGGCATTTATGCCAATTGACAACAAGGTCATACCATTGGTGAATGATGTGATGGACATCACCCCAAGATTGCGACATGATCAAGTCACAGAGTTCATTGTTGCAATGGTTAGAAACATAGTCTCCTTCTCCTTAGAACGTGAGTGTCATGGTGGTGGCATGGTAGATGCCATGGATAGGCTAAAGACGGGGCCAATGAGTGCTAGGGGAATCCAAGGAGGGAAAACGTGGTGATTCCACGTACATAAGTTCTTGTATTTGCACTATCAATGGTGCTTACAGGTGCTCTACAAGCTCTTTGTTAGAAGGAGACTATGTCTCTTACTCCCTACTTCCTAGCTCTAGAGTTCTACCTTAGACAGAGAAAATGATCAATCCCTCTCTATGGAGGCCCTGGTGCTCCTTATATAGGGGAGCCTGGGTTACAACACTAGGGCACACGTGGCAGCATATTCCCTGAATATGCTCCTCGACTAAAGCTGGATGCTTCTTTATTCTCTTTAATGGCTCGTCCGGACTTTGAACGTTACCCACTGCGTAATCCTTGCCTTTAAGCATCACCAGACACGGGCTACGTCAGCCGACACAGCCCGCGTCACCTTGGTCGCCCCTGCCCCGCTGATCCTTCTCTCTGCTTTGCTTCGCTCATGCTACAGCTAACCAAAGTCACCTTGTGACTAGCGGGAGATTCCTTCCTTCTCTTGGACGCCAATTGGTAGTCTGGTTAGCACATGGCTAACCCAGCTACGAGGGTACCTGCGTAATAGACAGACAAATATTGCTGACATATAGTTTATGCCGGACGGGCTAAGGTTAGGGAGATGTTCCATGGGCCAGGTTACTCCATAGGTCGGCCTGCCTTGAGGTGACCTGGCCAGCACTTGCTTTGGCCATGCGGTACCTCGGCTAACTCGGCCTTTATACCCTGGCGTGACCCTACCCGGGGGTATCTCCCTAACATCAGTCCCCGAAGTTGGTACGATCTTAGCAACTTTAGTTGTTAAGGCCACAACAGGTTCCCATATCCGGATCTTTGCCTCCTTGGACGAGTTACCACATAATCTGGAGTTTTTTCTCTTGCGCTCCCTTGGCTCATTCTGAGTTATTACTCGCTGGCCGGGTCTTTTTCTTGCTTATCCGGGTTACCTTTCCTTCTCTCGTATGCTTCCCCATGTCCTACGTGGAGGGTAATCATCATTTTGCCCCATTTAAAGGCCACACCCATTTACTGTGCCAGTTACTTTTGCAATGTCAAGAATAACTGCTGCGCACGTCCTTTCACTGCATCACCTCGTTAACCGTAACTCCACGTCGCGTCATGGAATCTTCTGCTCCCTATAGCCCTTGTTGTGGCCACGCTCTGATTGGTTGATTCGGTTGCGTACATGACTGTTGCGTGGGACAGGGCAACTGCAAAGGATCCCACTACACCCTCTCTCGCGTGGTTAAGTACGGGGCTGGGGGAAATCCTGGGGAAGTTCCCCCCATATCACGCGCTCCCCTGCCTCCTTTCTCCTTCACTGCAACTCCACTGCCACCGCTGCTTCTTCGCCATAGCTGCGCTGCCGCGACCGTGCTCAGCAGCACCTCGCGCCTGCGCCCTGCTTCCGCTCAAGATCTGCATCACGGGGCCCTACGCTTCCCTGTTCCCTGCCACCGGTTATCTCTACTATGATTTCCTCCTTGAGGACCTCGACTTCGCCATGACTAAAGAAGAGGCAGCTGTGGTTGCTCAACAGGAGGAGGAAGACGAGACCTGCGAGCGCGGTGCATGGGACGGCGCGTTCGTCTACGAAGAAGATCTAAACTGGCTCTACGCCACGCGCCACATCCCCGCAGGCATCGCCTGCCGCCTGATACATTGCAAATGTATCTATAATTTTTGATGTTCCATTCTTGTTTTTATCTACTTTCTTGTGTTTTGTCCACACTTTGGAGTACTTTTTATATGATTTCTTGGACTAACCTATTAACAAGAGCCACAGTGCCAGTTGCCCGTTTTCTGCTGTTTTTGGTTCCAGGGAAGTCAGAAAATCAATATTCTCGGAATTGGACCAGACAAAAGCCAAAGTTGATATTTTCCCGGAAGATTCACGGAGCTAGAAGGAGAGCCAGAGAGGGGCCACAGGGTGGACAGACCACCCCTAGGCGCGGTTCCACCTAGGCCGCGCCAGGGAATGGTGTGGGCCCCCCTGGCCGGCCACCGACCTTGCCCCTTCGCCTATATATTCCTCCCGATGCAAAAACCCTAAATCGTCAATTAGAAATCCACGAAAAGTTCCGCAGCGCCGCCGCCTCCGAAGGGGAGATTCGGGGGACAGAAAGTCTCTGTTCCGGCACCCTGCCGGGACAGGAAAGTGCCCCCGGAGCCATCTCCATCGATCTCCACCACCATCTCCATCACCGTTGCTGATTCCCATGATGAGGAGGGAGTATTTCTCTCTCGAGGCTAAGGGTTCGACCGGTAGCTATGTGTTCATCTCACTCTACGCGTGATCATATTGTGATCACGAGCTTTGTAATCAAGTAGATCTACCTTGCTACTCAAGTGCTTTAATAGATCCCTGCTCTCCCCATGTGTGTGAAGTTGACAATGTTCATACCATGGTGACACTTAGGCTAGAGATTACAAATACTTGTTATGAGTTATATTTGGAGTTGGATATCTTTATGAAATTGTGGTGTTTGTTGGACTCATCTAGTACTCAAGGTGACAGTGTGGGGTTTTCTAGATGGGAAAGATGAACTTTGAGGTGTGCTGTTATTGCCCTACCATCGATTAGAGTGTTCAACCGGAGAGTAGTTAACAGTAGTATCATAAAGAGAATATATTTATATGAGAGTGTTCACTAGTAAAAGTACGATCCCTAGGCCTTGTTTCTAAGCACTGAAACACCGTTTGCTATTAGATCTATTACATGTTTGCTTGCTTCCATCTTTATTTCAGTTTGCCTTTAGTATTTTCCACTCCATCAAGCTATTTTCTATCACCGTTACCACTTATAATTATCCATACCACTTGTATTTCACTATCTCTTCGCCGAACTAGTGCACCTATACACCTGACCAGTGTATTGGGTGTGTTGGGGACACAAGAGACTTCTTGTATCTTGATTGCAGGGTTGCTTGAGAGGGGATACCTTTGACCACTTCCTCCCTGAGTTCGATAAACATTGGGTGATCCACTTAATGGAAAACTTGTTGCTGTTCTACAAACCTCTGCACTTGGAGGCCCAACAACTATCTACAAGAATATAAGTGAGTAGACATCAAGCTATTTTCTGGCGCCGTTGTCGGGGAGGTACGGTAAAAGGTATTCACACCGGAGGATTAAAGAAGAAGAACCTCCCACGGCAAACGCCTATTTTCTGGCGCCGTTGCCGGGGAGGTAAGGTAAAAGGTACTCACATCCTCCGGTGTGAGTTCTCAAAGTTATTTCCTTTAGATTCTGCATTTTTGTCTTTTTTTTCTTGTTTTCACTAGTTAGGCTTAATAGAAAACAACAAAAAATATTAGAGAGATTTATAGTATTTATCTTGAGTTAGGACATGAAGTGTTTGAACAGAAAATTAAAAAACCTATGGAACTTTATTTGCATGCTAATAGCAATGTTGTTAGTATGAATTCTTTGGATACCATTATTGCTAATGCTATGAAAAAGTCTAAGCTTAGGGAAGCTAGTCTTTATGAAAATGATCTTTTTAGTTCCCGAACTTTGGAAGATAGCTATTATATTGCTTATGATGATACAAAACCTCCAATATATGATGATTACAATGATGAGTATGATATTTTCAGTCCACCTACTATTGAGGAGAAAATTAATTATGATTACAATATGCCTCCTATATTTGATGATTATGGTGATGAGAATAATAATGATAGGTATTTTGTTGAATTTTCTCCCACTACAATTAATAAGAATGACTATGTTTACGTTGAGAGTAATAATAATTTTATGCATGTGGCTCATGATAAGAATGTTTTATGTAATAGTTTTGTCGCTCTTCCAATCAAACTTATTTGAAAACCAATGTATGAAAGAGGGGGTCCAACCAATTTATTTATAAAACTAAGCAAACCAAGCAAACGAAAAATGAAAACGAAAACAAAAAAGAAGACGCTCCAAGAACAACACAACTGTGCATGAAACAATAAAAATGAAGCGTTTGGAAGAAATCTGAGATTTTTATTGATGAAGAGGGGGATGCCTTGGGCATCCCCAAGCTTTGACGCTTGTACTTCTTGGATATTTCTTGGGGTGACACGCGTGGCATCCCCAAGCTTGAGCTTTAGTCCATCCTTTATCTCCTTACTCATTCCATACACCTGAAATTTTTCCTTCATACAAAACTTCACACAATCTTTATTAGCAACATTAGTGCACTCAAGATAATAAGTCTTTAGGTTCAGTTTCAACACCAATAAAACTTCCATTAAAACACAAGATACTCTAGCACTTCCCTCAAAAAGCTCAATTCCCCAAAAGAACTCAAAAAGGAACCAACAAGAAGCAAATGCAGAAAATGGCAGAAATCTGTCAAAACAGACCAGCAGGCAAAGACGAATTTTTTCTAAGATCTTCTGTTGCTCAAATAAAAAAGTCTTGAACTAACGAAAGTTACATAACAACCTGGGGCAGAATCACAAAAATTCACGCCTCAAAAGGACGTACAGAGATTTTACACGAATTTTTACGGTGAAGCACATAAATCTGTTTCGGGACAACAACTTTTCCAATCATTACTTCTCTCTCATTAGAGGTTACTCTTGACACAAAAAGCAAATAAAAATGACAAGGAGCGGTTATTACTGAAGCAGCATTAAGAGCAAATTTTGTTTTCATAGGAGAGGCAAAAGAAATCTTCTCTCTCTTCTTAGGGAAGTGTTCTATACCTTTCTTGAGTGGGAGTTGATATTTAATGGTGTCTTCTTTCATATCAATAATGGCACCAACAGTTCTAAGAAAAGGTCTTCCCAAAGTAATAGGACAAGAAGCATTGCATTCAACATCCAAAACATAGAAATCAACGGGGACATAGGCATTATTAACCATAATAAGAACATCATTCACACTCTCCATGAGTTTCTTTTAGCATTATCATCAAGTGGGACATTCAAATAACAATCTTCCAATGGTGGCAAATCAAGCATATCATAAATCCTTATAGGCATAATAGAAACACTACTATCAAGATCACATAAAGCTTTGAAATCAAAATCATTCACTTTCATATTAATGATGGGTTCCCAACCATCTTCTTGTTTTATAGGAATAGAAGCTTTATGTTTCATCTTTTCTTCTTTAATCTTTATGAGAGCATCAGTAATGTGTTTTGTAAAGGCCATGTTCATAGCACTAGCATTAGGACTTTTAGCAAGCTTTTGTAGGAACTTAATAACTTTAGAGATATTGCAACCATCAAGATCAAAATCATAATTATCACCTAAAGTAGTAGAGCTATTACTAGCCTCAACACTAGTGGTAGTGATAGTAGAAACACTAATGTTTTTAGCAATTTCATCCTCTCTCTCCCACTTAGCATGCAATTCAGCTAATAGTCTAACATTTTCATCAATTCTTACTTGTATGGCATTAGTAGCTGCAAAGGGATTATCAATAGTTTTAGGTTTAGCAGCCATTTTATTCAAGGAAGATTGAGCTTGAGCCAAAGATGCTATATTTCTTTCAGCATTAGAGAGCTTCTCCTCAATATTTTTATTGAAAGCAGTTTGTTTACTAATAAAGTCCTTAAGCATAACTTCAAGTTTAGAGGGAGCACTCCTATTATTGTTGTAGGAATTTCCATAAGCATTACCATTGTTGGGAGGATATGGCTTATAATTGTTGTTACCAAAATTATTCCTATAGGCATTGTTGCTAAAATTATTATTTCTTATTAAGTTCACATCAACTTGCTCTTCTTGAGCAACCAAAGAGGCTAAGGGAACATTACTTGGATCAATATGGGATTTCCCATTAACAAGCATAGACATAATAACATCAGTCTTATCACTCAAGGAGGAGGTTTCCTCAACAGAATTTACCTTCTTACCTTGTGGAGCTCTCTCAGTATGCCATTCAGAATAGTTAACCATCATATTATCCAGCAGCTTTGTTGCAGCACCCAAAGTGATGGTCATAAAGGTACCTCCAGCAGCAGAATCCAATAGGTTTCTTGAAGAATAGTTCAATCATGCATAAAAGGTTTGTATGATCATCCAAGTAGTCAATCCATGAGTGGGACAATTCTTTACCAAAGATTTCATTCTTTCCCAAGCTTGAGCAACATGTTCATTATCAGATTGTTTAAACTACATTATTTCACTTCTCATAGATATAATCTTAGCAGGAGGATAGTATTTTCCAATGAAAGCATCTTTGCATTTAGTCCAAGAATCAATACTATTCCTAGTCAAGGAATTCAACCACTCTTTAGCTTTTCCTCTCAAAGAGAAAGGAAACAATTTAAGCTTAATAATATCTCCATCTATATCCCTATGCTTTTGCATCTCACAAGGTTCAACAAAGTTATTTGGATGGGCAGCAGCAACTTCATTACCAATACCAGAAAATTGTTCTCTCATAACAAGATTGAGTAAATCAGGTTTTATTTCAAAGAAAGTAGCTTCAGGAACAAGTGGAGCAATAGGTGTGCTCATAAAATCATTGTTGTTGGTGCTAGTGAAGTCACACAACTTAGTGTTTTCAAGAGTAGTCATTTTGTGTGTGTTTTTAATAAAGAAAGCAAACTTGTAGAACTAATTTTTGTGTGTTTTTGATAAAGAAACAAGCAAACAGAGCAAAAGTAAACTAAGCAAAACAAAAATAACAAAGTAATGATATTGGTTACGAGGGACTCCCCTTGTGAAGATGTCCTTGACACCCCGACAATGGTGCCAGAAAATATGCTTGATGGCCCGAAATATATCAAGCTCGTTGGGAAACCCCAAGAGGAAGGTATGATGAGCACAGCAACAAGTTTTCCCTCAGTACGAAACCATGGTTATCAATCCAGTAGGAGCAAGGAAACACCCCAAAGGTGTTGCTAGCTGAGCCTTGGCAGGGCACACTACTGGTGCTAGTAGGAACATGGAGACCTGCACAACACAACCACAGAACTTTGTCCCTAAGTTGCGATGAGGTTGTCAATCTCACCGGTTTTGCTGAAAACAAAGGATTAAACGTATCGAATGGAAGGAAATAATAGTTTGTAGAAAGTAAACACAAAGAAGTAAACAGTTGATTGTAGATTGATGGTAAAAGAAAGGACCGCGGTCCATAGTTCACTAGAGGTGGCTCTCCTTAAGATAGATAACATGTTGGGTGAACAAATTACAGCGGGGCAATTGACAAACATCGAGAAAGCATACAAGCATATACTACTCATCTTGACTCCTTTGAGATTCGATTGGGCATTACAACATTATACATAGACTGCCATCCAACTGCATCTATGACTAATAATCCACCTTCAGGTTATCATCCGAACCCCCTCTAGTATTAAGTTGCAAGCAACGGATAATTTCATTACAAATTGTGTGTAAAGTAAACAATACGATTGTTCTATGAACAAAGGATTGTTGTTTTCTCCCTAGTAGCAACAACACATCTAGTACCTTAGAGATTTCTGTCACTTCCCTAGATTACCAGAGGCATGAACCCACTATCGAGTATAAATACTAAGTCTTGGAGTTGCTAACATCTACTTGGCCAAGATAGCTACTAACAATGGAAAGCATGCAAGATCACAAATAACAAAGACATGATAGAATCAATAATCAATCTGAAATAGCATCTCAATATCCATCGGATCCCCACAAACACAACATGCAGAATTACAAATAGATGATCTTGATCATGAATGGAGCTCACAAGATCTAAACATGATAGCACAAAGGAGGAGAACCAGCCATCTAGCTACTACATGGACCCGTAGTCCAGAGATGAACTACTTACGCATCACACTGGAGGCTTGCATGATGATGAGGAAGGCCTCCAGGGTGAATTCCCCTCTCCGGCAGGGTGCCGGGAAGAGCTTCAGATTCCTCCCGATCTAGGGATGGAGACGACGGCGGCTACAGACTCTTTCATGGATTTTTGATCGGGTACTTAGGGTTTTTGTATCAGAGGCAATATATAGGCGGAAGGAGAGTCCGAGGGGGTGCCTGGGGCGGCCAGACCACCCCATGGCGCAGGCTAAGCCTGGCCATGCGGCCAGGTGGTGTGGCCAGGCCCCAGCCCCTCTCCGTCTCGTATTCTGGCTCTAGGTGTCCCTCGGTAAAATAATGACTTTGGCTTTTGTCCCGTCCAATTCCGAGAATATTCATTTTCTGACTTTCCTAGAACCAAAAACAGCAGAAAACAGACAGCTGACACTATGGCTCTTGTTAATAGGTTAGTCCAAGAAATCATATAAAAAGTACTCCAAAGTGTGGACAAAACATTAGAAAGTAGATAAAACCAAGCATGGAACAACAAAAATTATAGATACATTTGCAATGTATCAGCTAGCGAGCAAGTGGGGACCGGACTGCGCCGAGGAAGACGAGGTGGACCCTGATCCAGAGGCCTGTCTACCCACTCCTGACACCGTCAAACGCTCCTCTGGTAAGGCCTCTTCTTTAAGGGATTGGCCGGATGACGATGACTCGGATGTTGAGGTCCTGGAGGTACTTGACCCGGTTCTCATCTCTTACGCATATCTGGTTATGTTCAAATCTTCAGCTAACCCGACTGGTCAGGTCCACGAGGTTCCCCCTTGCCACGGGTAGTGCGGTCCCTGCTCCCTCCCAAAAGCGTGTGGCTACCTCGGCCGTAGCTTCGGAGGTGCCGCCGCCCAAGAAGAGGCATAAGAAATCCGGGGTGAAAGCCTCGACCAAGCCAGCGGCCAAGAGCATGATCCGGAGGGCGCCCAAACCTCGGGCACCTCCAACCTCGGATGAGTAAGTCCCTATGCATTTGCTCTTGGGTCTTTCCCTTCCTGCGCTTGCCTTTGTCTCTTATTGGTTCTTTTTCTCCTTTTGACTTGGTGCTCTTCTACTTTTCAGAGCTCATACGGTCATTCCCTAGAGCGGCTTTGGCATAGCATCTCTGATCCAGAGCAACCCTTCTCCCCCTCGCGACGACGACACTCACCCGCTCAGCCCTATTCAAGAGGGCTCCGCAGTTCCGCCTAATCAGAGCCCACCTTGCCATGAGGAGGGCAATGTCGGCGCGGGGAGTGGTGGGATGGCTCCGGATACGGCCATGCCGGATCTTTCCAGCCCCTCTTCGGCGCCAACGCCCAGTATTGAGGTGCCAGTTTCATCGGCACTGCCCTAAACAAGATTTTCTCCAGCTCCAGTAGCAGCACCAGTATCAGCAGCAGCACCACCAGCACTAGCACTAGCACCAATAGCACTAGCATCAGCAGCAGCACCACCAGCATCAGCACTAGCACCAGTACTAGTAGCATCAACACCAACAGCATCAGCAGTAGCGTCCACAAAACCTCCAAAGAGGAAATCTCCATCAGCTCCCTCCGGATCAACGGTGCCATCGCGGACATCTTCTAGCCAGCTCCTTAGGCACCGTCCGGATCAGCAGCCTCCGATCTTCCGCCGTGTCCTCTGTCACCCGGCAAGCTTAAGAAAGCTACCGGGCCAGCCAAGGGCACTCCTTCCGGGTCTCCCGCTGCCATATTAGAAGGTAGTAGGCAGCTCTTCCTACATACCAGCCCTACTGCAGCTCAATCTGCAAGGTGAGAAGCCCACGTCAAAGGCTTGGTGGCGAACTACTCTCCCAGCGGTGAAAGTTATAGTCCACTGCTCCTGGAGTATGTGAATAACTGGAACAATGCTAAATTTATCGATCCAAAGGACGATCTGCTGGAGAAGTTCGGCCCAGCCGAGTTCAGTGCCCAGATGAACTCTGCCACCAAGGCCATCTCCTTGGCTGGCCGGATGATGGAGGTAACCCTTTTCTTCTGCTGTGGTACTTTATGAGCACTTATAGATATACCCCTAGTCCCCGATCCTTCGAGGGAGTAACTTGTTACTCGGTCGGAGAATTAGAGCCGGGTTAAGTTCCAATTGTCCCGGATCTTGAATACTTCGAATATCCACACACCTAGAGCTGGGTTAAGTTCCACTTGGCCCAGATCTTGAATACTTCGAATATCCACACACCTAGAGTCGGGTTAAGTTCCACTTGGCCCGGATCTTGAATACTTCGAATATCCACACACCTAGAGCCGGGTTAAGTTCCACTTGGCCCGGATCTTAAATACTTCGAATGTCCACACACCTAGAGTCGGGTTAAGTTCCACTTGGCCCGTATCTTGAATACTTCGAATATCCACACACCTAGAGCCAGGTTAAGTTCCACTTGGCCTGGATCTTGAATACTTCGAATACCCGCACACCTAGAGCCGGGTTAAGTTCCACTTGGCCTGGATCTTGAATACTTCGAATTATTCTCCATTTTCCTTTGAACTAATCTTATGTTTGCTTTTTCTAGATTACCACTAACCGCCGAACTGCTGAGTTCTAGCGTCTGCTGGACTCCTATAAAGACGTTTGCGCTCGTTATGGCAAGCTCCTAGTGGATCACAAGAAGAAGAGTAATTTTCTTTACCCAAGACTTGTCCTTTTCCATCTCCATTCCTTTGAGTTATCCATGATCCAAATTAACTTGTTACTCCACTTATGCAGTGGATGTTGAGGCTAAGAATATCATGATGCGGAAAAATCTTGAGGAAATCCGAGGTATCCTATCTTTCACATCATTTTTGTGTGCTTCTTTTCTTGACTCGGTAGACATTTATACTTTGGCTCCGCCAGATTAACTTATTACTATAGTTGCCCTTGAATACAGTGTTCCTAATCTTGATATGATGACACATTTTCTCGAAAAAGCAGGCAAGCACCAAGCTGAACTAAAGAAGAAGGATGACGAGATAGCTCGGCTACGCCTCCAGGACTCGGAGATCACTTGGATGAATGCCTAAATCCAGAGGCTCAAGGACCTCCACAAAATCGAGATGGAGAAGGCTGACCAGAAGTTTGCCGAGGAAAAAGAACATCTAACCACGCAAATTTCCAAGGATCAGAATTTACTGCAGGAAACCGATGTCAAACTTACATCGGTGACCTCAGAATACGAGAAACTCCATGCCGAGCTTCAGCGTCTCCTCTTCCAGATTGCCCGTGAGTTCCTTTTCCTTGTTCAACTTCCATTTCTCCGGACTTAGTACTTTTGCTCATTGCTTCCGCTGTTCTGTTCTCAAGCAAGTTTCCAGAAGGCGATACCCTCGCTAGTGCTACCGTGGCCCGGTCTCGTGAGCAACGTGGTATTCCCACAGGTCCTGCTTCCGGGTCAGTTCCTTACACGACAGAAGATCTGCTTGTTAGCCTCGTTGCTCGCCTTGAGCTGGTAAAGAACTATGGCGCATATATCATGCAGGCCGCCATGCGGATGTTGAACACCATCTGGCCCGGTGAACCCACTCCAAAGGGATGCCGCTCTTATTGCCAAACTGATGGAGTGTGAGATGCAGCTGCATCTGTGGCATGA